>CM033628.1:20164543-21364543 GCA_019453435.1 Rhinogobius similis | reverse complement strand
ATTTGATGATTTGAAGATCAGGTATCCTAGCTTTAACCTACTTTTGCGATATTTACTAAATTAAAACTAGGGAACCAAGAAATTTCTAATAAGAAAACTGAGTAGTATTTAGTTTAGGAATTTTAATGCTGGCAGGTTTGATTACAAAGCCATATTTTCAGTTGTATTTTAAAGATGTTCTATGTGGCCATTTTCCTGATGATCATCCGTACTGAGTTCCATTGCTGTGCCGCTCTCACTGAGAAAGATGCCTGTCCGGACACACTTTTTCTCAGTGGAACACAGTCACCTCTAACTGCACTCCGGGTGTTTCGATCAGCAGCTACTTCCTCCTTTCAAGGTTTGAAAATCAGGTTTAAAAATGAGATTGGAAATCATTGCTTCAGATGTAATAATTTCTAGATTCATTTAAACACTTACCAGTCAAAATTGATATGATATAAACTTTTTAATTTAACTGCCTTGACAATCAGACAATAAGTTATGTATTTCAAAATGGTTATAAGAAATGTCCTTTGCCCAGCACGCCGTCCTGCTGGAGTGGCACATTTGCAACGCCTTTGTGGACAAATGCAGCTTCATTAGTGGATGTTTGCGTCATGTGACAGCAGACTTGAGGCAGAGCTGTTTGACTGGGCCGAGGTCCTGCACCTGTCCCTGCCTCTAAACCTCACATAATGGCGGGATACGTGTCACTAATGAGGCTTTATCTAAGGTGTGTAAACATGCAGGCCATTAGCTCAGCCTGTCTCGTGTGCTCATGAATAGCACTCCCTGATGTCCCTGCTCTTCTCCGTGGGCTGTCAAAATACTAGCCCATAACAAACAGCGCCAACAGGGCAAGTTCAAGCGTGAGCCCATGCAAATAAGACCCTCCTGATTGCATGTGTCGTAGTGCATTATGCAGATGAGTGAGGACGAAGAGGAGTAGATGCCAGAGACTGCTGCTCGCTGCGGCTTCTCATCTCCACCATCGGATCCTGCATCATTATAAACAAATTATTTGCAGATACTAAAGTTAGTGGATGGACGGGAAAAGCAGAGATCCGAGTCCTAATTTATCAGGATTACAAATTAAGTTAGTCAGCCATATCTGCAGTGCACTCGAAAATAAACTGCCAGTGACACCTAATATATGTGTGGTATTAAAGTAAGTGTACAACATGCACAAAAAGTCGACTATGATATTGTGCTTGTTAAATCCCCTTAAAATAGATTTGGCTTGTTCACAAATTAAAAAGGTATTCGAAATTAGGATTATTGAAAAAATTAAATTGACTAGAAGCGTTCTACCAAAGCACATTGTGTTCCCAATGGAGTTTCCCCTCAGTGCACACTTTATTATGATGTGTAATTGTCATTTTGTTCTAGTATAGTTTATTTTAGACCTTTTGACTTGACGTTCTCTCTCAATGGACATATGATGTTGCAAGACATCATGTTAAAGATGCACTTGGTAACTTTTGGAGGGTCCGACTTGTCTCCAGAATGTTCCACAGTATTTTATTAAACGTATCAATCTTGCATTTATTAAACTGCAGGTGTTTTATTGCTCAATAATATCTTGAGTCACCTCTTCACAGACTTGTAACTTGGAATGGAAGCATCACATGTTCCATGCATGTAATTAATGCAATACTGCGGAGCTTTCCTGGCAGAACAAAAGCCTCTGCATGGAGACAAGCAGGTGACAGACATAACAAAAAAAGAAAAAGGTTATAGTTCACTTTTAAAATTAAGTTATAATTCAAATAAAAATAATTTGTATTTGTAATGTAAAACATAAGCATATCTTTTTTACTTATTTTTCTTCAAAATGTTGAAAATTAAGTATTTGTGAAAACCTTATTAGAAGGATGCGCCAACTTTCTATCAAATACAATGACTCTAAGATATTCTAGGTTTACACGATTACTAATGAAGTGGTGTCAATATTCCGTTCAGCAATGTGTTAAAAATGTGGCAGCGACAAACACAAGAGTCCCACATTACAGACATTGGATAGTTGAGATAAATAGGAAGCAATAAGAGGCACTTGCCGATGACCGCTGTGAAAAATGCTCTCTTTTGAGGAACAGTTGTGCGTGGGTCGACACAACATCAGTCTTCTGCCCTGCTGTTTGCAAAAGCTCATTTAGTCTCTCAACCCAGCGCTCCTGATCACAGGGAGAGCAGAGTTCACTGATACTAATACATCATCTTTACCAAATACTGTGCGTCTTGGGCCAGAAACATCACCTGTAGATAAATGTGATACGGTGTATTCAGAATATAGCTGTGATTTATTTACAATGGAAAGATTTAACATGGTGAGATAAGAAATACTGATAAACTTGCAATACTCCAAGTTGTGTAGAATTACTTTGAGTTGTTTGAAGAGACTAATTTAATCGGTGAAACATTTCTTGCTAAATACATCTCACATTTTTTTAAACAAATTAAACGTCAAAGCAGCTGAAATAGAAATTCCCCAAAGGCTTAAACCAATTTTAAAGCTGAGTCAAGTTTATACACTGAAGGGCTATCCAATTAAACAGCATCTTACGACTTGGCATTTAAGTCATGTGATTGATCACAGTTGGTTAATGTAATGGGAAAATGAACACATCTGACACACGTGGCGTATTAAGTATGATTTAGGACTGCAGAAACGCAAGCCACTGGGATGTAAAATGATTTGAACATGAAACTGTAAAAAATACTCTTGAAAGTGCAATCATTGGGACAATTCCATCCGCATGGATCAAATGAGTATAAAAAGATTAATTAAAAAAAAATCATCAATAGATTAGTCCAATGTTTTTCAACCTTTTTTGAGTCACAGAACATTTTTTTGGTTGAAAATATTCCACAGCACACCACCTACTAAAATATTATATTATCAAAACGGGTATTTAACAAAGTAAACATTGTCCTTGCCAGTGTCACTGTGTCCGATTCTCTAAATGTGGTACTTATGATTTCTTTTTTGGTGAAAAATTTGCTCAGCACATTCCTCACCTGGCCTCGCCACACACTAGTGCTCCCCGGCACACTGGTTAAAAATGAAAGGATTAACTGTCACTGAAGACTAAAGTTTCCAGTCCAATTTCTTTTTTTTTTCTCTAGTCAAGGAGAATATCTTATTTTATGTTCGCACTTTAAAAGAGTCATGCAACCTTTTGGATAGTGATCAAAATGTACTGTATTACAAGTCCTTTTCGTGCTAACTGGCACAGCTTGTCACCACATGCCGGCTAATTCCCTCTCATCAGTCATTACAACTGAACTAATCAAACAACAGCGAGGGGCGAGCTCACAGCTGGGCCACCGTGACACAGACAGATGGAGCGCTGGCTAAGGGTGCTCATGTTAGGTTCTATCTGTCAATAGCAATGTCTATATGGATAAATATACATGATTACAACTCCCAGTACTCCATATATATACCTGGAGCAAGCCTCATCTCTACTCTGCTCCATTACCAGAGGCAAACTGAATACATTTGTGTCAGCCCAGTGCGTGGCAGGAGGAGGCAAATAAATGTGTTTAATTAAAAACTGTCATATCTGCACTTAGAGACGGGACGACCACAGGAGCATGAATAATCAATAACTACAGAAAAAGCTATGCGCGTTCACATGTGGTTAGTGTTGGCATTAAGGAACGCAAACATCCCCGGCTTGCATGTTTTTATTAGAGCCACGACATCAGAGCAGAACAGATGAAAACAGCTACTCAAACAGAGAGCGAGTGAGTGCATATCGACTCAGCTTACACCTGCAACAAGTGCCTTCAGCAAACGCACACTGGGGAGCAATGTACTGCACCTGGAGTAGCTAGCACAGCGCACAGTACAAGCGGAGGATAAAGGCACCAAGTTGTAGTCGAGGAAAATACCACTTCATCACAGTAAAGTCAAAAGGGTAAAAACATAAATAAAAGTCCTATCAAGTGTTTTCAACATTTTTAAATCACACATTTGCGTTATAAATCCATGCTGTATAACTTTGAGTAAGTAATGTGTATTTATGCAAAACGAAACAGCATCTCAGTCTTGAATCATTACATTAAATGAACATTTTGACAGCAGTGACAGTGCTGCTGCATTTAGGATTGGTTGTACTAAAAACAAGAGCTGCTATCATTAAAGTTGGTTAAATGAGTAACTGATACAGGAAATGGTCAATTAGTCATAAGCACTTGAGACAGACTTTCTTGCCTTTAAAATTCAAATAAGAAAGATTTTGACAAAGATCAACTTTTTAAATCAGTGATGATATTTGTACCGGTTTCTTTGTTCTTTTTACCAGGTGTGCCAACGTTGGCAAAACATGTGTAAAGATGGCTCAACTGAACACGGACCCTGCTGATTGCAGATTATCCGACTATGCCATGCGTTGTATTGTATTATGCGTGAATAGAGATGGAGAGACAAGCTCGCCAGAACAGGACAAAGGGGCTCTGAGGTCAGAGGAACTAAGCCAAGCCAGAGCTGCATGCAGATGTGGAAGAGCGTGTCTCTAATTTAAAAAAGCACTGATTCAGAGGAGTAATCTGAAGGGAATCAGGCCAGAGCAGCAGACAGATGTCAATACGGGCTGAAAATCTGCTAGCATCATGTGTACGTCTGAGCTACAGGTGTCACTGTTGGTACTAGTCTTGACAGTTCAGAAGTTGTTTCATTTTCAGAGTTAGTTTGAATTAGGGTGATCCATGCAAGAACTTTTCTGTGTCCCCTCTGCTTTGTGTTAATGTTCTGTGATTTGAGACCTGGCTTAGTGCTGGTTTAGCCCATGCCTAATCCTCATTTTGTCCTGCTGTATTGTTTCTGTTTAGAATATTCAATCCTGGGTCATTTTGGGTTTGGTCCATGTTTTGTTTTGGTTTTGTCAAGGATTAAACAATGATCAAACTGTAAAAACAAATTATAAAGCCAAGTAATCTAAAGGTAAAAAAGTGTTACCTTAAATTACAACTATAATGACATACATGATGCAGTTTGAAAGCTGCTGTAGATGGGAGTGGATTTATTTCCATTGCAGAATTGATGGTTTAGGAGTGGTCGTGACCTGCAGCGGATCATAAAAGCGGGCATCGGATCCGAGGGAGACAGAACAGTAATGTGTGTCCATGGCCTGGCCCTGCTCCCAGCCTGCATCACACTTTGGAGAGACACCAAGCGCTCCCCCTTTCAAACACTAACCACCCTGGGATAACAGAGGCTTTGAGGTCCCGACACCTGCCAGCGGGCTCGGGGTCTTCACTCAAAAACCATCATATTTCAGCTTTAAATATATAGTGGGCTTCTCTTATTCCTTGTGGGCAAATGGGCCACAGTAGATAGCATGATTACTCACCCGCAGCTGGTTTCCAAGAGACTGTCTCCGACCTGAAGGGACGCCATGCCGAAGTCTGCTATCCTGATGTTGTTCTTTTCATCTAGCAACAAGTTCTCTGGTTTCAGGTCCCGGTGGCTGCAAAACAGTCGGAAATAAAAGACATTAACAACACACTGAGCACAGCCTGACCCCAGATTCTCTGAAATTGGTTCTCTTCATCTCCTTTGGGTATTAATTTACAAAGACTAGAGAAAACAATCAAACGTGAGGTTGAGAGAAGAACTGATAGGCGGGTGAGAGGTATGTTGGAAGTTGGACATCTTAAATCAAAGAATAAGTACATGTATCCATAATTTTATGAGAGGTTAATCACTTTGAGAACATTTGAAAATAATTAAAATTGTTTTTGAAGTATATAAATAAGAAAGGTTTTTCATCATTTTCAAATATTATGAGAAAAGGAGGCACCATAACTGCATCTTTTACTTTAAAGGACACATATTATGCATTATTTGTATTGTTACTGTCCTTTAAACATGCTCATTACTTACAATACGGCATTCCCTCGTTAGGAATTGTGTTACAACTCCATCTACTGGCAACAAAGGGAATTATCTTGGAAATTAAAAGAAAGCTAGCTTAAACTCAAAAACAGCACAGGAAAACTCCAGAGCCATGACATCACAAATCTGGGAATGTTGGAGTCAGTTTTTTTTTTTTATGAGGCTCAGAGGGAGAATACTTACTAAACAGGATTCATCAACAAGTGTGAACAAACCTAATAGCCACTACAGGTACGTTATATTAAAAGCAACAAGAACAAAAAAGTTCTTTAAAAGGCCTGCCTTAACCTGCGCTAGAAGTTTCTTGGAGGCTAAACCAAACAACTGTTACTAAATCCTCTTGTCTTTAAAGGACACATATTCTGCTACAGTGACATTTTTTAGCTTTTAACCATGTTCTAACCATGTTCCGTCATCAAAAACATATCTGGAGTTGCATTCAGCTGCATTCACGCTATTTTGAGGAATGCTGGTTAGAAAATCCTCTCCCTCCAACCATCAAAAGTACTTCCTGCTGAACTCCCTCGATTGATGATGTGATGTTTTTTTCTGATTTTAGACATCACTTATCCAAGAAACTTCTGCTGTTTTAAGTCCTTGAATCATCTCATATGATAACTGCTGCTGCTAACCTGATCATGACATGTCAGAGAGTAAATAAAGTGATAACATAAATTAATTCTATAAGCGCTAGTTGCCATCTACTGGGTGCACATGTTCAGTAAGCGCAAGGGAAAACTGCAGAGAAACATGTTCATTTTGTTCATTATAAACTTTTTTTTGTTTCAAAACATGTGGTGGTAAATTTAAGGTACTCAAGAGCATGTTTAAAGGCTGATAACAATATGAAAACTGCATAATATTTTTTCTTTAATGAACAATGAATGAATAATGTGCACATTTGGTTGCACTAGTGTACTAAAGTTGGCATAAGGAAGTAGGTCTCACAAACCTGCTAGCACATAATTCACACAAATGGATTTTTGGGCCACAAAAAGACATTTTTAACTAAAAATAACATTGTGCGATCAAAGCTGCTTTGTTAACATAAGAATGATTTCAATTTCATACGCCATGAGTTCCAGTGTGCACTTCTTCCACCTGTGCTGCTCCTATTTGATCTGGCTTAAACACGGGCTCCCAACCTCATCGCCTGGCTGTATGAGGAGTGACAACCCCCCGTGGTCGCCCCCCCTCTCGCCCCCAATGGCTTCCTTCCTCTCATCTCTCAGACATGTAGCTACCAGCGAACGACACAGCTCTGGGCCTGTGGAGGCTGAGGTGGTGTTCATTAGCTGCCACTCATTACCAGCAAACACAGCGAGGGGCGTCGTATCCAGCCGGCACCGTGTCCTGCCTTAAAAGGTACAGAGGGGGGTGGTCTTTATCCGATCATACATGCTGGAGCTGCATCAGGGTTAGTGAGGAGCATTAGCTGTGGCCGATCGTGCCTGCATGTGATAAGACTAGTGGTCACTGGAGTGGTCAGGCACTATAGTGAATAGTGATATATGTGCAAAAAACAGCAGATACTATTTTGTTATGTGAGAACTCTGGCGTTTAATTGATACTCATTATTGTCTAATTCAAGTAACTAAATACTATCCACAATACTAAAGGAGGTTTATATTGTATTCACATTATTATATTATATTGTATTCACATTGACTGATTGTCCCATCCAAATTGCTGTGACCAGACGTAGCTCAATATGGATCCCAGCTCCTGACAAGGCAGTATTATTATTCTTTTTCTTTTTGAGTATGGCTCACTTTTATTGTTGAAAAGATGCCATGCCACACCTGCCATTAAAATATTAGGAAATCACTCTATTGAAAGAAAGAAAAAAAGTGTGACTAATGTCCGTTTCACTGTGCCTGGCTCTAGGGATTTTGCAGTGAGGGTAATTTTTTGCTCTAGGCACTCCATAATGGAAACTTATCACTATCAATGACCATGTTAATCTCAAATTGGACACTTTCCCAAAGCACACCAGGGCAATCCCTCTAGTTGTCCCCAACACACTGGTTGGAAATCAATGATCTAAGGATGTGTCAGATGCAAGGTACAAAACTTCCATGTATGTGTTTAAAATAGAGATTGATGCAAGATTATTATGTTCATCTATGCATTTTTTGAAACAAATCTTGGATAGTATTCAACGCTTTACAACTAAAAAACAAAAAGCCTGACTAAAAGTAAACGTTTAAAAAGTGCACTTTACTATACCTGCCATAAACAGGCAGGTGATATAGGAGGTAACTGGATGCAATATATCTTTAAATAAAAAATGAAAACAAAACAATCAGTGGGGACAGTTTTTAACATTATTATTATGTATCCACAATTTTATGTTAGCGCACTTGTTGGTTTCCCATCCGTGCTTCCAGTATCAGACAGTGCTAACCAGTACAGTGAAAAATGAACTCTAAACACTACCTTACACTGCACCCTCTTGTAATCACAGAAAGCAGCCAACACGTCACAAAGCCCTCTTTAATCTTCCCTTTAGCCTAACTGTACAAAGCCAGCGCAGCGTGGCTTTGAGGAGCGCCTCATCAGTGTGGACGTTTAACCTCGGATGACATCAGATGGAGCCCGGTCCGCAGGGATAAGCTGTCAGATGCTTTGTTATCACACCAAGAGAGCTCCTGTGATCACGGCCATAATTGAAATAAAACAGAGATAGCATCTAAAACAGGTTACCCCAAGGCAAAACCCCTTATCTGTTCACACAAGCTAACATTTGGGAGTGCTGTCAGAGGATCAGGCAGTTGTTTCACCAATTGTTCTGGTGGGAGGGCATTGATAAAAGATACACTGTGATCTTAGGTTCAACTTAGGTATACACTTCAACTTCGATAGACTTTACTATCAGGAGGATGGGACAGGCATCGTAGTATCTGTGAAAGAGAATAAATAACTAAAATGCATTTACACTGAGAACATTTTATATGTATTCTAAAAGTGCACAACGTAATTGTTCTGATGGACATGCCACCTGTTTGAGACTATGAAGATGTTATTGCTTTGCCTGGAATATTCCAAACTTCTCTATCTCCAAACAAGTGATGCCTCCAGGGCAAGTTACAGGTCGGATCAGCGGAGAAGCTGCCCCATTCAAAAGAAATTCAAAAGAAACATCTATCAGTGAATAAATGCAAAATAGATATGTTTAATGTCATACTTTGCAATATTCCAGACAAAGCAATAAGAAAATCAACGCCGTCCCCCTGAAAAGTTACATTACCTGCAAACTTTTTTCATATATTAAAACTGAATTTGTTTTGCCCCAGTGCAGATAAATTGTAAAATCAGCTCTTGGGGTCAAAATGAGACTTCTGTGTGCTGTCTGCAGACAATTATACATTGTTTTTATCTCCCTTGAACCACAAAGTGCACTTTTAGTATGCTAACTGCAATGTTGTGGCCTCTGAAAGTTATAAAACATGCTCAAAAAGTCATTGCTCTGAATAATTAAGATGCTAGGAAAGCGATAGGAAAGTGGAGAAAAGGTTCGGACCGCTAAACAGTTTAAAATGAAGTTGTTCTGTTTTTGTTTTTTTTAAGACAGTAAAACTCAGGTACAATGCCTTCAAGTATAATTTTAGTTTGAGCGGTAAAGGGTACTGTATCGTTAGGAAAACATTTATTCTTAGATTGTAGTGTATTGTGTTTCAAACTTAGGCGTTTTCAGGTATTTTGATAATCAAGAATAAAATTGAACTGTGTGACGATTTGGATCCATGGATCCAATCCATACAATAACCTCTGCCATAGAACCAATCTCCAGCCCTATTATAGCCAAGCCCCCCTTGAAATAAGACCATGCTCTACTAATGACAAAACCACTGTGTGCCTGAGCCTGCTGCTTGTTGAATGAGTCATTGGTTTCCAGTTTATCTGCAGATATCTGTGCACAGCTTTCTTCTTTACACATGAGTCATGAGCAATCTGACAAAGAGCCGGGGTCATCTTCTCAAAGTGTAGACACAAGACAAGACATACTGACATTTATCAACAAGAGCCATGTCAAAACTGGTCTCTTCTTCACGCAAAAGACAGACAAGACAGAAGATGCTCACTTGGTAGAAATGCTCATGGTTTGATCTTTGTGACTGGTATTGCTTGCTATGTCCTTGGGCAATACACTTCACCTATCTTTGTACATGTTAGTGTGACTGTGCTGTTATTGGAGAGACATATTTTCATGGCTGTTAGTGTATCGCACTCATTTTAGAGCAACTTTCACTTGTAACCATTTAAAATTGTCCTGATTGATCTAAAGAATCATGCTACAGTGTTTAGGGGAGGGCAACGTTGACAAAAACGAATGCCTTGATTTTAATTTGCATTATCTCAATAACAATACTCAGAAGATTATTTTACGAATGCATCAGGAGTAGACTAAAATGTGCCTGTAAATGTCTTGAGGTTCATGTATCACACAAAACCTGATGGACAGTACAAATATCACTTTGTACCCTTGTATGGGAGATTCCACTACTACTATCTGTCTGTTTTTGTAGCAGTCTGTTTTAAAAGTTTTAATTTTTAACAATACACTCGATATACTCTATATTAGAGCTGCAAGATTAATCACAATCAAATCGAAATTGCAAGTTGAATGGTTGGAATTGCCAAATTGTCTGGACTACAATTAATTAAGTGACATCATTTCTTGTGCAAACAGCAGACAAAAAATCCTGTCTTATTCTGGCTAACCCTGTTGTTTATACCTCAAGCATGTTCTGAAATGGATGGGAGTCTTTGATTAGTTCATATTTCAGTGTTCTCTCAAATGCTGTTGCTCCAGGACATATTTAAAATGTGAACTTTGAACAGAATTCTTCAATGAAAACAGTTGCAAATCTAAGTTGCAATGCTTGTCTGAAATATCACAATTTGATATTTTGCCAACGTTTCTCAGCTCTCTTTGCATCCAAAAACAAGCAGCATCTTTCGATATCTCCCACCACTAGAATGGAAGATATCTTGACGGCAACACAACACAAAATGCACATTCCCTCCAATCACAAATGCACGGTCGGACTATAATCATAAACATTCTAATACCCACACTTGTCATTGCATGCAACAAAGGGCACTCCATTATCTTTAAGCACTGTAAACATGACAAAAACTGTGCGTAATCACACGTAAAACTTATAAAAGACTAGGGAAATCTCCAAGCGTGGGTTCACAAAGGAGGGAAAAGGGTCCATGGGCTGTTTATCTGCTGCAACATCAACAGGACAAATTACATGTGGATGTTTTATTGGCTGTCAGAAACCCCCGTATCCATAATGGGACATTAAAGTGTCTCTGGCTGACACATTAGGGTGCACAGAGCTCCTGTAATCTTGCGCACACAGCAGGCTTTGCAATGGGAATATCTGTGTGTGCGCTCATATGTCACAGCGCTCCAGGCCTGTCACCGCAAGTCAGCAGCAGCACTAAAGAAAGGCTACAGCCACATTCACGTCAGGTCCTATGTGTGTATTACTCGAGCTTTTAAAACTACACCTTGGCTTTGGTATTTAGAGTAAGTACTGTAAGTGGAGTGATAGAGTTGAAAGCAAAAAAAAAAAAAAAGCATTGTGCGGTACAGTTGATTAGCTCAGTGTGGTGAAAGCAATTTGAAGACTGGAATTATAAAATGAGTCTGCTGAAGATGACGGATGGATGATCACATAACAAGCTGTATTACAGTGGTGAGGCACATTCAAAATCTGATATTTTTTGTGATTAAATGATTACAATTATACTTAAACAGACATAATATCAGATTTCTTTCTCATCCTGTCCTCTAATAATTCACATAAAATTTGGTGATTTGCATGTCAATGATATCAAAGATCCGGAAATTGGATAGTCAGATTTTGGGGTGCATGAAAACATAGCCGTTGTTAAAGGCGCTGTACCTGATTTTTACTGTTTTGAAAAATGAAAAACTGAACTAATTCATTATCAAGTCATTACAGCAGTCACATATATTGACTTACCCAATGCAATCACAGCATCTTAAATACTCAGTAAGGATATAAGCGTTCTCGAAGTCTCTGAGCCAAGAGCAGAGTTTTGCCATCACAGTAAAGCTCACAAACAGCATGCAAACAACACACTTCCTGTTTCTCATAGAATAAAACACTTTATAAACAGATGCAGAGAAATCACTGTGGTCTCTTTTTTATCCGAATAGATGCTTTTACAATGCTGGGGTAAAACATATTTCAGTTTTTTTTTTTAACTATTTGTGTTTTCTTGTTTCAAAACTGTAAAACCAGGTACAGTGCTTTTAAAGCTCAAGAAGTCAGTTAAGTATCATATTCCTTAAACATTCAAGTTTTCTGTTTTAGCCTCTAATTAAAAAGCAGTGTAACAACCTCATGTTCACCATCTGCTTTTTCACTGGAACTATAAGTAACTTCAGTAATCTCTAGTGTCATTTACATAAACCATAAAACCATAAAAATCACAAAAAAAGGATGTTATCACAAAATAGCATGTAGCACTTGGCATTGAACTATTTAATTCCATTCCATGTGAAGGCCTGTTCTCGGCGCACTGTCCTTAGGGTGTCATTGAGTGTAATTTACAGCATACATGTGTGTGTACACCCAGTGGGGCTGTTAGACATGAGTCTGGCAATCCAACACCATGCCGCTCTTTAATTGCCTGTGATCATTTGCATGTTCCACGCTGATATGTATGCGCTGTAACCTTGTAATGGGGCAGTCGATTAGGACTAAAATGTTTACAAATACTCAGATATTTATCTTGTTTGGACATGACACAATTCATATTAAGACATTGTTTATCTTCTAGTACATGAGTTTACCAGAAAAATCTGCAGCACTCAGTTAAGTAACAGAGAATTAAATCTGCACTTTTAAATATTGGTTTGGATGGATATCTCTCCTTTTCATCTTCTAAACACTTCAATATGTGAATCTGGTTGCCAGCAAGATATTTTGGCAGTGTTTCAATTCAAGAATTCATTTGCAAAAACAAATGTCTGAGTTTTGTCTTTCTTTTTATACCCTCTTCTACACATCATGACAGTATAATTAAGGGGATTTGCTGAAGAAAGGATAAACACTGAAAATAATAAGAAATCGTAAGCCTTCAACAATTGTTTTCAAATGACACTTGTCTGATCCACAAATATTTCTATATTTCTACAGCACGTAAAAACAAGACAGGAAGCATAAGCAGTTCACTAAAAATCTAAATCTAAATCCTGTATTGATGATAAATCTCCACTCTTACATGTCACATCAGTATCGCACTAATTACCCAAAGCTGACTTCTCTCACTTGAACATGACGCAAATGGCTGAGAGTGTCTTGCAGCACATTATGCTCACTCTGCACCATTATTGTTCACTGGAGAGAAGATTCTTTACAAAACCAGTAATAGTGCACCCTTTTAGCTGGTGGCACGCCTCTCAGTCAGCCCTCTCATTTTTATGCTTCCCTTCTCTCAAAGTTTTCAAGGCCTCTATTGACCCAATTAGACAGCAAGCACTTTCAACTTAATACCTAAAGGCCAGTATTCTATCGCATTAGCAAAAGAGCACGGCGTTGTAACTGGAGTAAATGACACTTTCCCCAAAGCTACTGTTTTAGGAGCCAACATGGACCAGAGAGAGATATTCTAATCGTTATCGCTATATTTTGCCCTCTTCCAAATCTTGCACTTTTTTAAGAATGGCTTGGAGCAGGTCATTGGTGTGTGCGTGTGTGTGCGTGTGTGCGTGTGAATGTGTGTGTGCGTGCATGTGTGTGTGTGTGTGTGCGCGTGACTTCGGACACAGTTAGAATTTTAGTGCGGCACTGGATAAAACTGAAAAAACCTGCGCATAATCAGGAATAATACAATAGTTGCAATATAATGTCACATCATTTTTTTTTTACTTTTATGAAAAAGGGGGGAAAAACATGAAGAGGTGTGGAATATCACTTGGCATATCTAACCCACTTTTAGATTCCTTAAAATGCATTAAAAGGTTTCAAATTCCAAAATGGAGGCAAAATGAAGTAGATCATAACAGTTTTTCTCCTATTTTTTTTTTTTTTAGCAATTAAACCCAACGCAGCCAGAGAGTGAAGGACAAAACTAACAATAAATAACAGTTAACTGAGATGAGATGTACATTTTTTATTTATCTTTTATCTTTTTATCTTTTATCTTTTTTTTGGTGATATTCTGAGGTTGATCCCAGTTTTTTGATTGAAACCACTCATTAGAGACTCCATAGAGACATGCCATAGCTAATAAAAGCATTTTAATTTATAGAGAGTACCTTGTTTTTTCCCCCGTATTTTAATGACCTCACCTCAATTTTGTCTCCATTCCAGAATTTATTTTTGTTTGCAATCTTTTGAAAGGTCTAACAACTGGTAAATATGTCCATTGTATAAAACGCCCATTGTTATTTGAGCCCCGTCCTTGATCATTTAATTTATTTTAAAGCTGAGATAATACACATGAACCCAACATGTGTTTAAAGTCTATTTGATAGGTTAGACTATTACACATTAGTCAACATGATTATATTTAAGATTTTACTAAACATTTTGCCTATTTGTGTTTATAATGTCTCTTCCTGGTTGGTCAGGGGCAGCAAATATGACATAGGTAGAGGTAATTCCCCAACTGCTAAATTTTGCCCTCTTCCAAATCTTCTTCCTGCAATGTGAAACTTTTATTTTTCAAAATTTCTTCACAAACTGCAAATTCACAGATGTAAAACTACATTAAATAATGGTCACCGGTGCTACACCATTAAAGTTAGTCATAATTAGAACATTTTGAGAACATAAAGTCATAGATATATAGATATATAGATCTATATTCTAGATTCATGCCAATATAGAGGGCAGTCCTGCTCAAAAGGATTGGTCACTATTCTATCCAGTCCACCCAGAATCTAAGAGCATTACCGGTGTCATCTGGGACACTTGAATAACAATACATCAGTGTAATGCAGTGACTAAAGCAGAGGATTACTATTACAATAAAGTGGTCAAAAATAGAAATACATTTGTTGTCCCAATATGTGTGTGCATTTAGCTCTTAATCCCAGAGTTGGACTGGGGGAAGATGGGATGAGCAGTGGACCTTCGAGACAGAATAAACAGACAGGCTGTCAAAGAAGGCGCCGGAGTGGCAGGGATTGAAAACATGCTTGGAAAGTCAAGTTATCTGAAATACACAGACCATTGGCTTTGAATATCGGCCTGCTTCTACACAATGATATTGAAAATGTGGGCCAAACTTATCAGCAGTTTGTCATTTCTTGCGTACCTTCAACCTGCCTCCATTACTGCCTCCTTAATATCAGTGCCCATTCCATGTTCCAGCAGCGATGCCGTTTGTCTTGTGGGGATTTCCTCGTACTCCCTCTTGGCCATTGCTTTAAATCAGCCTCCATAAACCAACCCACACTGAGAGTCGTGTTCGTTCTCTGCAGGTTGTCATTTTTCTCCCCACCCAATTTCCATCTCTACATTACCTTTGAAATCTTTTGCCCTTTTTCATTCAGTGTTAAAACCACCAGAGCAGGGAAAAAGGGAAGCATCAAAAACCGTGAGAATGGAATATAATAGGACATTTCCATTCCAGGATATTATAAGTCACTGTATGTTAGGAATATGTTAGATCATACTGTATAATAGTATAATGTGTGGTTTGTATACAAGATTGTAATTATTGCTTAACGACCTTGTGTCAAGCAAATCAGAGCACGTTAAAGCCATTAGAAACATTGTATAAACAAGCCATCATGGATCATTACAATCATTGTACAATCCTGAAAAATATATTTTCACATTTTCATAAATTTGTTGACTTATGCGTTACATTAAGTTACATATGATTTGGCTTCTGCTTCACTGGCAGCATATTTTTTCAACATATGATCTGTGATCCGACCTGGAGCCAGAGAGTGGAACTCAATACCGGAGATTATTAAAAAACAAACCACGTATAAGGTTGTTCTAATCATTTGAGAACGGCTGTTAACTATTTACACTTGCCAGCATTAGAGACTAGCTTCTGGTGTTGTGTTTTGTAAATAATTGTAAATACCTCTTAACAGCATGCTTAGTTACTTATGTCTGTCCGCGTCTAACCATGTAAATAGGTCTGTTTTGTCTTGTTAATGACCTTTATTGACCCTAACATAACGACGGTTGAGTTGACTTGCTTTTTAACCAATTCTGTATTATTTACTGATGTTTATTTGCGTGTTTTATGAAATTGCACTGTTTCCTTTCAAATAAACTAATCTAATCTAATCTAATCTAATCTGATTTGAGCTATGTGTAAAATAGCTATAGTTCTTAGTCTGATTAGGGAGATCATAAATCCACTCTTAACAATTTTGTAAAAAACATTATTCAGTCATCTTTCAATTTTGAGGGCATTTTGTGGAAAAGTCAGTTGTTGCTGTTCAAGGATTATAATACAGTACAAAACATATTGATTCTAAAAACATTGTCTGACTACTTTTAAACCTTCAAAGGAAGTCAGTCATTTGAAACACATGTGCATCATCAAGAAGACACTGCTAACTCAAGTCGCCATGAAGAACAATAAATATTCAAACATCTATTTGTTTTAATTGACTCTCAACTATGGCAAAATACTGTACAGAGTATTTTAGACTCCATATTTATCTAAAAAAAGATGCTGATCTGCAATAATATACTAATTGTGCTAGTACTACACACGTGTGTCCATGGCAACAACAAACACAGATAGTACAGGAGGAGAATACAAGAGAATAGTATTGAAGCTAATGTGATGCACAAGGCCCTAATAGCATTGCACAGGCGACCTGTCAAGAGGCGGAAGGGGTATTCACATGAACCAGGGGCGATGATGCTTGTGTGTGGGAGTAATGTGACTTTTAGACCAGGTGTTATCCGGCACACGTGTAGGAGGTTTCCATAATGCGCGCCTTATGTGTCCAAATGGCAGTATGTGTGACCATCATTGTGTGGCTGTGCATGTTTGAAGAAGCTTTAAAGCTACTTGCTGTGAAGGATTGTGTTGATCTAACGCCCACTCTGTGACATATTGTATTAAACATGAGATGTTAAAGTGGGTTATAGGAGTGAGGATGTCAGAGGTTGGAGGCGGGTGGCGCTTATCGATTACAGTCTGTGTGTCTTTGAATGCTTTGGAGGTGTGTGCGTGTATGTCAAGGTGTGATGAACCAATATCTAACAGGGAGGTAGTGGAGGGGAGTGTTAGGCGTCAACAACACTTTAAATGAACACACTGAAACCAGAGTCAAGTGTCAGTGTGGCTTTAGAAACACAGCGCTGGTCAATACTGCTACTGAAGACATGAGAATGGGAGCACAGAGCACAATGAAGGAGGCTATTTGAGATCAATCCGATACTATTGGCAGCACAGTTTACTTAAAAGGAGATGATTTATTTCAGCAGGATGTGCAGAGAGATTCAGAGGGCCGGTCAAGGCCAAAAACAGCACACAGTATTGTATAGAAACCTGTCAAATTATGCAACATGGCTACCAGTCTGAATCAAATCAAATAGCAGTCTTGAAATGTTCCTTTAAAATCAGAAAATAAGTATGATTATTGTATTATTGATTTGTGATTGGCAGTGATTATGAGTTTGTGGAGATGGAGTTCAACTCAAAAGTCCAGACCATTCCCTATATGAAAAAAAAAGACAAGTCTTTAATTTTTTTTACAGTTTACTTGTGACTAGGAATAAAAAACAATTAAATAAACTGTTGCAGTATAAATTTGCTAATGTTAGCCTGATGTTTACCTTTGGCTGAGCTGTTTAAAGATCTCAGGAATGGAAAATATTAATCTAATATCGGGCTGTCACAATATCGAATGTTAATGTTACAATTATTGTGAAAGGAAACAACGATTATTAAATATGATATGTTAATTCTTTATTTGTTTCTCAATCAAATTGTTTTATAGATTACTGTTCATCTCCAATATGTGACCAGCTTTATCAAATCAAACTTTCTGGATGATAAATGAAAGTGACATAAAGAGCCAGAACTTTTTTAGAGTATGTTCAAATCAATCTACTTTAACCTGCTTCTAAAATGATCAGAATTATTATTTTAAGTCTAGTTAGGAAATCTGTTTTTGCTGGACCTTAAAAAAAAAGTCCAGAGTCATGTGACCCGCGGTGAGGAGAATGTAGTGAGATGGGTATCTGAATCGCTCTGTAAATGTTTGCACTATAGAGTCTGCAAAATAGTGTGGGACAGTAGTGAACGAGGGGTTAAGGGTCAAGACTGGACATTTGGATTCAGCCATTGATTCCCTTCTATCCATGGCTTTCAGAGTGATGAAAAGTTAAGACATTTGCCATAGAAATTGACAATTCAAAACAACATATTGTTCAAATAATGGTCAAAAGGCCTCAAAAAAGCACCAATAAATTCTCTATACTTGCTCTTTGAAAGTTTCATTGCATTGCAGATTGCTTTCCTTTCTGTTCGACAATCATGTACACCTTATGCTGTCTGCAAACACTAAAACAGTCCAACGAGCAGCGCGCCAAGCGATCTGCAGCTGTCACTCAGGCCTACTCTGAATCACAGTCTCGCGGAATCTCACACAATATCAAAACAAAACATCACATTCAGACAATTGTCGGTTTTGACGTTAGATCAATAATGACGAGGGAACACAATGAAGACGTCTACTTCCGCTTCAATGACAAGTTCCTTCTTCTTGCGACCGATTTCAACCCACTGTTTCCATGGTTTGCCTCATCTCCCTTGTCACAGAGCGTTCCCTTTCCCTTCTCTCGGCTCAAAAGCCCCAAAATTCCCTCAGAATCCAATGTGAACTCAGTTATAAACAGTCAGTGTCCCATTTTGGGTTCTCTCCTTGTTGACTGTCTAACACCCTTCGAGAGAGATATTTATGGATTGGATTCTAAACTTGAATGAAAAAGAAAAAATAGAAAAAGTGCCCTGTGCGGAGGTTCCCTGTACTTGACAAGACAGAATGAAGGAAATTATTGCAATAGGGGATTTTTATTGAAGGGATGCTGGGATCTCATTAGTGTGGCGTGAAGCAGAGGTGTGGAGGTCTGTGTCTGTCTGCCGGAGCACACCTAATTGAGGTTGGGAGGAGGGCGAGCGGGTTCCAAAATAATCCGTTTTGGGGCTAAACTTACAAGGTATCACATTTTATCTAACAGCTGCAGGTTAAGGATTTGAGAGAAGGCGACGGCAATGAGAAAGACATGGCTAAGGAACACTTACAGCTACAAATACAGAGCAAGTATGTCCCAATTTAGACCAACTAGTCCGACACCTGACGGAGGGTAGAATAAGCAGTGTGATTCCAGTAAACCTTTTACTAAATGTAAAATATTGCGAAAAAAAAACCTGAGCTACAATTGATAAATAGCAGAATGAAACACTTTGCTTATTCAAACTTCTATAGCTCAAATCTTATATTAATATAAAATAGTAATACAAAAAATAACAAAACATACACACACAATAAATATCAATCCCCAAAAAATTATTGTCTAATAATTATTATTATTTATTGAATGATTAGTCGATTTAGTAATTATCATGACAGGTGCCTGGTGTAAGATGTTGCTTCACACTATGATTTTATGCTTCATGTGCCTTAAAGCAAAACTATCAAACATTAAATGTCCAACTTCTGATTTCATGTTTTGATTTCCGTGATAGGCACAGAGAAAGCGCTACAGACAGTGCTATAGGAAAAAGCAAATGGTTTAGCTCAAAGAAAAAGCTTGACTCTGTATACTGTATTGTCAACCCGGTATCAATTAGCATACACCGAAATACTAAACAATAATACATTCAGTCAAGTTGAGTATTTAAATGTGTTGCTCGAGGAGACACAAATAGTCTGCAATGCTGATAGACAAGTGTGTGCCCAACTTTAATGTGTTCAGGATCTCTGAGGATGCATTAATATATAGGAACTTAGACTGACTCCATGAAAGTCAATCAATGTTGAGAAGCAAGGTCTACATGAAGCATGTGTGTACATGTTTATTTGCACCACTATCCTTCATATGCATTCATCCTTCTACTTCTTTTCTTCATTTATATGCAATTACTGCAAGTTCAGCACATCAAGTACCTGTTTAAATTAAGTCAAGAATCTCATCGTGAGATAATCAATAAGATGCGTCTAGGCTGCTCTTTTTGTGCACCCCCAGTGGCTATATTATTAAATCAACGCAGCCCAAAATGTGATTGCCTACTCCATATTACATACTGTGCGAGAATACAAAGTGGTTAGATCAAATCACATCATTACAACTCTTACCTAAGCATTGCATGACGAATCAGTTTAATTTGTTTCTTTTAATTGCCTCCGCAGCAGTATGCAAATGTCCCCTCCAAGCGTTTGGAGCCAGCAGCACAGAGGGTGAGGCGGATTTTAAATGCACATTGTTTGTATTTTTGTTTTATTATCAGCAGGAAACTCTCGAACCATAAAAGGCTCTGAGAAAGAAACAACTTCTAAATGACTTTTGTTTAAATGAAACTTAATGAAGAAGTTAAAGGGAGTATATTGTCTTTTTATTATCACAATCTTGGTCAATTCTAGGACACCACTGCATGTTTTATAACGTATAAAATAGTAATCTTACAAATAGAAAACTTTATCAATAAGTACTCAGCACTGTCTTAAAGAAACAGGTGAAGACACCAGCAGAGGGCAGCACAGAGCAGATGTAGCATGGGCAAAATCAGGACAGAAACAGCTTATGACAAAGTTTTGCATGAATATTACTGATAGTATAGTTGTCTTTACAAATTGACTCGAAGGTTGGGTGATTTACTCCAGCCATTTCAACGTGATAGAAAGTGCGAAAAAAGCAGCTTTTGATGATAATGTTTTTTTCATTTATGAATAAAAGAGAATATAAGGCGTCCAACCCTATGTATTTACATAACACATTTTAGAAACTGAAAAAAAAAAAAACATTAAACATTAAAACATTAAAAACAAACAGATGAGCAATTGTTCTACCAGTGCTCATTAAAAAAATAAAAACAACTGTAAAAGATAATAAAGTATAAGGAAAGAGAAATCTGCACTGGCTGAACCATTTGACTCTTGCAATATCAAAGAGACAGTGCCCTTGATTTTATAGTACATGGTCCATTCTAAATATATCCTTTGACATGTATTGTTAGATAATCTTCAATTCAAATAAGAAATTAATGCACATGTATTTAGCATAGAATGTCAATAATTTTACCGATAACAATCTATTGCATAAAGATAACCTCTTAGACAGAGAGACACAAAATATATTGTGTTTATTACATAAGTGAACCCTAAATCTGTGCTCCAAAAATTCAAATTCATCCCAGCGCTGCAATGAGCTGTCAGTCAAGAGTATGAGTCATGCATCTGCAGAATCCCTCTGTACCGAATCTACACAGAGAGTTTGACAAAGATCCATATGAACACAGGATACAGAATACAGACATCTCAGCTCTCACTCACTCTGACTTCTCTTCACTGACACACTCCGATCTACAGTTTGATTTTATCCTGCAGTTTCTAGTGTTTGCCTCATCTCCCCTGTCGCATACCATTCTCCTACTCCACACAGAATGGAAAGTTTTGACTACGTATGAGAGAAAATACTAAATATCTTCTGTTAAATTGATTAATTTCGAATTGTAGGCAATGGACTTGAACAAAGGCTAAACAATCTTGGAAAAAATGTCAATATATTCTTGTTTGGATGGAACTGGTTTGTGAGGAGAACCCCAACCAACTCAATGGATAAACGTATAAATTAATGTAAAATATATATTGTCAAGAAATGTCAGAACTGCTAAATCAATCAGTACACAACAATAATACAACAATAATAATAAAAAATAACAATATTTTTAAAAGTAAATTTTCAGGTTGGGAGTCCGCCACCTCCTTGTCTCCATGGCGATATAATTGCTTTGCCAGTAATGTCGTACAACATTTCATTAAACTTATACATCGCCATGGAGTTACAGGTCTCATCAGTGGAGAGTTGACCCTGTCACTGTATTTTTTTCCTTGTAATTGAATAAATGCAATCCATAAGTTAAAGGCCAGACTGTGGAACATTCCAGAACATCTCCATGGAGTAATGAAAGCTCCAGAAAAGTTACACAGTGCACCTTGAAAGTACAATAGTATTTGAAAGTACAGCACAGTACATTTTCTTATTACAAATTGGCGCAACATGGCTATCAATTTCTGTTTTCTCAAAGTAAACAGCACCTCTGCACCTCTCTGTACTTGGAATTGATGACAAAATGTTCTCTAAAGTCTCCCACTCTCCCTGGAGGCAACATATGACACATAGGACTCAGAACGCTGCAATAAGTCACACCCAACAAGTGAGTTCTCTTATTAGTCTCCACTGACATGGTGATTTCTGAAGGAGATGGTTGCCTCTGGTCTGTAAGCTGGTAAACAGTGGAATTACCCCCCAAAGCCAAAATATCTCAGTGTTTCGCGTCAAATTAGTCACAGCTCAGGGACCCATTTGAAACAACACTCAAAATAATGCCCAGCAGTATAAATAAAACAAAACATCGTCAACATGTTGATAGGACTTGTACATGCATTCTAATGAAAAGGCAATGTTGATTTGTTGATGATATGTTTATAGAAGTTGTTCAAAGCAACAGTCTAAGGCCTGAAGATTTATTTAGTGAGAAACAGCAGTGGCTCAGGTCATAAATGATCATAATAATGATTTAGAATGTATATATGCGCTAAGCCTTTACATGACTCCATAGGGCTGTAGACCTTTAGTCGAGTAATTGGCCGGACAACATTTTTATTGTTTAACTTGATTTGTTGGAGGGAGTGTTAATGGATTTATACTCACAACAGCTAAAAGGAGACAGAATACATTGAGTTATGTTGATATCTGGGAGTCAATCTGTGTTTTTACTGATAAATATGCTGTTTTCTTACTTTCCGTACGTAGTAGTTTTCAATATAAACATTTTAATGGTGTCATTTGCAAATTTCATGATGTTGTCAGTGCACTATAGGTACAGATACATTGTCACAATGCACCTTTTAGTCAACTAATTGATGCCAAGAGCATGTCTTTAGTCAATCAAGAATTTATTTTTTGTGAAATACAGCCCTGCACTCAACATCCAGGCCTTTGCTGACTTTACTGTCCTTGGGCAAGACACAAGACAAGGAAAGGTAAGAAAACTCTAACAAATCTGCATTAAATTTTGAAATTAATGTCATATCAGTGGTTTGAAAAGCAAAATAGCACTCCAAAACTATGAATAAACTAATTGAAATTTGTGGTTTGCATTGTGGCTTCATTTCAGGGGGAGATTTGAAGCTCTTTATATGGGAATTCATTATTGGTTCAATGTTCTGTGACAAATTGACTTGGCTACTGTCTCTGAGAACAGTTATTTGGCATAGAAAAAAATAAAAATAAAACATCAAATTGTAGAAAATCTTAAAATGATAACTGCAGGGAACAGATTTTAGTCAAAACATTTTGACATCAGAATTCTTATTTGTTTTTACTTGTATCCTTTTTTACATGTATCCTTCCTTCCTTAAAGAGATCTAAAACTTCTCCCATTGAAATTTGAAAAGAAAACACTCACCATATGGAGTGACTGTGGCAGAAGTCGAGAGCGGACATAATCTGTCTGAAGAACTTCCTGGCTTCTTTGGGTGTCAGTCTGCCTTTCTTCACCAAGTAGTCAAAGAGCTCGCCTCCCGATACGTGTTCTAGCACCAAGTACCTAAAGGGAGGAAAGAAATGATCAAAAAATCAAAAATCAAAAACATACTCTTTTGGGGTCATACTTTTAATTTAGAAAAACAACTAATATTAAAATTATGCTAACAGATAGAAACGATCCGACTGTTTTTTTCTGTTCTTTTTCTCACTGTGCAAATGTCAAAATTGTAACATTTATTTTTTTTTAAGTGAACTGACACATTATCTAAATGGTAAATATAAAGCATCATCATATCTTGTTCACTGAGACACATTCTCATTTCTTAAGATGTACATCTGTACCAGCCTCTGGTGCACAGGTACAGTCTCCAGTTGAGAGCTTATAATAAGTTATAGTATTGTTCATTTAGTGACAATAACGATTATGGTATTTTTATGCAAAGACGCTTATGATTTACTGTGCAGCAACGCCATGAAATATTCAGCATTTTCTTTTTAGAGTTTTGAATAACAGTACTTTATCATGGTTTTATATTTTACACACATCCCCTTGCAGCCCAGCCCTCAGGTCCCTCTTCATGTGGCCTCTGCTCTGTAGCTGTAGCTCAGTGAAGGAGGGGGAAGTCTGTCATGTCGACTGCGTGGCCATGCTCCAGGGCTCCAGGGGGACAGGCAGGAGATGAATCTGTGCTGACCCAGGCTGCAGGGCACATTGTCGGGCTCAGTGCCAGCGCTGTGTGGCCCTGCCTTGGACCTCAGCTCGTATATCCTCCGCAGCTTCCTCCATCTTCACTATACGACAAATTGAAAGTCTCTCTTCCTCAACCTGCTGCGTATACTGTAGTGTGTGTGTGTGCATCCGTTTGTTATTGATAGCACTATAATGTTGCGGGCTAACAGAGCATGTGGTAACTGAGGCAAACCTTCATCCGTCAAGTCCAAAAAGTGCAAGGTTAAGCTTTTGGGAAACTACAAAATCATGTATCAAGAAGATTTTACTAATTTACAAAAAGTTGCTCTACCTTTACGGCTAAGAGTAATAACAGGTACGATCTTCAGATTTAGAATTGTTGTTTTATTAGAATCCCCATAAGCTGCACTTAATGACAACTTGTCTTGATAAGTTCTGTCATCAAAACTGCATATGGTTGGAAATTCAGGAGCAAATTAATTGGAACCAGATTAAACTGAGCACAGTAAAGGGATCACAATAAAATTTGAAATTTAAAGTCTTTCTTTTCTTTTTGCGACATTATTTTGCTATATGATATGGTTGGAAGACCTCAATTTAGAGTGTGCTTTGAACATATCCGCATGCAACTGTCCTACAGCCTTGGTAAAGTCTCAATATCAAATTTTAGACATACATTTTTTGGTGAATGCAACATTTTAAAGTACACATTATTTGTTCTGGTTTCCCAACAACATTTCAAACGCAGATGAAGGACACTAATAGCAGATGGCTTAATGGTATGATCTGTCAATTATTATTTTTAGAGTTGAATTATGGATGACAGAATCTGATAATGATGACTAAATGCTACAGTGGACACGCAGAAGGGAGGCGACTTAATTCAGTGGCGATGCAAACACAGGGCCATCCATCTTGTGTGACGCCACGAGTGACCAACTGTCAGAAGTGATGAAGCAACAAGCACAAAATGTGATTTTAATAATCCAATTATGGCATGATTCAGAATATGCATCTATTTCTACCAGTCTTAAAGGATGACATGTACACTGAAGCATGTCCAATCCTATTTGGTCAGAAGACTTATAACAAGATCTAATACAATTTAGTTGACAAACAGTGTGTAGATCAAGAAGGATATGCTAAACGACTGATGGGGCTGTCACTGAACTGAACTGAACTGAAGTCCAGTAATAGATTCATGTTCATCTGAGGGTCTTAAAGGTTTGCAAATGCTGCAACAATGCACCATGAATTGGACTCAATCTTGTATACGCTCTAATTAGTCCTTTTATTTTTATACTGGATTGATTTGAATTATGTTCAAAGTTTTGGTGGTCTCGCTAATGGGGGTGAGGGGCAGGAGGGGTTGTGTTTTTGTTACTTTAAGGCAAGTGACACTTTTTTCACTTAAAGTTGTGTTTTTGTCGCGGTTTCAGAACATGTTTTAACAAATCTAAACTATGGGGTTTGCCGTTTTTATGAATAAAACTGGATATTTTTGTTGTTTGTGGAGGAAATTATTGCAGCCTTTGAGATTTTTGCGTTAATTCAGATTGCAGTTTCGATTAGATTTCGATTTATTGTGCTGCCTTAGTCGCAACCAGCCCCTACTGTGACAGAAGTATGCAATATTGCTGATGTGATGTTAAGGTTAAGGTACACTTAATTGGCCCAGGGCAACATTGGGGGTTTTGAAGTTCTAAGCAACAAATTGATAGATATTGTAAAAGTGCAGTGGAAGACGCTGATTACATGCTATTGTTTCCCCTACCAGGCATATACTAAGAATATTTTTGAGTGAAACTGAATACAATTATTATTGTATTGCTGAAAGAGGGAGATCCAAATGCTAGTACAGTAGTAACAGTTAATGTAGTTGGACAAAAATTTGCTGGCACAGTACAAAGAGCTGGGGATACTTACAAGTACTTTTTATTTTCATAGACGTCATGTAGCTTTAAAACGTGTGGGTGTTCTATGAGCTTCAGGATTGCTATTTCTCGCTCCACCTGCAAGACACAAGAGAAGAAGACACATCATCAGCCATCCATTTATTGCTATAAAAAGAAGAATGAAAAATGTAGCTAGTCATGTTAAAATATAAAATAATAAATACATCTAAAACAAAAACTTCAAAAGCAGCTGACTGGCACTTCCATGAGGACAGAGAAGCTTTGACCACATTGTAATGCAGTAAGCATTGCTATCTGAAATGTGGTTTATTTGAAAAAATGCAAGTAAAACAGCTTTGTGTTTGCCTTATCTAACAAAACCCTGTGTTTTGTCCTTTGCTGAGCACTTCACAATCACATTTCATAATCCAGTGCTTTTCTGGAGAACAACATAAATCAGCTTTCAAAGATAAGGAACAGGAATAATGTGGTACTCAAAAGCACAAGTTGAATATGAAAGGTGAGTGGGTAATCTGGGTCAAAATGTCCACATCCTGCTCTTCGCTTGGTTCTTTTAATCTGTCAGGATGTTTTGCTTACTAGACTGGCGTGTAAGAGACAGGTAGGCCACGGAATTTGCCCATATATGAGTGAATTGAAGAGATCGGTTTGGATTTGTGTCAGGATCTGCAGAAGGTTAGGAGTCAGCATGTGCAGCTGGGATAGTAAAGCAGCAAGAAACCACTTGGACAGGCCGTGGTAATCGCCAGCCTCCATACTATTCCCCTGTTCCCTTAGGATACACTTCCAATTTGTAGGTGGACTCCAAAAGAATTCCTTACATACAGGCCGACAGCACACATATACTTTGCGATTCAAAACTTGATTCTCTTAATATTTTGTACCAAACAACAGGGTTGCAGCCGTTGCTGCAGAGGGCTCTCTCTTTATTGTTGTTTCTCAATGTCATCTCAGTCAATTTGACTGCATAACTTGGTTGGGAATCTCTTTGTATTGACAGATCACTTTGAATGAAGCAACATTCAGCACTCATGCGTTTTAATTCCCAGAATGCTCTTGGTTTGACCAAGCATAAAAATCTGGTACTCCACTCTAATTATGTCCTCACACTGAAAATTGCTCCAATTTTCATCCTCACCTGTAAAACAAGAAAAACCTGCAAGGTGTAAATAAGCCTATGCCTTACATTTGTTTTATCCAAACAATTAAAAGCACAGATGCTCTTCGGCATACACGTGGAGTACGTAACTATATATTTCCCATATTCAATAGATAGGGCACATAAGTACCTGACATTTAAAAAGTACCTATGCTCCAATGGTGTGCAGTCAGGACAAGCAAGGCAAGCAGTGACTGACCAATAAAATCTAAAATCCCTGTGTGTCAAAACTATGTTACATTTCTTCGAAAAATATCCAGATAAGTCCATTTTCCTTTCACTTCTGTTTGCTGAAGCTGGCTGAAAGTCGGTGTGTTTTAGCACAGGTCGCTGTGCGGTACTGCAGATCAGGGAAGCATGCTTCCCAACTGCTGCCCAGCACGCTCTCTATCTGTAACACTGAGGCCCAACGCAGCTCTCTGACATCAGCTTTTACAAGCGCGGAGGAGAGCAGCAAGTTGTGCATGTGTACTGAGGACCACACCAGGCTCATGCAGTAATGAAGGACAGAATAAAACAAGACAAGAGAAGACAAACTACACTTCAGCAAAATACAGGACGTTTCTTCAGGAAAAATGTGACTCTCATTTGCATCATCAGACTGAGAGGGACAGGTGAGTTTTATAGTGGCTAGTTTAACGCAGGACTGTTTTTAAAATGACGTTTGTAGCGTATGAGGCTTCATAATAAGTGCATCTGTCTGATCAGTGCTGTTATAGTGAGTATCTCTCATACATGTGTGTTTTGCGCTGTAAGAGAATTACACACCTAGACGTGTCACATGTCACTTCTTCAAATGTTTTGCAAAAATGATAAAATAAATGTTAATAGTACTGCAGTTTAGCTGCATAAATAGGAGAAATTTGTGAGGAAACAAACGTAGCCCACTGCATTTGTTCCTACAGTGTGACAAATAAAAGTCTTTATATAAAATATTGATAAAAATGTAGGTCTAGATTTGTTTTCACTACAAAAATTCCAATGCAATTTGTAAAAAATTGCTTTATTAATTGTTAAACATTTTTTCTATTTTTCTAAAAATCTTAAGAATTACTTATCGACAGTTATGCTATGAAGCCGACGATAGCTAACTGCAACTGAACCTCCCCATGTTACTGTAAAATAGATGTCAAAAGAGAAGCAAAGATAAATTTACGAAGCTGGGGAACGTAGGTTCGTCCTTGAGCTAAAGGTAGGTTTCCTGACTTGATATGCTTAACTTAGAGGTTGAGATCAGCACAGAGTTGACTCATGTGGCTGGAATTGTTCTAATAGGGAATGTGAGCTGGGATTAGACCGTCGTGTAACAGGTTAGTTTTACCTTACTGATGATGTGTTGTTGCAATAGTAATTCTTAATTTGGATTCACTGAATTTCTCCATAAGATCTATGTCTACGTAATTTAATAAATGTTTTTGTCATGTTAAGGATGAGGAACAAAGCTGCCTAACATAAAGACATAAAGCTAAGAAACAATGGGAGCCCACCAAGGCAAACAAAGCTTTGTACATGGCGAATGAGCCTAAAAAGCTGAATGTGTAGTCTGTAACTATGGCACTATGTATCAGTGGGAGCTTCTACTCACTGATATGACCACTAATCTATCGGCTAATGAGTGCTATCAGCATTCACAGTGTGACAGGATGCCAACTTCACTTCCAGGCTAAGGTGTTTGTTATTAGCACCAAGCCCAGATACAGCTAACCAGCTAACAGGTATCAGAACTTCTCCACAGGGATAGTAATGCTATAAGACCCAGGTAGAGCTGTCAGAATGTAACAAAAGCCAGCCGCTGCCCTCTAAGCCTCTCCTAAGCACATCCTTGTGGTTAATTGAAAAAGAGTATTTAGGCTTAATGCAAAGACTTACCAGGGTATCTGTCTGCTTATGGCAAGATTAGCCATTGATTAACACAATAATGTAAATCTATGCAGCTGCCTTAAGCAGATCCTGATACATTAAACATGGAGTTAGATTGGTAAATGGTGACATTTTCTTTTTAAATTTACTGGGAACTCTAGGCACATTACATCATTCACAACATTGTCTTCATGTCTTCATGATTCACACAAGAGGCAAAACAGCTTGGCAAGTCTTTTGCCAAAGGACACAACAACAATAGAATGTGCTGATAGTTGCAGGGTTCCAACCACCAATCTTAGAGTAGAGAGAGAGCACTCAACCAACTGATCTAGATAGATATTTACCTTGATGCCTGATTGATGTTTGTATTCTCCTACTGTTCTTGAATAGCTGTAACACTGGAATGCCCCCCTAGTGGGACAAATAAAGGTTCCCGTATCTTATTGTATGTGCAATTAAGTTACTTTTGCAAGAGTTTAGCCACAGCACTTGCAAAGGCTAACGTAAACACCACCTGGTCATGTGGTTCCACATCTGTGTGTGTGAACACTAATCACCAAATCTCCACAGCGTTTCATCAAGCTTCTCAACAGCCACTCGGGTGCCAGTCACCAAAAGCATGCACTGTTTTGTCCTGAGGAGAATCATTAATAATTAAAAAAACATTTGTGTAATAATGGAGTTCTAGCTTTTATTATTAATATTATTATTATTATCATTATTGGTGTTATTATTACTGTTGTTATTAGTGTTGTTGTTGTCATCGTCGTTGTTAAAATTATTGTTATTATTATTATTGTTATTTATTTTATTTTATTAGATAAAACAGCCTAAAATGCAAAAATCCTAGAACGTGTCTAACTATTGGACATCATTATTAGCAAGGAAACATCTCAGAACAAGACATGTTGATTGACCAGCATGCGCCCAAAGGATTTCTCACCACACAAACAAATCAATATTGTTCAAGAGTGGTGCCATGTTCAAGAGGCTGCAAAGGAAAATGATAGTTGGTTGATATACTATAATGAAGGAGCGATATTGGTCAGACCGGCACGTGTTTCAAGCCAAAATTAAATTCTTGTGTGTCGAAATGTGCCATCTAATGTGATTTATAACTCGTAATCAAAGAATAATTAGCTGGTGCAGATGGTACGTTACAATACAGAGACTGAACAAACTTGGTTCAACACACCATGAGGCTGCAAAGGTTTTACCTAATCTTCAAAGATGTCAGGCAAAATGTATTTAATTTTTTTTTTTTATTATCTTATAAAAGCGGAGTTGAGCAGAATTGTAAATTTATATCCCCAGCACATCACATGTTTTTCTACTTGTGTATTAAGATAAATAATGGCTGCTCAATGAAGTAAATTAAAGTATGAAGTCCTGCTGTTTGGTCAACCATGTGAGCCAGTTCGCCTGCATTTGCACTGCACTACCAAGCTAATATTACCATTGAATATAATATATGGTAATCATTTTATTCTAATTTCATGCTATTACCAAGACAAATTAAATCCATATTTTGTGTCACTTGTACATGCATCCAGTGCTATGGAAACTGATATTTATTTTCTGGTGGCATTAAACTTATCTATCTCGAGACAAGCATGTGGCGTCACCAGGTCAGATCTGTGGAGAGGTGACTCTGCTCACAGTAAGAACAAACACTTTTCAGGGTATTGTTTTGCAATAAAAACACATGTATAATTGAATAAATACAATAAATCATTTACTATGGAACATTCCAGGCAAAGTAATAACATCTCCATGGATATAAGCATCACTCACCCAAAATGTTATGTAGTGCACCTTTAACTTATTATACTACATACACCATAGTGACAAGTATTTTTAATATTTTTTATGGCATAAACATCAATTTTTATATATTTTACACAGTGTTAAGACTTTTCCGTTCATTTGTACAAGACAAACCGGGTTTACCATTGTTCCTTTAGCTCTCTATTGATTCTTCAAATTACAGCTTTGGATTTGAGGGGCTGGACGGCTGAGCAAACAAATGAGTGGCAGCGTCAATAGTTTCATCAGTGCCGCTAACGGTCCGGTGATGGAGGTTATATGGCGAGGGAGACGTCGGGACAAAATGCAAAGAGATTGGTGTCACGCATGTCACCCATCACCCAAACTCTCACAGCACAGCGGGAGAAAGCACCAGATCACAAGCTCCGTCATCTCTCACTCCACTTATTGTATCTTACGTCCTTTACTGCCTGTCTCTCCACAAGGAAAAACATAGACATTTCTGTCACCTCCCCACGGCAAACGAGTGAGCGCTCCCTTGATACGCAAATCTGAGGATCAAAGTCAACGGGGCAGCCATGTGTGTCAGACTAAAAAAGATGGGTATATTGGAGTGAGAATAGCTGGATGGATCGGAGAAACAAAAGAGATTGAGGGGAGAGTAGAAGGGATGAAGGATAAGCCTCGCAACTTTTGACAAAGGAGAAAAGAGAATTCTAAAACAAACTTGGGGCCCACGCATTAAATCTTTAAGAAACTTTGCAACCATTTAAAATAATGGGCACAAAGTAGCGTCCAAGAGGTAAATAATAAAGGTGGAGAAGGCTTCAAATGGCATAACAAAGGACGGAATGAAACCCGTTTGTTGGTGTGTTAGCAAGTTTGATCAGGATCCTATCGTTACAAGATTCTAACACTGAGCCACGAGTGGGCCGTATGACAATATAGTATCTTCATGAACGCAAGATCATCCTCTGATTCATTTACCCCTCTGATATTTAGGGTGTACTCCAAATCTACACATTTGATAATAAGTCATATAATTACCTCAAATAAAAAATAGAAATATGTGCAAATCATGTTCTAGTCTTGACATTTTTGCTGTTTATTTACTCACCAATTACAGCCTCAGTGACATTTAACAAAAAAAAAGCACTATATTAAGAAGAGCTAAAAGAAATGTTTTCTAATAGCCAAAGAATATTAAAGAAAGTAGGACTTAACGGGCCAACAGGAAGGGGTGGAACAACAGTAACCAAAAAGTCTAATCAGCAATTCATAGAGGAACACTGTTCAACATTATGCATTTTTTTTTGTCCATATGCAAACCAGTGGGGAACAATTAGCATTTGGGGCCAGCAACATGGGGTGGTCAAGCTGTTGTGTGCACATGTAAAACCCCATGAATCTATAATCTACAAACTACAATTTGCTGTTTTAGAGGTGCAATTAGTACAATTAATACAGCTGCTACGAAATGCATGTTCCAAGTCTATGATTGAACTTAACATTTTACAGTGTAATCTTAAATGTGAACTATGTCACTCTTTCTAGCGGAGGGTCCAACACCTGCTTGCCGCCATGGAGATGTTACTTTTCCTTGAATGTTCCACTGTATGGTATTAAAATAGATATAAAATCCATATCCATGGAGAAAAAGCAGGTGACGCCACCACGCCAAGGTACATCAGATCAGAGGTGACCCCGCTCACAGAATACTGGTGTTTAGAGCAAAAAAAAACTTGAATTAATGCCAGACATAGAAGTTTAATGCCAAAGCAAAACCTTCCAGACAAATCAGTAACATCTCATGAAGATTAGCAAGTTACAGACCGCCCACCAGAAAAGTTACACAATGCATCTTTAAAACTATCAAAAAGTATCAAAAAGATTCAGACAACAATGTTTCCAAGGACATCTCGGTCTACGTTTGCATAGTGTGTGTCCATGTGTACCTTTTATAATGAACAATGTGCTTTTGCATAGTGCATAGAAGGAATGGCCAGTTATCTCTGGATGACAATAATGTTGGAAAATGCTTATCCAAAATTGGTTGGAGGAATTGACAAACAGGCTTGAGGCAAGGGACTTAACCGTATTTGGCGTGTGGAGTGTGTGCATTTTAGTGTGCAGTTTCATCTCCTTGCCTGCCTTCCTTCTTTGGTCCCACTGCGAGTAACACGAAATAAGAAAAATAAAATCATTTTCACATGATCTAGTTTGTGCTATCTGAAGTAGAAAAAGTGAAGTCGTGCTTGTGTTTTGGGTTTAGGCGATCACAGCAAAACGCAGCGGGTGTTTCTGATAATCACTGTATCAGTCATCCTCAGAGAGGGGGAGAGGAGGGGTGGGGGGTAAATTCCCTACACGGGGGAGTATGATCGATGCCACAGACATGTAAATCAATGTGGACACAGTCTTCACAAGCAACCTAGTTCTTATCCTTTATCCTTCTGGTAGTCTCTAAAAACGGGCTCATTACTCGTCCTTTTTGAGCCAAATACGATTCTGACAACTCTTGTAGCTCACAGAATAGGTCAAATATTTTCTCATGAAGTACTAAATGGGCTAAATGGCTTGGTTTAAAAGATTACACCATATTTTCTGTTAACTGTACAAATACAGCTATTTTAATTTTATGTCACTGCCATTCTACATACAAAGTCACAGTAATCATTGTAAAAAAGCTGTAAGTCACAAGATTTACATAGTGAATTTGTGGATGAAATCACTACTAAAAACATTCAACATTACTGAGTTTTCAGACCTTTCGTACTAGACTGTAGGATGACAATATGTATTTGTCTTGCTGCATTTAATCTGTTTTGAAATCCAAGGTATCTATCAGACAAGACAAAGCACATCTTACGGTAATCATTACACATCCCCGGATAAACTTGTCTTTAATAAAATGAAAAGGCAGAGGTTCTCCCACGTCATTGGGTCAAAGGTCATGAGGATAAACCTCTTCACAGGATTAAGGAGTGTTCACAATGTATGTGTGTTGTGTGGAAGAGTCGTGTCGGATGGGTCATTTATCTCAGAAGAACAGACAGAGGTCTTCATAGCGGCCATCTTGGGTCTGAGATAGAGTTTTGTCACTTCTGTCAGACACTCCAAATGTGACAAATGTAAGATTACCTTGGATTGTTGTTGAAGGGGGAAACAGTCAAATACTAAAGAAAAAAACAAAGCAAGGCATCTATGAATGCAGAAATACAAGCAGACAAACTACTGGAATACTGAGCCTCAAACTTCTTCTTCCCATAAGCTTCCACTTGAATTACCCTATGTTACACCATTTTCAAAATTCAATTTGGAATATTTATTAGCACAAAAAAGTCAATTAAGAGCTCTTTAATGAAGTCCAAGTGCTCTGAGCCCTAAAATCATTGCATTTGTTTACTTGCATTTGTATATATGTGGCCCATTCATTGACACATGAACCTAGTCAATATTCAGTCAGTCAATACCGGCAGTGAGTCCCAACAAGGTCTCTGAGAGCATTCACCTGAAAAGCTAATTTAACTCTAATACAGAGAACAGAAAAGTTACTTTAATTAAGTTTTCAAGAAACTGGTATAAATTAAATGAATACGCATTCAGCCATATGTGCAAAAATACACATGCAACTGGCCATATGTTCACAAATGGTCTGGTACAGTACATATTTATCTAAGTGTTCAGGGAGAGTTGTCTTAATTAAGAAGAAATCATGGGGAATTGAAGTAATGAAAAAGAAATTGACTTGGCTAAGGGGAAATGTGTATAGACTTACTCAAAGTTATACCTTTTCACATTTTAAAAAACTGACATGGATATGGCCTTGCAAACTCTGACACATTGCTGTTTGCACTGAAAGCATCTCTTTAAAAGCAAAGCTATACTATATAAAGTCAAAGTGTCATTGAATCACAACCCCTCTTACGTTATTACAAAGACAAACAGAAAAGGAAAATCACAGTGAATGAGACGAAAGATAAACACTTCATAACTATAACATATAAGGCATACAGAGCAGATACAACATCCATTTTACTGGCTTGGAGAAAATCTCATAGCTCCAAAGGTAGTGTCAGGGAATAAAAAAAAAAAAAAGATTTCCCCAGCGAAGAGAAATAAGCAAAAACATTTTGAAAGGATCTGTTTGGATTACATAAATCTGAATCAAATGTGTCCTTCATTTGAAAAGGAAAGACACACATTTGAAAGCACCAACATGGCAAAGAGACTGTGCATCATCTGTGAGACAACAAAGCTTCAGTTGCTGTTTCAATGTCTGTGGGGGTCCTTCAGTTACATTGTGTTTTTTCTTTCCCCTTTTGGTTTGTGAGTTGTTTCTAAATTATATTCTACTGTTGTAAAAATGCCATACAGTAGGTTATATAGCGGCAAATAAGTTAGCAATCTCACCTCACCTCACCTCACATCTTCTTAGAAACATTATTTAATACATTTTAATTATCAGCACATTTATTTTATTTTCTCAGTTTTAAAATGTTTAAAACAAAACACAGAACAAGACACAAAGGGATAAGACTGGTAATAATGGAACAATACATCCAAAAAATTAAAGAAAAACTTAAGGCATACATTTTCCAGTGTCCACGCCCCTTTTCATCCAAATGGTTAAATAAGTCCATGCACTTTTTTCATTTTCATTTTATTTCATCCTTGATTATTGATTAATTTTGTGTCATCCATTTCTTTGTGACGGCTTTCTTTCCTGCCAACAAAAGAATGCTCCAAAGTTATCCATTTATCATTTATTGTGTCCATCGTAGGTGTTTTGAGGGCCAAATACATAGTTCTGAAATCAAGTGGGAAGTTGAGTACAGAACATCCAACACACATAGCAGCACTTTTCTTGACACTCAGGGTACTTCACATGAATGAACAAATACAACTGGTAACAATACAATGCAGAATAATGACTTATCTCCTAATCGACTGGAGGGCCGAATGACCAAAAGCAGGCGAGCTTTCTTTACTACACTGAGCTAGCCACAAGCATAAATAAACTAGCATTCACTCCACCACTGCAGCTTTATCTACAGCATGTGAATTCACTGAATATGAAATGGCACAACACGGGGTTTGCTCAATGAATGTCTTAGCAGCAGGGAGGGCCAACAGTCTCAGTTCCCCATTGGTGACAGCTTTGGAAAACGCCTGTCTCGAGTCGATGGTATTTAGCACCTAACACAATAACGCACAGGTGAAGCTCAAGCTGACATCTCGGAACAATTCCTCAAACAGCCTGTACCCTGTAGGCAAAATCTATTTCCCATTTCCTCAACACAACAGTCTCATGGATACTCGATAAACAGTGGCAAAAAGAAGAAAAAAAGTGTTTGTAGTGATTGAGGAGTTGTGATTGGAAACTGAATTGAAGAGAGTGGGACTGCAAATGACCTTAATATTGACCACTGAACAACAACGACCATGGACAAAGGGCTTTGGAAACCACTTGGAAGCGTAGAAAGACCATTCAAATAGAAGCACAAAAGGTGGATATGCAGCGGGCCTATAATGTGCTAAGACTTGTAAACTCTGACGCTTCATTACATGCACGCTCAAAATCAGAATATTGTCAGACTTTTTGAGTAATAAGATGATTAAAATAAACAACAAAAACAACAGATTTCATAGACACCATTAAACAGGTTAATTAGTATTTATTGAACTTGATTAATCAAACATAGGGTTAAAAAATGTTGCATTGCCTTTTCTTATTTAGAAAAAAATTAATAAATAAAGACACAAAGACACTAAATGAAAATCAAATGCTATAGTGAAATTAAACTACACTGAGGTGAAACCAGCACAAGAGAATCCATTATACAATTTTGAGAAGGGAGTTAAGTCCAAGTTTTGGATCGATATGGTTTGTAAAAATGTAAAATAATTGTCTTTACTAATAGTTTATCACTAAATACCAGAAATGAGCAAATGTCTTCTATTAAAACAATCAAGTATATATCTATATATAAAGATAAACAATAATAATAATAGCATAAGGCTGTCAAATGATCTTTAGGATTTTGTTGGCGCCTTGACTAGCCTATATTGTGACAAGGGAATAACAGAAGTGGCAGATTTAGAGCGAAAGAAATTTTTTTAGAATTTAGTCTTGGTCTCCTGCCGTCCCTCTTGTGCGCTGGAGCCTGTTCACATCAAACTGCACTAAGCCACAGATTCTGGCTCAGCAGCCTCCAAAGCTGACGGATCAACGCTCAGGAACCCAACATATGAAAGCCATTTATTTTAGATGCTTGTCGACTTTGGCTCTCTTAGACAATCCCAAACGCACTAGGCACATTTACACACACAAGTTGGGAAAGTGCTCCACGGAAGCCATTTCTATATCAAAGCACCAGCGGCAGAAGCGAGATGGGCGCGAATGGCCAATCTATAATCATTACGAGGGAAGAGGCGAGATGGCAGAGGAAGAAAGCGGCAGTGCTGTCACAGAGGTGTCGGGATAACAAGATTAGACTGTGTGTGATTCATCGGTCACCATGGCACTGCTCACCTCACCCGCCCACCACGCACACATTCTCTGTTCCTATAGACACAGCTTTTATGTCTTTATTTGTTGTACAGGAAAATGCCATTAATCATGAACATTTAATGTCCGCAAGATATTGGGAGCATATGTAAGGAGTTTTCATTCTGTAAATAGAAACATTGCTAAATTTAGCCAAGACCTTGACTCAAAACAATTGTTCAATGTTCACTGAGCCAGAGAGAGGTTAAAATCCTTGCTTCTTTACGGGGTTTTTAGCCTAAATTAACTTCAAAACTCAAGTAGCTCAACTTCTACACATAGGGGTCTTCTAACAGTCGGCGCTTCAATCCCTTCTACTTCTATTGTATACTGTACTTGTGTCCTTGGGTAAGACCCTTTACCCGCAAACCGCTTGCGAATTTATCAGGAGGGTTGTTGAGAAGCACAGAAAGGTGTCCTAGTTTCAGTCTGCAAGATGAGGCTGCATAAAATATGATCACTGCCAGTAACAAATTCAGACAGGTTCAGAACCGTTTTGCTGAAGAACACAAATCAGTATGCATTGCCAACTGTGGGGATTGACTCAGCAACTGTTGGGTTAATGGGCAAACAGCTGAGCTACAAACGCATTTCAGTCCAAATGATGATGCTTCTGTAATTGACAAAACATAAAAAACATTATTGATTTTGGTCCTATCTTAAAGAACCCTCTCTGTGGTATTGCCTTATCTTGTATCTCTCTGGGCCGTGTCCTTACTCCTCAGACCTTGCTGTTTCAATTATTAGCTTCAGGGGGCAATTACGATGTCGACTCCTCCATCTCCAAACTCTCCTTCAATCTCCCACACGCATTTGAACCATCAAGGACGGAGTCAGCAAAGCACAAATGGAACTGTGCAAATATGGAAAAAAAAACAGTAGAATCTTGCTGAACAATTCAAACTTCGAACACTCTCTTTATCTGCCCACATCCTATGCCGCTATTTCCCAATCTCTCACTCCACTCCACCTCTCTCTTCATGCAGCTCGGGGAGGCAGAGTGACTTTGAAGTGCAGGAGGAGAGGGAGGGACTCTGCCTAATTAGTTGTCCTTATCCCAGCTGCAGAAATATGAGCGGATCACTGGCTCAGAAGGACCACAGTGGAGCTAGCAACCCCTGCATGCTAACGAAGCTTCATACTTACTGTACGCTGTTATGTTGATGAACAACTATTCGGGAGAACTACTTACAAATACTCTGTTAGAACCGCATTCACTCTCCATGTTTGATAGCTCATAACTCTCTAACTTTCCTCTCATCCACATTGAGGGGACAAACTTCAGGGTCACCCCAGTCTCTCAGACACTAACTACTCCCTGAAGGCATATACCAGCTCACAGTGAAGTGTTGGCTTCCATCGTTCTTGTGCAAGTCTGCTAACACTGTCACATGTCCATGCTGCTTTTATCCTCTCAGACATGACACTTTCCACAGGCTCATATTACTATTCAGATCCATCCACAGTTAGATTTTCGCTTGCAAGGAAAAACAATGAATTATGCTTGGTCTTTGAAGTACTCAAAGTTCATCCCGATGGTATTAACTGACTCAAAGTTCACAGACATATCATTATCCAAGAGAATCACCACGCTCACTTGTGCGCCAGTAAAACCAGATAACTGGTCTACTCCGATTTTCAAAGTGCATGTGCTTTGATTGAGATGTTGTGATTTCAATCTACAAGATCCCATTAAACAACAGGGGATTGTATCGTATGCACAGCTGCATTTGTACATTTGCACAGGGTTAGACACAGCCAGGCAAATGGGACCTGTGTTTGTATTTGTTTTAGATCAGCAGTGATGACATAAACTACGATCCGTCTACTGCAGACTAGTTTGTGTCATTTCATTGTTTTGTCATGGTTTGTTATGTTAAAAGTGTAAGTTATTACTATTAGCGCAACTGCAGAGAGTAAATGACTTGAGGAGCGCATGTGTGAGAATCAGTGTTCCAAGTTAATGAGATGTCGCTCATCTACTGTTATGTTTGCAACGGTTTGGTTATACTGTATGCATGATTTTTTTAAATTATCCTATTGCATGTTTTATTGCTATATACTAAATTGCTAAGTCCCCCGTTCAAAGAGGCAAGACAAAAATTAAAAATGTGTATGTTCTGGCAATGCTTTCTTTACGAGTTTGAAAAAAAAACAATTTGTCAAACAATCATGAATTATATGTGAAAAACAAGATATTGAAATGGGATACTTGACATTGAACCATAGTTGGGTAAAGAATAATATTAGTATCTCTTTCATCTTACATTATGTCATCTGAAAGACACAGAAACACCAAAAAGAGAAATTGTTCAACTCACACACAATTCACTGCATCTCTTTGGAAGGGAAGGCCCTGTTTAGGTCATTGTTTGAGAGGACAGACATATGATAATTGACACTTACATAGTACATCCATAAACAGTAGATCCATGAGACAGCACGACCAGAACTGTCCTGCAGAATCACGTAGTTTCCTAATGGCACCGCGGGGATCCAGGGACATTAGCATATTAAAAGGTGACATTTCAGAGTGGAGCGCGGGCCGATCAGTCTGACAGTATGACAGGCCAAAAAATAGACACGGGGACGACCGGGCCACATAATGGGACTATTTGTGGCTGGAGGGATTGAATCAGAAAACACTTGTCCGGCTCAGCTAAGAGATGAGGCACTGACGCCTAATTACGTTGCGTTGGCAGTTGACAGTGGTCTGCCTCTTAAACAAGAATGATGACCTTCACTGGACAATTCCACATTTTGTGAGGCTTCTCAAGTGTGATTTTCTCCTTCTATAGTTGTTTGCATAATATTTTAATCGAAGTAGCCTACATTCACATTACCAGCATCAGCGATAAGTATCCCGATTTTCTTGGAACCAGATCTTGAGTTCAGTTTCGATTCATGTGCACTTAGTATCTATATAGTTCCTTTAAGTGGCAAGTAAAGTCATCTGCTTGTTCTTGATCTGCTTATTCATAGTATGATTGGTTCATCCCACCTGTCATTCACTCAAAGCCTTTGACGATGTGGGTGGCAAAAGTGTCTTTGCTTGTTTATAGCAATAAACATTAGCATTAAACATGATAATACACTTTAATTTGTGTCACGATATTGAAATACTAACATTAAAAAAGAGTGGTTTGCCCCTGATTAAAACTACTTATGTTTTGTAGTATAAAACTAACATCTTTTTCCATATTTTAGAGATTCTGCAACTTACACTCATACTCTGACACACAAATATGTACGAAAAGGTTAAAACTCTCTTGAGCATCAAAAGAATAACTGTAACAATGGTCGTGAAGCACTACGAATCCAGCCCTGGTTTTCAATTAAGAATTTCAGATAATCAATACTGCCTTAATTTACAAAACAAAAGTTGAGAAATTCCACGATGACTACGGTGAAACTCCACTGTCCCTATGTGCACCAAGCCGAGAGCAGAATGACAGCAGCTAAGTTGGGTAATTGGTTCTGAAGTGCGGTTTCAGCAGAATCCATGGTCCTGTCAGAGGCCTGTCAGCGTTTGACATCTGTTCATTTTCCAGAACGCTCCGGAACACCTGGGTTAGGACATTATCTCACGATCCTTTCTTTCTGTCACACGTTACACTGATTCCAGCCACTGCGACGGGTCGAAACGCATCACATTTTTTGTCAGGGTTGAGTTGTCACACAAATGGCCAGTACTTTCTTTGTGCAAATGCTGGATATGCTCCGTATGAAGAGAGGGACTTCCAGAGTGAGGCAGAGGGAGAAGGATGTAGGGGAGACACCCTGCCAGTGGGGGAAGAAATACTCCCTTCTGTTGTTTTGCTCCTGTTGCTGTACTTTTACAGCAAAAAAAAAAAAAAAAAAAGTAAAAGTACCACATTAAAAATATAGATGAAATATCTAAGTATACCTACTTTAAAAGTAAAAGTAATTTAGACCTGATTTTGAGAACTGTTAGAGCATGAGATCATCATCATGAAGAATTGTCCAGATTTTTGGTCATCAGGAGCAATTTTATGGTCATATTTTGTTTGCGCAAGCCTGGGACTTGAACTAAAAAAATTGTGTCATCATAAAGTTGGTACAAAATAAACCCTTTATCCATTTCAGCAGGTCTAAAACCATTTTAAAAAGTTACATTTTCAGTCTTGTCAAAAATGCAGTGGAAAGTAGAAAGTACACGTACCCGATCTCAAATGTATTGAAGTAACAGTAAAGAGTATCCACTGTGAAAAGTAAAGTACAGATACCTAAAAATTGTACAGTACAGTACTTTTACTTCATTACTTGTCACCATTGATTGTTAATTATTATGAGCTTGTTTGAAAGCTTTATTACTTTGGTGTTTTACTGTTGGGGCAAGTGAGAACCAATCATTCATAAAGATGCACATTGTACCTTTATGTTTAGGGGATCACCTCTGTCTTATCACATGGAAGTGTTATTGTTTTGCCTGGAATGTTCCACAGTATGGTAGTTTAAAGTTCTGACCTGTAACTTGGTCAGGTAATAACATGGATATCTGCAAACTCTGCACCAGAAATGTTACATAGTTCACCTTTAATATAATAAATTACGTTCTGATATGAAGAAACATGTCTTTACACTTACCTTCATTAGTACTGACTCGCTGAGTTTCTCCCGGTTGACAATTTTTATGGCGACTTTCTGGCACGTTACACAGTGGACCCCAAGTTTGACCAACCCTGCAAAACACAGACACTTTATTAGAACCAATATATTCATGCTTTTTTTCAGATTTAAGAACACTAAAGGAAATTTACACAAAGCTATGTACACAAAGCTTGTAATGACTGTGGAAGAGTAGCCAATTCCTTAAGCAAAGTGTCCTCTGGGGTTTATTCGAGTCGTAAAAGAGGTAAGTAAGCGCACCATTCCTGTTATTGATTGCCATAATGCACTAAACCTCTGTAATGGAGTTGTGTTGAGTTAGCTAAAGCGGACAATAAAACGCAGTGTAAAAGATGGCCTTAGTTATAGAGGATCTCCCATAAATAAACAATATTACTTTTCAGACTTGCGTAGGTGTTCAGTTCTTCACACTAACTTCTTTATTTTGTTCCGCACTGGCATTAGCAATCAAATCAGCACTCACATATTAAGAATAATACGATTTGCAGCAAAGCCAAGCCACAAATAGAACAAGCATAAAAGAGACTAGAAAAATAATGCTACTGTGAAAACGACAAACTACGCCATGTGTACTTGTGTTTCAAACTGGTTGTGTTCTGGACAAGGTGGAACAAATGCACTAAACATACTCTGATTTCCCACATCACGCTGGAAAAGACACGATTATTTGCCACTAAGATTTCAGAAGTGTAATCGCAAGTGAAACTGAAAACCATCTTAAGTAGATTTAAGATAGATTTGCCTTTTGGTTTTTGAAGCACTGTGATTCTGGGAGAGCAGAGATTGACCTTTAGTTAGTCACTAAATAGCAGCGAGTAGAGTGAGTTTCCCAAAGCAAATTGCTTGGCAAAAATAAAATGAGCGTAGGTTTGAGATTTGCAATGCCGTCTTGCAAAAAAATTAAGGCTTGCATTTGGCTGCCAGATGACATACAGAAAAGTCAGTTCAGAACGTTCTTTATTAAAAACGTAGAATGTACAAAAATAATAAGTCTGGTCCATGTTATTTGGAACTGGTGTGAATCTCCTTTTAAACATAATTGATAGTAGTAGAAAATGTTTTGTCTCTTTCACAGAGGCTCTCACATGTTTCATACGAACAATCTAAGGAAATATTTGCTTTTCCGAGTGCCACCAAATATAAACAAGGACTAAAAAAGGTCTAAAGTTGAACCTATCCTTGCTGCGGTAGTTGTAGTCAAAAGCTTACCCAAAGGAGTACACAAATGAGGTTAAAATAGACTCCATTAAGCCAACACTAGACCTGCAGAGGAAATACATGTCCCACTACATTTCGAGAAATACTGCTGCTGATTTTTTATTCACATGGATACACCAGAAACATGTTTAGTAGGATGTAGCGCTTGTGTCGATACATCGGTCAATAAAATCTTAGTCCACCGACATTTTTTGTAAGTTGACAAATTTTGTTGGACTTGTATGAAATTTTTTTGTTGATCTGCATAGAGGAGAAGGTGTGATGGAGTTATGGAAGTGAATAGTTAGTTTCATCTCCCATTAAAAAACAAACAAACATAATTTACTAGTAAGTCTTGTGAGTACATGTTTAATAGAGATCATAGAATAAAGTTTGAGAGACTTTACCAGTGACACACCAGGCCCCCTTTTAGTCCACTAATTGATGCACAGAGCCCGTACTAGAGTTGTGTAATTGTGAAAACCAACTATTTCTTGCAGTACACATCAGCAAAACATTGAGCCATTGGGGCATTGTAGAAAATATCTAGGCCTTGCTGTCTTACTGTCACTCGCAGGCTATATTTATACCTACAGTAACAGCAAAACCTAAATTTCTGCCTCGCCCTGTTTCCCCCAAGAATGCACCTTATTTGCATGGAGCTGGGGTTGGGATGCTGCTTACTCATGCGAGAACACAACATTAAGTAAGAACAGTGGTGGATAACGTGCTGGATAACGTGCATGAAAGATGAAATGGAAAGGCGAGATTAGAACTCCTCTGAATATTCAAATATAATTAAACTATAATGGAGCGAGGAGTTGGTTTTGGAAATCGGAGACCACAGGGGCCAGGGAGCGAAGACAGATGGAGAGGAGGAGGCAAAATAAAAAGTGAGGAGAGGAGAATTACTATGGGACCTATACAGACGAAAATAGTTTGGTAGCAAGTTAAAGATTCAAATACGTTGAGAAAATGGTGATGAAAATAGGACCAGGAGGGGGAACATTCCATTAGCCCAGTGATGATAATCATATGTTAATAGCTGCTATAGAGAAGCTCATAAGTCACCATAAAGACATTAAGGAAATATCCGCCTACAAACACATAAAAAGTTAACCGGATTACTTGGCTCACAATCCATCTTTCCCCAAAAATCGCTTCACTGGGTGCATTAGCAAAAGTCTGCAGCACAAAACATTATACAACCATTTTGAGCCAAGATGGAAAGAAACTCCAACAAGGTACTGAAGACAAAGATATGAGCCCATTTTCGACGTGCATAAAAATATCATAACAGCAGCAGTGTGAAATGGGTGCTCATGACCACTGCCTCACCTGGGTCATTACTTTATTCATGGTGGTGGAAACTAATCAAAGTGTGCAACAAGATTAATCCAGGCAAAATCTCAAAGCAACTCTAAAATGGCTTGCAGTTTTACTTAACTTATAAAGCAGTATCAGGGCTATGCTACATTTATATCCTAAACCCATCGGGAAGAAGTCTGAACAATTACATCAAGTAGTTGTTAGAATTTGGCTTGCTTTTTATGGCATACTTATTAGTCTTGAGAAACACGCACTTGTGGCCCCTAAAACTGGTGTGAATTTGATTTATTTTAGTAACAATGCCCGCAACTAACAAGGGTTACAAACTAAAACAAATTAATTCAGAAACAAATTTGTTTTATTAACTCGGGCATGATTCCTGCACTCTATTCCATGATTTACTGCAGCTTATTTTACGCACTAATGAAACCTAACAATATAAAAATGAAACATGAGTTGTCATTTGAAACAAGTGGTGCACACAATGGAAAAATAATGTATTAAAACAAAATATTGAAGAGCATAATGTTCCGACCCAGGCCCTGTTTCTAAACTTAAGCTGGACCCCCTGGAAACTGGAGTGCTTTGCTTCGCTGCCTCATGAAGCACTTGAGTTTCGTAATGAGCTTTTGTTTCATTTCATTGTCACTTGCAAAGTCACTAAACTTCTGACATCTGTCCTCCACACAATTGTAATGGCTGCTTTGGTTCAGTCACCCTGCCACCATCACTCTGAACTTTATGAAAGTGCAACTTCAGGAAACCAACTTTAAATGAGTCAGATGAAGTTGAGATTCAGTCTCAACTGAATCAACTTCAGACCATGTAACATACCAGTGTGATTATCCACATTATGGTAGTTCCCAGACCCAGATCGATAAACAATTAAGTGGAACGTTTGTATGTAGCATCTCAGAACAGGGTTTGAATTGTTCTCTTTTATTGATTACATGGTATTTTCCTAAGAAAAAAGGAAGATATACAAATAGAAAGTACATCAAAACTGACTTGTAAAAGTGAACCTTTAATGTAAAAGGCAGTCAATGAAGGCACCTCCTGTATTTTTATATGGCCAGTCAATGCTTTCCGATACAGTCAGTGCTTCAAATGCTTTTCTTGACTGCCTTTTACATTCCAGGTTCACATAGTAAGTCATTTTTTGGCCTCATCCACAAAGAGCACCTGAACGCACAACAGACCTCTTGAAGCGCTCACATTTTGTGGATTAGTCACTGAATATACACACGTTTACATATTAAACTGACAAGGGCATTGAACTACAATGAAAATCAGCAATAGGCAATTAACCATACATAAATTCTGGACAGAGACACTGCAGTCTTCCAATACTGACATTGTATTTGACTTTAAAACAATATATCTCGGATGTAAAACACCAACAATGAAAACAATAGATGGGTACCTGTGGAATGTACTTTTGGCTGCAGCAAAAAAGCAATAACAAAGAGATGGATGACGGGGCCTGAGCCAGAGGTTAAGGAATAAACAGAAACAACATTGGACTTTTATAAAATGGAAAGACAAACTTGTGCACTGAATTTGAAAACTGACTCATTTGGTGGACATTGGGACAGGACTAACTTTAGACTGATCTTTTTCTGTTTGCACTTTTGGTCTCTGTGTCTTGTTTTTGTTGAGAAATACATGCAAAGAAATTGAAAAATAAAAATAAAGCCACAGCATCCAAACCTGCCAGCAGTCTGAAGTGAAGGCTGGGTATAGCATATTTACATGTATTGATTTGGGGCAGTTCCCACAGGGCCTTGGGGACCATTTATGTTCTTGGAGTCGTTTAGCCCGACCACACAAGCTCTCACTCCAAGAATCATGTCCTCCTTTGGTTGCAAGTGAATTTTTGGCTATCCTGTTGCATGCTGATGAGCTCCTGAATAATAACAATGCACTACTGGGACCAGAGGAGACTAGCAGGTACACTCTCAGATCAAGCATAATTTCCCTTGTCTATTGATCTAAGACACTAAGCCTTTAATTCGCCAGTTAAATAAGAAACTCTTTTCAAATGCATTGCTGCTTCCAAAAAATAAAAAAATAAAAAAAACATCACTGTCCATCTTGTGTTTTTGGATGCAGCTACCAAAGGAACGGCATGCACGCACCTCGCTAACTTTTAAGTGCGATCCTTCATAAGCCCTCAGCTGACGCCGGCAGATGGTAGTAGCTTATGCTGGCTTACTTTCACTCCCTGAGGCGCTGACTCTGAGATGCTCGCTGCCCTTAGGCACAGATCTACGAGCGCCTTGCCACTTGTGCTCCTCAAACCGTGCGTACACTCCAAGTCAGCATCATCTCCTCAGATACACACCGTGCATTCACTAAGAGGTCTCAAGGTTTAGGAATCAATTTCAACAAGGTTCCTGGCAATGTCAAAGCTTACTGAAGTGTAAACAGCCAACATATACAATAAAAGCAGCAAGTATGAAATAACTGAAAACAATAAAGACACACAAATAAATTACAAAAGCAAGGGATTTATGACACAAATCCCCCCAATAAAGCACATTATTTTCTTATAAGGCTTTTTCATCAGACTATGGACTGTTTGAGAGCATGCCTTTTGTTTATTCCTTTATTCTGAGGTATTAGTTTCACAAAACTTTGCTCCTTGCGCAAACTCTACCCACTTATAAGTACTGACGAATAAATAATAGCATTATATAACTTGCGTTCATTCACATATCCAAGGATTTGTTTTAAGTGTTAAACCTGAAAAGAAGTTCACTCTCAACTCTTTAGAACAGTTAGTACCTAAAGCATTCCCAGCATTATCAATATTCACAGAGATGAGCACTTTTCACAGTTCTGTGAGCTGTGGTTTAATTTTCACCCAAATCAAGGCTTTTCCAAGGTATCTGTCCTGGAGCAAAATGTATTTTACTTAATTACAAGCAAAAAAATGCTTACAGGCCTTAAGTTAGTTTTTTTTTTATTCAGCATATATCAATGTATACAAACTGAAGACAATAAGATAAGTTAAATCCCATTAATTTAATTGAAGAAAATAATTTCCATGATTAATAGTTAGCATCTAACATGTTCAATAAAGCCTCAAATCTCCAGTAAGGTTGTCAAAAGTATCAAAAATAATACTAATAAGTACAAGACCACATGGTAACAAAGAATGTTAATTTGTGTTGAAAAGTACAATACATTGTCTAAAAAAAGATTTGTTTGAAATTTAAGTATCATAACACTCAGCAAGTTCACAAGCAATATAGCATTCATTAAACTATAACCATTGGTGACAACACAACGTAATGCCATAAAAAGACCCAAGCCCAAGTTAAACCAACTCTGTACTTTTTGTTCACTCTATAGCTTACTTTTTCAATCTAAGTATTTCATCAAATAATAAAAACAATATTCTCTCTAAAACAGTGGAACACTGAGTCATACAGGGCAAGTAAAGGATCAAACACTCCTCTTGAACTTGCATCCGTTCCTGTGCATCCTGTTTTTGCTTTTTTTGCATCTGCACTCAGCCATGACGCTCATCTAGGCAGCCCCAATTCCCTTTGCATCTCCTCTGAAGCCCGAACCAGCCCAGAAACAGATACAGAGACCCAGACCAACTGCACGACTTCAGAAGCGGTAAGAACACTTCCGCCCTGGAGTGCTGCAGCGAGAGGGGGAGCACACTGACGCACGCATACTCAAAATGTTTACTCCTGCCTGCATGAATTTAAATGTGCATTCAAGAGCTCACTCATCACACTTTGAACAATGGATATATCATGAAAACACTTTAAAAACCCTGGAGTTGATGCGAAGGCTACGACATATTTGCTAATGCCGTCTACTTTGAATTGTTCCTCGTGTTGGGACATGATTGCGACAGAATGTTAGTGTTACAATTATTGTGAGAAGAAAGGTCTATGATTATTCACAATTGTTGGAACTATGACCAAACAGCTGTGGAATCCTTAACTTTGTTTATTTCACAAGTCAAATCAAACTTTCTGAATAAAAAAAAACAAAAACAATATACACATAAACAGCCAGATAAGGTTAGACTTTTTAATGTATTTATGTGATAGGGACTAGTATGTACATTAGACATGTAACATACTACAACATTTATAGCAAAGGCTAATTTGCGATTTCCATCCCTAGAAGGGCTTTCACAACAAACAAGGAATACACATATTTATATTTATACAAAGGCAAAGACAGACAAAATCATCACAAAAGTCATCCAAATAGTCTCTTAATGTGTACATGTCTGACTTCTCTATAAAGTCCATGTTTAAAATCACCCCATTCCAGGTCCATTTTGAGCTCAGGGCACAAGGCGTTCCAGAGTTTAGCGCTCTGGACAGAGAAAGTGGACTGCCCGAACAATGTTTTTCTCAGGGGCACTTTCACATTCCCATTAGAGGTTTCCCGTGTGATGGAACCCTGAGTGGGACTATGAACTTACTGAGGACACCTGGGGCTCAGTTATGCAAACATTTACACATCAGTTTTAAATTACACAACTTTATAAAGTGTTCAAAGAAAGTCCAGGCAATGGTGTGTTCTGTTTTGGTCTAATATTTTTATAGCCCTGTTGTAGATCATTCTCAGTGGTTTAATAGTGGAGACTGCTGCCTGTGACCGGCAGGTGATACAGTAGCTGATTTGGGAGAATATCATGGACTAGTAAACACTTAGTTTAAAGCTATATAAATGTGTTTTGGTTGTTCTTACAACCTTTTTAACATGACCAGCACATCCAGGATTAGGCCCACATGTTTAACTTCTTTCACTTGCTTAATGTCTTGTCAATAAATTGTCAAATGTAGAACCTGAGTGGGATGTGCTCTGGAAGAAAATCAAACTGATATTGTTTTACCGACATTAAGTTTAAGTCCAGAGTTTAGGAACTATACTGCTACAGTTTCAAGATGGCTTTGTAGCTGAGCAGTCAGTATTTTTACCACTCACATACACAACTGCATCATCTGCATACATTTGAAAGCCAGCCCCAGAACATGTGTTTGGTAAGTCATTTACATACAGTATAGTGTAAAAAGAAGTGGGCCGAGTATTGATCCCTGTGGAACCCTGTTTTCAGTCTTAACAAAGATGATTCTTTTCATTGTTGATTATTACACATTGTTGTCTTTGTTCTAGGTATGTCTTGAACCACAGTAAAGTTGTTCTAGCAAAATTTAATCTAGATAGTCTTTGTATGTGAATATCATGATGTAAAAGATCAAAGCCTTTTTAAATTTTAAAAAGATCACACCGACCATTTTATCTTTATCAACAGCTATTTTGAGTTGATCAATAAAATAGCATTTGGCCGTTTCAGTCGAGTATTGGGGGCAGAAACCAAATTGCAGAGGATGCAGTATATTGTTGAGATGCAAAAAGGACATTAATTGATGTGGCACAATTTTTTCTAATACCTTGAAGAAACCGTCAGAATGCTAATTGGTCTGTAAATGCATACTTGATTAGTGTTGCCAGCTTTAAATATTGGTAGGATTCTTGCTTTTTTTCAGTAATTTGGGAATTCTTCATTGTTCAACAAAGATTTATCAGATGACTTAGGGGTTTTACCAGTATTTCATTTCTTTTCAGAAATGCTGTGTTAGAGTGGAAAAGATCTTTGGTGTGGCTGTTTTGTGTATGACAGGTAGAACATCTGACTCAGTTGTTATTTAAAAGTGAGAGGACTGTGTATCGAGCTAATGGGTTGCAGATGCTCTGTCCTAGAACTCAAACTGAAGCCATTCGGCAATTCTTCAACCGATGACACAAAATAACAATTTTGGTTTCTGGACTTTAGATTGAACTGAAATTACTCATTGTTGCTGCTAACAATTGTCACGATTATTAGTTTCTAGTCTACAATTATGTGTCCTGAAAAATTACAATTATCAATCAACCAAATAATTTTGGCATCCCCAGTCCTGAACATTTCTTGCTTGAACCCTGAACTGTATTCTTAAGTTGCATTGAATAGTTGCATTTTATTTTATTTATTTATTTTTATTCATTTCAAGCAATGATAAAAATCACTCCTGGTATTTTTACTTGATGATAAACAAATGAACACTGCTATGTAGCAAATGAATGTAGCAAGTTTTTTTTTTCAAATAAACTGCCAAAAATAATTCAATAGCATGTCAGATTTAGCAAATCATAATTCAAAAATTAGAATTGAACTACTCTGCACAAGTTTTAAAACTTGAGAAGACCGATCTTTTAAAGCTGTAGCAACTCCGAAAGAGATTCATTATTTTGTTTGTGGATCCTTTTAAAAGGCAGCAACAACAAACTCACTTCTTCAAGCAAGTATTCTGGCACTATACGTAAAAAGCTTGTTATTTTATTATTGTAATATATTGTATTTTACTGTAGCCTGTGAAGCATTTTGTGACCTTGGTCTGTGAAAAGTGTTATACAAATAGAGTTAATTTACTTACACTGTGTCTGAAACACATACTGTAGTGTTTGAGAGTTGCTGAAGTATGTAAAAACCAACATGTAGTGTCTATAAACACACGGACGCCGACTGTGTGAGCTTATTGGATAAATGCAGTATTTATCCATGCGTGTTTGTTTTTGGCTGTTTGGGTTACAAGAGGGAAAACAGTGCATGGATGAAGTCAATTCCGTACCCAAGCCCAGCATTTACATAATAAGGCCCTGACAACAAACGCACAGAAAATTGTGGTTTAAATCGGGCAAACGCGGGGAAGCTGCAAGGCACTAATCTATTATTCACATCCAAGAAACAAGCAAGAAAACGATTTAGAGCATCGCCCTCAGGCCATAAATGAACAATCCTCCACATAATCTAACATGCTCTGGGATTGGTCGAAACCAGAAACCCCGCCTATCATCCCATCAGTATGTAAATGCATGCGAAAATGAGGGCAATAAAGGTGCTCAAAAGACTACCACCTGCTTGGAAAAAGGCAGCGAGCTGCACAGAATGGTTTCTGACGGTGAGGTAAACAGTCTCTTTGCCAGGGGGAACTAGAGCATGATTTTGCTGGGGATAAAAAATAGCTTGCAAAGTTTTGGCTGTCAAATGTTGACTCTGCAAAATGTTGGGGTAAACAGGGGGGGTTTGCAAGTGTGCGTTCTTGTTAAAGGGCACTCATTACATACTATCCAGTGGCTAGATTGTTATTAAGGTCAGCTATTAGTAAAAATACTACTCCAAGCAGATTTAGTAAAATAATTTAGCTTTTTAGACTCAAAAGTCGCTGCACTCACTCGTGTTCTGTTGCCACTGCTGCCCTGGGAGAGACTCGTGAAAGAGTGGCTCCATTCATACAGAGGAAAAGTGGGTGAAGAGTCTAGCAAAACAAAAGTGCGTATTGGAGTACTCCACACACAGGAATCAAACCAAGAACTTTCTACAAGCAGAGATTGTGCAAGAAATAAACCAATAGAAAGAATGTCAAGAAAAGGAGAAGGCTTCAGCGAGTCTGACTGAAATGATCATCCAGATCCAGATTTAATATGTTTAGTCTTAAACAATATTATTTTTTCTTTTAAAATATTGAATGCAATTAGAAATGCAATTAAAAACCAGGGGTTTCCTAAGTCTTTTGACAGAGACATGGTCACTGCACACACAAAGGCACATGAAATAAGTTGTTATGAAGGAAGACAGCTTCTTTTTCTATAGCACTGTATTCACAAAGTTACCATTAAACCTAATCTCAAGCATGTCTTTGGACTGTGGAAGAAACCTTGACTTCCCAGTAGTGTTGTCACAATACTAAAATTTCAAACTTGATGAAGAAATAGGTTCAGTACTCAATATTGATTCCAATACCACAATGAAAACAAAACACTATTTTAAAACACAAAATAATCAAACTTTCTTTATATTACCATGTGATGTTATTGTAGTTCTGATCAAGCTAAAGATCATTGTAAAATTGTTCAGGAAAAGTCAAATTTGGTCCTTTTTTTGATACTTCAGACAGATTCCATTAAGAAAACCTTTTCTTTAGACAGCCCAATGAATGAACCCACAATCCCCTAGCTGTGAAACCAACTGCAAAAAACAAACTTTACACTACAGGGCAGATCGTCATAAGTGAAGTGGCAACATACCCAAACAAGTTGAGAAAGTGTGAGCTGGGAGGGCAGGGCCTAAGCAGTCAGATCTATTTTTAATGCCTCTGACTGGGGATCGGCAAAAGGAATGTATAATTACAGGCTCATGAATAATGCAGGCAGGCTTCTCTTAATTAACCACAGCCGCCCAGTGCAGCAGCAGCAGCAGGAGCAGCAGCAGCAGTAACAGGCTCGAGCTGCGACAAACACTTAACAATGTGTGCACCAACGCAGTACTCTTATCCACACGTGTCCATTCTGACATCTGCAAAGCCCATGAACTGCTCCAATGTGTATGCATGCAGGCTTTAGGAAACGTATGACTCTGTATGCTAAACGTGCACTTACAAACTCCACCGGGAAGATTCGTATGAGTAAAATGAAGAGGCGAGATGATGAGCTAAAGATTGGTGCTTGGGCGATGACACTGTGATGGGAAACAGTGCACGAGGAGCCCCTAGACAGCACTCACAGAGCCCAGCGCTGTCTGCCTGTCATGTCTTAGATAACCCTCAGTATAAAAGTATGAATTATTAAAGATCTGACGAGATATTACCAGAGTGTGCAGTAACGAGAGGAGAGAGAGAAAAATGGGATTCGGATTCTTCACAGTAGCCACTTGCTCAACAAAGCTTAGGATTATGAATTAGAGCTATTTTTCACAATATGCTCTTTTTCTCTAAGCTTGTTATGGAAGAGCCTTTGCTTCATTAGATTTAGAATTTTTTAATGATGGTGAATTTGTCACTTTGAATTTTTGGACGTGAAAAACATGTTTGAATTGGTGGTTGTCTTATTCTGAATTTTAGTCGCTGAAAATTCCACTATACATTATCAATTGTGTTTTTCTTTGTTTAAAAGTCACCTTTTAAATATTCAATACATATTTTCAAACACTCAAATTCAACAGTAATTTCAAAGAGTAAAATTTGCTGGGAAAAAAAGTTGAATTCACTCTCTCAGGATCTGCTAATGTGTTGGTGCTAGAAAATCGGTGTGAATTGTTTCACTGAATTTGACAGCTTGAAAATATACCGCTGCATTTTTTCCTTTAGAATTTTTGAAAAAAAGAAAGAAAAAAACTAGTACCCGGACAGCAAATCGTTGGGAATGTTGCCACACAGTCTTGTTGTATCACATCGCATCATATTGGAAACATGTATTGCAATACTTAAATGTAATTTATAATGCAGCTGCAGTTACAGTGACATGAATTATGTAGGAGAGAGAACAATTAACTACCGGATCTGCCAAACACTGTGACATGATCAAATACTGTAGAATGTACTTTAATGTGTTTATGTCACATGTACATACAGTATGTGTTTGTGACTGCGTTACAGACAAAGCTAGTGTTTGTGTCTGTGTCTGAATACATAAATAAAAAGTGTTAATAATTAGCTTTAGTGCTGATTAGATAATTAGATAAAAAGAGAAGAAAGCTTTTGTTACAACCTCAGCCATTAATGGGCCTTTGCATTTTTACAAATGTCAGACTGATTTACAGTTGGAAACTTTGTGCGTTATATTTAAATTCATTCAGTTCATTCAAGTATTGCAGTTTGCCTAATAATATTGAAGCATTACACTTAGTAAGAAAACTCAATGTATGTATCTCAATACTTATTAATATCAAATTGCAATATATTGTATATCACAATATATTGAAATCACAATATATTGGGCCCTTTGTATCGTGACTGTATAGTATTGTGACAAAAGCGTATCATCCCAGCCCCAATGAAAATGTATACTGCAAAATTCTGTGACTGAAACACAGAAAAGAAAAAAACATGTTTTTTGACCTTTAAAACATTCAAAATGAAGAATACATCAAAATTCTAAATATGATGAGACAAATGACTAACTTAACCTCAACTTTAACAATTAAAGTTCATATCAGACTCATCTGAATCAGCAACACATACAAAAAGTTGTAACAATTACAACAAAAGATTAGAAAAGTGTAACTCTTTAAGAACAACACTTCTTTCAAGTATAACTTGGACAGGATGAAAAAAATTTAATAAAATCACCATTATCTTGTGTTGGTTTGAATTTATGAATTTAACCTTTTGGAATGTTGAAACAAGAGAAGCAAAAAGTAAGCAGACGCCACATAGTTTGGTAATTAACCACAGCATACATGGAAAATACCACATGCTTTCTGGCTACCACTCCATGCAATTCGCCAGTAGCAGCGGTTGGCAAGAAGAAGTAAGCAGGAAATCTAAGATGCAATTAATCAAGCCTCCCTCATCTATAATTCATCTTGAGTTAATTCATTAATTAACTGTGTTTGCTTTGTCTCCATAACATCTTCATTATCAAACATGGATCAAACCGGTACACACTTCAATGGGACAACTTCTCATCAACTTGGCCTTTCAAACTCTCTACATTCATCAAGCAACGACAGGAAGAAAGCAAGATCCAAGTTGGAACAGCACATCAAGACGCAGGCAGGATACTATTTGGTAGTTATCTGGCAACTCGACTTACACTCCCATCTTCTGAGCCTTAATTTGTAAGCTAATTTGTGGCTGGCACAGACAGGCTTGAGTATGGGAGAGGATATTGGATGTAATTTGATGTCTCACTCCATTTTCGTTTGTTGATTGGAGTTTAATTGGCAATGAGGGTGCGAGTTCTCACTTTGGGGCATGCAGGAAGAGATGACAGGTTTTGAGAGCACGCAAGCAAAATGAGTCCCGTCACGAAGGTCTAGAGGGAAAACTGAGAGGCACACACTGGGCAGCGCAGGAACTAAATCAAAGGTGGATAGGACAGAGTTTGGAGGGAACAATATTCAACAGAAATGTGCGGGACACATATTAAGGCACCTTTTTCAGTTTTGAACCATGTTATAATGTTGTTCTCTCGTCAAACACATACCTGCAGTTATGTTTTCTTCATTCACGCTTGTTTCATTAATCCTGCTTTTGAGGTCGTTTTGCTCTGAGCCTCAGAAATCAATTTTCATCGGATTGTGACGTCAAAAGTAAAAATCCGACATCTCCTGCACATTTTTGTTTGATTTTAAGCCCATAAATCATCACCAGACTGATTCCATGCTTTTATGCTGTCAAAATGCATTCATTATAACTGCATGCAAGCCATGTTGTGTTTTTTTCATGGTTCATTCCCAATGCTGCCAGTAGATGGTATATCCATGTGGGGGAGTGCAACTGATGCTAAACAATGTGTGTTTTCTAAACATAGGCATTAGTTTAGGTTATAAAAAATGAAATGCTAAAGCAAATGTACTCAAAAGGATGTTAAAAGGCCTATAACAGTACAAATAATGCATAATATGTGTCTTTAAAATGTTTCTGAGGATCAATTGAACACAAATGAACACAGTTTTTGGAGAGATGAGAGCAAACTGGATGTGCAAAGCTTGTTGACTGATGTGTATTTTGTCCAAGGGAAGAACTTCAGACACCTCAAATGTTTTTGTTGAGGAAACAATGTTAAAACATTGTAGACTTTGGATGTGCTAATTCACTACTCAATTAGGTAAAAACTGGTTTGCAGAGTCTAGAATGTGACGATTTTGAATTGAGTGAAGTGAGCCAGCTTTATAGACTTAGTTTACAATCGCACTGTATTTAACCAACCCCACCAAAAATATATTACCCATTGTCAATATTGTCTATATCCCAAATCTATCACACATTTCTGTTCCTCAAAAAAGATAGTAGATTTGTTTATTTACTGAATACATTAACAGTCACATAATTACTTAACAGATTGTTAAAGGGCCTGTATTATGAACACCCTTACACCCTTGCTTAAAAGATCACAACATAAGTTTGTTCTGTTCTGCTCTTTTTTTTTAGATTTTCTTCTAATGAACCAGATTTTGCATTATATCTTCAAAACCCCATGCTCACCTCTACGGTCACAAAAACAAATTATTGTCCTCCAAAAATGTAATTATTTGCAGTTTTTTTTTTTTTAAATTCCACTTTTCTATGTTGTAAGTAACCTGGCTCACACCAGATTGACATGTGTATCACTATGAATTTAGTTCTACAAATAATAAATCTGGGCCGGCTCTTGGCGAAAGCCATCGGGAAAATGCATAACATCATGACAAACATTTGAACTGATTGGTCGTAGCGTTGCAAAGCGGAATAAGCAGAGAAATCAAGAAATCTAGTGGAGAGAAAAGCATAGACTGCTTCCTTGTCCTCAAATGCACAAAGCACTTCTATGCGCAGATTTTCAAAAGCAAAATAGTCCATATTTGTGTTGAAATATGCCGAAGTACGTCCGTCGGCGCCAACATGTTTGTTTAGGTTTGTCCTTTTGACTTCCGCCTAAACCACAATGCAGCGCTGTGATTGATCCAGCACACAGCGGCTCAAACCCAACAGTACGACACTGTCCAGATGGATTCTCAAGAGTTTGGTTTGGCCAGGTTATGTTGTAAGTACTGTGGACAAAATATTATATTTTTGGGTTTGCAATAAAATAAACACAGTAGCACATCTTCTCATTACAGCATATATGATAATGCAATACTTGTTTGGCATTCTGGCCTTGGACAAATGAGCTGCATATTGCAACCAGAGTGCAAGAGACCCACCATTATGTGGATGAGTACAAGATCATTTTTACATGCTCCAAGAATAAATCTTGTTTGTGTAGGACAAAGAACTTGAACATTAGCCGGAGTTCGAGGTTGGGGGTCCACCTTCCCTGATGAGAAGTCAAAACGTTCTAAAACACTAATACTGTCTAGTGCTTCCCTGCCCCTAGCTCACTTCTCTCCTCCTTACGTCCTCATCAACCCTTTGATTACAAACTGAGCAAATGCAGGAGAAAGAAAAGGGCAATATGTCAAGGCTTTGCCATTAATACCACCCAAATGTGTCCAAGCAATGAAGATCCCGGAGTGGGTTTTGTATCCATGAAGGCCAGCTAATACAGAAAACCAAGATTTTTCTTTTCTTTTTTTAAAGAGAAATGTGTTAACACAGCTCTTGGCTCTAATTTTCTAATTACTTTAATTATGTGATTTGACCTGTTAATTATGATTTTAAGTGTTCAAGTTTACAATTTAAAAATACACCAATTATGTTTTGAGAACATGGTGACCTCAAAATGCTTTGCAAAGAATTATTGCGAGTAGTATCAGTGACAGCACATGTATATATGTATGCATTCTTTACTGATCCTGGGAAAATAAACAGTAAAAGTGAACCTAAATAACCTGATGGACATCTAAAGTTTCAACTTCTTTTTCATATCAGTTATGAAAGCAGCTAAAAGTACAAAAGTGGAATGCATTCATACTGTATATAGAACAATACCTTATAAAATATAATTATAATCCCTAGATTGGGAATTACATCACTTTAATAAGATATCTATGTTTTAAACTATTGTCAATGCTTGCATTGTCACTTCAGTTCAAAAAAAAGTTTTGTGTGGTCATAAAAACCCGACCAAAGCAAATAAATAGGTGCTAATAAATGAGGCGTATGCCACAGCTCCCATAACGGTTCTATCAGAAATGTCCAAATGGATTCAGGTCGTTATGTTAATGAATAGTCCATTAAAGTCTGTCTTGCACATAAACTTATACTACACAGAATTATGTTTATTATTATTAACATGTTCTGCAATTCTGCGTCAAAGGATGGGCTGGTACCAAGAGTCTTTGTGTTGGAGTAAAAGAGACCACAATGAAATGACGGTGTAGAGAGAGTGTAACTGACTGATAATGTTGTTCTTATACATTTTTTATACATTTAGGCAAAAAAAAAACCTGCACTGACTGTAAGGGGGTGGAGTTGAGGAGAGAGGCTGGGAAAGGTGTGGTTAAAGAGCTCTATGTTGCAGAATTGAACACACAGAGAGGAGGTGTCACTTGATAATCGGTGCAGCTATTGTAGAAGCTGTTGACATCTCTCACTCTTTCACTTCTTCTCCGTCTTGCTCTCTCTCCCGAAGAGTGGAATCATTTGAGCGACTCTTCTGGTTAAATCAATGTGTCAGCGGCAGCTAGCTCATTACCCAAGCCACCACTGCATTGAAATGAGTCAGCCAGGGAATTTCTATTAGCCCAGAGAGGAAGACGCTCTTGCAGGCAGCGTCTTGCTAGTTTCATTCAACGTCTTATTTGTTTGACATGTATTATTTACACTGGCCTCAACATGTCTTAAACCAGACCTAATTTGTAAAGATTAATTGTCAAGTATATAATAGTCCTGCAGTTGTTTTAAGAGCCCTTTGCTATGATGGAATTGTTAAATGTATGTACATCTGATGAAAATGATCAGTTTTGTTTAGAGATAGACAGTATACATCAGGCCAATACTTGCAGTAGAGTATCTACTATCAGACTTAAATCTCATGCATTGGTTGATATTTTGTTTCGGCTGACTAACTGCTTGACGGTAAGACATATAGGTTTATTTGAGCATTTTATTTAACATTAAACTGCTACTTAAGGGTTGTAAAACACGTATGTTGTTATATTTTGGGGAAATTAATACAAATAGGCCATACAGGAAAAATTCATCCATCGTTCTGGATTCTAAAATATCGAGTACTATAGAATAACCCATATTGGTCAATCTCTAGAAGTGTTTTTTGCCTTTTTCATCCTTGTTTTTCATACATGTTTTTGGTCACATGTTCCTATAGCGAACCAATCTTATGCAAACAAGTGGTCATTATCCAGAGTGAACCCAATAAGCACCAAAGCTGACCCTTAAAGGAAGATGAAATACAAAATTCCATTTGTATGTAGAATATCCATGTGTACAAAGCTTTATGTTTTTTGTTTTGCGCAATTTGTCGCCAATCCTCCAATCTTTTGCCTAATACATCTTTGTGATTCCTGCACTTCCCACAGCAGTCATTGTCCCAGGAGACACAGGAAGTATGGCACTAGCTTTGCATCATGCTCTGCCAACAAACTAACGGCAGCTTGTACGGACTTTATTTTAGAAAACACTCTACGCCAAAACAAATGAGGACTTGCTCGGTGTGTTTTCCGCATTTATCGGCTATGGTGTGCGGTTTATGTGTGTGAGTGGAGGGGGCGTGTGTGTGTGTGTGTTTGTGCGATCTTGTGGCTGAATGGTTGTGATGGGTTTTCTGGAGTGGAGCCAGGGCCCAGATTGGCTGTATGCTCAGAGATGAGGCTCGCGTCACACTGGCTGGAACAGAGCCTAGTACAAAAATGCAGATAGACACTGACTGTACAAAACATACACACATTAGAAGGAACTGGTTAAGTAATTTACAGACCTTCTTTATGCTACAAATGTGGTTGATATTTCCTACGTCTAACTTCCACTTTTGCATCTAAATCTAAATTTGTGCTTCAGGCCATTGTCTTCAATTCCATATCTATCCAATAAATCTCCTGATCAATTCTTTTTTTCGTAAGTGGAGTCTTGCTAAGTGACTGCTGTTGCAATTTTATGCTCTACAAAAAATACTGAATTTAATTTAAATTTTGTCCATTTTTTTTTACATTTAGTATCAATAAGCATTTATAAATACAAAGAAATTGCAAGATAAACACTAACAAGCTACCAATTACCACTTAGTTAGTGACTAATTCCCTAAACTAAAGTCTTAACTAATAATAATACTTTAATTATAATTGAACACCAACTTATGATTTTTAGTTTGTGGTCGTCATATGAGCCAATGAGTCACATTGCAATTTGACAGCTCTGTATAACTTCATAAATTGCTTGACCAACCAGACCGCACACTTTGACAATACTTTACAAATGCGTTTTGGTCAGGAACAATTTCCTGTCTGCCGATTTCAAATGGTCGTGATTGACAGGAGGATTAACGAAACAGAGAAACGCATGGTCCGTTTGTGTCAAAAAAGAAAAACGGTGGCTTACGGGGAAAAGGGGAGGATTGAGAAACAGAACAGATTTCTGCAAAGTCAACAAGTGAAGCACTAAACGCTATAAATCTGAGGTAAAATAAGTTATATATTTTGTTATGAATGTCACGAGAATGTTCAGAGGAGTTGTCTTCCACATTTGAGAGATACTGGATACAAATTAGCGGCTGTGGTTGGGCTGTCCAAAGTTATTTGACATCTTAAACAGAATGTAGAAGGAAATGAAGGCTGAGGTGATTGAAGAACCAAGGACACAATAATATGCACCGGGCCCAGGAATAAGGTTTGATCTTACTACCTTGTGGTCATAAAGCAAAATATGATTGATGGCATCTGAAAGTCTGAAAATGTTTGCACGCTCTCATAATTCTTGGCATCGCACTACATAAGACAATTTTAAAGTAAAGAAAAAATAATGGTAAACAATGATTAATACAATCCTTTGAAATGCAGCTTTCATTCATCTCTTAGGATAACTTCTCCTAGACAGATCCATAAATCAATTTGGTTTTCATTATCAGTTTGTTTTTTACTCTCTAAATGTCAGCGACTATTACTTTAAACATGAACAGTGCATCTGCCAGGAGCCCTCAGATGTGCCTGAGCTTGTCTGTGCGGCCATCACACCGAGAAATACCACAGTCATTAAAATGATAATGACACAGGCAGTGGTGCTGACGACTTATTGATCAGGCCACAACATCGCCGCTTCCGTTTATCCGCTGATGACGAAGGCTTAGTCCTGTTTGCTTTTCCAATGTGTGCACTGTCAATAATGCACAAAAAGTGCACAACTAGATACAGGAACACAATGCAGTTAGATGTGTTGCATGTACAGTGATCACATGCCGTGTCAGAGTAGCAGTTCGTCATGTTAGCAGGGGCAGCATCGGCTCTTATCTATCATCTTAATGCTCATGAGACTGTCATTGAAACCTTGAAGACAGAGGTGCTCTACTGACATGCTTATTACACGCTGTAGAAGCAGAAACTGGGCTATGCCTAAAGCCTATGAATGAAGAGACCTTAGTCAAAGAATTAATATTTCAAATTATTCATTTGACAGGGACAATGCAGTCACAGTCAGACGTCGTTACAGGGCAGCACGCATGTAATGTGATCCATTCACAGGGAAATGTTCAACACCTTGATTGAGCTTTTCTGCAGGACATCTTAAAGACCACAGGCCAGATTGGGCAATCTCCAAATATTAAATATTGATATTGTTTACTAGTTAGGTCCTGTTGAGTTCATGTATAATACTGTTTTAGACCTTGTTTGGTCCTATTTTAGACCTGGTGTAATTCTGGTTTAGTAATGGTCTAATCCTAGTTTAATTCTGAGCTGTTCAAGCATTATATAATACAACAGTATGTACTTGTGTCATTTGCTGCTAACAAAAAAATGTACAGCCACTGGCAGAAATGTAAAACCAATTTGAGCTGTAAAACCATTAAAAAATGTTCTTTATATTGCTTTTAACAAGAAAGTTTAGCATAGGTAAAAAAAAAGGTTGTTCAGGCCCAGTTGATGCTAGTCTAGTCCAAGTTTAATCTTGGTTCAGTACTGGTAATGTTGGTAAGGCTTTTTGTCTTTTTCACACAAATCTAATATTGTTGTTATATTATTACTATTGAAACAAATCTAGAGTTGGGAATATTTGGGGCAATCTCAAGCTGTGTCAAAAGTGGTGGCGTGTTGTGCACTTAACCGGCCCAGAAGCCCTTGCCCTCCAAAAAATCGGACCCAAAACTTTGTTGAATAGCCCTGATTTAGAGATCACAAAAGTGGGTTTCTTGCAGCCCTGACACATGATTTAGCTTGAAATAAACTGTATTTGTAAATGAATCATACATGTCATTACAGTGGCTACTTGTACTTCTACTGAAAATATGGCTGCCAATAAAAGCATAAAATCGGGTAATGGACAGCCTCCTCAGCCAGTGGTGCGGTACATGCTGCATGAGAGGCGGGTCGGGCTTATGTCAAGGGCTCTGCTGTGACTTCTGGGTCGGAGAAGGGGGTACTATGGTGTTGCTATGGAGACAAGGTTGAAGGATGGTGGCTTATAATGGACAATGATGTGGGCTCGGAGTCAAAGATAAGAGAAATTGGCTGACTTTCTAAATCATACACAAAAACTGACTTCAGCAACATAGGTAATAGGTTAGGCCAGTCAAAATACTTCAGAAGGCCAATAATAAAAGTTTTCAGAAGGCCAATAATAAAAGTTTTGAAAGGAAAATGTTCCATCTTAACAGGTACCGGCAAATGGGATCTGTCTGAATATATAGTATTTTAGACAGCTGCCCTACACACTGCATTCAGTTTGTAGTTCCTTTTTGATGGTCTTTGTACTGTATGTATTCTAAAATGCTACAGTAACAGGGCCACATTTGATCAATTTGAAAATGTCCCAAAACACGTATAATATTTGTAGTCTTCCTTCTGTGTTTTCTCTTGGGTTCAATTCTCTTTGCTTCAGCTGAAATCCTTTTGCCTTTCTTTCCCATTGCTTTCAATCTCAGCCCCATTCTGTCTTGCACTCTTTGAGACACTTTTTTTTTTCTTTTTGCCGGCTTTGCAATCCTGTCCAGTCACTGATTTAACCGCAGGGACACTGAAAACAAGCAAAGAAAACCCATACACCCAGAGAGAGTTACAAAACACCTGATAGTGACAGAACACGCACTTTCACAATTATTGATGGTGGAATTAAATGCTGATAATTTGAATTCATTGACAGTAATAAAAAGGGAGGACCTGGGTTGAATGACAGCCCTATGCCCCTCCTCCAGTTCCTCAGTGATTTCACATGCCATCACTTCACCGCAGAGTCCGCTGCACACCATCACACTCAAACATGCACAAGCAGCAAGAGCCTGAGTCAATGACAGGGAACAACCAGGAAATGGAATTACTAATATGATGTTCACGATCATGCGAGAAAGCTAATGAATGTGGACGAATGGAAACCTGGGTTATATAATAATGTGTGTTTGAAATAGTTTACAGCATTTATTTGATACTAGGGAGGTCTCACTATAACATTATTAGTTATAATTATTGTGAGAAAAAAACATCACAAATTTTCACGATTTTTGAGACCATGACAAAATAACGGTCAAATATTTTATTTTCTTGCGTTCCCATGGTCTAAAGTTTATGACCAATTTTATGAAAGTTTTATGAAAACTTTCTGAATAGAAACAGTCAAATAAAAAGTACTTTATTCAGACTTAATTTTGCATCTATAATTGTCACAATTCTTATTATTTATTATTTTGTGACCTGTATAATCTTGATTATCAATTAACCTAATAAGCTTCACATCCCTATTTGATACACTTAATCAAATAATGAAAATAGAACGTCTACTTTAAATTGAATTAGCCTTGGAGTCAATTCAGTTTTCACACACGACTGCCAGGTATTAGCTACAGAAAGATGCAACATTTTGAAGTAGGGAAAGTGATTAGCAATAAAGTCTGCTTTTAATCTAGCCTGCTGTTTCGCTGGAGTAACCTGTAAAGAGCTAAATTCATGCTATTAAACGACAATTTCAGTTTGTCAGCTAAGATAGTTTGTTTGCGTGATTTAGTTGTAAACAAACTATCCTGCCTGACAAAACGAAGCTAAATGAACAAAATTAACCTTCACCAAAGCTAGATTCATGGTCAGGAGTACTCAGATGGAGGTGTAATCAATTGTGATTGTAGCATAAAGGGGGAAAATGGAGCAACCTGACACAGGAGAAGATGGAAACCCCACACAGAAAGGCCAAACAAGGTCATGGAGTCGAACGTTTGACCTCCTTTTGTGAAGTAAGAATACTAAACAATTTCATTATAAGTGGACTTCAACTGACTTTAGAACACAACCATTTACTACGTTCTATCAATTAGTTACTTCTTTAATAAAACAGCTCATTCAGGCCATCGAGTCTTCTAACACAGCTCTTTTAACACAGATCTGAAACAGCACGAGTCAGCAGTAATAAAACCATCTCAGCCCGGCTTCTCTCTCCCATTGTAGTGCCTTGACATTTCGCAAATGTTTTTCTGTATTTTGCTAACTTCTGATAATTGCATCCTTTCCGTCTCAATTCTGGTGAGCCGCCTTTCCTATGAGACACTTAAATAAGGCATTAAAAGAAGTAACCAGAAGTGCATAAGCCAGCGAAACGTATTTACTAAGCGCAGGTTAATTTGATGGCACGTGCTTGGAAAGACGGCTGCCTTTATTATCATGCACTTGTAAAGGTTTGCAGATCTCCGAGCTTGGATGAATGGTACAAGGTGTAAGAGAGGGTTGTAATAATTTGTATGGGAATAGAACAGTTTTGTTCACAAGAAAGATGCCACAAGAAATGTCATTGATAAAAATAGGTCTGTATTATAATCAGCAGAGGTAGCAGACTTCTCTTATAGGACATTGTGCAATGAATTATAATTGGAATTGTGCTGCTAGTTGTCTGCAAAGGTATAATTTAGGGCTGGGAAAATTATCGCTTTAATGCAGTGGCTTAGTTTTTTCCTTTAATCGTGTTAAATTAATTGACGCATTGATTAATTAACGAAGAGCTAAGGTATGATTTCTATGATGAAAGAGGCAGTAATGTGCCGCACTGCTTCTTCCAGCGCACCGGAATGCATCAAGCGAGCGAAGAAGACACACTTCCGTTTCCTGAATAACAAGTGAATGACCAAAAAGACACAATGTTGAAAGGATAATTTAGTTTTAAATCGTTACCAGACGGCACAAAAAAAAAAGGTGTTCTATGCAAAGGGGAGTTAAATTACCACCAAAGTAATTTGTCCCTAACATATCACCTCAAAGCCAAGCATTCCAGTGCGGTGAAGTTAGATGGCAGTGGAGGTCAACATTGTAGACTTACTTAGTAAGCACTTATACCTTGTCAACAAAGACAAATTATTAAAGTTTAAACTTAAGTTACAGGTCTCAAAGAGATTATGTGCATTATTTTGTACAGTTTGTTTACATTTCAGTGTTTGAAAGTTAAATGATTCAAAATAAACTTTTTGAAATGGCAATTAGTTGTTTGTCAGTATAATAAATTATGTGATTCATAAGTGACCGTTACTTGCAATAAATCACAATTCAGATTTCAGATTTGCGATTAATTAGTATTATTAGTATAATTACAATGATGTTTACTTATTTTCATCAAACAACAAAAGCCATGAACTGTACTTTGTCAAACAGTAAAGTATGAGTAGAAATAGACTCAAGGCAAGGGGCTATTCTAGTATGTGTAGCAATTTACAACGCACGTACTTTACTTTTTAAAATTTAATTAAAGGAGACTGATTATAAAAAATCACCTTTTCTAGGAGTTTTTAACCATATTATATTTGTTCCCCCTTGTCATTAGTCCACTAAAAGTTTTATTTAGGGTGATTCGTGCATATTTTAGTAATTTTTACTCTCCTGTGGACAAAACGTCATAGCTCCGTCAATCCAGGTCTTCACCACTCCCTGTGTCACGCCTTCTGATATTTATTTACATCGTTCAGCAATTTTATTTTCTTAAATGGTGACATATTTGGAAAGTTCATTCTGTCTTCTGGTAATTATTAATTTGTGAGTTTCTTCTAATAAGACATTTGTAAATAGCTATAACCTCATTTACCTGACATGTTTCGGCGGCAGGACTTCTGCCTTCGTCAGAGGGCCTCAGTTATTAAATGGTGATATACGTAGATTGGGCTCTTGTAAACTGTGGCTCTCCCAAGGGAGATGTAATGTAAAGTGGCTGGCGCAAATCAGCACTGCAGTTTTCAACACAGAATTAAGCAGACTTATTTTTTAAACTTTCGTTTTAGATCAATATTGCAATTTAGTCCAACATATAACGTAATGATCCACGAGTGACGCAGATCAGAACAATATAGAAGACAGAAGATCAAAATGTCTTTAACAACCATTATTTGCATCTCTAAGTATTAAGGCTGGATTACAAGAATGTTTTGGCATGTAGTAAGTTAAATAATGTGTTATAATGGTTACACTGGATGTGAAAAGGTTTAAACTAAATGCATTATGTTTGGTGACTTACCTATTAGAAGCACAGGTAGAAGATTCATCAGTGAGGATCCATTTGAAGGACAGACATATGGAAAAAAAAAAGAAAGAAAGAAGGATTAAGGTTAGTTATGATAAAAAAAAAAAATATATATATATATACATACATATATTGTATTTCTTTGCTATAGTTAACAAAATCAGTTTACACAGGATTTCAAGACACAAAAAATCATGGCTTGTCCTACCACGTTGACGCATTTACACCAAGACATACAGCAAACTACATCAAGTGATCAACTGCCATCCACTCTATTCTCAAAAAGTGAATGGTTTATAGCATTTGGTTGCATAAAACTACAGCCTATCAGGAGACTTGTGCGTCGCTGTGTCATCCTCAATCTGTCTCTATGTGTCCCACTAAGACTGTACACTAACTACATTCACCTCACTCTAACACAACCAAAAGAAACAAACATCCAAACCCAAACGCATACTCCAACCCACTTCCGAATGTTTACCCAGCCCGAGAAATCCGACCGGAATCACATTTTTGCCTTTCAAATGTTGTTTGAAGCCCCCACACACTGTACTTTATTTTTTATTTTTATATTTCATGTGAGAGAATTTCCCCTTTTGCTCTGCTTCGGTGCACAGTGTGACACCCCTCACTATCCGCCCATCCGCGCCATCCCTGTCCCCATGATCACAGGAAGAAAGTTTTCTGGGGGAGAGATGGAGCTTTTGAAAAAGTTGCAATGCAGGATAAGTCTACTCGGAGGATAGAGGAAAGGGAATAGGATGTTGAACCCTCAGGCATATGTTTAGTTAAGACGGCATGCGAGTGTGTCAATGTGTTTACATAACGGCAAGATGGATTTACATTTGCCACAAGATTAAAGAATAGTGTCCAACACTGTGCCTCTTAGACGGCCCAAACAATGAAGAGCACTGTATTTATAGCTCAATATACAGACAATTATGTATACATGTACAAGCCTATGGGAATATTGAAGTACATTAATGAAGAAAGTGTAAATATATTCTCATGAAAAGAGTCCAAGAGGGTCACAGAAACTTGTGGGCAGCTGCCATTGTGACCAGATCTTGAGACATACATTTTCAGGACATCCTAAGATGGAGAATTTTTACCTACTGTGCATATTTTAGGTTTAAAGCTTCTGTTTGCAATATTATCCCCCAGATGGGTATTCCTAACCAAGATTTTAGCTCAAGATTTGGGCAAAGTTTCCATGGGTCCTAGGACTGCACAACAACACGAAATCAAACCAAAATTGCTATTTGAATGGACGCAATTGGCAAACTGTAAAGGCTGCAATTTTTTAAGTGCAATAATTTCCGCCACAAATGGCAACTATTCCATTTGATTTTGCATAAAAACTGCTAACCCAGTAGATTTGTTAAAGCATGTTCTGACACAAATGACAAAAAGGTGTCTAAAGCGACAAAAATCAAACTAAACTAAAACACGACAAAAACGCAAAAAAAAAAAAAAAAAAAAAAGACTAAATGACAAAAAACAAGAAAAATGCAACAAAAAAGGATTAAAAAGCATCAAAACTTTTCAAAAATGCAACAAAAACATTCCAAAACATGTGATTCTTTTCCCTAATCATGCAGCTCTAATGGGCATGTCAGGTTACATGTTCCCAAAAGACCATTAGAAACACAGCTCTTATGCAGAACAGATGCCTAATCTGTTTGAGTTCTTCGCCAACCACACAGGGTTTTTTGTTAAAAGACAATAATATAGTGTAACTGACCAGGCCTTCTCTTATACCGTAAAATGTATCATGTCTGTAAAAGTATCATACGTAAGCAGGTTTGACTTTATGGCCTAATGCAGCGTGGGTGTCGGGATGTTAAGTTTTATGACCTCAACAACCAAAGGCCTCTTGAGCTTCTGCACTTCGGTACAACACTTCACTTGGAGGTTAATGGAGTATCGTGACACCCTTAAATTCAATCGCTTTTTTACTACCCCATCAAGATGTCCCTATAGGCATCATGACTGAAGAGGGAAAAGATTGGATCACTTAAAAGAATGTTCAAAATCCTTTCCAGCATGGTCAAACGTTGTTGTATTGAAAGCATTGGTGTGTCTTCTTGTAATTTGAAATCTGAAACTTTGAATACGGTCAGGATTTCAGACATATTACATCGATGGAGTAGTAAAGTGGCCCGGACGGCGGTAGCAAGAACAAAGGCTACAGTTGAAGGATTCCTGCAGAAGCTAATTGCAATATTAGTGGTGTGGGTCACAGGATGAAGAGAACAACAACACTGCTAATTAAAAGGCATACAGCAACTGGAGGAAGACAGAGTACAAAGGAAACAGTGGGCCACACACAGTAAAATCTAAATAGGACAGAGTAAATGCTTGTTTACCATTTATAGTGAGCAAATGTATTGGTATTGTATTAGAAATTAGAGGATTAAAAAATACTCAAATAGAATTATGACTTTAACAAACAGAAGGACTCGCCAATGTGGACTCAAAACAAGGACATATAGTACATTAATGTGGGTGTTTTGTGATTTGACAATTGATTACTTAATACACAAAAAAATATTTAAATTCTCTTCATCTTCAACTGCTGTGCATCCTTTGGGAAAAACAACAGTGCATGACAGGAAGTGGGGCGGTGGGTGGAATGCTAACATGAGTGTGCAGTGCTCTTGTGCATGTGTGTGTCAGAATGCAATCTAAATGAGTCTTGTATCTTTAGAGATTAATCCACCAGCGCTGGCTACAGACGTCACTCTCTAATCCATCCATGCGCTGCCACTGTGTTCCCGACCTCTGATGCAGGATATAATGGCATGGTGCATATAGACATACATTATGGCTGGGTCAGGTGTGGCATTATGGGAACTCTAGCATGAGGAGGGATGCAAATGTAGGATAATCGGGGAAAAAATTCAGCAAAAGCGGAAGACCTGTGATCAATGGCTTTGATCAAACAATAAACAGGTCATGTTTTGCTGCATCACAACAACCTGTACAGTGAGTCATTATTGAGGTTATCAACCGCCATTATTTTATTTGAAAAATGCTTCAACATTCTGCCTGAGTGGCACTATGTTGCAGAACTACGGGCAGCACAACTAATAAAATGTGTTTCTTGCTTTATTTGGCCTCGTTTTTATCCAAGGGGCTTTTGTTTTGCTCAAATTAAGTGGTGCACTTAAAGTAGTTTCTCTGCAGAACTTAGGTATCTTGTTTGTGAACAGCAGTTGGAGAAGTAAGACACTATAACTGCCTCATGACAATAACTTTCCTCGGTAAAGACACTTGGAAACATCTTATTTAAGGAGAAAATTGCAATCAAATTAACTGTGTGATCACAAAGGGTCTACCAGTGATAAATGTGAGCATAACCAGCGGTGTTTCTGTTGTTTATGTGGTTTTCTACAACTGTTTACTCAATTTATAGACTTATATATTTGTTATTAGACTGTAGCAACTCATTCACATAGATGTATATAGGTACTAGGTGTATATAGTGCACCTTTAAGTCAATATGACCATATTTGTTTCCCATTGACTTAAAGGTAAAGAAAGACTCTAGTGCTTATGAAAAAGAAAAGGGCACCCGCATTGTTGAACATTGACTAAACGTTAAAGCCTGTGAACTCTAAATGTAGCTGCCTAAATGCAAACGGATTCACAATGAGACTAAATAGAACATAGATCAGTGGTCTGCTATTTTTCAACTTCATAACGGTGTGCCAGTACATGAAAAAAATATAATTTGTGCTTCTTGAGCACCACCTGAGATGAATCACCTGATGCGGTTCATAGGCGTTTGATTGGTTCAGAGTGTGGGGCTCAGGTGCGATGAGGAGAAGACAGCAGGGAGCAAACTCAGACTGTATATAAGAAGAAAAAACATCTAGGTGATTTTAAGGGTGAAGTGGAAATCAACCGTATATCAACCATAAAGTCATTCAGCCATTCAGAGCCCTTTATTTGGGCATCAATGATTACTTTTACTAGATTGGCATTTGTTTGTTATTAGAATTTCCCCAATGATTCCTTACATTAAAAACAGTATTGTTGGCATGAGACAAAGAGCTTATTTTCAATATAAGGCAAGAAATGTGACTGGGTCTTGCTTTGAAAAGTATAGGTTCCTTTGAAGTACACTTTGTTTCTCACATATTGCCTCATTCTGAACATGAAAGTGTGGTATGGGTGGTTTTTTGCTACATTTTGCCTTTCCATGTTAAGAAATAAAATGCATTTGAAACAAAAAAAAAATACCTAACCTTTAAAAAACAATAAATACCTAAATAAAGCCACAAAAGAGTGATTACAATGATCCAAATTGCCTGAACCTTATGTAATTATTTTCAGAGTACAGCAGAAACAGTTACACCTCCATCAGTCAACTGTGCTGTCAGTGCAGAGCTCCGGAGTTGAGCCAAGGTCATGTGGACACAATAGCCCCTCTCACACAATACAATCACTTTACACTAATCAGCCTTCTATTCTACCATGCTCCAGCGCCAATGAATGGGATCATACTCCATTTTTCAATCTTTCTCTTCCTAATTTCAGCTCATTTCCTCCCGCACGCTGACCTTGTCCAGTTTATCGTTCCTCGCTTCCTTCCCATTCATCTTCTCTCCAAGTACCCTCGACAAAGTGGCCTTATACTTTAAATTCGTGCTTCAAGATGACTGGAATTCCTGAAGACATTTTCCAAAACTCCAGTTGTGTTCCAAATGTTGAACTGATCTGGACGGACAATATTATTATCTTTGCTGTTGATTCTGGGGCTGTGCCGAGTTGTTTTCCATGAGCTGAGACAAGGATTGCTCAAATATGATTAGAGGAACTGACACTGGGGAGACAGGGAGATGAGACCGTGCAAACTTTGCTTTTGTTTTGGATTCGCTATAATTTCCACTGAGTATGTCCAGGTCGTGATCTGACATGGCTAGTCAGTAATACTGGCTTTGTACCTACTGTTTTGAAACAAAACTAATTCTACACAATTAGATTCTTTTAGGATTGTCAAAAGTGTGGAAAATCAAAACTAAATATAATTTGAGTTAGTGTCAATACCAAAAAAAATTGACCTTTTTCAGAATTATGTTGAGCTTTATGAGAATGTTTTTATCAGAAAACTTATTTGTAAGAATCTCTTTAGCTTCTTTGTGGTTAAATATGGTAATAATATCATATTCATTGGCTTTTCGTGGTCAAAATAACGAATCGATTAATCAAAAGAATAACTGCCAGATTAATCAATTACCAAAATAATTGTTAGTTGCACCCCTATATAATTGTATTGGATCATTGTATATGATATAACCATTTTTTTCTTTGAACCAAACACTGACAATGAAAGACTCATTAGTTACTCATTACATAATGCACTTTTAAATGTCTTAGCAGTTAAAAACTACGTACACCAAGTTATACCATTATAGTCAATCTGAAATAGTTTAACATGCACCAAACACTTCTGGAGAGCAACTGGCAAATAAAAAGGAATTTTCAATTACACCTGAAATATAAAAATAAATACACAGGTGTAAAGAGAGAAAGAGCCACTCCAGCACAAATCACGCTGTTGAGCATTGTTTCCAAATGAATGTGTGCGTTTAATGAAGTGCACTCTCCAGGGGCTCGCCGGTACTGCAGGTCTGTGCCAGCGAGGGCAACAGACGCGGTGACTCGCACTAATGTAAATTACACCAACCTGCCCGCTCCAGCGCCGTCTTCCATCCGCACACATACTGGATAACTCACGCTTTGTCGAGCTGTAAATTTCTCATTAATTCCACACAAAAACACACAAAGGTAGAATTTCTTTCCCCTCCTCTCTGTAAGCATTATATTCATTACATTTAGTTTGGGAGCAGTTCCCCCTACTTCACCCGATCGATTGAATTGTGGCTACGATGAAGAGTGCCTTCTAATTTGACTTGAGTAAGTGGGTGACAAATAGTCCGGCAAGAAATCAATGAACGGAATTATGTATACAAGCAACAGTGTGGGGAGAGGAGCAATGCAAATGCTGTACGCACCCACAAGCCACAAAGGGAATGTACCTACGCAATAAACCGGGCAAACACAGCGTAAAGCGGCCAAATAAGTGTCTGCGGTAAATCCTGCATGTAATCGTGTGTACCCTGCCAGAGTACAATCTAATAACACGAGGAGGACGCACAGAACAATTTGCATTATTGATGCTGTGTATTAACCTGTCGCAGCAATGATCTGAACAAACGATGGCAGGGTGAAACATAGTCACCAATATAATTACAGCTGTGTTTGGTGTGCCAAATGTCCGCTGGAAAACAAATATGTGCATTACTGTTCTCCGAAACAAAGGGGTGGCAGATTAACATATAGATGGCTGTGATTAAAGATAAGGGCTAACAAAGTGAGTAAGGCCATGAATTACATAGCTTTGATCTAATATTTCTATAGTAATGATACTATATTATATATTTCTATAGTCTATTTGAAGCCAAACGTTTTCTTTTAAACCTCAAATTAAAGGTTTTTATGTCCATTTGACAAATAAATAAATAACAATTGCAAGTACAAGCCTCATAGTTGCTGAAAGTCTCAGGTCCCACTAAAGTCAAATAGCTAGTAATGGTTTGATCTTATTTTATATATGATATTTTGAATGCACAAATTGAAAACAATATTAAAGCAAATCAATGTATTAGAGACAGAAGTTAACTTTTGAGTATTAATAAGTCATTTTTCTGGGAAATTCTGTGCAAGTAAAACTATTGATGATAGAGTAATATTGGCTTTATATGTATATTTGTTATTTTAAACACATGCAAAATTACAATATAAAGTGCTTGAAAAAGAGCTGATTAAAAATGGATGTTGTATTTCTGCACTTTTTGGGTTATGTTATGTAATTTCACATCCTTCTGATACTTGAACCTCAATTAATATGTTTAAAGACACACTATCTACAAATGGTTAAGACATTTTTCAAGTTAAAGAGACAATGCAAAACACTTGGATATTAACAGTTTGCAGCGTCTTGAAGCAGTTGTCTCTGTGACTGCGGGCCCACTTGTCTGGGGACGGGAGAAGCTAGTGTAACCATTTGGCACGGGGCAGCTCCCAGTTGGACAGGCAGTGTGTGCGCTGTCATGGCGGGGGTCCAGGACGGAGTGTGGTGGTACAGCGGCAGGAATCACAGAGATATGGGCCAGCGCCGAGGCCAAGTAACATGTTGGAATTAATTAGACCATAGACAGGGGACCGTATGAGATCCTGGTGGGGTGGTAACCGCTGGGAGGATTTGGACAAAAGCGAATGTTAAAGGATGCTTTATTTACATCATTCCTGAATTATTTTCTCATTTGCATTGTCACCATAAGCATAATGAGTATTTTAATGAGAAACGTTTTATTGGCATATTTTTTTACTCAATACCCCCCACAATCCTCTCAATTTACCAAGATTGGGCCCTGTGCACCTGCATGCAAGTAATCAAATGTATTTTCTGCCTTCAACGCCACACTTCAATGCACGTGGTGACAGGTGACGTGTCTTGCTCAAGAGCACAGAAACAGTATGAACCGGCACCGAAAAATAAGCAGTTTAATGTTCAGCAATCTTCAGTCATGTTATAACGTATCTTGTTTAGTTGAATTTACTGAAGACTACATTGTTGACTTTAAATGTAGGGACTGCCACCTGCTCGTCTTCAGGTGTGAATTACTTTGCCTGAAATGTCCCGCAGTATGGAATCAAACGTTTTTAAAACTTAAGAACTCAAATGACGCGCAAGCTCAGGTACAACACCATACATGCAAAAAGAGCAAAGAAATCCCATTCCCCTGCAAGACCCAAATGATACTTGAGCTGTGCGATACATTTGTGATTGCAGTGAAAGCGCCCTCCACAGGGGGGACTAATCAGCTCATCATTCTTAAATGGCCTCCAACACCACTCCACATGCACACACTATATTCACCAGCACAGAATACCTGCCGTCTCCGGGGGCAACGCTGGTAATAGAGATACGCACCTATCTTAGCTCGTATTAACCTTCGGCTTGGGGGTTTGCTCTCAGAATAAGTACACAGCACTTTGGTCTGGCACTAGTTCATAAAGAAAAAAGGCACTGCTGTGGAATCCAAATAACTTCAAACTCTACTTCAAGGTCTGAATCCAAAATAAACAAGTGTGAAGTAGTTGTAAATCAGTGATCTGTCAAAAAGCCTTTTTTTCTGTTTAGAACCATAGACATTATCAACTGCGTCATCCTTGATGTCAAGAGACCTCAATTCAAGGGCTGAAAAGGAGAAATTCATTCATGCTTCTTCTGTAAAACAGCAGAGAATCTTAGGCGACGACTGTTACACGTGCACAGATACTTATTGCTATTCGCTCTGCAATCACACGTTAAACAATGACACTGTAGGCAGTAGGCATGACAAGCAGTATGAGGAGTTTCTCAAGTGAAAAAACGATATAATTTTGTTGCACTGTGTGTGAGAGTAAGAATCCTACAATAATTTAAAGAAATAATATTAAAAACAATATTCTGGGGGTGCTTAAATTTTGTAGTTTCACGCAAACAACAGAAAAAGTCAACATACTTCAAGTCAAGTTTTCACAGTTCTGATAAAAGATATAAAGGAGTGCTACATTGTGGAAATAAAGAGATAATGTTCATCTGAATCCTGACAATTTGTTATTTTGAAGAAAGTTGTATTGAAAATGATTAATGTATGTGTGATTGAACCAATTACGGTATGAATTCTGAAGAAGCAGGCTCTGGTTGCCTCCTTAAAGGTAACAAACACACGAGTACATGAATCATGATAACATCAAAGTTCTGATGTAGGTTCTTAGAAAATTGTGATATAAAGTATAGTATGTTGTAACATTTGTATTGTAATTGTAACAAAACTGTTCTAAAATAATAGTATTTTTATTTGTTTGTCTTTTCAAACTGTTTCACCAGTCTTTAGTTCCATCTTGCATTCACCATCCCCCTCTTTAAAAAAGTCAAAATATCAAACACATTTTCACAAAAAGCAATGCAACTTAGAGCTTTGTGTTTGACCTTTTTGGACTATTTGTCTTGCCTGTATAATCTTTAGACAACTCGACACTATCTTTTGTCTTGCAGTGCGCGGCCTTAATTCAGCAAATGCGTCTCATTATGCCAGAAACAGCTGGAGTGAGCGAGCTTCCCCTCTCTGGACAGTAACATTTCCTTCCAAGGCAGTGGCACAAAAGGCCAGTCAGAACAGGCCAAAACAGAGATGGCTCGACATCACGGCACGCGTACAAAATCACTGGTGTAAAGGTCTATATAAAGAGTGCATTTCAACTGCAGCCGAGGGTTGTGAGGCCGGAATAGTCTCAAGTGCAGGATATACAGAACCAAGTGGGGACATAATGAGAATGGGAGAGCATGAAAAAGCTTCACACACTAAATTCGGTTTGGAAAATGACGGTTGATTTCCTCCTTTCTGCTGCTGACCGTGTTTTTAAAAAGAACTTTGGGGATTCTGTCCAGGCCTGAAGAGATCTGTCCATCCATGACAGAAGCTTAACCGATTCCAGTCAAATGGAAAGGCACCAGGGCAGGGAAATGGACCTCCCGCTAGAGTTAGTACCCATAGTGTTAAAAGCAGTTATAACTTTTTAAAATCTCTTAGACAAAGTGATCTCGAAACAAGGGATTTGCACTGAACAAATCATTATTTTCCTTCTTGATAACAATGTTAACCAGTTGTACTCAATTAGAAAGAAAATAATTGCAGATTGTGTAGTCATGATACTAACATTTCAAATTTTTATACAAAGGAATAGACTCAATTCTCGATAACGGTTTCAATACCACGATGATAATAAAAAATGCTCTTTTCATGTATAGGTTTTAGACAACAGACTAACTGAAAATATTATTCATTTCATTATGATTCCATGTGATCTTGTACTATCTCTGGTTAAGCTCAAGATGACATTCCAAAAATTTTCAGAAAACTCCATGTTTTTCAATTAAAAAAAAAAACTCACTGTTTTAGTATTCATACTTGCTCAAATTAGTATAGTTTAGATACCAGTTTTACTATCGATTCGTGTCTGAATTTCGATACTTTTGACAACCCTAAAAGCCGATCATGGTAAAAATCCTAAATTGGATCTGAAGCAACAGGATGTGAACAGATAAATGTGCTCACTGCAGCAAAGTGACTCAGTTTGAGCTCTGACATAATAAAGTACAGTGTCAGGCTGTTATGGCTTTAGAAACACAAAGGACCTTCTTGTTGTTGGTTCAGATCCGGATTTACCTCCATTGTACACCACTCAAACACTTGTCTTGCGGTGCACTGTTATGTACTCATGCTAGAGCTGAACACTGAACTGTGCTAAAGCTAGGTCAAGCAACAGATTATAGCTGCACAGCAATCTCTGGACTTCCACTGCAGAAAGGGAGCAAAAGCCGGGTCATGCAAGCTCACTGAGGAGGCCCAGAAGTGAGGTCAGCACCTTTGGGTCACTAGAGAATGAAGCAAAGACTACAGAGAATGTCATGTAGTTAAAATAATCACCAACACAAAAAAGTTCAATTTAAGATCATTCTGTCAATCTTATTATAATGATCAGTCAATACCAGAAGTTGTAGCACCAACTTAATGCCCCTGTGTTTAGATGAAACACAAAGACCACACTGTGAAAGTCATCATTACAGCTGGAAAGTGCAATCATTTGATGTGTTGGTTATTATAAAAATTTGCAAGAAAAGTTGGAATGTTGCACAAGTTCTACTATACATACTTTTCAGAACACTTGTTGGTTAGGTAGCAAACCCAAAGCTTTTGCACTCATCCCAAATGTTGACCTTTTTACCAAATGCTTTAATTATCGCTAGCTATTATTTGCAGCATTTGAGCCTTTTGGTCCTTTTGGTTTATTAGATCAGACCACACACCTACAAAGGCAGATATGTTAACTTTTTGAACACACAAAGCTTGTGGATGCTGAGGGCAAAGCTCTAATGGGGCACCAAGAGAGCATGGACAAAGAATAGAGAGAAAGATTTAAGAGACAGAATCCTTTCCATCAATTATTCAGTGATCGAGTAAAGTTTATTACAATGAGGCTGGCAGATGCAATCATCATCCACTGTGGGCTTAACTAATTACCCTGATCTTCTCTTGTAATATCATCCGAGGAGAGCTTTATGTCTTTATGGCCTAAAGAGGAGAAATAAACACGGCCTCAGACAAATCTGACAAAGCACAGCTGGCCAATTCCAAAGTCGATTTGTAGTGACAACAAATGCAACATCGAGGACACCACTGCAGGCAGGGCGTCACACCGGGTTTTCTTCCTCTGGCACAGCTCCTGTCACTTTGGCACAGCAACATGGAGAGAGGTAATAAGTTGTAGTTACAAATGAGTGAAGGGGTTATCTGGAATCACTGCCTTGACCTGTTGCTTAAGTGGAAGGAGCAAGCAGGCAGAACAGTGGAAAATAGCTTAGTGGTGAGAAGTTGCATTTCAATTGTTAATAAGTGCACTAAAGTTGCATTTGGTTTCTCAGGCGGAACAATGTGCCAGTCAAGGGGAAATGAGGTCAACAACTTGTATTATAATAAACACATTTACAGTTATGCCTGCCGCTATAATTTTCATAATCAGTGCACAACTCAGTAAATGTTTTCTACTGTTTTCTATGCATAATTAGTAATCAAATACAAACTGCAACACTAACTGTAGCAGCATGTGGCTGTATTTTGCACGTCTATTTTACAAAACATCCATGAAAACTCTTAGTTCCTTTCTGCAAATCACCGCCCACCAATGTGCGTCTCTCCTCCACACGATAAGAGGAACCCAAAGTTTGTTGGTTGCTCATTGGAACACTTATAAATATGAATAGGGTTATGAGTCAGGCAGAGTTCAGAGTTATCCATGTGCTGGAGGAGGTGCGTTAGAAGAATGCTCCCCCGAAGGCTCGTTGGTGCGGTTTATTACCCATCAGTCCCATAACCAGCTCTCCAGCTCACTCCTCACTGCAGCCGCCTCCTCTGCTCTAACAGCCAGTCCCTCCAGTCCCTGCATGGTGATTCTCTCCCACTGTCTGTCGTCTTCTATTCATGGTTGTGCGCACAAGGAGGGGTAATGATGGTGGGACGAGGGATGCGGAGAGGAGAGAGGAGCAAAGCGTGACACGGGAAGCTCTGGCTCAGTGACTGCCAGCAACTGCATTAAGCCTCTGATGAGAGACATTGTCATCCAGCTTGTGTTGCTCCCACATCCTCTCAACAGTTAGAACTCTCTGCCGGGGGTAAATTAAAAGTGTAGTGTTGGGGTTTATATCGAACAGAACACATTAGTCAGAGACGTCAGTGTTTACCATTAATAGAGGAGACTGTGGTGGCCCCCCATTGTCTAAACAAACAGAAAACTGGTAAAATAAATATGCTTGTATTTAAACTTCATAAATTGTAATATATTAAATATGGACAATGGACTTTCATTACTGTACAACACAAAACATCTACATAAACTGGAACTACCTTGATTTCATGAAATTATGCAACTCTATTGATATTTCTACAATTTTTATCATTCTTTAATGCACATACTTTGCACTGTTGCACTGAATTTATAAACCACCATTATCAGCTCCAGTAAGCACTGACTACTCAAGAAGCTTCAATCTAGTATGCCTCCATTAATTTATCCAAAAAGAAAAATACATGTTTTCCTTATAGCTTTAGATCAGGATTCTTATGTAAATCTTACATAGAATATCGCTCTTTAAAAATGCACATTGCTGGCGGGCATTACATAGTGCATCTACAAAGCATGACATCTTGCAATCGGATGAATTTAAACAATGTCAAAGTTGACGTATTGCAGTATTTCAACAACTGCTGTGTTTCCTTACAATGGGAAACAGTTTAAAGTGCAATGTATAAGTACTTCTGTTCTGTCTGTGAAATTCACTCCTCTTTTCTCAGAGCATGTCATCTCATCTCTATACGTCTACTTCTATTACTCAATCTGCACACTCGCTTATGTCTCTCAGTAGACAATCTATTAAAAATCAGCAGGGTTTCAAAGCTCTTTTAGAAATCAATAACTTTGACAAGCATGCGTTAACGATTTTTGACACAGTGTGAATGTAAGGGCACTAATATAAAAATTAAACTGGAGTTGAAACTATAGCAGCATTTTTTCCACTTGTCATCGGTCTTTCTCTTGTTGAGTTCTTTCCCAATTCTTTGCCCTGCTCTCAGCCTATTTTTTTTTGCTTTTGGATTATAGAGCACAAAGCATCTGCCAGTGGAGACAGCGGCAACACAAGCGTCGTTGCTATGACCCAAATACGACAGTGCGGCGCTGTGATTGGCTGAGAGACAGAACAGGCTGGGAGGGAGCAGCACCTTTCAAATTCAAACATTTATATAAGCAACTAGGGGAAAATGGGGTTTGTCACACCATCCTCCCACTTGTCCATGTTTGCAGTGTTTCTTACCACAGAAAAACTGAAGTATATTTAGTCAGATGTGTTGCACCCAGCACCATCTTTAACCACAATTTGACTTCTGGCCAAGTTGTTTTCAAATGCACAAAGAGCTGAACAATGTTGTGATAATTGTGACTTTTCAGTTTATTTGTCCCTCGAAGGAACTTTGTCACCCATCTCCAGCTCTTGAGCTTGGCTTGGTCAGCATATTACCTGTACCGCACGTTTAATGCAAATGCAAAATCTATATTTCACATTGCAGATCTTTAATATGTATGAGAGAAGACTAAAAAATGTACTGCTAAACAGATCAAAGATTAACATACATTTCAGTGATCTAAACTACAGGGTTAACGGATTTACGCATAAGACCCCATGGAGACAGAATATTCGGTGGTTATTTTACCTAAATCATTCAACTATTCAAAACAATACAGCACCTCAGGCCCTTAGTGGTTTTAGAAGCTCCATGTCATTTGAATCAAAAGTAACTTAAAGCGAATGTATAATTGTCGTCATTGATTTCCTATTCATTTGAGCATTATTAATATCAATTCCTATGTGAATATATCTAGTTGAAAACAAACCCAAATAATAATAAAGAAATGATCATCAAGTCTAAAATGGTTAGTGGTCCCCGTGCGGCACAGACATAGACAGATGGCGACCGCTATAGGTTTATGACTAACATAATTGTCACAAGGAAACTCATTTTACCTGGAACTCTCAGTGGAGGATAAACAACCTCAAATGGCTGACCTTTTAGGGATTAGGCCAGACTGTATCCTTTCAGCATTTCTCAGAAACATGCTTGAGTGATTATAGAGCACAATTTATACACAAAGTAATTCTAAATGTTTTACAGAACAAGAAAACATGCATTAAAATCACTATGCAATAAACAGCTGAACACACCGAACTAATATCATTTAACCAATCCTTCCTTTCCTACAATCAAATAAACTAACCCTTAGGATAAATAATTGATTATTATACTGATCGACATAATGGGTTTAGCAGCCGTACCACCTTGAGAATGTCTTATTAGATCTCGGAAGTTAAGCAACAAGTTTGGGCCTGGTTAGTACTTCAATTGAAGCCTACTGGGAGTACCAGGTGCTGCAGTGTCTGTAGTGCTGTCATTGTGTAATTAGGCAAGACACTTCACCCACCTTGCCTCCAGTGACCATGAACGCTGGTGTATGAATGGAAGTGTGTTTGTGACAATGAATGAAGGACAGTGGCTAGAACGTTCATTCCCATGGCTACAATCCAGGGTATTTGCAGCATGTATCTCATATATGTCCATTAACTTCCCAACTCGTGAACCAAGTAAACAAACAATAATACTTAATCGATAATGAGAAATCTGCAGGGAAAGTACCACAAGAATCCACAGACCGCAAATAAACAAAAACGTATTGCACTATAATAAAAGATAAAGGTTTCAAAGGCAGTCATCTAGAGTAGACAATATCTTTGAAATCTAAGTTGTTTTGGCAATCATCTGGAAATCATTATCATTTCTGAAAGCTTCTCAGACGAGTACCTTCAGAACTGATCACGGTTTGCTGGTGGCTGCTAAAAGCTCTTGATTTCAAAAACATTGTCCAGGTGACTAATTCTGAAATAGTGCCGCCAGATCAATCAATCAAATGAAAATCACAATTTGAATGGATGCAATGGGCAAATCACAAAGGCTGCTATTTTTTAAGTACCATAATTTCTTCCACAGTTTAAAACTGCTAACCTTGTAGTTTAGAGCTGTATATTCTGAAGTTCAAATGTTTGCTCGATTATATTTTTTTCTTTTTATCAATTCTCTTGGACAAATTTAAAATGTGAACATCTTTGAACTTGTCGCAATTCATGTCAGAAAAAAAAAAAAAAAACGCAATTAGCTATATTTTCCAAATTGTTCAGCTCTATCTTGAAACCTTTAATGCCATGGACTAATCCAGGAGTCCATGGCAAGTCAAATAATTCCACTTTTTGACGATAGTTTATAATTTATCACTAATTAAAAATGGCTTGGTTATATAAAATGTAATAATGATATCAGTCAAAGATAAACCTAACAAAAGTACTTCAACATACCACTGTCACTATATCAAACTGCTTCCTATTGAGATGTAAAACCCACTTTTTGTGACATCCCGCCATCGTGCTGGTCTTGTGGGGATGCGGAGTGAAAGCAACCACTTGGTCGTCTTATCGTCACTGTAACTGTACGTGTTCTCCCACAGGGTGAGCCTATGGAATACCAAGTGAGTCAGAGTTATAGCGGTAGTGTCTTAAATGAACAAGTCAGAACACCACACTGCTGCATTAAGTGGGAGGCTGGTGTCAATGACGTCGCATACAAATCCCTTGTGCGTAATCTCCGAGTCTGCACAATGAGGCAGCGGGGACCACAACCACCTTTTTTTTACTTTGCATGAAAATGTATCTATACTTCTTCAGTGCAAATGACAAACACTTTCAAAGCCCCGCAATGTGATCACAAGGACACCCCGTTTTCGGCTCCTCTCCCCCTTCCTCCCTTTCTATCTCTGCGCTTCTCCTGCTCTCCTAAGGGAATTAAATGAGGCCAAATTTCTTGTTTCTTGTTGTTTTTTTTTTACATATTGCGCAACATAATCAGAGCAGTGACGTTGGTAGGAGCTTGCAAAAATGGATAACAAGGAAGAGTTTCAGCACCGTCAGAGTGTATAAAACAATGTGTATAACGAGCGTTGGAGATGGTGTTGACGTCGGAGGATTTCCCAGCAGCGGTTGAGTGAAGGTTTATATAATAAATATTCAGCAAGTCTTCAATAAGGATGGAATGTGTCTGACATATGCAACTCTGTGGATGAGCCAAGAGCCTTTTAACTTCTATACTAAAGGATGAAACAGAAGGACAGTCAATATATCAACACATTAATGGACAGTTGTAATACACAGTCAAGTTTAACTCAAATATTTCTCAAGGAAACTATCTTTATTGAATTATTTTTGTTATGCAGAGTATACAATTTCAGAAGAAGTAGTTTTCTAGTTTAAACTTAGATTAAAGATAACAGATGTTGTGCAGATATCATAATAAATAAAGTCATTGTTTGAATCAACGCAAAACTGACCTCTAATCATGATATAATGTATTTGATTTGGATTTCATTCCTGGACGGGTTTGGGCTTTTCTCATGATTTCCTTTTTCTCTTAAAACATGTACAAAAGTTTAAGGAAAAACTCCCTTGAAATGAGATTTCAACTTACAATGGGACTATCGTGGTTGAAGTGGCCAGATGAAATAATTATAATATCGTAAATGTTGTTTTGTTTACAGTATTTCTATATTTGTGTAATACTTAAAGCTGCGGATGCATTTATCGATGAGTGACACTGTACCATATCCACATGGCTGTACACAAGGAGGTCTGGTTTCATACTGGTGCAGGCTACAGATGTCGGGATTGTGTGTGACATTTTTGATATTGTTTCTGTTAATCTATCTCCATGTTTTGTTGGCTTACAGCAAAGGTGGCAGATTTTGCCAATGTTTGATTTATGACGTACAATCCCAATCACTATACAGTCAGCCCTCAGCATGACCTTTTATCAGCGGCCAAAGGCGAGCTTAAGGCATGCCTCGGGCTAGTGACGTACCCATTTCTCACACAACAGCATTCAACAACAATGCCCACTCACTCTCCTGATTAGTTAAACGCAAACATCAGAACATGTGTTAAGAATCTAAATGTCACTGGATGTAGGGAAAGCAAACAAGGAAGCAACTAGTATTTTATCGGTTTGAGTTACAGAATAAATATGAGGAAAAACTAAATTAAATTGCAAAAAGTTGTTTCTGCTGTCTACATAAGTGTATTACCTTCTAACTTGAATTTTACTAGGGTTGCAGAGTTGACAGTGTCACTAGTAAAATGTAATGTCTTTGCCTCTGGGTGTTGCACTGAACAAAAGGAAAGGCGTTAACAAATGCAGGCAGAAACCAACAAGTAACCTAAGCAACAGCAAAAGTATGAAAACAGCAAAACAGAAACAAATTGGATGTGAAAGAGTTCTAAAAAAAAAAAAAAAAAAAAGAAAAGACAAATTTTCCCCTCTTTGGTGGGTATTTTGGAGAAAATAAAGCTCACTTTCCCCCGAACACGACGAGACCAAATCAATAGCACTCCCGCAGCACTCCTATTATTTTTCAAAGGCTCTCATGAGGAAGGAAGGAGACGAAAGCAAGAGTGTTTGGTAAAATGAGCCAACGGTTAGGTGCCAAGGTACAAAAAAATAAATAAATATAAGAATACCCTAATTATAAATTGATTAATACTAACCAGCAACAGAAAATTCAAGCCAAATTCTGACCTTCACACAGCGACGATACATAAAATTCCAAACAGTGCTGAGGCTGTATTGATGTCTTGGTTGTACGATATTTGAGGTGGACGTTTGAAGTCTCCTATGAGGCATAAGCACTTTGAAGCATGGACTGTTTGATGTGACTTAACACCTTTAGCCTGGAGTCTTCTTTGTACATGGCTGTGGGCTTTCAATGTATTGCCCTTTCCTTTCGACCGAAAAAAAAAGAAAAAGAAACGTACAGTCTCACAAAGTAAAAAAATATGTGTTGAAAATGCAATGATATGCTCAAGCATCATATTATGGTAATATTCATCGTTGGTATTCCCAAATACTGTGAATAAACTTCGACATGAGCTGGTTATGGCAAGTCTGTTGAAGCGGTGTCAAAAATAGTCTTTGGCCTTCCTCTTGGGAATTGTGTATAGGGACACACTGGATTGATTAAACCATGCTTTCCAATCATTTTTTTGTCATAAGTATGCAATGAAGTACATTGTCAGTTATTTCCATTATATGTTCTTGTTCTTTGTCCAAAATCTCCCAAAACATTGTTAAGCATGTAACCCTGATTTGAAACAAACTAATGAATATAAATATAAATATATGATAGACATTACAAAAACAAAAAAAGCTGTTTTCTGTGTTTTATCATTATGTCTTCTTACTATTACTATTGTCCCTTTGGGGTTTGTATTCTCTTTCAACTACCACATTTTTTGTGAGTCCTTAGTAAGTACAACTTCTTATCGTTCAAGTATCTTCTAGGGCTGTCGGCCTTTAGTCATTTAGTCGATTATTCGGTCAATGCTTAGTCGAAAAATTTGTAGTTTAGATTACTTTTTTGTTTCAATTATATGGATATATACATGAGACAACTGTAAAAAGTAGAAGGCAAGGAGTAACGCATGAGTTTAATCTGCCTTTTTACATATAAACGCACAGTTTTCTTGTACTTCTCTCTATAAATCGTTGTTTTTAAAAATTCCAGTGCAGTTAGTGTTGTGAGTGCTGTTTGAGTCAGATACATAAAGATGCAAAAACATTTTGAGAGCTACTGCCCCCTTTAGTCAACTAATCGATCAGCACGGCATGCCTTTAGTTGACTAACAGCCCTAATATCTGCTTAAATAAATGCAAATCAAAAAGGGAAATATGGAAACCATGCATAACAAAGATTATGACTTCCAAAACATGTCTCTTTCTAGGCTAGAACACACACGATTTATATTGACTTTATTGGAGAATGAATGCAAGAAAATCAAGTCTGGGGGCATCTCTTGTAGAGCAGAGGGAGTGTGCACCAATGTGAGAAAGTACGCCGTTATGTAACTCAAGCCAAAGACCTGCTCCAATGGAAATTTTCACTGCGCTCTTCTGCCTAGTAACACTGCGCACCGAGACGAGGCACTGGAGACAATGGGAAGGTGAAGGATGCTTGGCGAGAGAAATTTAGCTGCTGCCGAAATGCTGAATGCAAAAACACACACACAGTTACAAAGGTGTGTTGTTTTTTTTATTTTTTTTTTGTAGAGCCATTGACTTCACCCTAAGCTGTTTGACGCTGGGTTCGGGGAAGGCACCACCTCTGCCGTACGGGCTCGTCTCCCGGGCAACGGCCTGGGAATAATAGGAAGCAAAATGAAGACCAAAAAGGATACGTAGTGACTTGGTGGGTTTAAACTTCAGCTTTTGATAAAACAGACCAACAGATTAACTTAAGACACAAACACCAATGAGACACACTGGTAAAGCATGGGATAGTTTAGTTTGGGGATACATGCTCCATCTTTGGTCCTTTATCGAAATGGTATAGAATCCTTTCATGAATATGGATGTAGGTGTTTAGACTTTAATGTGAACCACTGAAAACACTTGAATTTAGGCAGAACAAAGCTGCACTAATCACTCATGTTCCTCATCAGTCCTGCAGTTTCTGAAGTATATTTTTCTTGGAAACATCTTGTGTAAAATAATGATTTATAGACTTGTAGAAAAGTGTAACGCTGTGCAAGGGGTGATTGTTCTAAAAAGAATAGTAAACATCTTGTTGATAACATTATTCCAGGGGCTAATTTTCTGGACAGCACATTTAACAGACTTTTGTTTCTAAAGTGCTCGCTTTAATGAAGTGAACTTGATGTTAATTATCTGTGAACTGTCTCGTGGCTTCAGTTCACCAACTCTTGTTTCTCTTACATTTACAACAAGAAGCTACCAAAATAATTATTTCCTACAAGACTTGTATTATCAGCTGTGAATGTCTTTAGTTAACAGCTCTGATATGGCTGATGAGGTTGCAGAGTTTTATGGGCGTTATAAAAAACAACATCACAGCACATAATGATATACATTAAATCACAGCTTTTATAGCGTAAATAAAACCAACATTTAATTGGGTATTTATGGGTGAGTAAATGTTAACAGATGCATGTAGTGATTTGGTAGGTACGCTAAAACAGGAAAACAAAAAAATATATGAAAGTTACAATACATGATAAAATTATACTTTTTCTGTTTTTGATTGAAACACCAGCAAAGTATGCACTATGTCTCAAACTGGTTCAAACTAGTTCATCTTCTGCTCTTACACCGAAACCTAAAGCACAACAGAGCACATTCTCTGTCATCTCCAGTTTAACAAATAGCTGTATTGCAGTAGAATGCCATCAGTCACTTCCGTTGCCTTTGAAAGAAGTCACTATGTCTGTATCAAAAAGGCCTGAAATCGGCCGAAACGCTCTGATTCTGTGGCTGAGGTGATGAGAGGAAGGTGATTGGGCGAATGATTGAATGAAAAGTGCACAGGGACAGCTCAATCACACTGTGTCCATGCAATCGGGCGTCACGCATTACTGGGCAACACTCGGGCGGATTTCACACTATGAAGAGGTGCAATGACAGATGTCAAACACTTCAAGTCTATGACACATCAGAGAAATGCTCCCAGGATTATAAATCTATTTTCAACTCTGTAGTCTGTGCTAAATTCTACATTTTAAACCAATTAATACATATAAGAGAACCTGAAAATATTTGCATTGGTCTTGGTCATATTGTATTGGCTTGTATTTTATCTCGGTACTGAGAAGGAATTTAAAACTCTTAGTTAAGTTACTTAAGTGATCGTGTACACTTTTATTTGGAAACTTGCTTGACTTCAGTCAATTAATATTTTAGTTCAAATTCATCCTGTTGCTTCATAGCAGTAAAATGCATAATTCAAAAGTAAAGCACCACATGATCAAAAAGGAATAGAGAGAAACTCAAGCTTTTCCAGCGCTACCCCACATTTACACATCATATGCGTGTGGGAAAGATAGGCTCATCACCAAAGTCCAACAGTTCTACACATTCAAAATATTCTTCTTCTTTGCCTTAACACATCATGGGCATAATGTCCTTTGTTCCATACCTAGAAACAAGATTTGATTTAGATGAATGTTACTACATTCCTTGATGTTCTATGACAAACTATTCCATGACCTAACACTGATTGACATATTAAACCTTGTGGTTTTTACACCATGCATTTTGAAATTAAATTTTCCTCCGAGGTTGTATTTTCCCTCTCTGTCTGAGAACAATTATTAAACATGACAAGGAAGTAATTTATTTCTGGCTTCATACAGTATTTGAGCTGTTTTAAAATGATAAAATCAGAAAATTTGAGCTCTCTTTTCTCAACTCTTAAGGCAATATATCACAGTAAAATCTTAATTGTGACCCTGGCTCTAATACAGTTCTGGCTGACTCACCCACCTCAAGCTGAGACTATGCTAACATGCCATTTGCCCGTACATTTGATCCTGTCACCCACAGCCATTTTTGAGGAGCACTAAACTGGCCAATGCCCACCTCTCTGCTGTGTCTCCTTATCGGCCTGGCTCTCATCTCTGGCACACGAGAGTGCTTCCAGGTCGCGATCTGTATCTGCCCCCTCCAGACTCCTCATATCGGCGCTATGGTTTCTTCGTCCATGTCAGAACAGAAAGCTACTGCCCTGATCCCAATCTCCGTGGACATTCTCTGTATATAACATGAGACTGGCTCCCCGTGGCTCCAAGGGCTAAGTATGCGACTGTAGGAGCAGAATTCTGTGATACGAGATACAGTCCCTATGGAGAGTGCATACAAAAGATCAGACAATGAGCTCCGACGGCCACAACAGAGACAGAGACAAGAGGCGAACAGAGTGAAGGGTAGAATGTGGCTCAGCTCTGGGTTTAGACTTAAAATACAAAACAGTTTTTAAAGTCTAACCACAAGAGGTCAGCTGTTTGTTCATAAAATAGACAAAATAGTCCTGTTGTAGACCTGGTTTAGGTTTAAATAAGGTTAGCCAGAAGGAAAAGCAACTGATGTGAAGAGTCTGAGAATAATTACAATCTGTAGTTGCACAAGGCCTCTAAAAGTATGTGTCACAAAATAATAATAAAATAAATAAAATAAGAACAAAAAGATAAGAATTGAAGTGTTTTAGAATTCAAATTCAACCTGACCTAGGGTTGTCAAAAGTATTGAAAATCATCAATAACTAATAACTAAATAATTTGAGCAATATGACAAACAGGACTACATGTTTCTTGAATGCTTTTAGACTTATCTTGATCTTTATCAAAACTAGTAGAAGGCAGCACAGTAACAAAGAAAATAAAGTTATTTTGTGCTGAAAATGTCAATCTATTGTCCAAACTTGGCGTAAAAAGGAGTGTTTGTCTTTTCCTTAGTATCGAAATAAAATTGACTTTACATTTTAGTATTGTGACACATTAATCTGTACTCCAAAAAAGTACTCCTGATTCCTGACTCCTTGATTTCATAAAGCTGGTCATGTTAACAGTAACGTATTAGAATGAAAGAAAATTAAGCATTTACTTCGGTTTTAATAACCATTATATTGAGATGTTTCTTCTCACAATAATCTAACACTAAAATCCAATCATGTGCTATCCCTAAAACACTAACTAATACAATAACAAAGTCTATATACCTACAGTCATAACCTTTCAGTGATATTTTCAAAGTTTCAGATAAACTATAAGTGTGTAGGAATGTTGATGAACAGAGCTAGTCTTAGGCCTTCTGTATTCATCCTCACTCTCCTCACGCCTTAATAGTCTGTCGGAGTCAGCCTGCAGTAAACACACGGTGGATCATAAGAAGCTGGCCAGTTGCCACGGTGACACCCGACATCACAGGAACAAACAACCCATAATATAATTGGAAAGTGTTCGACATGACAGCGCAGCAAGACCTGATGCGTTTCCCTGGAGATTCCCTCTGCATCCTACAGTCAGGAATAAACAAAAATAAACGCCAAACATATTAAATTGCTTACACGAGAAAAAAGCTAGTCAGTTGGTCAGTTTGTTCTCACAATACACAAGCTGTTACCTGTTTTTTATTATTTCATTGAATCCACTTGCATCCATACCTGAAGGGACAGCCTTTCCAAAACTTTACAATCTTGTACTTACAGTAACAAGATTTTGACAAATTACAGAGGGATTTGTTGATGTCTATTTCAAAGCCTGATTTATTAAAGTTTTAACTCCAAAATTTAGGCGAATTTTTAAATGTTACGCCAATTTTCAGTAAGAAAGACTAAATAAGATATTCAAAATCCCCTCTTAAGTGAAGGAAGTACATTAAAACTGGGTCTATCCATTCTGCAGATTTGGATGTCCCCGATATGTGACTTTTTTTTTGTAAACATGCCTGATTTATATTTGAAAACAATATACGATGAAAATAAAATGTATGCAACGTGATCTACACAAAAAGTTCCCAATCGATATTTCTAGATTTAAGTGTTTTTTCCTATTCACCTGCAGTGCCTCTCCTTAAGAAAAACTCAAGATTTACAGCAAACTCAACCATACAGTGAGCATCAAAAAAGTTTCGGATGGAGTCAGTGATGCAGGCTGTGCGCTGTAGCTAGCTTGCACTTCTCGCCAGTCTAATCTCCAGACCTAATAAGGATCAATGTAAATTCAGAGTGATACTGTTCTTTCCAATGACAGGAGCGGCTGCTGAGCTGAGAGAATCACCGCACACTCCTCCCACTACGGAGCAGTGACATCCACACCCCGCCACCACCTCTGACAGCCAATGGAAAGAGAACACAATTATTACACTTTTCCCCGCATTGCAAACACACTAAATGACTGCAAAACTCTCAATACAGATTTCCATACCACAATGATAATTTACAGTATTATTTTGCGACAGCGCTACAATTTTGCTGCTTGTTTAGGGAGAAGAAACTTATTTATGCTACACATTTGACATATTCAATATTTTGGTTATTAAAATCGGTGCATTCCAAGTTTGTACAGGTTGAGGTTTAACAAAGATAAAATGTTGTTAAAATGTCTTTGGTTCTTAGTGATTTTATTGTAGAATATCATGAGTCATATATTGCATTATTGCATGTATCACAATACCGTGATAATATCGTATTGTGAGTAGTGTTTCGTATCGAATCATGATACTTTGATTCCCTGCCCTAGTCTCATAATAGTTTTGATAAAGCATGAAACCATTTAAAAACAGTTCAATAAAGGTAAAATGTTTTAGTGCTAATGTGTTTTTTTCACAATCCGTACTTGTGCAAATGAGTAGTATTAGTATCTGATTTTCGATACTTTGACAACCCTAATTACAAATAAGCATTTCAAAGAAAGAACAAACTTAAAATAAACATTTAAACTATGTAGCTGTACACAACTTAACTGTAAGTGCAGCAACAATGAGCCTAACTTGATTATGCTAACCTGTAAAATGCAATTACACAAAATACACAAGTTGGCTGGAGGTACTGTAAGTGTGGTTTTTGTACTTTAAGAAAATCCGAATAAGATTTGCCAGGGTCAAAATAGATTGATATCGTAATTACAAGAAGCAGTGCAAAAAGAGAGAAAATAAATACGTAAAAGGCCTCTTAAATAGGCCAGCATTTTTCAGCAACATTATTTCCGTACACCTACACACAAGACGGAAGCTGACACTGCATGCTAATGTGGCCCAGAAAACATTAATGAAAGTGAATTAGGATCTGTGCAGATTGTATCAGGGCACATAATAAAGACCAACACAAACAAACAAGGCAGAAATAGCATGAGTAGATGTGATTTGTTCATGGGAGCAAACAATGTTCTCCTGATGGTCTTGATTGGCGCATTCATTGTACGAAGGAATAATGGCTTTTATTGTTTACAATTAGTAAACAATGAAAAAATGCAAAAGCTATGCCTTACTTATTTACAGCCTTACTGTTTACTCTACACTGCCTCTGGAGCATGAATGTGATAGCCACAAATGGGTGTAGTGGACATAGTGGCAGTATCTGAATACTTTTCGAAATTTAGTTACAGAATATTTTACTGCATTAAAATGTATTCCATTACACGGTCCACTCAGAATATTATAATTTGAATATTTTCACTTTAAATTGCATTTTAGATTTTTTTTTAAATCACAAGATAGCATAACACACAGACCATCAAAATTTTGTTCACTGATAATGGCAATAAACCTTTTTCTGATTCTGATTAACACAGAGACCATCAAGAGGTCATATTTTCTAGCTATATCATTGTCTATACTAAAGCAATATATTCAATGGATTTTAAGGTACGGTAAGTACTTTAATTAAGGTACAACCAAATGAAATACTAACTGTATATTTTGGGCACATTCAGTTACTTCTCAACACTGCATATTGAACATAAAAGGATAAATGGGCTATGGATTTTCAACTACAGCGTGATGTCAGGATAAGGCAGCTACGGGTTTATTCAGGGTGACACTAAATGGTACTTGACACACTTGTGTTCCAAACACAAAATCTCTCAAGGTGCAAATCTCTGTTACTTCAGAAGACTGAGAGACTCTCCCAAAAGCCAGTCTTCAATTCTCTCACTGTATGTGATGACAGCTGCATAAATACAAGCCAGAAAACACACACACAATCAGATCATCAGACATATTCAAGATTAAAAGAATTCAATGAGTTGAAGGATTAAAACAATAAAGACAACAACGGGGTTAAGTGAGTTTTGCAAATATAAAATATTTCCCAGGCAAAAGCAGAAAACACATTACATTCTGTGAAAATGTTCCCGCTGGAGTATGGAGATATGGTGATCAGTGGTGCCACGGGCATCGGGCTCAAACCCCAGGCCTCTGTCTAACTCTGTTCCCTGTGATTCATTAATGCACTCACTTATCACACTCACCACTGAGAGCGGCGCATGAAAAGGTTGGCTGGACATCGTTGGCAACCCGAATCTATCAGCATACACGTATCTTCATCTAAGGCCCCGCGGTCTCATCTGCCAAGATATTTTCATATCTGCAGTTCAGAGGTCTGTATTATCACGACACAGCCAGGAAAAGATTGGTTTTCATGGCCAGGAAACCGGGAGGCTATCAGGTATCTGTGTCTGAATTATAATTGGAAGGTAGAAACCAACAAAGTGTGATCATACACGCTGGTTTTTGAATTTATGAATATGGCGTTAATTGAAGATTTTGATAGGTACATGAACTTTCAATTTGACCTAAAGCAGAGTTGATCTTGTGTGGAACAAAATAACAGCATCAGTGATTTTGATCTGAAGAACACACAGTGTGGATATTACAGAAACACTAGCTCTCCGCTCCATCAAACCCAACATTTGGATTTTGACTTTTAACTTAATTTTGACTGTATTAATATTAACAAAAAAAAAGACATGTTTCTCGTTCCATCAATGAATTTGTCTTCAAAGCACAATTAGTTTCCTCTCAGACCTGAAATGCTCCTGCTTTCAAAGCTTTCAAAGCTTACAAAACCTACTTCACATAATTGCCCGTGTACAATGCAATGGCTACTTAATCATCCAATTCTTGTGCATCTGGTTTGGTGCAGTTAGTCAACAACCTATTCAAACGGCAATCTGTAGATGAAATAATTATGAGTGTTTATGTGACTGTTTCTGCCAGAGTAAATGTTGCCAAATGTAATAATTATGCCAACCATTCTTTAAAGCATTACTTGAAATAACAGACACAAATATGTTTCAGGTGAGAAAAGCAGCAGGTATTTATTCAAACAATCAAAGGATGCAGGCTGAGACTTCACAAGTCTAAGCACAAAAATATTTACTGTTTACTTTACGTATGTTTTTACTTTATTTGACCTTGTAACAGTCTTTACTTCTTGCTATTTACACACACTTAAATCTACATTATGTTGTTGTCTAAAATATTGCACAGTGGTCATTTTTAACCAGGCCAGAAGAACTCAAAATTGAAAATTCCTTCCAACTTAACCTAAACGCATTCAAGAAGGGGTACACTTATAATTTTTGAGAATCCTAAAATAATGAAAGTCCTTTAAAAGTGGGTTAAATGTCTTGCCCAGGCATACAACAACAGACACATGATATTAACAGGATTAAAGTTTATCATTACTGTTTTTCTGTTTGTTAGAATTAAGGTCTGAGAGCTAATCTCAATTATTAGATTTTAAACAACTGATAAGCAACAGAATCAGAATCAGAATCAGAATCGGTTTATTGCCATTGTCAGTGAAATTCACAAACATAGGAATTTGCTTCGGCGAAGGTGCAAACATAAAGCAATGAGTAAAATATAAAAAATATATAAAAAGGCATGCATAAAAATTAAGAATAAAATAGACTAAGATAGACTATATACAGAATGTACAGTTGGCAGACAGTGCCATGTGCAAATGTGGTAGTGCAAATAGATTGTCCTTATATAATATATAGTTAAAGTGACGGGTGTTACAAAGTGTTCATGAGTCCAACGGCAGAGGGAAAGAAACTGTTCTTGTGGCGGGAGGTTCTGGTCCGGATGGACCGTAGCCTCCTGCCCGAGGGGAGTGGCTCAAATAGTCCGTGTCCAGGGTGAGAAGGGTCAGCTGTGATCCGACCTGCTCGTCCCCGAGTCCTGGAGACGTACAGGTCCTGCACAGATGGAAGGCTGCAGCCGATCACCTTCTCAGCAGAGCGCACAATGCGCTGTAGTCTCTGTTTGTCCCTGGCTGTGGCTCCAGCGTACCACACGGTGATGGAGGAGGTGAGGATGGACTCGATGATGGCCGTGTAGAACTGCACCATCATCTGCGCCGGCAGCTTGGCTTTCCTCAGCTGCCGCAGGAAGTACATCCTCTGCTGGGCCTTCTTGATGATGGAGCTGATGGTCGGCTCCCACTTGAGGTCCTGAGTGATGGTGGTGCCGAGGAAGCGGAAAGAGTCCACGGTGGTGATGGGAGAGTCTGTCAGGGCGAGGGGGGGCAGGGGGGCTGAGACTTTCCTGAAGTCCACGATCATCTCCACTGTCTTCTGGGTGTTGAGCTCCAGGTTGTTATCGCTGCACCAGGACACCAGCCGGTCCACCTCCCTCCTGTAGACAGACTCATCGCCGTCCGAGATGAGTCCGATGAGGGTGGTGTCGTCTGCAAACTTGATCAGTTTTACAGAGTCGTGGCTGGAGTTGCAGCAGTTGGTGTACAGGGAGAAGAGCAGAGGAGAAAGTACACAGCCCTGTGGAGTTCCTGTGTTGATAGTCCGAGTCTCTGAGACATTCTTCCCCAGCCGCACGCACTGCCTCCGGTCCGTCAGGAAGTCAGTGTACAGCAGTGCACAGCAGTTATAACATAACAGTCACTAAATCTTGAGCAGAACTTGGCTCCTGTTGACTCTCTTCTGTCTCATGTGTAATGTCGTATAAATAGGCGTTAACTTTTGTGCTCTGCTCTTGGAAACTCAGCTCTCCCCACGACTTTGGCCCAATCCATTAAACCAAGCACCACTTCAGCTTAACTGCCCTCAGAAGGACCTAAACCTCAATAATGTATACCGCCACATAAGGCTCTATTACTCAGCATTAATAATACATGTGCTGGAGCCCTGGATATCCCCAAATCACAACTCTTTACCTGGAAAAAGTGACAGGCCACATCTGCCACTGACTGAGAAATATACAGGGCTGAAAGGCTTTGGTTTAGGTTATACTATGCAGAATTGACCTTTGATGAGCTTGATACCATGTTATAATTTTTTAAATATAATTCTATCCATGTAATTTGACGTCATAACATTTAAAAAAAATTAAACAGTTATTGAGAACGGCACAAGACCCAATCCAGAGCTGTCTCCCCACTGTCTCTTCTTCTACATTCACACACAAAACAACACTGCATCGCCTGTACTGGTTGGCCAGAGGTCTAGGAATAAGTGGATTCTGGTTAATACGACTTAATTCAGTTAAAAACTGTTTAATGTATCAGTTTTGTATAAAACATCTATCTAAAAATAGTACTAAAATCATGTTAACAATGTAACTAGTACTTTGAGCAGTATTTTTCATGCACACTTCGGCAGCAGAACATGCAGATATAATGGAGCACATATTTAGCCATGTACTTTTTCATTGCTGGTTGTTGGGCTGGGTATTGCCTAGTACCACATAATACAATACATATCCCAATTCTCTGAGCTAGATATGATACATGTCATGATACGTGGATATATCTTAAAACCAGTGTTAAAAGTTTACTTTATGTTTTGATCCTGTAGAATAACAAAATGCATTGAGATTTCATGTTCACAAGGCCCTCATTATCATAATACAACTGTCCTATGAATAAGTCCAGCTTAAAAACTTTGAAAGTATTATTGAGGAAGCCGACATGACCTTTAAGTGATATCTATAGCAGACTATGTTCATTTCAGTCTACAAATGAGGGCTTGTGGGAGGTTTAATTTGGACATTTTGCCTTTCAGGGACAATGGGCGGAGCAACACGTGTAGACAAATGCCCGTCTAAAGAGTACTGAAACAGCAGAGAAGGTCAGCCATCACTTTTTATCAGCTTTAGCGTACATTACTGGCCCAGCTGTAATGATATAACCAAGTCCTATGTGCGCTCCCACGCTCAATGTTATCACATCTCTGTGCTCTTGTAAGTGGGTTTGTCTGAGTCCCAAAGCCATATGGAGGCCACGCAGCTGTCAGGACTGATACTGGTCCCTTATGACAAGATGGACACAGGCTTTGCTTCATTTGGTCGGACATCACCGCCTCAAAGACAAAGTATGAAGCAAAAGTAATCATGACAACAGCATGGCAACAAAACAGTAAACTTCATTTAATCGCACCAACTAAATACCAATTACTTATTTATTCTTATACTTTGATCCTGAGCTGTTAATCCAAATTGACAGCACAAGATTAATTGCAAAGAAATTGAAATTTGAATGGACGTAAAAACTATGAGCCCTATAATTCTCAGCACGGACAGCAAAATATCCTGTCTTATTCTGCATAAAAACTGCTGACTGCTTAGATTTACAAACACGCTCTGAAATATGTGATTATTTTATTAGTTTGTCAGTTTATAGGCCTATTTCTGTCTTTTTGTCAATTTTGTGTAAATGTGAGCTTTGAACAGAATCCTATTATTGAAACAAAAAATTGCAAAATAAATATTTCAGAAAAAATGTTTAAAATAAAAGGGAGATAACATCTTTGTAAAAGAAAGTTCTAAATTACCATCACTCTTTGCAACCCTGTCGTATGTTAATAATTTCCATTAAATATGCATTTCTTCTTGAAGTTACAAGGATGTGCTGGAACAGCCTCAAGGTTGGGCGCTCCAGCAGGGAGGTACAGGAGAAGGCCAGCAGAGAGGACGTACTTAGCTCTGTCAGGACGCACTCATTGACTGGAGGGACAGTGTGACGCATTCATGGAACAAGAGGCTGAGCACAGGAAACACTGAGGAGCTGCAGAGGAGCCGGCAGACGAGGTACAGTACAGAACAGTGTGATTAATAGTAGCTGAAAAAAGCCTGACCGCTAAGGGCCCTGACATCGTTCACTCTTTCTTAAGGACAGGCACACAGAGGCAGTCAGTCAAGGTGCACTCTGGGAAATGAAGTATTCTCAGCTCAGAGCACAATGACCCTCTGAAGCTCTGGCTGAACTGGAGAGAGGAAAAATGCCTTGATGTCAGAACAGCGTTATGAAACTATGCTTTTAAGATTTCATACAACAACCCTTGCACTATCTTTATCAAGCCTTGGGTTTAGAATAGTTTTGCAGCCACTGTTCTGTCAGTCAGCCCCAAGGTACATGAGGCTACAGATACTCTGTCACTAGCGATTATTTTAGCAACTAGTTAAACAATTATTTCTGTTGTAAATATGATGATAGAAATCTTTGTGATTCACAATATTCATAAAAAAGTGCATTATTTATTAAAACTCTTTTCATATGTGTTCATATGTGTATACGACTATGATTATTTATTTATAGTTGACTAGTCATGGTTAGTGGATTATGTGTTGCGGCCCAAGCTGCAGAGTGTGGGGAGTGAATGAATACTGTAATGAAAAGCAACATTGAGAGACCAAAAGAAGTGCTACATAAGACGGATGCATTATTAACAATAACAATCCATAGTGTTTCACCAAAGGCAAACACCACAGAAAGAAATGGATACGGTCAGCATGTGTGGCCACATAAAGGATAAGGCAGGAGGTCGGGGCTAAGTGGGTAGTCAGAAATGCCAGCGTCAGGCATCCACAGCCCCCCCTTGACAAGTGTAGAGCCGACACAAGTAGACATCCCATAATGCAAATACCAAGAGTTCAGTGACCTTTCCAGCCGCGGGCCAGCCTGTCTGTTACAGCACACTACAACAAGAAGATGCAAAAAACACAACCACTTACACTACTTACTGACAGCGAAATCCCTAGAATCATTTTCTGGATTGTGGTCCAGAGCTGGAAACACGCTGTGGTGATCTGGGAAGTGGTGTGAAGTAATCTGGAGGTGTAGGGGGCGCTGTAGTGTCTGAACATGTCAACACAGAGGCGATGATTTGAGAAACGTCCCTCTGGGAATATGTGGTGTTAAATATGAATGTGTGAGAGCCCAGATGTGCACAGTGTGAAGGCAGAGACAGCTGTGAAAGAGTGGGAAATTATCACAAAGTGCAGTTTGCCACTTGCAAGTTTTTATCATCCCAAAGTGTTTAGTATGTTTACCAATATCGCCAGGGGATACAAATACTACAGAACACATTACATTTAATTAAATCCAGAAATTATCCTTAAACTATGGAAAGAATAAGATTATGTTAATTGTAAAATGTTCCTGAAAGTGGATGGGTACCAGAATATTTTTTGTGACCTCGCAGTGATACAAACTATTTCGCTTTATTAGATTCAGATTAGTTAAGTTAAAATGAGCAAAGTCCTTGTATGATATGAATACTCATAGGGTAAATGGGACGTTTATTTAAGCGTTAAATGTCACATATAACATTTTTGTGTGACGATTATTGGGAGAAAAAAACACCGCAATTTAACAATTATTCACATTTACTGAGATGATGACCAAACAACAGTGAAATATTTCATTTACAAAGCTTTACAAAATCAAACTTACTGAATGAGAAATTAAAGTTAATGTGACAAAAACAGTAAGCTTTAAAAACTTCTTAACGTTTAGAGAATTTTCATTTTTTTGGACTATAGATTTAATTAAAAAGACAAAAATGTTGCTTCTAAAATGACTACGATTATATATATTTATAGTTCTTACTTCAAATTGTATTGTGCATTGAACTGCGATTATTGATGAAACAGAATGATTTTAACATTCCTATTTAGCGCTAACCTCTGTGAATTGTTGCTTATGAATAATGCAATAAATAAAACAACTAGTAAAGATTTTTTTTTCTTCACAATATTCCAACATTTTTAACCATTGACAACTAAGTACAGATATCCTAAAGAGCGCAATGCTGCTTATTAAAGGACCTGACATTTATAAGCTGCAACCTTTAGGGCTGTCATAGCTTTGTATAAGCATCCCATTCACTCATCAAATCAGAGGCAGGTGGGTGAAGGGAGCTGAGGACAAAGACTTTATGTATGTATGTATGTGTGCCTCCGCTGGGACATCCCGTGGAGGACTCTGGTGCAAACAGGCTCTTCCCTGCAGGACACGTCTGAGCCTGACAGACTGATTAACATCACCTCAACTGTTTTTTTCCCTTTATTTCCCTCTAAGCGCGCACACATCTACTGAAAATCTATCAGCCATCGCACATCGCCAGTCGCATCTCAGGGGACCATTATCACAGGTGCGCACACTTGCCGACACACACCCGCAAATCATTGGAGCTTATCTGCCACCTGTTTTGCATTTTCAGAGCGCAATATCAGCATCCAACAACACAAAGGCAAATCATTCAAAGGGCAATAATTAGCCGTGGCGTTATCTGACCGGCAAGAGGGCGCAGGGAGTAAAAATGTAAATAGTATTCCAACTTCCTACAATCTTATCCATGTTAGCATCAAAGCTAAACGCTAATCTGCAAATTCAAAACTCAAGAGAAACACAGATACTATGCCCCCTTCGTCTCTCAATAGGGTAACTCAACAGAAACCTTCCGACAGAGATGGAGCGTGACGTTTTGCCTCTGAATGAAGGAGGAGGAATGGAGAGAAAAATGGATGGGATTAAGTGTCCGGAGTTAGAGATGTGCAGAGAGAGCGGATCAATACGCAGGGTCTAATAAAGGGAGGATTTATTGGCATAGGGCAATAATGTCAAGCGCTGTCAATAAAGCTCCCGAGTTGTCTACAAGTAGGAGAGGAAAGTGCAGAAGAGCGCTCGTGGGTTTCAGCACCACGGAGAGCTCCTGGAGCATGCACCGACAATCAGCACAAGGACAGCTCCTCCAGGAATAACATTTATAAGTAGTGCGGACTCATGGTTAGAACTAGGAGGTACAGTGATGTATATAAGTTATTAATGATACAGACTAGACTGAAATGTCTGCGTGTACGAGAAGGAAATACATTTGAAACTAGGGATGGCAAGATTATCAGGTTATACCATCAGGGGACACTACAGTCGTAAGAACTAATTATGACAAGTCTTTTAACTCTATTGTCCAAAAAATAATGTTTCTGTCACATTAACGCTGTTTTTTTTTTCATCCACAAACTTAAGTAACGTATTAGACAATGGGATTTAAAGACAATGAAAAATTTCACTGTTGTTTCCCCGTGACTGCAGTAATTATTAGCGTTAAGTCATGTTGTTGTTTGTTTGTTTGTTTTTTCACAATGATTGTAACACTAAAATTTGATATTGTGACTTGATGAAGTGCTTTGATGATTTACTGACTCAAAATACTAAAAGAGAAGAGTTAGCCTTGAGTGTGTAGTTTTATTTTACCTTTTAGTATGTATTAAATCAGATTATATATATTTCGATTCAAATTCACTGTTAAATACAAATGAAAACTGACTTTGCATGACATTTACGCAACAACTGATGATTGATGTGAAGCGCTGTGCCAATGTAGTGTGAAAAAGAATAAACCAATCCGAATTTTTATGTAAACAGAAACAAAAACAGGAAAGAAAAGACACTTGTACAAGAGAAGTGTCCCAAGTCAGCTGTTGGCCTCATTTACACCTTGTATTTCCATGTGAATAACAATTGGGTTTTATTAATATTACATGAAGGTACAATGATTGAAACCCAAACCTTTTGTGTCTGCAGACTGGGAATTGGGTGTGTTCATGGGAGAGAGATACAGACCAGTTTCCCGTCCTCATATAAAGCATAGTCAACACTACTCTTTAACTGAGCATGCTGGATGTTCTGGTTCAGAGGTAAACCAGAGGTAGAAGATAGGAAGGTGGGAAGATGTTATTTCCATTATATTCTAATGTATGGCATTTAACTTGTCTGTCTCCATGGCGACTAGCAGGTGACGCCATCAGGTAAAATTATAGCAATTTACAATTCAAAATAATATATTACATGTTGAATGGTGAACATTATTCAAAATGGCAAATTGAAAATTTAAATCAATGAATGCTTTATTAGCACCTGGTTTGTATTAAAACTTTCCCACTTTCCCACAATCCCCCACTTCTCCCACCTCTTATTCTCTATCCCAGCTCCTTCCATGTTTCCCTGTCAACTCATTAAGCTCGACTTATCTCACCGGGCCAAGCGGAAATTAATCTCCAAGCCCCAACTTCCCCCGTTTTCCTCCGTAAACCCTCCCTCATCTCCTCGTAACCCCAGGAAGTGTTCTGAACATGGACTACTCCTGCTGTATTTATATTCAATGATTAACATAATAGCGCACACAAAATGAAGGCTACTTGTGGGTTAATTGTAGACTTGTATGTTAATTAAATGGAAGACCACAATCATGTAGTTGCCAATAAAATAACAACTCTCCATGTCTGTGTGAGTTTGTCCTGGTATGCCCTTAATTAAATAAGCTTTTAAGAGCCTTTTTATGGTATAAGAAGGTCAAGGCATTGGCACAATTCTTTAATTATAGTTTTACATCAATATAATAAAAGAGCAGTAAGTAGTAATGATAAAGGAAGTATAATTATCCGTATCCGTATCAGAGTGTAGTTACAGAGGTAATTACAGCAGTACTACTAAATAGCAATTATAGCAACAGTACTACAAAAATAATTCTAGTAGTAGTAGTAGTAGTAGTAGTAGTAGTAGAGGTGGGCAATATATTGAAATTTAGAGAATATCATGAATTGTGATTTAAAGACATGCAAAATTTGAATATTTAGTATATAATTTTGTATAATTTTTTGTAATAAATGCCACAAAAAAGTTATTTTCACTTAAGGGTATAAGGTGATATTTCTGCACTTTTGTGATTAATTCACAAATATCCTACATTCGCCTGATAATTAACTATGTTTAAAGATTTAAAGACTTGTTTTTCTGCTTGAGTGACATATTATCATTTGAATTTGGGATACGCCGAAAAAACAATTGTCAGTATCGCTCAGCCCTACACAGAATGGGTAATTACAAACTGCTAGAAGTTTAATATCAATAAACACTACTTGAGATACAACAATTTGGAATTGACTTCAATGTACACACTTTGAGTACTTCTTCCTTGGAGCATAAAACAGAGTGGTATTCTCAAGAGTTAAGACCAAGGAATCACAGCAGATTAGAACAGAATTGGGGGGAATTAACATGAAATTTCTCTCTAAGCCCTGCTAATTTAACCAGGATAAACTTTCTGGGTTACGTGCAGATACTGGCCCCCTTCTCGTGCAAGTGCCAAAATAGTTTTGAAATCTAAGTGCAGTTTACCAAGAGTCTAAAAGCGATGACGCACACTGCAAGCATTTTTTGGCAGGGATTACCAGGGGAGGTGGACGTGTTGCATTGTGGGAGGCATGCTGGAGCCCAGTATGGCAGACGGCTGTGGTGACTGCTGAATGGGACTCGAAATAGCAGTGAAGAGAAGGGATGTACAAATGCTAATCCGGTGGTTGGTGCATACAGAATTGTAGCAATGAAGGGAAAACGACTGTAATCTCCATTTGTATGACTCCAGTTGTTCGGTTGTGGATTTACAGGCAAAAATGTCCTATGTAAACAAATAACACAGGAGTAAGTAGGAGCTATTGACTTTTCATTTCACTTAACTGACTTAACTTAACCTCCAATTTGAGGGCAGAAAAAAGTAGTAGTGTTATAGCAGCAGCACAGAGTTAGGTCTATCACAACAATCGTCTTATCATTCAATAAATGATACATGGAACAATATTTTGCTTGGGTAAATACTTACTTTGTACTAGTGGATGACTTTTTGTTATTTTTTGTACTATTTAAGATTTGAGCTGTACACAGTTGAATAAATAACTTGTATGACTCAATATAAATACAAAGTAAGTTTGCTATTTATTTATTGCAGCCCATGTTTTTAAAAAACAATTGTACATTTAAAATAGGTTTGGGGGTATAGTCTTGTTTTAGAGTTTTTGGGTCAGTGGTATGAAGTAGTTTTGTATATTACTGTGTACTGTATCCATTTTCCTCAGCACGTATTATGGTGACAATGCTAGGACTAGTAGATGTAAATGTAGTAGAAATCATTGAAGTGACAGTACCGGTAAAAATAGCACTAACAGAGATGGTAGCAGAAAAAGTAGTGGCAGTAGTAGTAGTAGTAGTAAGTAGTAGTAGTAGTAGTAGATTTGATAACCTTGTTTAAAATGTATCTTTATCAGAGTATCCTCCTGCAGAATGTAACTACAACTTTCTAATTTTCTGCAAAAGTACCAGAGCTATCCTTTAAAAGTAGCAATGACAAAGCGTTCAAATGGTGCGGTGTGAGAATGGAGGGCTGCATGCCGTGGGTAACAGAACAAGGGCAGTTGGGCAGTGCTTATAGATTTAACAGTCAAGCAAACAGCAGCCAACACTGTCCGGTCTCATCCTGAGATCAAACGCCCCACTGAGTTCTGAGAAGTGTAAGACTGAGGCAGAGGAGGGGGAGAGAAGACAGAAGAGGAGAGACACTTTCCCCCAATAGTGAACAAGAGGCCCCCACTGTGGACCTCACTGACATGCATTCATGGGAAATGGTTTAGGATGGGGGCACAGAATCTTATTAATGACATTCAAAAAACTTAAAGGAGATGTAAAAGATTTTTTTCATGTAACAACTCAACATTTGCATTGCGTGGGTAAAGAAAAGATAATGTAAAAAATGTCTGCATCTACAGCGTTTTTATCTTCTGTGAACCATGAAGTAACGCTGATGCATGCTAGTGGTTGTCAGCATTGCTTCTAACAACTCAGTGCAGTTAATAACCTCTGCAAACAGATTAAAATTAACTTGTACCGTTTTTCAGTAGCAGCAAATATCAGGCACAGTGCCTGTGTAGACTTTATATGCAGATAAAAAAAAAACAACAACAAATGCTGTGAAACATGTCAGAAATATCTCAATTAATCACCACTCCAATAAATCTAGTAAAAAATACTCAAATCATTCGTTCATTGTGGATTGTCAGTTTTCAGTAGAGAAAAATAATTCTTCTGAAGGAACAACAAACGCAACCAGTGAGAGAAGCGAGAAGAAATATGCTGAGGCAATGATCAGGATTACAAAAAAATAAGATTATTCACCAATAACTAATAACAGTCAATTCATATGGAGGCCACTGTGAAACTAGCCTCTTTCTCTGGAGGAAGCACCAAAAAAAGCACGAAACACATATGAGTACATTAAAGAGTATTCAATGGGCAAAGAAGTAAAAAAAATTAGAGGACGGATGAGGAAATGAATGGGTGAATTGTATCAACACAGCAGATGCTACAGTCAAAATGTTAAGGAAATGTAAAAACAGTCAGACTACCAATTCATACATACAGTAAACAAGGTGAGTGAGGAGTTTTGCCCAAGAACACGATGACAGTATCTGGTTGGTACCACATTAAAAACGAATGCGCCATTGCCTTCCACATACACATGTATTTTCCATGAACATGAAAAATGAAAAAGTCTTAAATACTGTATTTACATTTGATCCTTAAAGCACCCCAGATGTATCAGTCTTTGTGTCAGTTGCACTCACCACACCCAGACTGCAGTATTATTAATCTCACTCAGAGTCATATCGTACCCCAGCCCCCACTGCTGCCCCCTTCTAAAAAAAAAAAAAAAAAAAGGCGCACAACAGAGGGTGTCTTCAAAGCCTCCTAATCTGTCTGAGGAAGTCAGAATGAGAGTGAGCAGAGGGAGAGGAGCTCCGGATTAGAGCCCCTCCACAATAACACCCCCTTTTCATTTCCCCCGTCTGCCTTAGCCACGGCCCCACAGTGACTCCAGAAATATGTGGCTCTTTGTGGAGACAGCTGGCTTCCAAATGTAGCATGGACATGGTGCATTTATGTGATACAGGTTTAAGGTACTTCGCTGTCCCCAATGGAGAATTAGTCCCCTGTGATTGACCCATCCTTCATGGAAACAGGGGCCAGGATTTTGGAGAACCTAACTGGGAGATATGATGGTTGTGTGTGTGTTTCGGACGATGCAAGAAATTGGAGCACATGGAAGGAACTCAAACACAGGGAAAACATGTAAGAGATATCCTATTTATCCAAAAAGCTTCAAAGATAATATTTTGCATTACTTAAAAAGCTAACTGAGTGTATCATAATACATATTTGAAACATTGTAATTAATGTGTAAACGGTAACATGTGCACATTGTAGCATACAGAGGAAAAGATTACAGCATCACTTGCCTTACAGCACATAATTGGGTTTTCAAAGTTAAGTTTCCTATTCAGTCCATACAAAATACATTTTTTGTGACAGCAGACAAAGCTTATTAAATCAGATCATAGACCAATTATGGAAAGTTAAAGTTCCTGTCACATAAACTTTAAATAGCCCTGCGAGGCATCATAGGAGGGGCATAATGGAGTTGAGGTGTAGCTTAAAAGATTACACAGAAGCCCTTACAATTGGCTTCCCTTAAAGTGAGCTAAACACCACAGCTCCAAGAAGCTCCTGCCCTGGAGGAATGACCAAAATACTGCAAATTTCCAAACCACTAGTTCGAGCCATGTTGAGGGAAAAAAGAGGTTATGAATGAGATTAAAGCGTGGTCAAGAGATAGCCTTCTCCAGAAGTCAAGACGCAGAAAAGAGGATCGGCCGCAGAAGCCGAGAGGCAGGGGGGAGGGGGGCGTACCAGTGAAAGCTGAGGCCAAGGAGATCCAGCCATCCTTCTCCAGCAGAAATAAAGACAGTTGTGCAATCTAGCCAATATCTAACACAGTGCAGTATGAGAATATGAGATGGAAACCATAAAAAATGCTGCCATTGAATTTGCAACCACAGGGGTCGACCCACAATGTGCACCACTTGTATCCAAGATGGGATATGGGTATGCATTCTCATGCATTTTAATAACAATGGTGTCTAACTGGATCTTATTTAAAACTTTTAATCTAACACTATGGTTTTATTATACTTTATATTATGCTTTTATCAGTACAAATTTAAATTAATCCAAGATACAGCATTGTTTCTTTACACATCCTCCACATTATTTTGCAAAACAAATGCTTCTGATAGATCTACCTGTGGGAACATCTGTTGAGCTGTTTTGGAAGAAATTAGGAAGTAAAGCAGTCTATTTCATTTCACTGTGTCAGTGTTGCACGCATTAAAAATTGTCTCAAAATTGTTTTTGTAATGTTTGAAACCATCATTCATGACTAGATTATTCTTAAGTTTCAGGCACTACTCAGCTGGGAACACATGCAGCTAGGTCTACAGAATTTACTTCAGATAGAAAAAAAAAAATCAATGTCAAAAGTTTTTTTTTTTAAGTGGCTGAAACAAAGAACTGCTTACAGTGAGGTTTTAAGGCGAGTAAACCACGCATCAACCTGCTCAGCCAAGAGTAACATTATAACTGCCATTTAAAACAATGGTCAGTTGAGCAAGCAAATTGCAAAGTTGCAGCCTCTACGGTATAAAACAGTTAAAACAGAGCAGGTGTCAAAAACCAGTCAAAGTAGACACAGCACCATGCCATACAATTACATGCTACAGTAGATTAGTGATAAATTAAAATGATGACAGGTGATACGTCATGCTGCAGTGAAGGACACAGCCATTCACTTAAAACTTTGTCTGGTATTGTCTGAAGTAACTACAAAAAATGTAAAACCCAAAAAAGCCATTGTCTTGTTTCTGTGCAAAACACCAGCAGAGGGTGTTAGGACAGCGTTTGCTGGCATATTGAAAAGAATAAAAAGGCTGATACTTCTGCAAGCACCAAATGAATAACAGCAGCAAATATATATATAGTGTGTATGTATAGTATATATGTATATATATATATATATATATTGCATTTTGCAATATACATATATGTATGTTATTATGTTACTATGTTTTTGCATCTTGGAGATATTGAAGAACACAATGCAAACATGCATGCATGTCCTTAAATTTACTATTGTATGTAAGCTGACAAAATAAACCAGATTGCTGTAAATGTTCCAAATGTTTCTTCTGAGGAAGGACCCCCGGGACCCCTGCTTTATTGCAGGATTAAAAACTAGATCATGATCACAGCAAAAAATATTGATTGGTGATCTATCAAATGGGCTGATCAGTTTACACGCGAGTCTCTCACATCATCAATTTGGGTTTATTGCCGTAGCATTGTTTAAGCCCCCTATGAAACCCTCCTGGTTAAAACGTGCCCTTTTCTTGATGTGGCCCTTTAAGTCTGCAATCATTCCACTGCTCCCCGCCCGACCTCCGACTGACCTGTCCCTGACCTCCGCCTGCTCGTGGAGTGGACAGAAACAGAGAACAGTCGCGTGTTTTCGTAAACATGCACAAACTACAGGCTAAACCCGCAAGCCTTTACTTTACACTTCACCTTTAAGGTTCTAAACCTATTATGACCGTGTATCAGACATTTACAATGGACACATGACACACACTCAGGCTGTACCAAATGGTTTCCCACTGCATCCAAAGGACACACAGACTTAACGCTGGGGATTTACACATTAAATAGTGATCATTTCATGTAAAAAGAACCATGAGCCTGTGAAAGCTGTCCTGTTTTATTTTGCTGAGAAAATGTACTCTTTTAAAGTGTACAGTTACTAAATGTTAGCGTGTGGAAAGTGAAAAACCAAAGTTTTGTCAAAGTTGCGTTTGAGCGCACATGATCATCCTCGTTGCACGCTTGTGAACATTTCCTACCTCAAATTTAGTTCAAACTGCTCCGAGGATAAGCTCCTATATCCACTCCATTTGGCTGCACGCTGAGCCAGATGCACCGCTACATGACGCAGACATGAACGGTACAAGTATTCATTCAACCCACACGGTTAATTGATGGGCAGAAGCATATTGGTGGCTAAAATTAAACTAGAAAGACTATCAGGGGCCTTTTTTCCAATAATAATAAATAATGTATTATATTTATTATACAAATATATATTTTTGTTAATGGGAAAAAAGTCAATATGAAGTGCATGTGTCACAAATTCAATTTTATTGATATTGGCCGTGACCGGTATTGGCAGATCAAAATTTCTGATGATCATATCGGTGATCGGCCTCAAAAATCCTGATCGGAGCAACTCTATTAAAAACCTGTCTATATATCAAACTCTTACACTTCTTAAATCTTAAATCTTACATGTAAAAATCGTACAGCACCCCTAGTAAAAAAAAAAATAAATAAATAAAAATTTAGAGGCAATCTAAAAATAAACTGAACTGAAGCTGACAAGATGTTTTTGTGATACAACATGTAAACATGCTTAAAAGCTCTAAAACATTATAGTTTAGCATAATACCAGTTCCTTGAGGCTGCATGGTAAAGTTTAGACCTCATAAGGGATATGGGATTGCAGCCTGGGTAAATAAAAGGCAGTTTGGAGAGACGAAGATGTGAAAGAAGATGTGAATGAGATCATTATCACAGGCCATGGCAGCACAACTCTACATCTTCTACCACTTTGAGTCAGCCCGCCTGCTCAACACTTTCAATTATTACACCAGCAATTAGGTGCCATTATCATTATTGGTTTGGTTAACAAGCAGCAGAAGCAAAAATAAATAAATAAACGTCAGGATATACTGTATTAGGTACGGAAATACCAATTTTATCTATTTCCTTTATTGGATGTATTATTTGGAAGTATAATATGCATCTGTTCTGTATTAGAAGTGGTTACAACACAAATTGTCTCTTTGTCCCACATAATATCTGGGCTTCTATGCCTAAATGTTCTATCTTCTATGCCTACATGTTGCATTTCTTATTATTTATTAAAACAAAGCATTGCGCTAATGAGAGAAGTGTTCAATGTCTCTATCCATTTCGCTTATTTAAAAAGAACAAATTGATTTTGTCTCGGTGTAAAATGTCTACCCACTAACAATATGTGCAGTGGGGAAGGGTGGAGCTGTCACGTCGAGCCCCTTACTGTGTGCTTTGCATACGCAAGCAGGTGGTCCCCTGCCCACATCAATATGTCGTCTAATTGAATTGAATTGGATAAGAAATGCTGCCTCGACCCATCCGTCTCCCGTCTCTCTCCCAACCCCCAATTTGGTGAAAAACAACCAAATACAACACAATGCATCACCTGCACCTTCATTAAGTGAAAACATGCAATTATAAAGCTGCTAGTGTGCACTCTCTGCAGACGTACAGTACAGCAAAGCATATTTGATGCTCTTCGCCACAAGGCCCTCCAGAGCTGTCATTCCAAGGCAATTACCTGGGCTGGCTAACTGACAGGGTTACCCAGGCGCAGACCCCAGGCGTTAGGAGTCGTTAACCCTATATTTGCCCAAACACACACCCAGTGAGTGAACAGTGAGTGTTCTGTCCACCAAGAAAAACTAATATAAATGTACAGGTCAGTTTCACAGGCTGTTTCTATTCTTTAATTTTGTTCTTCCCACAGGGCAGTTTAATTCTGCCCACTGCTAATAGACAACAGCACAGGAAAGAGGTGCACTTCTGACAAATCTCTACAGCCTCTGTGTGTGCTACACGACATACCCAAAGCCTGAATATTCAAGTGTCTCAATGAGGTTTTATTACGTATAAAACCTGCTAAACATGCTGTGGGTTAGTAAGTAAAATTCTCAGTCTTCTCAAATGTAAATGTCTTTAGGATTGGTGCCGTACATTGTTAATTCTTAAATGTTCAATTTAAAATCATAAATCACAAATCTTACTGCCCCATAATAACAACATTCCAATACTTGTGTTGAAACAAATTCTAAGAACTACAGCAAAAATAGCTATATTAATAATTAATCAAGGTACCGAGTTTGATGGATGTAAAAGGGTACCGGGACACAAACTCAAAATCATACAAGTGTTCATCCAAAGCCCATGTGGATAGGAGACAGGGATGCGTGTCCTGAAATAGTCAGTGTTTCCCAGATCTGCGGGGATAAATGGGGACACAGTGGAGGATGGGACCACCATGACCTTGAGAAGGACTAGGACAGCACCAGGCCTGTGTATGGACGAGACCATTATGTGGACCATATAAGCTGACAATGACCTACTTTGCGAATGAAGAATGGAGAAAAGTCCACAAGAGACTAACAATAGACAACCATTACAAATGCATTGATGTAAGCTTACTTCAATGTTTGTAAATGTTCCATGTTTGTAAAATGTATGAATCCACACACATTGTATTTTGATGGCATATGGTATATAAAAATACATTAGCCAACAGTTTTACATTTTTACTTAAAATTGGTGTGTGCTTAAAATTAAGTGTAACGTGAAAAGAGAGGCCAAAACAATCTTGAAATAGGTTTGGTAGGTCACAAACAATTATTTAAATAGCTAAATTCATTACAAATTTAGATCATAATGGGATTCCTGAATAGTATCCTGCTGTTGTGTCCTGGGGCCACACACTTTACCCACCTTAGTATGATTAGTTGTGGGATGAACATAGACCCACTAAATGGAAATTTGAAAATATTATATACAAAATCCAGTTCAGTAATACATATTTTTTTACACTTATTAGAGAAAGCACTCATCCATTTGAAAGTATCACTAAAATCAGTCATGCAATCTTATTAGTCACAGTGGAAACAATGTTATCCTAATTGAATCCCATCACAACACACCTGCTAATATTTTGACAGCAAACACAAATTCTCTTCTAAACAACCTTAATCCATCACTTAAATTACATCCTTCTCCTTGATAAGAAGATTGCATATTGTTAATTTGAAATATTTTGTCCTAAAACCTCATTTTCCAACACTTACCCAAGCTAGCATAACAAAAGCAATCGTTACTCCTCCGTAAATGACAGAGGATGAAAGTTGACAGAGGTTTGTGAATATTGAGCCGTGAACAAATGGAAAATATATCAAGACAAATTAACACTGAGGAGCGATAAAGCTTTTATATACTTGTGCAATTACTGAGGCCCTGCACAATAGAAGACCTTATTAACCATGTAAATTGGGAATCAACTTATTTCAATGAACTCATTTGCAACCGTCAGTGCAGCATTGAATTACAAACAAAATTCAACTTAATATTCTATAGGCAACTGTCGCGGCGCTCTCCTTGGATAATTCCACACTTGAATAATTTGTGGCGATGTAGGCAACTTTGCGTGGTCGATTTGCCAACATTCTAACCAGAGATTTTTGAGCCACTTGAACCACTTTTTTAGTATTACAATAGGTCTTTTGTAGGGCTGGGCAATTAATAGGATTTTTATCGAGATCGAGAATCAGTCATGTCTAACCGTCAATTATATAGCTATATGTAATATAACTGTATTTTTGACCAAAAATAAACAAATGAGATTATTTGCAAAGTTGTTTATTAATTTTTATCAAGTTGCCAACATTCTGCAAAAATAAAACCTTCCCAACTCGTGATTTTAAGAGAAATGCCACTTAACAGATTAACTGACAATGATAATCAATGTTCTATCAGCAGAAATACCAACAAGATGGTAGCTCTCGACAATGACTTTTTTGGTTGACCTTCTATGTGCATACAATATTCAAATTCTGGCATTTTCTGTTTTGCTCTTTTGTTGACGACACAACACACAATTTGCCTGTTCTACAACATTCTTCAAGTTGCCCTTTTCGATCAGTATCTAACAAAACTGGTGACATATGCCAGAATCAACTCCTTCTGGAATGATAAGGTGCCATTTCCAAGATCAAGGTTGGTTGGTTGGAGCCCATTCCATTTTGCATGCATGGTTTGGTCTTAAAATTGCATGAGGTCTTTCAGCATACAAAAGACATTCCTACCTCTCCGATGTGTGCCACCTGTGCACCGCCATCTTCACGCCTCTGTAAATGGGCCAGGTTAATCTCCAGTCTAATCTATATGCACAAGGAAATGCCAACAGCACTGGAAGAAAAACTACATTCTGTTTTATTGGACGGCTAGAGGTCAGGCTATGGTGGACCCTTCATTATGTACACATGCTTCCTATAGATTCCTAAGTTGCGGTCATGCCTTATCACATCACACCTGATAGTGCTGAGTGGTTAGCACTAGGGGTGTGTAATATGTTTTTATAGAATCGAGATTCTATAATTTCAGATCGTCAATGCTATGCCTGGGTCTTTTCAATCGACAGGCCATCCTCTGTTATGTGAAAACACCTAATGTAAATCCTCCAGGTAGGGATGGTCCGATATGTATGTTTTGGTTTGCTGTTGTGTTCGATAACTGTTATTCATCCATACCAATATTAAGATTTTAAAATCCTTAGCAAGGCCAACAAACATATCTTAAGTTGAAGTAAAGATCATAAATTTTGTTTCAATTAAGAAAAAAATAATACCAGAAGGCATTCCCATCTGATTTAAATACATTTTTGGCATGATTGTGTGAATAAACTGCCATGTTTTTAACATAATTGCTCTTCTGTCTCCATTTTATTCGTTAGTTTGTTCAAAAAGACAATTCGGATGCACGGAAGATGAACTGGGAACGACAGACAGAGTGGGGCACCACCCAAAAAACGCCAATATATCGGTGGGAAAATGGTCAACAGCGGCATATGCCAATACTGGAATATGATAAATTATCGTTCATTCCTGCCTCCAGATACTCAAGAGATCTGAGTTTCTTGGCGTTGACAAGTTACTCATACTGGTTGAAGGTTGGGTCAAATGCAGCAATAAAATTAGCTTATAGACATTAAAGTTTATCTATTCTTAACTTTAAACATGCCCCAAATGGCTTTACACGGAAACTCAATCACAGAAGTATCCACATGTGGCCACAACTTGTCCAAAACTCAAAAATGGTCCCCAACCACAGCATCACTCAGTCTCGTCTTCCTCCCTTGTCATCACCAGTGTCAGTTGTTCACAGTTTTGCAAATGACATGACGTTGACCCTGTCAGACGCTGCCTTACCATTCCCTAAAAGGTTAAGAGCCCACACAACCCCCAGTAAAACACATCCACGATTATATGGCTGATGTGGGAATTCTCAACCAAGAAATCAATGCAGCCTGACAGCTTTTGGCCCGGCTGTTGAATAAACCATCCCCGTGTGCGTTAGCTAGCATACGAACATGAGCAGATGTGTCTCATTATGACTGCCATAGAAGGCACATTAGATATTGTACACTTTCCATTTACTTATGCTAACATTTATCACTTATTTTAAACTTTGATGCCAAGGCTGACCAGTTGGGGTGAACCTCCTCAGTTAACTCTTCTTGGGGTTTCTCTCCTCATTTCAATAAACTTCAAAGTGTGCAAGCTTTTGGTGTTGCCGTTTCTCAGTCTGTGCACTATAGCCCCGGGTCCCAGGTAAGACGGGCACGAATTAATACAGAGAAGGTTTTTTTTTTTAGCCTTCTTAAATAATGATCAAAGAAATACTTCACCCTCCTAAGGATTGGCTTTCTGGAACCCTCTGTAGTCATTTCCGACTTGAAGACCTGTTTAGCTGTGTGGAATGAACCCAGCTGATGTACAAGGTGGGATGTAAAGCTCCCCATTGGATTTTTTTCTTCTTTTTTAATGCTAGTTAGTCCCATTTTAACTGGGACTTCAAAAGGGATACTTGATTTCACAATAATCTTGACAGACTTGTTGGAATTTATTACCATATAGGTGAGTAAAATATTCTTGCTTGAATATATTCTTTAGTGCAAGAAAATGTAACCACAACGTTCACAGATATTATTATAGCCACAACTTCTTTTGTAGTGGTGCAATAGATGAATATATTATCATTAATTAGTTGGTTAAAATATGAAAGTGATCAGGCTGCTTTCAGTTTGGTTGTGGAGTGAGAGCCATTTGTCATGCCTAGAAATGACATGTATATAGTCTCAGATAATCTTCTAGGCTCATGATAAGCTGATTTAAAACTAGTCAAAACTACAATGTATTTGTGGTTGCAGTGTGTTCAAGCAACATACACACAGGCCAGAGCAGGGCTGCACAATCAGTCGACGTTGGTATCGAAATCGCAATTTGAATGGACGCAATTAGCAAATCACAAGTGCAATCATTTCCTCCACAAACAACAAAATGTCCTGCTTTATTCTGCATAAAAACTGCTAACCGTGTAGTTTAGACTATGACAAAAATGTGACTAAAAGCAACAGAAACGTGACAAAAGAAAGACTAAAAGCTACAAAAGGGCGACTAAGAACACCAAAAATGCGACTAAGTGCAACAAAAACGCAACTAAGAACAACAAAAGCACGACTAAAAGCAACAAAAGTGCAATTAAAAGCCCGACTGACAGTGACAGAAAAGCAACAAAGAGAAAAACCATGACAAAAAGTGATAAAAAAAAATAATAATAATCTGAAACATGTGATTTTTATATTAGTTTGTTAGTTCATATAGTTAGTTAGTTAGTATAGTTCAGTTTTTTCCTTAGATTGTGCAGCTCTAGTTCAGAGGGTTATTTCTACAAAAACTAATTTTATAAATGTATGTTACTTTTGACCTCTTTTTCCGTGACAATGTGTTCTTTGCCTCCTTGTTCTTAAACCACAAAACCAAATCCAGACCTCACAACACCTTTCCTCTGAAGACAGCTGCAGGGAGATAATCACAACATTTAAGAGCCGGCGACATGTTAACGGCATACAGCAAACACGCAGAGATATACCGCTGTCATAAAAAAGCATATGCTCTCAACAACTCCAAAGCGCATGCGGGACTGAATCTTAAGCATTTTTCATCCGGCACTCCACGCCTCTGATGCCAGTCCTGTCAGGGCCCAGCTGGGAGTGCAAGATAAGACCGCTTTTGGGTACCGCAGGTTACTCTGGGACGGAAAAGGCATACGTATTCCAATTGATTTTCAAGCAGCAGTATGACACAAATAGCTATGTCTTACTCCTAGTGGCAACTCTGTAACAACACCGGAGAAATGAAGCAGAACAAAAATAAAGAAGAGAGGGAAGATTGCTGTAGCCACAATTGTTTTTTTCTTCTTTTTCCACAAGGTAATGTCCTTTCTAACCGAGCTTGCATTATCTACCCATAGAAACAATTTATAGGAGAGACACACACGGGTCATGAAGTCTCTTTCAATGTGCACGGCAGCTAATGAAGTGGAGAAGTTGTTAAGGTAGGCAGTGCTGTAGATAAAAAATCAGCAAAAGGTAAAGACCGAGAAGGCGAAAAATGAAAAGGGTATAAGATTGGAGCGGACAGTAATGCACAAAAAGATGTACAGGAAGATGTTTCAATGAAGTTCCAAAGCACAAGCAAGAAATGATACGGCGGTGTGAAATGGAATCAAGGGAACATCTCGTATTGGAACAAAGATAAAGGAGAGAGGATTGGTGTCGGCAACCACAAAACGATAAAATGTTGGAACATAGTGAATTAGATATGCACTCTTGGTCTGCTATGGCTGCTTGCTGAAAAGAAAAGTGAGATTTAGGAACTTGTACACGGTGCTGGAGTAAGCTCTGTTGGTAGAGATGTTGGATGATAAACTGGTGTTGTCACAGTGCTAAAAAAAAAAACTTGATTTTGATGATGAAAAAGCTTGATACTCGATACTAATTTTGATACCAGAATGATATGAACAACACTGAAAATACAGAGAATTTCTTTGATGTTATGTGGTCTTACACTAGCATCACATTGTCAGGTTGTTTATCCTTCAGTTTAATGTCGTCACAATACTAAAATTTTGTATGTGATACTAAAACTAGTATCGAAACCAGATATTCATTTGTGCAAGTGTCGATACAAAAAAAAAAAAAAAATCCACATAAACAGAACAAAATGTTACCTTTCCTGAACAGTTTTGCCTGTTTGCCCATTAACAGACTGTTCACTCAGTAACAGACACATTTAAACAGGGTAAGATGGATGAAGTGTCTTGCCCAAGAGCACATTGAGATGTAGTAAATGTATGTTGCCTATTTGAAAATATGTGCAAAACTGGTAAGACTTGAATACGAAAATCTATGTAAACAAGCTCTGCTGAATTCTAACTCACAACGTTAAAATGAAAACTACAGCCGAGAACAAGTGAATGTTTTTATTCCCAAATTCCTTAACACAAGTGCTGAAAGTTGCCCTTGAAAGCGATATTTACACATTCCAAAAAAATGTCAACCTTGTAAAAATGTCAAACTCAAAAGAGGAATATACTAAATTCCTGATATCAATTTCCATAGCACGATAATAATTTAAAAACACCTTTCTTTGGTCAAGGTTTTTGACATTTGACAGACAGTTTTTTCTTGAAACTTCTTTAAACTTTGTGGTCTTGTAGATGTTCTGATAAAGTTCAAGATTGTTCTAAAATTGTTCAGGAAAGGTAATATTTTGTCCTGTTAATGTGATTTATTTATTTTTGTATCGATACTTGCTCAAATTAGTATCTAGTTTCGATACTAGTTTAGTTAGTTAGCTAGTTAGTATTGATTATTATCTGATTTTAATGCTTTTGACAAATCTACTTCTTAATTAAAAGGGGACATTTAGTTGAATTTTAATTGATTCATGCATGTTCAATTCATTCATGCTCGTCCAACAAAGCCTACTTCATAACATGCAGGAGAATAAAAGGTTGGAAAAGTTGCCGATCTGAAGAAGCCATTTATATCAAGGTTAAAAAGTTTGACAGAGTTCCGAGGTCAAACTAGTTTTAAAGCTTTGCACAGATTGTAAAACAGAAGTGAGATTGGGAAATAATTTCAGAGCATTTCGTAAGAGATTGACCTGCAGCTAAAGCACATTGAGGCCCGGAGGTAATGAGTGCGTCTGCATGCGTTCTTGTGCATATATGAGCAACAGAGAAGACGTGACAGCGAACGCACTTTCTCCGCCCTCTGGCTGCTGCTGTGCCCCTGGTACGAAGGCAAAAGGGTAAAAATAAAAGCAGAAGGAACATGAAGAAAAGGCATAAGAAATTAAGTGATGAAAGTAGATCAGAAAGCGGAAGTGTGCCTTTTTAATATTAACATCATTTGGGGACTGGGAGAAGAACTAATAGTGGATGAAATTGAATTTGCTCGGCTGGATCTCAGAAATAAGTAATTTTATAGATGTGGCAGGTTTAAGGTAAAAATGTAGCAAAAATAAAATTGACACAGCTCACTTTGATTTGACACTGAGACCTGTTCCTTTGATCCTTTTCAACTAAATTCAGCAAACTAATCCACATCCATTCTGAGGCTGCACGATATTGTAAATTATTGCGATATGGTTGTTAAATGCTGTGAAATCCATATCATTGCAATATTATACTATACTTTTTGACACAATCATTTCAGATTATTATATTAAAACAAATATGTCAATGTCTTAATGTATAAATCAAACTGTGTCAAAATAAAAGAATCACAAAAGACAAAAAGTGACAAATCCAAGACTAAATCTAGGCTAATTTAGACTGAATCATGAAAATCATTAATCAAAAATAAAAACTAGTACATTTCTGACAGATGGAGAACTTTAGTGTTATTTCGATTATTAAGTCTGTTACAATATTGATTATTGTGTTGTTATTTCATATTTTTGCAATGTATTGTGCAGCCATAATCCTAACTGCACTCCAGTCACTAAGAACAATTGCACTAATTGAATTCACACACATTTAGTCACATTTAGGCCAGTAGCATACCCTGAGGTTTCATTACAGAGATGCAGCAGTTTCACTTCACTCATTAACTGACACATTTAGACAGGTAAGATGGATGACGTGTCTTGCCCAAGAGCACATTGAGATGTAGTAAATGGTCGTTGCCAATTTGAAAATATGTGTAAAACTGGTAAGACTTGAATACCAAAATCTGTGTAAACAAGCTCTGCTGAATTGTCACAAAACTCACAACATTCGAAACGAAAACTGCAGCTGTGAACGAGTGAATGTTTTTATCCCCAAAATTACTCGAGCTGTCAAAACATAAAAGTCACCTTTGAAAGCGGATACTACACATTTTAATAAAGTGCGAACCTATTTAACCAGTTCCTTTTTACAGTCAACTTTTGCGGGGAAAAAGTGGAAAACGGCACAGAAATAAGTATATATATAAAGCACATCTCATAAACTGTGTAATGTTCTTCAAGGACACAGTGACTTTTAAACACATCTAAATGGCGTCACACATCTACCTCCTCGGGAAATTAATCATGCTGCCACTAATGCACATTAAATACATTTCTCTATACCCCAGGGGCTAAATAAGGCTATTCGGGAAGATGCCATATTGTATCGATCAAAAGGGGTTCCCCTGTGTCTCTAATCTATACAACTTTCATCTGTGTTTATCATAACAGACAGCACAAATGAATGGAGTTATCAAAACTGAAAGTGTTCCTAATGGAGGTGTATTTTCACAACAAAGAAAAAGATCACCAAGTCCGGGAGACTGAAAAAAGAAACCGCATATGAGCTCATCAAAGGGATTGAAATAGTTGGCTAATAGTATAGGATAGCTTCATTTATTGTGAGTGACACATGCAAGATTGCAGACGTGTCCACCTACTGTTTGTGTGTCATGTGCTGGAGTTACGTGACTGGAAAGCGCAACAGCGACGGTCTTTGTGGAGTAAAGGAGAGGGATTGCGTGGGATGTACTGAATAAACAATGGGTTGGGGTAACCTGGAATAATGCATCATTTGGACACAAGGGCACAGGCGGAAAGGAGGACAGCCACACTATTCAGGACAATACAGAAAGTGCAAATCTAGGAGTGGATTTAAAGTGACTTTATATAATAAGGCACAGCAAAAAATGTAGTTATTTTCAGTACTTTGTCAGTGGGGGATGTCGCCAAATAACTATAAAGCTGACAGTTCTATTTCTAAGATCCGTTTACTTCAAAAATATTGACTATTCTGGACAAAAACAATAGAATATGCTTTAGGTTTAGCTTTAGCTGGGATTATACGGCTTTTCAGACTACAGCCCCAAAGTTAACCAAAAACCTTAAAGCACCACTTTACTGCCAGTTAGGATTGGGTAATATGGATAAAGATGCTCAAAGGGAATATGATGTAATGTAACATACAAAACATATCTTTAAATGCATTAGCTGGTGTTTAAGTATCAGACAAGATAACCCACAAAAGTGCAGAAATATTTCTTTATGCCCTTATTTGGAAGCTTACAAAATAAGTTTTTATTTTATTTTTTGTATTCATATTTTTATCTACTCTTTTATTCTAACTAACAATTTTTATTAAAAACAATATACTCCATATTCAAATGTGCTATATCTTTCAAGATACAATCAATATTTTAATATATTGCCCACCTCTACCTCCTGTTATACTTCTTAGACCTGGAAACACTTAACACTTAAAGCAAAACTAAGTAACTTCAGCGGTAGAGCTCCCCCTGCAGGTCACCTGTGAAAATACACTGCCAGTCAAAAGACGCCAAAAGCTTTTTCTCCCCTTTTTGTCTTTTTTCCCCCTTTCCTTTTCCTTTTAAAAAATAAAATAAAATAAAATAAAGAAATACAATCACATACAAAAACATTTCATGTTGCCAAATATAAAAAAGAGAGCCAAGGTTTCTGAGGAGAGTTGTTGTCGGGTCAGCGTCAGGAAAGTTGAAAGGCTGGTTTTCCACGCAGAGACAGCAGGGGGAGACTGTGGGGACTTCAAATGCGCCAAAAAAACATTTACAACCACCGCACAGCCTTACAAAGACGTTTAATGAGGTAAAACAGTTACTTAGTTTTACTTTAAAGCTGGGGTGCCTGATTTTCCACTGTGATACCAGAAGTAGGTGATAAAATGGTCTAACTAGTTCCTACCTCTCACAAATTCTTTGGCCCATTGTTAATCTTCACATGCATTTATATTATGGTGCATACATGGCTTTAGGCCAAAGTGAAACACGGATGCTTTTGGCGTTTATTTCTGGGTTGATGAGAAATAAAGCACTTTATTAATAGCTGCAGACACTGCAGTGGTGAAGTTGTGTCACAAAGAGCGCTTTTGCAATATATATTTTTTGGTGAAAACACAAAATGTACTAATTTACAACAAAAAAGTCAACTACCCCTGCTATAAAATACAAATAAAACGGGATGAGGGAGTTTGAGCAACGTTTTGACTAATATAACTGATTTGAATTATTTATGTTGTAGATTCAGTGTCATTAAACCATATAATCAAAAACGCTCAATAATGTACTTTACTGACCATGACAAATTTCAGAATGAACCCTTTACTGAGGCCCAGAACAGCTGGAAAGGCCCCATGAAAGAAAAGCACATTAATAAAATCAATCAGTCACTAATTGGTCATGGTAAGCACACATAGACTAAAACACAAAGCTTGATGGTTTTGATAAATGACAACTCTTATATTAAATCTTGGCTTAGAAGTGATATTTGTGGCAGTGAAAGAAGAAGCAAAGATGACAGATGAATGTAGGACATAGATCTTAAATTACAGTCGGGGAAATACATCACATCACAGCAAAACAAAATAAAACAGCACATTTGTTTGGACAGATGAGTGTTTAATTAATGTTATTGTAACTGTCAAACAGCCCAATGGTCCACTATGCACTTTCTCTGCTCTCATAACAGTAAGAAATAGGCTGTGTAAATGTTTCCTTTTCATAGGATTAAATTAGCATCACAACAAAAAGGCACCAGCTACTTTTTGTACATAACTCCTCACACCCTAACCCCCTCTCTGCTTTTCCAAAATGCCCACTTGCAAACGCATGCATTTCTCAGGGTCAAAAGAGCCATTATCATTTAAATCTTGCCACCGCGGCTGATTTTTTCCCCCTCAAAAGTCACATTAGAGGCCCACACATGCATGCTAAACAAATACACACTCGCCCAATGCCACTTTCATCAATTTTGTCACAGTGGAGCGCACAACCAAACAGCTCTTTTGTTACTCGATGTTCCCAGGATTTTGGTTTCCCCTTTCAAGGCCAAGTCTTAGTCTCCCTCAGCAACGAGAACTATGTCACTTTAGGGTCATTTTAATATGCAAAACAGACATTTTTGACTTTTAATTATGTTTCAATAATGTTTTCTCATCAACAGTTATGTTATATTTAATTTACATATATTTGAATAAAAGTTTATTCCTGCTTAAGAGCTCAAAACGGTGGCTTCCACTGCCCAATGTCATTGGGTGGTACTCTATCTGTATTTGTAAAGTCCATACCACTGACCATTTTATGCCACTGACCATTATAGTGAGCCAATAACCAACATTAAAGCAGGCAATACTTACTTTTGGCTTATTTTTCTTTCCTTATATCCTCAGTGTGGGATGGTTACATTCTGAAAGCTCAAAAATCGGGCACACTGAAGCCAAACAAATATCCAAGCAAGAAACCATTAAATTGGCCAGCTGCAAGGATTATACTGACCTCACATGCATCACAGCTACCATCTTGTTTCTTATCCACAGCTTCCACTGTCCAATAGCGCACATCATCTCACCATCTTTTGGCTGGTTGGTTCATTCAGTGCAGTAGATTCCCGTGGGGCTGGTATAACGGTGTTCTTTCCTCTCAGGTGGTTGGCTCAGGGGTGGTACAAGGATCACATTAGTAAGGCCATATGTGTGAACGTGGCAGAACATATGTACAGGATGTGCGAGCAGTTTGTGAAATTAGGCCAAAAACTCCCCTGGGCGCAGTATGAAAGAGATGTCCGCTTACCTGCAGAAATGTATGGTTTTATTCTGAAAGTCGTACCATTTCAGTGCTGTATACACCAGGGTGATAGAGCTGCATGATTTGGGGAAAATATTTTAAATTTAATAATGGGATTTTGGTCAAAGTTAATATATGAATGCAGCAAGAACTAACAAAAAAACCAAAATATGAACTGACAAACTAATTTAAAAATTGGCGTTTGTGTCACTTTTAGTCGTGTTTGTGTTGCCTTTAGTTAAAAAATGTTTTGCTTTTAGTTGTGTTTTTGATGCTTTAAGTCAAATTTTTGTTGCTCAAGGGCGCATTTTTGTCACTTTTAGTCATGTTATTGTTGCTTTTAGTTGCATTTTTCTCACTTGTTTCAGAACATGTTTTTACAAATTTAAACTACAGGGTTAGCAGGTTTTATGCAGAATAAACCAGATATTTTGTTGTTTGTGGAGAAAATTATTGCACTTCATAAACTGCGTCTTTTGTGATTTGCTAATTGTGTACACTCAAATTGCATTATTGATTCGATTAATGTGTGCTATTAATCACATTTAATTCAGACATGGTTATTTCTAATTGTCAACTGTAATACAATATAATAATATGTTTGAATCATTTTAATTAGCTGCCATTCCACCTTGAGAATGCTCCACCTCCTCAGATCTCTGAAACTAAGCAGTCTTGGGCCTAGTTACTAATCGAATGGGAGGCCACTGAGATCACCAGGTGCCAAAGTGGAGCGGTAGGGATTGTTGTGTCCTTGGGCAACATGCTCCACACACCTTTCCTTTAGTGTCCATGTATCTAGGTGTATGTGTGAGAGTGTGTTTGAGAGTGAATGCAAGATAATGGAGGGAATTAGCCCATGACTATAATGTGGCATTTGTAATATTATAGTGTGATCCTTCAATATTGCTGTACCTTGTGAAAATTGAAATGTATTATGTTATGTAAAACGTTTGAACATATACAAGAAAAAGTCAGCTGATCTCACGAAAACATTAGCTTGCCCTGACCTTTTTCTAGATGTACACATGTAAAAGACCTTTAATCAAATGCAAGCCTTCTGTCTGTTTGTCTTGTAGTGTTGACAGCTAGTCTTCGGACCTCTCTGACCTGTGCGTACAACCAAAACCCCTCGTTGCGGCCGTATCCAAACACACATAAGCGGGCATCTCCCTGAGTGACACTTCCACTCAGCCCATAGAAGCGGGAAATCCTCCAGCAGTCTTTAAACGCTTGGTCAAGCCCTGTCTAAGAGTGCACACTTGACAGGAATCAACTTCACTGGAGCTCTGCAGTGGGATACGACTAACACACACACACGCACAATATTCCCCAGCAGTTGGACGTCCTGATCTGAGCCAACAAAACAAATCTGCAACAAGAGGTTTGGACTCCATCAAAGCACAGTCTAATGATGAAAGACTACCGATGAGGTTTAAACGCGTTATAGGGATGACATGCCAATCAGCAGCCATGAGATGGAGTGGGAAATCTTTTCTCCGAAGCTGATCTTCTGCCTGCAGTTCACCATCTTTTAAAAATGTAAGCGAATTTCAATCACAACACAATTCAATCTTTTCTTCCAGTTGCAGTTTTGTATAGAAGTGTTGATGTGCAAACGAACTATAACTTTGTACTTGCAAGTGATGTCTTTTGATGTTTACGTTTCACAAATCACTTGCCAAAATGTTTGCTAAATGGCTTACATTTTACCCAAAATAAATGGACATAATTCAAATTTTCCTGCATGTCTTCCCCTGACAGTTTACACATTCCAGCTCCATTTTCACTCAAAAGGTGCAGCAAAGATGTAAGCATAGATCCGTAATCTTTCACGGTGAAAGCTTGGTGTTAAGGGGCTTTGACCTGCGGTGCCAGTTCACGGCGTTAAGTTGTCTTGGCCTTGTTTTGGTCCGTATCTCAGCCTTCCTAAGCACCCGGCTGATCCACGCTGCCCGAGGCTCTCCACTGCACGCCTGTCTGCCTGTTTGTGCCCCTCCTGACTGGAGTGAAAGCTATATATCTGCGCCAGTGTTGTGTCAGGTTGAGATGCACCCAGGGACCACTCAGGAAGAATCGCCCCGGGCTCTTCACTCCTGAGCCGGGACGAAAACCAGGCTGTGCCCCCCTCTTTTACTCCAAGCCCCGTCCAGACCCTAAGAACCTGTAAGTTAACGCGTGCATGGGTCAGACACCAAGCACAAAAAAGAGCTCAGTGATCAAAGCGTTTAACTCGAGTTGAACCCAAGGGTAAGGCGCACTGATGATTTAAACATAAGTCTGGCCTCTCGGGGGACTGGGGCAGGGATTCTCAAAGAGCGTCTTGCTGCAAGTCTGTGTCTGTTTTAACCTTTATGTCAAGTCTTCCATTCATTCTTACTATCGCTCAACATAACACTGTTTGGTCTAACATAAGCAGGGTATTTTCAAGTGAAAATGAACTCAACTATAGACATTTCTTTAAAATGTTAATGTTTTAGCATTTGTAACACCTCAAATGGGGAAAAAGGCATTTCTGACATGCTTTTAGAATATACTCCACTCTACCTTCTCTGTTATTCTAGTCAAGAACACACGCCCGATCTGGTGAAGGTGCCTCCACGCACACTGTTGATGCTTTTGGTTGATTTCTATTTAGTTTTTAATGTTTTTGTCTCTTTATTTCACTATACACATTGACTTCTATGTTCCCCATATGAAACGTGCTACGTAAAAATGTATTTTTATTAACTATTAAAAAGTGAGGGGCTATTTTAGGGAAAATACTCCAAAAAATATCCACCAGTTCTCACCTGCCCTCTACCTCAAATTGAGACAATTATACATGTATATTCACACCTTTTAAGTTTAGTATAATGTAAGTCATGGCAGCTACAAAGCTTCCTGTCCAGGTAAAATTTGTCCTTGATTCTCCAATGTCACCAATTTAGTTCAATTCAATTTATTTTTAACAGTTGCCTCGATGGGCCACAGGTAGAAAGCAGTTTAAATATTTGGCAATTAACCTTCTCCTTCTCAGCCAGGGAAACCCACAAAAAATGAAAATAAAGTAAAATTAAAATAAAGAACAAAAATAAAAAAATAAAAATCTCTGGGAAAATCCAATAGAAAAGTAAATAAAACAATAAAATCTATATAGAGGACAACACTACTCACGCAGCGTTAAAATCCAGAGAATAAAAGTGGGTCACTAATCTCCAGATCTTGAACCCAGGTCTTGATAAGAGGTATTCATGCGGGGACTATAGCGCCCAGAGGAAACACCCATCTAGCATTCCCAGAATGTACACAATTCCATACCTGACATGAACACCGTGCTGAGCCAGCGTGACCTTTTCGCGCGGTCATGTGACTGGTACTTAACCCAATCACACGGCTCCCTGCTTCTCCTACACCCATTTGGTTTCCTGGACCAGCTCCACGCGAGGCCTCTCATCGCTCTGTGACATATTAATGAGTTATCTCTGCTGACAGCCAACTGCAGGGGAGAGAAGACAAGCAGGGGAGAGCTGAAGGGGGGAGAAAGCAGCATTTTAAAAAAGGCGAATCCAGCCTGGTCCCCATTGTCTAGTGTGTGACAGGCTCCAAAGGGTGGCAGGGGGTGGGGGTGTTCGAAATGAGAGGTGAGAGTGTCATGTCAGGAATCCACCAGAAGCAGCGAGGAAAAAATAGAAATGCAGAGGTTGAGAAGGGGGACGATTTGCATTCATGTGTGTGTGACTGTAAGGGATTCAGAGAGGAACAGTGATGGCAGTAATGAATGCTCACCAAAAAAAGAACAGAAAAAATATGAAGCCTGTTATTATCACTGTCTGCAGAGGAGATTTACAGGCATGAGCATACATTTCTATACCTTGCTCTTGACGAGGTGATAAAATCTCATAGGGCAGTCCATCGTAGCACAGAACGGTGCAATGGAAGTCTTATCAATAAATTGTTTGTGAAAATATACAGTTGACACTTATGACCTTTTTTTGATTGAAAGCTTAACGTTATTGGTTTTACACACATTTAGTCAGAGCAGAGCAGGCAACCCGTGCGAGAGCTTTTTACACACGAAAATAATTGCAGAGAAGCGCAGTTCTGACATGTATTTTATAACATGTCAGGTTTCTATTAGAGAAATAATCTTTTGTAAGACTTTTCTAAACCTTAACCAGTGATCTCCTAACTCAACTTGAACGCTGAAACTTGAACTCGAACACACACACAAGTACTTTCTTTGTTACTATGTTGTTGCACTAGTTCTGATAAAACTCAAGATCATTCTTAAACTGTTCATGAAAGGTCAAATTTTGTTTGTTTGATTGTTTTTTGTTTGTTTGTTTGTTTGGTACCAATTCTTAAATGTATCTAGTTTTGATAATATTCTGATTTTTGATACTTTTGTCAGCCCTAATGCTCAAGCAGGCTAACATAACACTGCTGAAATCTCAAAAAAACAAGACAGGATTTACAGACAAGAATGCTTTAAATGTGTGTTTGCTTTTGGATTTGACAAAAATAAACTCCACTGTTGCCAACCTCCCAACCAAGGACTTGGAGAGATACCGCGCACTATTTTGTGATAATTTGGGGTACAGCTTAAAAGCTCAAACCCCAGTGTGTGCCGCATATTGATTCAGCGAGACGTACTTCCAAAAGTCTTGAATCAATAAACTGCATTGCTTTCTTAATTTTTTCGCTAATCATTTGAGCAGATAGAAGAAATACCCTCAATTAACCAAAGCAAGCTATCTGTGCCCCTGCTAAAAATCTCTAAAAACACAATATTCCCTGATGAGCCATTAAGAGAGCTCTTCTTGTAGTGCGTAAAAAATCAATAGCAGTCTTCAAACTTGTGGGTCATATTCACAGTGCGTTTCCTAGTTTCTTCTGACAGTAAGTCTGCCTAAGCCTTCTTTATCCCCCCCGTATCGTGTCTGTTTTTACTGAGGATCCCGCAAAGTGTCGCAGTGCCTCTCGGCTCGTACATTGAGAGATTTAGATACAACAGTTAATGGTGTCAGCCCACACAGTTGTCAATAAATATTGCACCAATTTTTTAATTTGTCTCTTTCACCTTTGCTGTAAAGTTTGCCGTTTGCAACAATGAGACGTAGAGCTCCAAAAGAGGATAAGTAGGATAAATACCCATTTGTTTGTTTTAACACAAGCTGAGCAGAACATTTGTATTGTATTATTTTATTTTAGCTTGTTTTTTTTATGCTCTGTTTTGTCTTATTGACTTTTATGTTGCCTTTGTACAGCAATTTGGGCCATTGTGGTTGTTTTTTAAATAAACTTGTGTGTTATTACATTTGATTTGAAATATTCACCTTATTCTGCCCCGGCCACTTTTGCCATTTTTTGCCACAGATACGCACTTTTGTTGTAAACGCACTTTTGACGTTTGACGAGAACTCCGTTAAAGCTAATGACGAACGAGGGAAATGTCTTGCTGCTAAAATGTTACATAAAGTAGGTTGATTTGTGTAAAATGTTTAATGAAGACGAGCAACAACAAGTCAACAACGCACCGATTTCCTGGTCAGTCTGAAAACGGCTTTTTAGTCCGTGTAGAACTTATTTTCTGTTGAGCTCGTCTGTTCCATGTAAACTAATACAACGGAAACAAGATAGCGGCGCGTAAGGCAACTTACGGAATAAGGTGAATACAAAATATATTTTTTGTATAGTTCGTCTTATTCATTGAATTTTCACACATTTTCTGATTCCTAACATATATTTTCATTCACTTGAACTTTATTAAAGGATTTTACCTCTTTACAAGAAACTCCTATGTTTGTTTTTCTTATTATGTGCGTTATATTTTCTCTTTACAAATCGTTTGCCCATTTTGCTTTGAAACATAATATATTAACCTCACTTGCTGAAAAAGCATACTTGCCGACTTGCTAGAATAATAGTAGACTACAGTTGAGTAAATAATAGTGCAGAGGAGTAAAAAAGATCAACCGGATAACGAGTTGCGTGGAGGTGATGACCACAAGCGTGACGTGCTGCTGAGAGCATGTTTGTTTGGTCTCCTGTGAGTCTGTGTGAAGATACAACAGAGTGTGCTGTCATCACGACCCGATGGGACAAAGATCACCAACGAGTCTGTGCCATGAGTAACTGAAATCTGTGAATCATAGGCATAATGAAATCACTTTATGAAAATAAAAATGTGACTTGTATTGAGGACTGACTGTGATAAATCCTTCCAAAATTTGATTTAAATGGCTTAATCCATTTTCAACCCTTTTGGAGTTGTGGCACACTTTCTGGGTTTAAAACATAGCCGCTAAAACATTACCAAATCAGACCATGTTGTTTAAAAAATGTGATAAATAATGTTTGTACCATTGTCCGTTTTTTTTTTATTGGAAACAGTGATGGTTTTGTGGGTTTTTTTGGTGCAGAAGTTGCTCAGGACACTCCAAAATGGTACATTAGTCAATTATATCCACATTTGTGAATCTCTTGACTCGAGTTGGACATTTTTTCAAGGCACACCTGGCAAAACCTCAAGGCACACTAGTGTTCCCCGGCACGCTGGTTGAAAATGAAGGGCTTAACCGACCTTAGTGCTACAGCTTCCAAATAGCATTAAAGAATTATCACACGATCTCTCTGGGTGGAGTCTGCATGTCCTCCCCGTGTTACCGTGGGTTCTCTCCGGGTTCTCCGGCTTCCTCCCACCGTCCAAAGACATGACTGTGGAGGTTAATTGACAACTCTAAATTGTCCCTAGTGTATGAATGTGAGAGTGACTGGTTGTCTGTCAATGTCCGTGTCTCTGTGTCAGCCCTGCGACGAGTTGGCCACTGTCCAGGGTGTACCTCGTACCTAAGGCCCAAAGTCACTGGGATAGGCTCCAGTCACCCGCGACCCCTAACGGGAATAAGCGGTAGAAAATGAATGAATGAATGAATGAATGATCCAGATATTTTGGGCAGATGTTCAACCACATTAAACTACTATCATATGTGTTGGACTCTTCAATTGTAGGGTGTATATTTGAAGACATGCAATGGTGAATGTAACAATATAAAATTATTCTCAACAATTCCCTACAAGGAAATGACACCAAAAATAGACCAATTATGAAGGAGGCACAGACTGCTAATGCCAGCCTACATAACAGGTTATACTAGAATTTTAATTTGGACCTAAATCAATGTGGTTTACTTTTGATTCACACTAGTTACACACAGCAAGCGGATTCAAAAACAGATTTTCTCGCAGCATCTTTTGCTATGACAAGTCATATCACAGCTTGGAATAACTGCCTTTTCTAAGAATGAAAATTGCTTCCATATTTAATCAAAGCAAAAAAACTTTTCTCACTATTGTGTACTTAAATATGAGCTATCCATTTGCAGAGCAGATATTAATCACTTTAGCTCTCAAATGTAGATGTTTTCGTACCTGGGATGTAAAGCTGGGAGGTCTGTGGACTCTGATTGATCTGATTTGCCCTGTTGTTGACAATAACGTATCAATGTGAATACATAATCACAGTTTTTTTTATTTCAGTAGTTCCAGGGAAACTATGATGTTAGCTATACTTTCTGTATAAATTTGAAGAAAAACAATTTACAAAAATATTATATTATAAAATGGACATTTATCATTCCGGTAGAATTCCTCTGCCTCATCCAAAGCTCAGGCACGCTGCTCTAGATTCTCCTGTGCCATGTTAGAACATTTAATTATTATTAGCTGCTAATATGTCCAGCTGGATTCTTCCCTGTAGAGCGATGCACACGTCCTTGCCCTACAACTGCCCGCTGCTGTAACACACACACTCGCTCAATGTCGGCATGTCACTAAGTACTCCTCGGGCCTGACTCCTGAGTGCACAAAGGTCCCAGCACTCACCCACATGCCAACAGGTTTTCAATCTCACGTCTGCCCCATGTGACGAAGTCCACCACAGTGACGTTGCCCGTTCTCCCGTAGGCATGGCGACCCCCCTTTCACCTCGTCGGGTCACCTTGGCCCGCCCCCGGCATCCAACGGGGAGTGTTTGGAGTGTGGATGTGTGCTGCTTTCTCTGGCGCTTCTCCAAATCTCCTGGCTCTGTGCCGCGTTGGTCCCACCACTCACCGCTCTGCCATCTTTGGCCATTTCATCTCCTCACCGCAATCTCTGACCAGAGCCAAGACCAGTGTGGTTTAAGATGCAATAAATCACTATAGTTTGACCTCCAAATTTGCTCCTGTAGCATAAACAAAACTAATACCTTGAATTTAACATAATTCTGAATGAAAGATTAGCTTCTTCTTAGTTGTTTTACAGTTGTTAGCACTATTTTAAATGTTGACAATGGGAGCTTGAAATACTGTATATTTATCAAATAAAAAAAGCAACTCCTAAACAAACTGTTTAATACTGATCCTGAGAAGAACAATTCTTATACAGTGCTGAGGAATTTAATTACATGTAAAAGTGTGATCTGTGTTTTACATGTAGAATCCCTCTCATTTAGGTTGCATAAGAGCACAAAGGTTGGCCATCTGTGTAGTCCAGGCCTAGGGTTAGCAGCGGGTCCTAATCCACAACATTGTTTGTGTGTGTGTGTGTGTGTGTGTGTGTTGTGTATGTGTGTGTGCTGTGTGTGTGTGAGTACGTGTGTGGGTGGTGCATGTGTGCCTAATCTGCCTGAGTTTTCATAGCACTCAGGCCGGCCGCAGTGAGATTTAATCCCGAGCACTAACCTCCATCTCGTTCCATCTCAGAAGTCATCCATCAACTACATCATATGCAGGAAAACCTCTCTTAGCTGTTTGAAGAGTGTGCAAATTTAACAAAATGATGTTCTTCTTCTTGTCATAAAATGATTGCAGTGGTAAACAATATTTTGCTGTGGATGAAGATTCATTTTCCGCCATAAAAATAGGTTGTCGTTACAAAAACAACATTTCTACTAAAATGACTAAACATTATGAGAATAAGAGATTTAAGATGACGAGAATTCCTTTTGTTTTTCTTTGTTTGTTGTTTACCGTCTGTGCGCTAGAGGTGGACAATATAAAAATGTTGTTTTGAAGATTTATTTTCAAAATGTGAAATGTGAATATAGATTATATTGTTTAAAAAATTGCAACAAAAAGACAGGATTAAGAATAAAAATGAAAAAAAAAAGTGTATAAGGTTATATTTCTGCACTTTTGAGATTCATTTCATACATTTCACACTATTAAATCCAAGGCTCGTTGTAACACATTTCTGTTGGACTGACATAATATCATCTGAATATCGTTATCGGTATCCCACAAAATTATTGAATTAGCCATTTTAAATCAATATTGCCCCTCCCATTTCTGCACAGCACTTTGAAAACTGCTGGGCCTTTGTAAATAAAGTGGATTTGGATTTGACAATGAATTAACATCAAACTCTGCATCGCCTTTAAATTAGTACATTTCAAAAAGTTTGCGTTTTTGTCAATATTGAAAATGTCTGATTGAAAATGTACATTTGAAGATGTGATGATGAATAGAAAGTCTTGCTGCTCTTACATTTGGAAAGTTCATTCTGTGTTCTTGTAATTATTAATTTTCTTCTAATAAGACAGTTGTAAATAGCTAGAAGCTCATTTACCTGACATCACAGGGGAGCATTTACTTTGGCTCACACATGGGACTCACTTCTCCAGAGACCACCATGCGTGGTCAGTTTGATAGATCACGCCTGGGAACAACATCTGATAAGAGACACGTCACATCTATCAGACGTCACCTCTGACGAAGGCAGAAGTCCTGCCGCTGAAACATGTCAGGTTAATCTTGCTGCTCTTTATGCTTGGACACCATAATGCAGGTGCTATATTACTCCAGCATAACAATAGCAGTATATTTCACTCAAACGTTCATTCACTTCTCAGCAGGAAATGGAAATCTATTTTACATTTTGAAGGTTCACGACACGTTCAATTTGATTAAAACAACAAAACAACACGCATCTCAAAAGCATCAAGGAACTCAATAATGGCCATTTTTGGACTTCCTGTCACATCTGTTGAGGCACCTGTGACACATTGTTTCTATGACTTAAAATTACAGCCATTCTCCTGTCATATACTGTACATGGTATATATATAGACATTGAATATGGCAGTTCCCATGGTGACCAAAGCCCCTACAATGATGCTGTCCACGTTTTAATAACGACCAGGTATAATGTGAAGAAACCAGGTGCTGCAACAGGAAGGATGTATAAAACCATTCACTCCTTCTTCACAGTCACTCAGATCTTAAAAAAAAAAAAAAAAAAAGCAAATAAAGCAATTCAAACTACAGACTCTGGAGGGTGGGTGGGCTCTTGTGCTGTAGGAGGGTGTGTAAGGAGAGCATGCGCGCAGAGGGAGGTCTGGCGTTACCATCATGGCCTTGATTGGAAGCGCTCACTGCGAGATGCTGACATGCTGTCTAAAATCAATAGGGGAGGCGATACATGGTGCGCTTGCAAGTACTGATAGGTTAAGTCTGCAGGTAGTATAAAAGCGTAAATAGAAAAGGGATTATAAGAAATGATGAGAAATCTTAATTATAATGTATTGTGGCAGAAGAAGATGCTTAATATTTATGTTTAAAGTGCATATGACACCTGCTTGTTATTTCTTTGCCTGGAAAAACATACATTCTTTCTGCGAGTTGGGTTTCCTCTCCACAGATCTGACTGAACTACTACTGAAAAAGTAGTGAACATGATTATATTGAAGAGTTACTTAAGATGTTACTTCCTGATTGGATATGAGCAGAAGATATGACATACGTAGCAATTCCATGACTGTTATCCAGCATCTATGTTGTAAACAAAGGACAAAATTCATTCAAATTACACAACAGTTATGAGTTGACAAATAATAATACCTGATAACAGCTTCATTTTGTTAAATGACTCTTTAAACCCTTGTAAGTTGCATTTGAATTAGCAAAACTGCATTTTTTTATGTAATGTCGCTTACTGAAAAGAAGTAGAGCAGAGAACTCAACTCTACTTCTAATACTTACTTTCTTAACAAAATGTCACTTGACTGATAAATATTTGCCACAGGACGTTTCCCACCAAACAAAGTAATAATTAAAAAAATTCAAGAATTCAAATTCAAGATTCAAGGTTGTTATTGTCATAAAAAACCTGAAAAAAAAAACTGTTAAATGCACTTTAAAGCAACCAACAACAAAAATCTAGACAGGCACCTCAATCAGGTTTACTTTTTTTTTTTTGAAAGGGTAAAAAAAAAGGATTTATAATCACCGTTCGTTGCAAGATATAATTGAATTGAAATAGCAATTTGAAGGGTTGCAATAAGCAAAATGCAATTATTTAAATATCAACAACTCAGTAAATTCTACAAACATTTTCTGAAATGCAAGAGTTTCTTGTATTAGTCTTGCAGTTCATATTTCATGTCTTTTCTCAAAAGTTGCACCTGGACATGTTTAAAATGTAAACTTCTACAATTAAAACATACATCGCACATCTAATTGCAATCACAATGACATTTACAGCATTCAAGTAGCCCTTTGTCCACACAAAGCTGCTTAATAGTGACGATCTTTTTTCCTCAGGCCTCTGCCAAATCCATTAGAAACCCATTGGGTTAGTCTAATGTTGTGCTTTTTTGAAACCATATAAAATGTCACTAGCTTTTCAACTATAGCGATATCTACCTTAAATAACACCGACAGGAGAAGGCACAAAGATAAATACTTGGACGGCCTTTTATATAGAATCTATTTGTACGATGAAAAGTGGATCCCCAGAAACCCATTGTGACAGCATCCTGCAGACACAGCCCACCAACAAAGCCATCTGCACAGGTACAGCACGTGTGACATTTCTGACAGGTACGACACAGCGCCTGAGATGAAAGCAGTGATGCGTTCACAGACATTTGGTATAACGTCTCAACCCATACATTACATCCTACAGGCAAAGACTGCAGGTTACGGGTCAAGCCTAATTTACCTGAATGAAAATAAAGAAAAAGACATCGAAAAAGACCGCAAGGCACAAAAGCAGGAAGGTGGATATATTTAGGGATAGAAAATGTGAGTTGTTTAGTTGATTAATCAGTCAGTGGTGTCAACTAACATTTTCATTAGTCGACTAATTATTTTGAGGGGACTTTACAGGTACAGCAGAAAGAGAAAAAAAACATGTAGTGAGTTATCTTGAGATTTGGGACTTTAATCTGCCTTTTTACAGATAAATTAACTGTTTACTAGGAGTTGTTTGTATTAATACTCATAATTGCGTGATCTCCTTGAATCCTGTGGCCTTTTCAGTGTGCTCTGGGTCCAGATTTATGGTGAAATCCAATAACTTTTGTCAGTGCAATGTCACGCCCCATTTTAGTCGACTAATCAACGCACAGAGCAACAAAGTCTTTAATCTCTCAAGCTTCTTTTTTAGTCAACCGCAGTCCGAGTTATATTTGACAAAAAAAGCAAATTAAGCCAATAACAAACAGCCCTGGTAAAGCATTTTATTGATTGCCTCCAAACAAAAGATGAAATATGCATTGTATTCAAAATCAGGAGAACAAAACAACGTGAGGATGAAGCTATTAAGCCCAAGGGATTGTGGGAAAGGCAACACGCAGGTGGGACGGAGCTGAGCAGTGGGGTCATTTCAGTATTCCATTTCATTAACTTCACAGCGGTAAGTTTAAGAGTATGGCGCGAGAGGAAGGAGTGGAAGATGTGTCCACTGGTGATCCCATTAGCTACAAAAAGGCTAATATACAGCGAAAATAGCCCAATGCTGTTCAAAGGGACAGTGCACTGATGGAGGTTACAGGCCAGCGACAATTTGGGCCGACAGCAGAGAAGAGAAATGAGCGCAGATGATGGCAAACTGGTTAAAAAAGGGTATAAATCACCATAAAAATCACCATAGCACGAGAACTCATATCCATATTACTATTGGCTTTGGGAATTAAGCCAAGCCGACTTATTTGAATTTGCTGTCATTTCTGATTGGAAATACGCGAGCAGTCAGGCAATTTAAAAGTCATTACGTGCACAAATAGAATAATTTTTTGAATCTTAATATGCGTTGGTTTAATTAACTTGTTTTTCTAATTGGCTGAAGTAATCCAAACACAGGCCATTATTTTTTTGTGTTATTATAACTGCAATAATCATTGACACAAATGATTTATGCTGAAACTGAAGTCAAGACAAATACAGTATGAACACTTTTTTTTAACATGTTGAAACATTGTACCTTTCACACAATAAGACAACACTTATTTAACACAATTTGTCAGTTCAGAACACCAGGGCGAGAGGTCATCTCATGGTCGCCTTGGTGTAAATAGATAAATGCAGTAATTTACTAAAAGCACATGTTGATTAATGCTGGTTTACTTAAGTCAAGCAGCTCACATTTCTTGTTTGGTGGGGCTGTAAAATGTAAATTGAAGAAAGAAAATATATTAAATTACAGAAAGGATATTAATTAATATTGTAGAGCAGAGAACAGACGTGGCTTAGCGGCCCATTCATACAACGACTAAATACTCTACAAAGCCAAATGAGGCATTCCATCACTTACTGCGTATGCTAATAGCCACTGACAGCACATGCAAAAAAAATTAAATATCCTTTTAACAATGCTATTACGTAAGATCTTTTTTGATAGACCAATCTATAAAATCCAATAAAGAGTAAAGGAAAGGTTAGAGTTAGCATTCTGTAAAAGACAATAAAAGAACAGAGCATATGAAGCCACTCAGCCGTGTGTATAAGGCCATTAAAACAGGAGGCTATTACATGGTCCACACTGGAGATGGTTATGTTGCTTGTATCCTCGTGACTGATAAGGTTACTGGTGTCCTACAGAGAGGCAGCGTGATGACTAGGGCGCGGAGAAGGTTAAGTACAACCAACCATTAGCTACAAACAGATGAAGAAGCACTCAAAGGGAAATGAATGCACGGTATATATAAGAAAAAGCTTGGAAAATGAAATGTGTGCGTCTAGAAGGACCTTGATTTTCAACCAGTGTGCCGTGTGCAGTGTGAAAAAATGTCAAATTTTAGTGAACAGATTCACAGATGGATTTAATCATTTCGGAGTGTCCTGAACATACTTATTTAAAGGCTTATTTAAAGAATCAAACAGTAGGATGGACATTATACTGCACATTATGTACCAAATCCATGTCATGTGCTATGATATCTTTTCCTTTTTGCGACACAATTGAAAACCACTCTACTGGGGCTGCCCTATATTGGAAAAGATTGCGATATGTGATATGACTATTAGTAACTGCAATATGGATATTATTGCAATATTTTAATATACCTTTTGACACAATATTTTCAACTATTAGAAATAAAGTGTACATCCCTTTATTTACAGTCAGTAGCAAAAGAAATCTGAATTCTGTCAACTGGACTTAGTTGAATATGTTTTGCCACTAATCCAAGTGTCTTCTTCAGCTGCCTCTTTCCTTACACATTTTCATTAATAAACAGTACATTTCTGTCAGATGGAGGAGTTGGTGTTATAAACAAGACCGCAGCCTAGGCAGATTGATGTTGTTTATCAGAACTCCAGTAGCGCATGAATCCACCCCGGAAGCAGCTTCATATGCAAACATGTGCACACGGAGGTATCACAGAGGACACATTTACATTTGCAGTGCTGCCACATCAGTTAGATATGCATTAGTTAAAGTTTAATGAGCACTACAAACACATTTCAATACAATTTTACAGTTGAGAAGTCAACTTGATCAATTATTTTCTGAAAGAACTGACAGACGAATGACAAATGACAAACATTTTATTTTTTAAAGTTGATGCGTGTTTTTAATGGTGCGCAGTGTAAACTATGATGAAACTTAAAATCAGTTTCATCATAGTTTACATTTGCATGTGCACATGATCAAGTCTGTAAAAGTTATAGTGTGGAACATAACTACAAAAATCATATCCATTTCCAACTGTCTAAGATTCAGAGTAACATATTTTGTTGGAAATTATGGTAATTCAAAAACTGCAGTCTCGGCGAATTGCAAATCGCGATTTTCAATTCAACTGCAATTACTCTTGCAGCGCTAATTCAAACAGTGATTTTGATTTGATTTTGACATAACTTGCAGCAGATCCATTTCATACCTGGGAATCAATTCAACAAGTCTTGTGTAACGCTGCTTAAGCCTGTTGACTATGAACAGTATTAATAGTGTGTTGTTTTTGCCTTGCTGCTCTAGTTGGAGGGTCCCACATTTGGACGCTCTCTCACCCATTTTCACAGTGGAAAAACACAAATATAGAAAAACACCAACCAGTAGTGCTTAGAAACCGGGCACACGACTTCTCTGGACTATACTTGCGCTATTTATTTTCATAGCCATTACACCGTGAAAGCGCCCACGGGGATGTAGTAATCACTTGATGCAGGACTGCTTACATACAGCGAGATGCATGGAGGACACTTTTGAGCCTCTCCACCAGCCAGTCAATCCAAGCACTCCGGGAGACTTCAGAGACCACCGCGAGTGTGAGACGCATGCAAAAAGTCAAGAAGTGCTCCAGGCGCTTGCACAAAAAGCCGTGATACGAGTCCTGGGACCTGCCTAATGAATCGCTCTATAGTCTGGACACACACATACTCATCTCCCACCTGTTTGCCCTGATACGCGGCGCTCTGAAGACATGACACCGAATCAGCTCAATGCGCGGACAACGAGAGCACTTCATTAAAGAGATCTTTAAAGGGTAGTGGGGCAGAAGGCAAACAAGACGAGGGGGGTATATTAAGTACCTCGCAGAGACAAGCACAAGATTTATGGGCGTGCAGAGGGCTCTTGTGTATCCTACAGTACGCTGGAGGGTTTTTGGCAAGACAACAACAGCACTGTCTACAAAACATATTTCAAATTAGGTACCAGTAGGGATAAGACACAATTCCCACAAGACAAGACACGAGATTGTGTCCACAAGAACGAGTCAACATTTTGACTTAATTTAGAATTGTTTGTTCTGATCTATATCTATAAATATTGTAAATATTGTATTCAAGCCAATCTTTTTGTTTTCTTACACATGCACCCTTATGCACCTTTATTTTAGAATGTTTTTTTTTTATCATTCTTCATTGTTTTTATGTTGCACCATTCCACCAAAGCAAGTTCCTTGTTTGTGTTTTTTTCAATGACAATGGCAATAAAGCTTTTCTGATTCTGATTTGAAATTAAAAAACTGCTATTTGGAACAACGACTTCTGCTTGTGGCATGCACTAGTGCAGAGGTTCCCAAACTTTTCTGGCCAGGACCCCCAAAATAGCCATGCAACCAACTCAGGACCCCCAAAGCGAAATGAAAAATAATTCTAAGAGTCAAATCAGGTTTAATGTTGGTTATTTGAATAGTTTATTGTCTTATTAGACCCTATTTCACTAAATGAAATTGTATTTAATTAGAAAAATAGAGCAAATACAGTCTCATATTTCTTCAAATTATATCTTGAAATCATCTCACGACCCCCAGCTCACCCCTCGCGACCCCCCGGGGGGTCCCGACCCCCACTTTGGGAACCACTGCACTAATGCGGCGTTCCTCAAACGTGGTACGTGTACCACTGGTGGTACGCAAACGTCTTCTGGTGGTACATGGACACCTCTTCAATTGTAATGTTTACTTCATTTAGAGCACATTTTATTCACATTTTTTGGTCTTCCTTCAGTCATTTTCTAGGTAAAACTACTGTGGCAATGATATATTACTTTCTTAAGACCTGGTTTATCCCTAATTTAGATCTGGAATAGTCCTGTTATAGACCCAAATGTAGATTTGGTGGTACTCAGGAGGCCAAATCTTTTCTTTGGTGGTACTTTTGGTAAAATGTTTGAGAAACACTGCACTAATGTTTAGTTGGAAGACTGAATGACATATTAGTAATGCGTTTTTTGTTTCAATATCACATAACAATTTTTCAAGTGTTTTTGAAGCTGTAAAGAATAACGATTTATAAAGTAAATCAGTCTTCATGTATCATTAAAGCTTGACTCCATGCTCCGTGTGCACATGTTCTACCTTTTCCTGTAATGTTCCACAGTATGGCATTCAACTTATCCATCTCCGTGGCGACAAGCAGGTGATGCCACTCGGCCCAATTACAGTCAGATCTGTGGACAGCAAACCCAACTCGCAGAAAGAATGTATGTTTTTCCAGGCAAACAAATAACAAGCAGGTGACGAACCTCCACCAGAAAAGTTACACAGTGCGTTACATTACACAACTCATGGCTGGTATAAAAAGGTCTGTATACATTGTTCAAGCAGTGGAAAAATGTGTCCTTTAATTAAAATGGCTGCCTGATTTAGTGCTTTGGGCAGAGAGCAAAGAATGAAACAGAGAAAGGGCGAGCTTGAGGTTAGGGTCCACCTCTCCTAGCCAACAAGCATTCAAGACTGTCTGACACTAATGAGCCTGATCTCGCATGTACTTCCCATCACTACACTATGGATAAACAAAATCATTACGCTCTGGCATTCAGTGTTGCAGGTGTGGGCTAATGTATTCCAGTGTCTGTCTCGTGTCTAGTCAAATGTGTCGAGGTTAAGAGAGAAATCAAAAAGTGCTGATACTCAAGGCTGAGCGGTGCAAAGACACACGCACACACGGAAGGCTCCACAAGGTAAAGGTCTGAATATTTCATAACGTCTCATTAAGGACAGAGAGAGAGAGGTTGGAGGATAATGACACCAGGTGAGGAAGCAGTAGTAAAAATCTGGGTCAAAAGTCAGACATGTTAGACTTGTATTAGCAAAAGAGAAAAGAAAGCAATGGTGGCAAAGGGGTTGGGCTAAGAGCACAAAGGTTCAATTCCCAGAAAACGTGGGGATTTTATGTGTAGAGTTTGTATTTCACTGTCCTCTGGTTTTCCAACTTAAAATGAGGATAATCAAAAGACATTTTAGAAACTTTTACAGGCAAATAATGATGTCACAAAACTAACATTTCAAACTCAATTTTGATAATAAGGAAAATGCTCATTATTCAATTGATTTCTATGTCACAAAGATAATGGGCTCTGTGCACAGCAGCAACAGCTAATGCAAATACTAGAAAACAAAATGTATAAAATAATAAAAATTTCCTTCCTATCCACATATTTTTTTCCCTCAGTTCTGCTGAAACACGAAACGAAAAAATGATGTGGACAGGAGGTAGTGCCGCTAACACTGAGCTAGCTGAGCAGCGTTGTGCAAAGAGCCGATTAAAAACATTTTTAGATGGTAGAATATAATTTTTCAACACAAAAAATAGAAGTTCCTGTCTTCTACTAGCTGATATAGATCAAAACAATTCTGAAACAAATAAGGTCAAAATATATGCATTTTCAGCGTTCAAATGATTGAACATTTGAACACAATTAGTATCAGAAAATTATTTTTGACAACCCTAATGGTAATTAAATGAAATTGTACAATGCAGTATTTTTGCTTGTACAATTTTCAATACTAATTTGTTTTATTCACTGTCAAGGTCGGAACAGTCAATACAAATAATGTATGAATGTTGTTATAGTTGTCTTTATTCATTAATTACCCACTATATGCAAATACACAGAGAAGGCTGCTGATATTGAGGCAGTTTTCATTTGGCGTTTTGACTCCTTCTCGCTGCAGCAGAAAAATACGTGAGACATGTGTGAACTGATGGGGGAGGTGTGCGTAACAATGCATCCAGTCTACAAGGACTGTTTTGGCTGTACTATTAAAATTCGATGTACTGCAGACAAGACGAGAGCTACCGTAATCTCCAAAACATGTTGAAATATCTATTGTATTCCGTAAACATGGTAGTAATACTGAAAATGACTGCAATTGTGCGGAGGAGCAGACATGTATAGTGTCGAGAGCGGTATATACTTCATGATGCTATACTGTAAAGACTTAATTGAATTCTTTTGCGATTGTGTGCCGGTCCACAACACTGGAGCTTATCTGGCACCGAGTTGCAACCGGTGAGATTTAATTACGCTGCATGAAATGAGCCTAACCTGAGCAGAATGGTTGCGACTGCAGGGGAATACCTCCATTAAGCAAGTTAGGTCAAGGGAGGAGGTGAGAAAATAGGACGGATCAGAGGGAAAGAACATGATGGGTGCGGTAAACTAGAAAAGAAATTTATAATATAGATATGATTATGATATGGATATGATTATGTGCATTTTCAATTCTGCTGTCCTATATGTTTAATTTGCTGGAAAATGAAGAGTTAGAGAAGCCATAAAACACTACTGTGATTATGCTGAAGTTAGGCTAGAAATCAGTGTGAACTGTGCATCTCAAACCAGAAGTGCAAAAAGACACTGAAATGTCATGTACATTGCAAGATTTCTGTTCCTGCTCTGATAAAACCACGATATGTGCTTTCAGTCATGCTTTAAAATACACCTAGGTAATTCCGTTGTCAGAGTATGTGTAAATCTAAATTGGTTCTCAAATGTAGCACTACAAATAATTTAATATGGCTACTGAAGCCCCGAGGGCTGCACAATACATCGCAATTGAATCAAAATTAGTAAATGACATTATAAAATCTCAAAAGCTGAAATTATTAATAATAGAATAATAGAATATCATCCGAAAAGAACAAAATATCCTGCCTTATTGTACCTGGTGTTCAGACCTCTCCAAACATGCTCTGAAATGCTGAGTATCTAAGTAGATTCTTGTATTAGTTCATATTTCAGTCTTCTCTGAATTGCCAATGCCCCTGGAGTTGTTTACAATGTACACTTTGAACAGAATAATACTTTTCAAACATTTATCACACATTACAATTCAAATCACAATAGCAAAAAATTGCATTTTTTATATTCTCATGTTTTTAATGCAATCCTAAAAAACACTTGTAGTTTTGAGTGACAGTTATAATCCTTGCATTCATTTTATACCTCATAAGGCATGGGAGAATCGGCATGTCCCAGCATCTCAGCATCCTTCATCATAAAAAATTCCATATAAGGAAAGTCCACATAATGCAAATGTGGTCTGTTTGTGTGCACCCTGACAATAGCCAAACTGGCCATTCTAGAACAATACCAACAAATAACATGATAATACAGTATTTAGTGAGTTAAGACCCAAAATACTGCATTGTAAAGCAACCTAACCACTAACAGCAGGGTACACCGCCGTACAATGCCAACCACACCAGGCCTAATCTCCATAAGTATACACTTGTGTGAGTCATCTGGCCTGCACTGAAGACTCAAATGTGCAGTCAGGAGTTTTCATAACCAGCCTGTGGCAAATGTGCGCACAAGCAGTGACACATACAAATGAAAGGGAATATCTATGGTCTCATTATACAGGCCATAATACATCACAATAGCGCCACAGACAGCAAGCAGAGCTGACCAGCCAAATCTACTATGACTCCACTTTGGACAAAAGAGAGAGAAAGTATGAGAAAGTATTGGGTGTTGCTATGGTGACAGACTTTTCATGCCCACCTGCACCTGCCTGACTTTAAAAGGACAACTTAAAAGAAAAAATATTATGCTTTTTCATATTTTTTATTAGCCTTTAAAGATGTTCTTGAGTACCTTAAATTTGCCAAATCATGTTTTGAAACGCTACCTCCCCATAAGGAGATTGTGGGTTTGAATCCTGGACCAGACCAACATCGTACGATCTCTCTGGGTGGAGTCCGCATATCCTCCCCGTGTTACCGTGGGTTCTCTCCCGGTGCTCTGGCTCCCCTCCCTCCCACCGTCCAAAGACATGCATGTGTAGTTTAATTGGTAAATCTAAAATTGTCTTTGGTGAATGAATGTGAGGTTGTCTGTTCTTGTCTATGTCTCTGTGTTAGCCCTCATTCTGATCATTTCAGGGATTTCACTAAGACACATTTCAATGTTGAAGCTTAAGTGGCAAGTTATTATTTTGAGCCTAGATAGATTAGTTTTGGAATATAAAATACTAATAGGTACAAATTGTAGTTCAAAAAGACTAAACACTGCGTCACCTTTAACAAGTTCTTGATTTTAACAATCTATTTTGTAAGTCTTTTGCAGATATACTGTGAGGTTACACAAAGGACAGGCTAGAACAGAGGAGGAGGATGCTTTCGATATGTCCTAAAGACTTGGGGGATTGTGTGTACATTTGGATGTGTGTCCTCGGGGCCCGCATATAGAGCACTCCTTCCTGCTGTCGTTGCATTTCCTCCCAGTGATGACGTCAAAGGCTCTGCTGCAGTCAGAAGGGAACTGCATGGGATTCCTGCATAAGAATCCTCCCATCTCTCCGGCTGCTGCACACGGCATTCCCACGTGTATAAGCCGACATCCTTCCGAGTGCGCAAAAGCGCCTGTGGATTTGAATGATAATAGAGGCGCTGACCTGTGGAGATGCTAGATGCTTTTGGTCTCAATAAAAAGGTATTTCTTATTTCTTTCTGGTGCCTGACTATTCTCTGACAGTCCAAACTAAATACATATGGTTACATACAACAAAACATTACGAATAATATGTGTTTTGAAGTTTTGTCTTAAGTTCATCGAGCCAATGATTCTGCTCTGGTTTTATCCTGGCAGCCTACTAAAAAGCACATTATTTTGTGATGAGGTGCATGTGATGAGACAAAGTATTGGCTGAAACACAACACAGCACACCTGCCATAGAGAGTGTTCAGTAAACATAATCAGAACAGCAAACTAACCTGTGCACTCTGTATAAACATTATTGATGTTTGGATGTGAAATCAAATGAGCTTGTCATCAGCATTTTCTACGCTTTGACTGGCACTGCCACTTTCAGCAATTCCGCATATCAAATATTTTAGCAATGAATGACATGTACCTCAACATAAATAGCTGTGGAGCAGCAAAAATAGGATGAATCACAATTAGCCTGAGCCTGCCATCTGGGAGTCACTACACAGAACATTTCCATTCATAGATACAGCCTTGTAAAACACACCGAAGAGAGCCGTCAGAGATGGTGAACTTTCAGCAAGACAGATCCATGTTGTATTCTGCCAATAACATAGTAAAGGAAAGTCACACTGGCTTTAATTTTTATGGTATAGTGGAATTGTTTTAGAAGGCACACTGTTGAGGATACATTTTAAAGGTGTGTGAGGGAAATATATTATGAATCAACAGTATGACAACAGTAGGCACATGTTCCGCTGGCATCCGTCAAGTGTGCTGCTGCACTTAGGATCTGTCCGATAGTCAAGGTCATGGGCCCTCCATCTATTTGTTAGTGGATAAAGTAGAGCAGCACAGACATGATGGGGGATGAGTCCGGAGCTCCCCACTGATCTGAGGACAGCCTGCCAAGGCTCGCTGAGCTGACAGCAGCTAAAGCCCCTGCTCCCCACATGTGCTAATCTCTCAGATTTAAATGGGAACGTAGCACTGAGCATAGAGCAAGGCAAGCCTGTCTGATCCTTGACTGCATCTAAACAGAATCTACATATTGTATAGATCTTTCACTTCAAGTCCTTCTGAGGTGCAATATATTTCTACAGAAAATATAACAAACAATTATTTGAAGGCCATTTTAATGATATTTTAAGTGAAATCCTTTCCTAATGGGTTTAAAGATATATACTGTATACTGTGTCATGTATTTAAAAGTTGCACTATGTAACTTTGCTGGTGGGGGTCCGCCACATTCTCAACACCATGGAGAAGTTATTTCTTCACCTGGAATGTTTCACAGTATAGCATTATACTTATCTATCATGTATTAAAATAACATGCATTTTTATTGCTAAAAAAATACCTTCTACATTCTTATGGTGAGTGGAGTTGCCTCACCACATATCTCCATGGTGAAAAATTTAATAAATTTAATTCCAATCTGTCGAACATTCCAGACAAAGAAAGCATACTCTCCACCAGAAAAAGCTCCATTGTGCACATTTAAGAATTGGAAGCACTGTCAAAATAAGAAATAATCTATTTTAGAGTGTGCAAAAACATTCACTCAGGGTATCCATTTCGATACAATGGATAAGCAGGGAGTGTGAGTTGACTGTTGTGTGACTTGAGATTGCACCACATTCAGGGCTGAAGAGCATGAGCAAAAGAAACCAGAGCAACAGGGAGGGCGGGTGAGTGAAAGTCAGTCAGTGGAGGAGGAGAGACTTTCTTTACGAGGGCAGACTGGGAACCAGCGAGAGGCAGGGAAACCATGACAACCAGACAACCAACCCTGGCAACCAATACAGCGTTCTCACTGTCAAAGGCAGACTGTTGGTTGGCAAGGGTTAATCCGAGTTGAGAAACGAGAAAAGGAAACAACTGCTGTGTATGTAATCTAATCATATATGCAGAGAAAATGTGTCGTATAAAGTGTCCCGAAGCTCAAAGTTGAAAAATATATACTATAGTAGCAAAATCTCCATCCAAAACACCATCCATATTTTATTGAAGTAACAGTGCTATATAAATGTAACAACTTGAAGCGGCGGCGAAGAGAAAAATTGTATCTGGGAAAGTATGAAATTGTAAATAGCATGAAGCGATAGCATATTACCCCAAAAACACAGCCGCACAGCAGTGGAACGGCGGAACTCTGTGATAGAAAAATATGATAGGACAGCTTGAGAGAAATTTGTGCACATGTGGTAAGTGAAGAAAATGGACCGTAGCGCTTGTGTCAGCCTAACATGACTCTCCGCACAAGCTAACAGTGTGATGGTAGATATGCCGGGTGACAAGCAAATAGAATAAGATGACAAAAGTACAAGTTCAGAGGGAAAAACTCACTTATTCAATGACCTCCCATCTAAAGATTTATCTGTCTTCTTCATTGGAGGTCTGCGATAGAGACATGGAAATGCTGGAGAGGGGAGGAGTACATAATGAGGAGTCAATCGATACTTTACCTTAATTAATAACCTCCACCGAAGCCCAAACATTCATGAACTCCAATTCCCTTATTCGGTTTTGCTTTTGCCCCTCCCCCATTGCTTTGCAGCTCTCTCCTCATCATTAATCTCTGAAAATCGTTGGCTACATGCATTCCTCCAAATCAATGCAATTCCACAGAGGTCTTGTCTGATTTACCACATGGCTGGATCCCCGTATGAATCTCGGCTGGCCTGGGGAAAAGGGGACTCGCAGGGAGGCAGAGACAGAGCAATGAATCAGATATAAGGGGTGACAAACAAAGTGACAGGGAACATCACTGCAGCGCAACCTCAAAGTCACAGGTAAAAAGAGCACGAAGCACACCCCTTCGATTCAGGGATGTAATTGGGTCTCTCGTTGGGCATCATTGTGAAGTCAATAGAACTTTATTTACTATGCTGTGGTATGGAGAAAGTTACTAAAGAATGAAATGGCAGTGGCTCTGTGGTAGAAAGTTCACATTCAAACCTATAAGTTGGTGGCTCAATCACAGCTACGACAAGTGCATACTTTCCTTTGAGTGAACACTTGACCCACCTTGCCAACATATTTTAACTGATTGATGGTGGTTTCAGTGGTTGTAGATGGAAATTGGCTGCAATGCTTCCACCACATCAAATACTAATCGAGAACGAGATTCAGTCATTTATAATCGCCAATTATATGCTTTGGTCTTTTACTTCTCCAAAGTCTATTTTCAGTCAGGCCGCAGAGGTCAGACTTTAAAGGAAGAAAATGTACTATTTTTATGTTATAAATGTCATTAATTAAAAGTATTTTTTAAATTACAAAACCAAAACCAAAGCAGAATAAATTGTAATCAGTGCAAGAAACCCTCCAATATTCAAGACTCAAATGTCCAATTACAAGCACAGGCTCTTTTATGATCTCTTTTTTATGATTAAGCAACAAAAGCAGATTGAGTTTTTACCCAGTTCATGTTTTGATATCTGTTCTTGTCAAAGACCCATTCACAAACTGCAGAGTGATTCAAGAAGGCTTCTGCATCCTGGCTTACATGCACACATATGCTGTACATTCAGGCTGATTAGCACTCGACATACTGAAGGCATCAGCTGTGAGCTCCACACGCACGTAGCAGGACCAGGCTCCCACCATTAGGATCCATTTCAGGGCTGAGGGAGCGGGACTGCGGCTCGGGCAGACAGTCGAACAGCTGAGGTCACGCGGGTTTGGCTTGTAGCACCACCGCTCTGATCCAGAACACTTACACACTCCACTCCTCAGCTGGGAGCAATGCACAGCAGCCAGCAGGTCAAAAGTTCTCTGACCTGAATTTCTGCTCAGCCCCCCCTCCGGAACACGGCTATTTGATTGCTCTCTTTCATTTACCCGCTTGGCAGTTTTTCCACCAGCTTGACAACTTTTCGAGGTAATCTTGTGAACACAGGTGAGATAAACAGCTGGTGCTTTAGGTCATCTTGAATATCGAGATTATTTTAACAGCACAGGTTAAAGGTTGCACAGGGTTTCAGCACCTGCACGGTTCACAAGCAAAGTACAGACACCACAGATGCTCTAAGTGGCTGAGCATTTGCCAAGCGCTTTTTCATTGACGGAATTGACTGAACTGTTCCCCTCACTTGTCATCATCAGGAATATCATGTGCTGTGAAACCGTATGGATCTCTTCCAACCAACAGGAAATCTCTGCCAGAACACATTGATCGCAATCAACTCTCCAGGTATCAGTCAACGTCGAATTAGCGGTTTTACATTACCGCAAAATGGATGAGAATAAGACGGATGCGTCTGAGTCCATGATAACAACAAACTCTAACCTTTTCATTTCATGCTGAATGGTGGTACACTAGAGGTGGGGAGATTATCCAAATAATAGTAAAATATATGCACTTTGTGGGTAATTTTACAGTTATTTCACATTTGTCTGATACTTAAACCTCAACGAATACATTTAAAGACATGTTTTACCACATATGTTGGATGGGCAAATTATTGTGGGAACATAGTCATCGGACAATGCCCAAAAAATATCGAGATATCCATTTTTGTCAATATTGCCCACCTTCACTGCGCACATTGCAACATAGAAACCTCCTGTTGTGATGGTGGAGGCAGAGAAAGCAGCTGGACACACTGGCATGTCTTGTACTGTAAGGCTTGTGAAGCCACTACAAAAAGCAGAGAGTAGTTGAGATGACTACACGGGCAGCTTTTTGTCAGATGGACAGTCAATATGAAAGGCCTTGGAGCGCACATGATTTCACTCTTCAAATGTCAATCAAAGAATCAAGGAGCCTCAACACCCAGCCTCCCAATTCTTTGTAGGTCAATATCCCAGTCATGCAAAAACAACGAGCTGCACTGGATTAACTGCCACTGTTTTTTCACACAATAGGGCATTTTTTCTGCTAATTGCACAGTCTTTACTGGAACAAAGTTGAAGGAGAGAACAGTAAAGCATTAGGGAAACAATGCAGCGATTGAGTGCACCTTAACTCTTTATTGGCTAGTACAGTACACACCTTTGTTCAAAGAAACAACTTTCATCATGAAAAAGTTTGTCAATTCTACTGTAATCACAAAATCTAGAACAAACCTAAAAGGGTCTAATTTAGAGTCTCAGATCGACAAAAAATAAATCCCAGTTTCACAAAACGAAAAACGAATAAAGTCCCCATATTTCCACAACCCCGTCACGCAATAACGCTATATAGCTCTAAAATGGCTTCCATGCTTTTGTGAGTTCAGACCAATCAGTAACCAGCCATGCAGACACTCCATATCTAAAGATTCCATCAAGGACCAATGGCCACCTGACAAAGATATCACACACGGGTAGAAGGGAAGCTGAATGGAAAAGGTAAAGAGAGTGACAAGTATTAGACCAAAAAGAGAGCAGAATTGAGTAAGATATTTATGCCACGTGGGTTCAGCCAATCATAGTGAAGTGTGGTATCTGAGAAAAGCACATTGTTTTATATTACCTTTAAAACATACCTAAAGCATGAATCATTAACCATTATTTGCATGTTATCAGAGGTGAGGGTGAAAAGCTGGAGTACCAAGAATGAGACCATGGATGATACCAAGGGAGACACGTAGCCCATTACCTCAAAGACTGTAATGTTCCTAGTGAAATATTCATTGTTATTAATTTGATTGGGGCAAGTAACACTGACCATTGTAACAAATTGTGTCCCATTAAGTTCATCTGTTTGCTGCAAGAACTGGACACGTGAATCCATGCGTGTGCGCTCGCCAAGGGGACTTTGGATGCATGGAGGATTAGATCAGGAAGCCAGAACAGAACCTCAGTAGTGGCCATGTGTATGTGTTAGGACACAGCCTAATCACTTAATGAACTGCACCACTCCTCCGAGCAGGACAGCCAGATCAAGCATGGGCCTTCCGCTTTCACCCTTCTAATAATACCTGCCAACCCCAGTGCAGGATAGCTCACGGGGGATTTAGTCTATTGGACTATCCCGGACGCCGCTCAGAGCCAAGACAAGCTCATTGGGTGCTTAGAGTTGCCAGACCAACCTTTTCCGCTGGGTCTGGGAAGCGATGTGACAGATTAGCGCATGGTTAATGGGCGAATGGGATGCTATGCAATGTCATTAATCTGAATAGGTCTGGCAAGGATGGGTGTACATGGACGCCAATAAGCAAATGATTTTTCAAACACAGAAGACACAGGTTCTTTTATTAATGCCCCTTTTGAAGAGTAATTGAAGTGCCCGTGAAGACACATGTTGCAGTGGTAATTTATAGGAGGTGCAAGATGGTTTAAAAAATTAAAATTAAAGGTCGACACATTGTGACGCATAAAAGCTAATGAAGCATAGTTGAGTTATGATTGGCGCTGGCTTGTAGCTTTGACTTGACTTCTCGGTGATACATCAGAGGCGTACAAAGAGAAATGCTTGTGTAAACCTGCTCTTCGCTTGACTTAAATAAATCTTGAGCAGCAGTGATGATCTCACTGACAACTTATCATTAAGCAAATGAGTGTAGGTACCCAATAGAGCATAGTGCAAGCTCTATACAAGCATAAACAGCCATTAGACATTATCACCAGCTAAAGCCAAAGAGCCTGGCTGCTACAGAGAGAAATCCACTGAACACAAATTATTAAATGTGAGCGGCGGCGGTGGAGTCGAGCCAAGTTTTTTGGGGTTAATCTCTTATGAAGAAATAGGATACAGCAAATTCACTCTGCATCAAATGTTACATTATATAAAAGAGTGGGTGTAAAATATTACAGATTAACACATGGTGACGCATTAACTTGTATTTCTTGCCTCTTCCACAGGTTCAGAGATCATTTTGTGTAGGATAATGAATGGGGAGGGAGACTATTTCAAAGCCCACTAGGCACATGGCACAAGCGCAGCATGACCAGTTGGACCTTGGCACAGAGGCAAGAAGTGTAGCCTATTGTATCCTCTATGATGAGCAGATGAGAAAGAGAATCCCTCTTATGCATCTTTGCTGTTATGGCCAACACTGTGCATGCATTTCCAACATTGTAAGCCAAAACAAAAATCCAAAAATTAATTCAACTTTAGCAAACTGCAGTGTCATTGCTGGTAAAAAGGAAGTGTGCTACTTTTTATTATGCAAATGGGCCATGCACCACGCACCAATATTCCCACCTCCTCTCTCTTCCAGTGTATTCTGTCAAGATCCACATCCAAAGGAAAACCCACGTACGTAGTCTACTGCTGCGAGCCTACAGGAAAAACGCCTGTCTGCTCGCCTCCTTTCGTTGCCTTGCCTTGCCTTGCCTGCAGACTAAGAATAGATCAATGTATCAGGCAAACAGGGATTAACTGCGCTGTGGTCCAATCCCAGTGAACACACAGCCACACGGAGAACAGGAGCAAAGGGACGCACTCCAAAAAGTTCCACCATTCTCCCCCTCCATCAGCCTGTGCCCCTCCAATGTCATCCTCAATGGGGAAGAGATTACGCACACACCCACCCGTTCCGAGCGCCAGAGCACATGCAACAACAAGCCAATGTAAAGCCGCAACAGCTATTCCTAAATCCCCCCTTGCTTATGTCAACGCAGGGAGAAACCGACAGAGGTAAAGCCAACTATTGTGCACCTGCCACCGGTCAAATGTAAAACTCGCGCAAAGAAACAGTGCCAAACTAACCTGTCTGTCCTTTACCCAGCGTCTTCTCCAAACGGTAAGGTCCCACGTAATTGGCATGTTGGGCACCGCTGTTGTCTTTGCCGGACGATGACATGTCGAACGAAAATCGGTCACTTCACTCAACGAAACACTCCTTCGCTGGTGGTCCGAACCGCAGCAAAGTGTTTTTATGTTACTCCACGGGTTTCTTCTGGCTCCTTCCTCTGTCGGTGTTTCTCTATCCTCACTCGCTGGCTGAGGAGGAGGCGAGGTGCTCTCTCTTTCTCTCCTCTTTTCGCCTATCGCTGCAGCAGACGAGCCGCAAGTGCCTTGAATCTCATTGTGGAGCTGGGGAACCTGCGCTGCCGCTCTGCGTCTGTGGGAGATGCTGCTGAGGCGCGTACGTGCTGCTGACGGACAGGCGCCGCGGCCAATCAGAGGAGAGGAGAGGTGTTTTCAAGCGTCTGCCTTGATTTTTCTGTGTTGGAAGTTGGTTCAATTAAATTATTTTTTGTAATTGTTAGAGTATGAAGTAAACGTAAGATACATTTGAGAGAGCTACAGTTCATTGATTCCCAAGCAGTGTGCCGGGATACACTAGCGAGCCTTGAGGTACTGCCAGGTGTGCCTTAAAAAAAATGTTTAGTCAACAGTTTCCTACATGGATGTAATTTAATCATTTACTAATTTTGCAGTGTCCTGGGCAAACCAATAAAGCATGAAAAAATTCACCAAATTTAAAACCGAGCAGTGGCATGGACAGTATTCACCACACTAGGCTATCCCTTTATTTTACCAAAAGTGTGATTTGCTAATGCTTCAGTAGGTGATGTGCTGTGGAATGTTTTCATGTGAAACTCAAACAAGGTTCCAATCTATCCACTTTCTTAATCCAAAAGAGGCAGTTAAAAATGTAGGCTGTAACAAAAGACGTATTTGTCTCAATACATGTTATATATTTTCTATTAATTATTTGAATTGCCCTCTGTCTCTTTCTAATTTATACATATGATATAAACCATTTTTGCCAGATGTGGGGTGCAAAAACAGGTTTGCTTGTTTGTTTTTTGCATGTTTATTTTTGGTGTGTAGAGTAGCGATAAGACAGCATACACATTTTTTAAAAGTAATTATTTAATGAATTGTTGCACTCTATACAATGCGCTTATTTATTTATTTTTTTCATAAAATCAATCATCATCATTGAGGAACTTTATTTGTAGTGTCCATCAATCCTAGGACAAGTGCAATTTTACATATAAGGTGATTTACTTCTTTACGTTGAATGCTGAATTTTAGCAGTAACGACTTTTTACTACTTGAGCAGCAACACTCTTACTCACTGGCACAGTAAATCATACAGTTACTAAGGTGACATAGGTGTAGTGTGTATGTGTAGTTAGATAGTTACTGGTGTTTATGTTTAGGAAAGCTCTTTTAAAAATCACACTAGTATCCCAGTCCCACATATTTGTATTAGTGGACCAATGTGTACCCATATCCTGTAACAATGTCTTATTTTCTTATGAAACACAACAACACTTTCAGAACCAACAAATACAATTTTGCACAAAGCGTTCAGTGGATTCATAAATATTTATAGTGGCTGTATTTACGGAAAGGTGCTATCATTGCAGTGGAGGCCAGTACACATCCTGCCTGCGTGTCTCCCCTGCTTTCCCATTCCCCTCTGGTCTGCACTTGTCCTTTTTAACTGTCCCTTCTCTCACCTCACCTGCTTGCATGACTGGAGTGCTTGTGTGTGTATGTGCACGTTGGCCCTGGATTCATTTCACACACCACTGGTCTGAGCCCGGTGACTGTAGCTCTGGCCCCTGTCAGTGTCTCTCGGGGGCCGTAGAGAGTACAGCTGTCAGGGGACTCACCAAAACACACAACACAGGCGGTCCGACCTCCAAATGTTTCCCCAACTCGGCGCAAGGTTAAAAGTGCTGCTGAAATATTCAACAGAAGGGGTTACATCAACAGGCAGTGGATACTTCAAAGACTATTTTCAATGTTCCTTGAATGCAGAAACTAGATGGAATATTACTTCACTTTTTCAGCAGTCAATTAGTGCAGATAGTGAGTTGCAGACAAATTTGCAAATATGAAAAGAATGTAATTAAGCTTGCAGTTTTTCAAGGGACATGTCAGTTAAGCAACGATACATCACTTTAAATACCTCTAGAGTTATTTGAAAGATTCCTTGTTACAAGAAAAGGACAGCAGGGCAGCAGTCCTTCTCAGAGTCACATGCTGGCTGTGAGTTACATATAGAAATACTTCTTAATTCATTCCTCCTCATTCATTCAGGTTGTATTCAAACCCACTTTACTCCTTCAAAACTCATTACATTGTACCCTGAAACTAAAATCTTTAATATGTATTAAAAAAATAAGATAATCCTTTATTGTCTGATGGGAGAAATTTGTCCTGGGGCAGAGGGCCACATGCTTTAACACAGAGAGACAAAGACATCACCAAAAAATGCAAGCACGGTGTATCAACATCACCAATGAACACGAAATACAAAAAATACAAAAAAAAAAAAAAAAGGCATCAGGGGCCTGTCAATAACCAAAGCATTTCCCACTCTAAAGTTCACTGTAATTGCACATTCCCAGTTCATCTCAATTGCACTTAACCTCAACCAACAGCATGCAAGTTTATTTATTTATTTATTTATTTATTTATTTATTTATTTATTTATTTATTTATTTATTTATTTATTTATTTATTTATTTATTTATTTATTTATTTATTTATTTATTTATTTATTTATTTATTTATTTTTGCACATTCCCTAAGCCTGTGTGTCGTTTTTTTTAAACAACATGCAAATAAACTACTAACTTCTGCTATGTGTGAACCAGGATCTTTGTCAGGAGTACCTTTCTGTAGAAGACTGTGCATCTTTAAGAATGAGCAGAGAATCAGAATTACTATTATCCATCCCCAAGGAGAAATTATTTTCATTACAGACATGCAACCAATGTAATAGCCGAAATTGGGGTTTCACTCATTCTACGTTGCTAAGGTTAACTTCAACTTTAACATCTCTTTTTCACCTGTTTTGTCAGCTCCCAGTCCCGGTCACAAAGATAGATAATGGGCATCTAATCCTTTTATGACGTCCTTTCACGCTGAAATCTGGCTTTAACTGGAAACACCACTGATAGCTGTTGTTTTTCATGAATATTGATAGTCACATATGTCCTTGCTCTTGTTTCACACTGATGTTTCATGTTGTCTCCTCATGATGTGATAACTATGTCTCCACCTATGTCTTGTGTATAAAAAGCATGTGTTCTGATTTTCATGTACCTCCGTCGACCAGGGAGAGTCACTATGTCAGGGAAAGGCGTCTATTCACTCTGGTACCAGTGAATAAACAACTCATTGATCAGACTCATTCTCTCTGCATTTTTATTGTTTAACTTGTTTTAAAGAAATCCACAACTGCAATTCTCCCGTAACAGTTGGCGTCAACGAACAGCGGCCTTCGCCCGGTCTGGGTTCTCTCCCGGCGTGAGTCAGCGTCTGGCCACCTGGATCTTCCAGCCTCTAACCTCATCTGCTTTCTGAGACGGAGGGCTGTCTCACGGGGACGAGGACCACCGGCGCAAGGTTTCCGAACCAAACATCCTACTTTGTTGTGGTGAGTGAGTCTGCATCTTTAAGTTTTTATTAGTTGTATAGGCGTTTAGAGCCCTAAAATTGTCCTATTACAATCTAATAAAAGTAAAGGGGGAAATTTAGTTTGATTTTAAAATCAATTGCAATTTGAAAACTTCTAGGAGTAATACTAAATAGTTACTAAGCATTCCTTCTGTTTGTCTGCCGATTGCTGGAGATAGCTCTGCTAAATATATTTGATTAAATATCTGAAGGGGTAGGAATCCTCCTTGGACCAGACTGGACAGGTAGACCTTCTTGGGGGTCAGGCTGTCGGGAAGTCCAGACGCTGAAAGTGAGTCTGGCTCACTTTTTCCACTTAACTGAGCAAGAAATCTTGATTTAAGAGTGAGCTCTGTTTAAGTTTGTGTCACATCTTAAAGAAAACGAGAGGTTGGGTTAAGAGTATAATCTATTGCAAGAACTTTGACCTTTAAAGGGAAGATAAGTGAGCATAGATCTCTTCGGGGAACCTTTAAAAGAGTTTTTAGCCAAAGCAGGCTAAAAATACCTCAGAGTACTTAATTTATTGAATTGAATACACTAATATTGTTATTAAGTGACACATTAACCTGGGAATTTAAAAGAGCCCAGCTTAGGAAAAGTGGAGAAAGCTCTTGGGGAGTTTTCGAGACGGAGGTAAAACGTCTTAAAAGATACACGCTACGCAGACGTGCGTAAAGCGGTGAAAGGTGCGCACTACCATTTTATCTGGGAGATAAGAAATCTGGGAGATATTAAATATCTGGGAGATAAAATATCTGGGAGATAAAATGGGATCAAACCAGTCAGTGGTGGAGGAGGCCCCTACAAGCCCTTTAATCCAGGCCATGACAGACAAACACGGCAAGGAATGGATTTAAGTATTAACTGTGTGGTCCAAGAAATATAGCTTTCCTGAAGAAGGATCACTGAGCACTGATTTCTAAGAAAAATTAAAGCAAATTAAAGTTAAAAGACTTATTATAACGTAAACATTGATAACGTTAAAGAAGGAGACCTGAAAAGAGAAAATAATAATAATAATTTATTTATTTTTTTAATTGAAGGAATAGAAATTAAGCAACAGTAAAGAATTACTCTGCACACATTTGCACTCACACGTCACTCATTATCTTTGTTTTTGTTTCTGTTACAACCTCCCTCTGACTGCTGCGAGCGCCGGGCTCCAAACCACTGCACGAGGGTCAACACGCTCTGTCCAGCCTTGTGGACCAGACCCTGTGGACCGGACTCTGGAGAAGATCAAGCTTAATAAGACCCACACCATTGCCACACCATTCCTCCACCAACGACCCGGATGCCCTCTTGGGCTACAAGCTGCACTAAGCTGGGCACAAATGAAACGGACTGCCATTATCTCAATGACATCGCCCAAACAAATCATTGCATATTGGACAATAAAGCTAACACGGGTGGATGAGTGCCACCTCAAAGAAGATTTAGTTCAAAGACAATGGTTGATGTTCATGTTGCAAAAGAAAGTTGCTGAGAAAGTCACATCTGAGAGACATTGTTTACAAAGCCACTATCAGGACCCAAAGAAAACAAAACTGCAAGGAGTATCACCCAAAACCAGGTGACGTAAAAAACATACACAGGTCAGTTATAGATGTGGACATTGGTGGTGTTGAATTTTAAAAAATAAATAATTGGGGGACATGCAAATAGGGAAAAATGAACCAATAAACTCAACAGCGTGTCTATAACAAAAAGCACTATCAGAATGATAACAAACTAGGAAAACTCAATTGGCGTAAACTTAATTATGGAGAGCTCCTTAGATTATTACAGAGTGAGAGTAGGTTTGATGAACAGTCATCAAGTCTAAAGGATTTATTACACTTGTTGCAACAAGAGAGAACTAACAATTTTGATTTTGAAACATGGTCTATGTTCTGGGGAATGTGATCACAGACAGGACACTTCCTGTACCCACACAGTCACAAAAATGTGTTTTAATATGACGTCATTTTAAAGGTTGTGCACAACTCAAACTATGAACATGTGACATTTTTGGACTTGACGAGTAAAGCTCTTGGACTAAAGAAGCTTCACTAACGTCTGTTTGTGTGAATGTGTATGAATGAATTAACCACTTTCTACTTTGCTTTGATTATGGACTTACGCATTTTCTGAAGTTTTTATAGATTTCTTTGGCATAACTAAGACAAAGGTTATTTTAATCTCAAATTTACAGGTTTCAGCAGATGACCCAAAGGAGCACATATATCCAGAGTGGATCTGTGTGTACAGTGGAACAAACAATTATAAAGTAATACTTTAAATGTGTGTCTAATTTGATTATTTTTCTTCTCAGGTTGGTAATGATAATTTTTTTTTGCGGAGACTGACACAGTACAGGTGGCATTTATGCACGGAGGACCTGAGCCCGAAACAGGGGCTGGTGTAACAGTCTGTGTGTTATTTGTGATGTTTCCTATTTACCAGAAACAACTATGGACCAAGAAGATAAACCAGTCGAAGCTGGTTGATTGTAATGCATGAAATTATTCCTCCACAGGTTTCCTGGCAGAAGATGAAAATGTATGTTTGTTTTTTGGTTTTCAAAAAAGGCTATGATATAATTAGACAAAATTTCAGAATATATATATTTTCATTAAAGATATTAAAGACATTCATATGTGATCTTTGATTTGAATTTGATTCAGAAAAGGCCCATTGAAATAATATATATATATAAATCGAATTATAATACTAAGGTATGAGTGTGGCAATTAATATTTAAAATAAAATATTGTTAAAAGAATAGTAATAGGAAAAGAGAAAATTAGACAAGAGAAGGTTTTTTTTTAACGCACATTTTCCATATTTGGTCTATTGATATGAATTAAGTTTTGTGTTTAGTTTGTCTGCTCTGAGCCTTTAATTAAGTCGCCTGTAGCTGGTGCACTTATGGCTCTGCCCAGCCACACTCAGGCCAACTTAGCTTTTGTTTGACCTGGTGGGACGGTAGTCACGTTTTCGCTTTTCTTTTGCTCAGGTTTAGCTGGGGATGGGTTTGTCCTTAGGTTGGTAGTGGTGTTGGTACTGGCTCCTCACGGCCCTGTACAGGAGTTGGCCCGGTGTCACATCATCTGTGTGTTCTTTTTGGCCGGCCCATCAGGTCCACCTTTCTGTTCATTCCTTTGTTTTATATTATTTTCTCCTTTTGGGAAAGGGAGGGCAAATTTAACTAGCGGCACTCACAGGAAAAAAAGGGGGGAGTGCACTTTGTTTTTGTTTCTGTACAGGTCAAAACACGGCTGAAGCTGCAGAGCTGGAGCTAGACCTGGTTTTGAACATAGGAGGCAACGCTGATTGACACCCGACATCGCTGTGGGACAGCCGAGGGGGCACATGGATCCATGCTTCACACTGTGGCAATGGACCCAACGCTCACGAAACAAAACAACTTCCTGAGCCGCACGGAGCGTGTGGGGAGACAGCTCCCACCGCTGGAACCACATCTGCTCTTCCCCTGGAAGGGGGGAGGAGAGAACTCAGAGTAAGCAACCCACTGCTGGAGGACCAGGGTGAGCTTATGGTGAAGAAATTGAATCTCCAGATTTAGATTTTCATGTGTGCCTTATTTCTGACAATTTTGATAATATGGTTAAGTTTGATGCCTGGTTTCATTTACTCAAATAAACATGGCGTGAAACGAAGCACCCGTAGTCTGACTTCTGACGAGACGGCCTGGTTAGAAGCATTGACTAAGTCTTACAACCACTCAACTGTCCACACTTTAAATTACTGGTATCAATATGTAAAGAGTCATAATTGATCTGATCGTCATCTGTGCACATGTTTGCCCATAGCTACAGCAGCAGCATAGAATCTTGCCACACATTGGACCCTGGTTTAAAGTTCCCGACAATGCCGGTCGTGAACCTTGATTTGGGCCGGTTCACATCAAGCCCGGTTCTAAGTTTTTTAATTTGTTGCTGACATTTATTGTTCTGTGAATATGTTTTTCTGTGTGGATATCAGATGTGTGGATGTCTTCCGGTGGGTTGGGCTGGATGTGCGGCCGTGGTCCCCTCGGAGCATTCATACATCATATTTCCACACCCACACTCTGATCACAGACTTAGAAAGCGAATTGGCTCCACATGACCCGATTTGGGGATCTGTTGTGCCAGACGACCACAACCTCTGGACTTCAGATCAAAAGGTCATGCTGGGCCCTATTCCCAGCATGGGGGATAGGCAAGATAATGTTAAGGGTTTAAACTCTCAGTTAAGTGTTCTCATCATTTGTTAATAACACTCTCTCTGTTTTAGCCTCTACGAGGGAGGAGTTAACATGCCTTACGCTCTGTGGCTCCTCAAAATCGCCTGGTGTTAGATCAGATCATCACTAGCCAAGGGGGGGGTCTGTCAGACCTTGGGGAGCACCTGTTGGACCTACAGACCTGCTAATGATAAAGGGGGTGGCGATAGCACGGGCATAGCTAATCTCACTAAATTACGAGACCTGATGGAGGGTGAGACTGCGAAGGGCTAGTCGCTGTTCACTCTCGATTGGTTTCTCTCATCCTGGAAAGAGTTGTTGATAAATATTGCATTCTTCTTTATCTTAGTTTCCTGTCTTGTTCCCTGCATTCTTAGAATGGTGAATAATCTAGTTTCTTCCCAGTTTTTGTTTCTGCAGAACCGAGCAGAGGCCATGAGCCTGACAGTTAACTGGGACTTGTCTGGTGAATTTGACCTGGACTTGGACTGAACTGAACCATTAGGCCCGGGTTGTTTTCAACATGTTTATTCGAAGGCATCTTTACATTTAGGTGTTTTTTAAGTTCTGACTACAGGTTGATTAACTTGATTGTTTGACAGATGAATGAATAAAGATATGTTATTCTAATGATTTAATTGATTACAGATTTTGAGTGTAACAGTAAAATGCTTTTATCTGTGACATGGGGTGGACTGTAATAGCCGAAATTGGGGTTTCACTCATTCTACGTTGCTAAGGTTAACTTCAACTTTAACATCTCTTTTTCACCTGTTTTGTCAGCTCCCAGTCCCGGTCACAAAGATAGATAATGGGCATCTAATCCTTTTATGACGTCCTTTCACGCTGAAATCTGGCTTTAACTGGAAACACCACTGATAGCTGTTGTTTTTCATGAATATTGATAGTCACATATGTCCTTGCTCTTGTTTCACACTGATGTTTCATGTTGTCTCCTCATGATGTGATAACTATGTCTCCACCTATGTCTTGTGTATAAAAAGCATGTGTTCTGATTTTCATGTACCTCCGTCGACCAGGGAGAGTCACTATGTCAGGGAAAGGCGTCTATTCACTCTGGTACCAGTGAATAAACAACTCATTGATCAGACTCATTCTCTCTGCATTTTTATTGTTTAACTTGTTTTAAAGAAATCCACAACTGCAATTCTCCCGTAACACCAACCACAAGCAGAAAATACAGGTTCAAATAAGATGAAACTGGAACACACAGAAAAAGCAACCAACACAAAATAATATATGCAAATGCCCATATAAAGTGCTAACCACCATGCCATGGTTTCACTGTGGATGTATATAGTAAACACAAAGGTTGTATTGAGCTTATACATTATGCGACAACATTAAATGAACGATACAGGACAACCTTTAGACATTAATAACCTTATGTCATGTAAATATTTGCATTAATTCACACAAACCTTTGCAATCATTGAATCAAGTCGTATTTACAATTTCATAACAAAGCTCTTCGTTATTAAATACTGTAATTTGTGAGCTGCTGTGTCCAGGTAATTTCTGGATCCATCAAGTTTGCTGTAGAAGTCTACCACCTTCTTCTTTTTCATCCTTTCATCGCGTCACCTTGTGCATAAACACGGTCCAGTTTGGTGTCTTTGAGGTGTTTTCTGAGGATTTGTGCCATTTCCCATGATGCCCTTCTCCATCACCGCCCAGAGCCCAGTTTGTGTGGGGTGCAGTGACCTCCAGTGAGAGCCTGGTGGTGGAGCTCTGCCAGCAGGACCAGGCCGTGTGATGTCAGAGCCAGGTGTGTGTGTGTGTGTGTGTGTGTGTAGGTGTGTGTGTGTGTGTGTGTAATAGGCACAGTCTCCATAATGGATTAGGGCCCAGTGTTAGCACAGGTAGAGCAGCCACACTTTGAAGTCTTGTGGAAACATCTGCAGCTTGAGTTTTTAATCACCACACTGCACCTCCCTGCCTGCTCCTCATCAGTCCCCCTGCACCTTCACAGCTCAACACCCCACCATTCCACTTTAATTCCTTATCTGCGGAGGAAGTGGAAGTAGTTACTTTTGGAGTTATGGCAGGGCAGGGCAAGGAAACTTTTGCTGACCCAAAAACTGCAGCGCGCAAAGAGCAAAGTCATTTAATGCAATGCTTTTGTGCTAATTATGACCAGCCACTCATTAACTGGAATCGGTTATACGGGTGAAGCGTTTTGACAAGGGGTGTAATGAAAAGTGGGACAAGTTGCGCAATTAGGTTTAAGCTTAATAGATTACTTTTAGATTCAAGACAGGTTTTTATTGTTGTTCATGTTTTTTTTTAATCATTCGAAGCAAAAAATAATACAGAACTCTTTTTCATCATACATCGACAGTTTTGGCTGCACTCTGCTGCCTTGCTCAGAAGTGCCACGTGATGTTGCAGTGACATGTCTGGTCAGTTGATTAACAGATCTTTGGTTGTGCATTTACCAATCTGTAAATTGGGATGAAGGGGCATGCCATGCTTTCTCACAGCGGGGATTTAGTTCTGAGGAAGTCGGAGGATTGCAGATAGCGCTGTCGTCCTACTGCTCCAAGTAGGAAGCCAGCGCCAAAATCTGTGTACATCAGGTGACTGACACACCATAGCAACATCATGTAGTCAAAACTGTCAAGGTATGACAAAAAACTGTTCAGAAGAACCTTTTTAATAAACATATATAAAGGATAAACCTAACTAGATAACATTTTCTTGGCTGCACATAAATCAAAAAGTGGGACATTCTCCACATTGGTGGGACAGAGTGGGCAGAACAACCAGATTAGGGACACGTGATCACCCTCACTCTGGCTTGTGGGCAAAGTCTCTGATTCAAAGTCACACACTGTTTTAAGACTCATCACTGAATATGGAAAAGTAATGCTTTATATTTAAAGTGTAGATCCTGTTGTGAGGTTTATAAACTGTTATTTCCCACACTCTGCACCGCTTTTGTCGATGGAAACCGACAAACCCAACCTTTAACCAAACATTTAAGCCAATTTTCCTGATGATATGTGCCGCTATGCATCTCCGTGACACACTCAAACCAGTACATGGATTCTGTTTCACTTTCCATCAATAATGCACAGTTTTGAGTAGAGCTTCATGTCTTCACTTACACTTGCATGTCAACAGCCATGTGCAAGACAAGCTGTAAAGTGATCCAGTACAGTGCTTCTATCCTGTCTGTCTGATTTGTGCAAAGACTGCAGATGAAGCCTGATGTCTCCCTTGGGTTCATCGCCAAGCTTTCGTTGTGTACAAGAGGTTAACTGCACTGTGAGAAACAAACAACTCTGCGTATGCAATATTTGTTATTGCTGTGAAATTCAAGCCATTTCACTCGTCCGTTGGGGTCTGGGCATCCCGATATCCATTGACCTTGGCCTTCCGATTACATTGCTCTTCTCTCGGCTTTGTCTAAATGTTGGGGATGAGTACTAATTGTCTGTTGTGCATCCACAGGACACAGTAATTAATCAAACGCCCCGTGTTGGCCAATCTCACAACTGCCAACTGTTCTTGAAATGCCGCTATTTTGCCAGTAACCCGTTGCACCGGGCCTGCAGTGTTGGAGAGTGGAGATGGAGTTGGAGGTGTTAAGGGAAGCTAGTGTATACGCAATATAATGTGTGTTCCCCATAAAAGAAGAGGCCAAGTCCAAATGTTTACTTTAAGATGTTTTTAAGAGTCTTGTTGAATTTGACTGTGCCAGAAGTTATTTATAATTTCAGACTGTACCATCCAGAGGTCACTGGATTCTTTAAAGCATCAAACACGGAAGGATTAATGATACCCTCAACTCCTTGCAATAAAACATGTAGGAATTTACATCTGCTTACTTAACATTGTCAGACATATGAACTGAAAAAAATGTGAAAAAGTCAAATATAGCTACTGACATTACGTTTAAGATTCTGAAATAAAGTAAGTTTAACTTGAGCTTTACTGCATTATATTGTTGAGCGATGGTTCTGGTCATATGCCCCGTCTGAACTCTGCCTGCAGCGTTACAGACACTCACGGTGACAAGATTTTTTTTTTCAGAATATTCTTGCCAAGTTCATCATATCCCACAGCCTAACATCTGACCGTCTGACTTAGAGGCGGCGTGACGTCAGACACACAGCATGAAGGCTTTCTAGATAGATTTTTGAAGTGACACTTTTTTCAGGCCAGCAGACTCATATGTTACGCTTCATCCCAGATTATTTAATGGTAAAAGTAAAGGAAATGTCAAATAACTGTAAAATATGTAAATGTCCTGATGATGTAGACCATAGCAGACCACTTGGAAGAAACGATTTAATTTAGGATTCTTGTTGTTGTTTCTTTTAGAACGACAAATATTTAGGGAGGCGACAAGGGGCTCTGCAGGTTATCTTCATCTTAACCATTGGGTCAAATAACTAAATGTGACTAATGTGTCCTCCTGGAATATAGCGGATATTTCAGATTTAATAAAGAAATCAATTTAGGTTTTTTTATTCATTCATTTATTGTTCATTTCAATTGCACACACAAAAATGTACCATCATAATCGCAAAGGAGAAGAGAGAAGAAAATAAACTTAACATCTGCCCCTTTCTTAAACACCATACAATAGAAATACAAGCTGGTCTTGACAGAACAAATTTTGGTTTAGACAACTGGTTTTACAGTAACATGCAACGCCTCCATTTTTTAATAACTTTTATTTAGTTCATATGATTTGATAATTGTGGCTTTAAATTGTTTCTTAAACCTATAGACATTTGAGGTTTAGAAATTAGAAATGTGTGGAATTGTCTTTTGTAGTGTTCTCTGAACTTAAATTGAAATGCAATTTTACTCTCAAAGATTGTAACTGTGATTAGATTTTCAAGGTTTCAATGTTCCAAAATCAAGATTTAGCCCACAGTGCCGGTTACAAATGACTCAGTACCATTAACATTTGAAAAAATACACTATAGTACAAGAATCGCATGCAATTCAAGATTTATATTAACAATCATATAATAAAAGCAGCTATCTATTTGCACTGCCAAATTTGTACTACTGTCTAGCCAACTGTGAATTTTCTGCATATAGTCAAAGTCTTTATTTTATTTTATTCTTATTTTTATGCATGCCTTTTTTTAATATATATTTTGCAACTATTTCATTCATCGTTATATATTGCACCATACCGCCAAAGCAAGCTCTTAGTTTGAGAATTTTGTTCTCTGATAACGTTTTTCTGATCTTCTGATTCTGATTTCTTCTATTAAAAGGTTGAGCACTGGGAAATATCTGCACAGGACATTTTTATTAACTTAATAATAGAAGCATTTATTGTAATTTTGATTAATTCTTGATAAATCTTAATTCCCAATAGTCATCCATTGCTGGCTTAATTGATTTTTGTCCTTTTGTTTCTGTGACATGAACTTAAGTGTATTGGTATTTCCCCACTGTTGATTTATTTAAGCTTTTAGTCTATTTTATTATGCCGTCAAAGACAACCTTTCAAGACTGAGCATAGGACCAGTAAGGGGTGCCGTGCTCACACTTAGGTTGGCAGATTATAGACTCAAAAACAACCTTTTCCTCAATTGTTGTTTACTCCTTTGACATTTCTTTGTCATAAGCTTTGTCTTCTTGTGTCCGGCAAGTTCATCTGCCGTGTCTGTGATCAATGACGGCTGTTGATTTCAGATGTCACTAAAGCGTGCTGTGTGGACACTGACATGCCCCTGAGAGAATGACAGAGGGATGGGCAGAAGATCCAGAGAACATAAGCCTTTGCCTCGACCTCCCCCTTCCTCCATCAAAACCAATCCAAACGCACTGAGGCACATCCACGGTTTCACTGCCCCCTGCTGGTAAGAAAATGACACAATCTTAAAACCTCCCCCACACCAGCAGCTCTGCATAATGCTCATGTAATAGGATAAGGCAAAAGGCAATTGTTCCTTTTGTTATGGTGACAATAGGTGATTTTACAGATTGTGTAGAAGTAGGGATTTTAATGGCGGATCTGGTAATAGTGAGGTTGAGCTTCTCCCACCCATCACTCATGAAATCACATCATTGGTTTGACCCAGATTATCTGCCTGTGCTGATGTCAAAGCAATGAAAGTAGCGTCCATTTTATTAGGTATACAGGTTGCCAACTACCTGAATAACTGCCCAAAGACATGCATACACACAGTAAGGTCTGCAACTAATGATTATTTTGATAATCAATTAGGTTAGCGATTATTTACAAAAAGTCAGTGAATGACATTTTTACTCAGATGAAACTGTGGTTTTAATTTTTGTGTTATTCCTGCTCGGTTGGGGGTCATAAAACATTTCTCGGTGCTCATGGCATGTTTTGGAGTCTGTATAGACCAATAACACCTATTTCTTCAATCAATTACTTGCATTTAATTGATTAACTTCTCTATACTGTACACATGCATTAAATCTCCGTCCTATTGAAATAGTAAATATTTTCTTCTCATCATCGTCGTACCTATCTAGGCATGACTGATGGATTGATGAGGTTGTCCCTCACACAAGTGGAATGTTCATTTTCAGCACTTAAATTCCAATAAGGTCTGTTTTGCATTTATCTGATGCTGCAAAATAGCCGTTTCAACACGTTTTCCCACTCAATTTCGCCAGCAGGGGGTGACAGGCACCTACTCAACAAAACAAAATAATAAAAATTATTTTAAATGGAGGTAATACGGAGGTGGATAAAAGGCATTTCCAGCCCATATGTGAGATCCCCATGCTATCGATGTTAGGTAGCATCCTTTATAGGCCCACCAAATAATCTGAAACTTGTATTGTACTTACATGAACAAATGTACCTCATGTAACGTTGTAAATCCGCTGATGCACGTGCAAATATCTAGATATTTATTTTACTTGCAAACCCACAGATAAGCATGTACTTGGTTTAACTATGCTCAATAATTAACAATCTACAAACAGCACATGCAGTACGCGCACAATTATTTACAAATGAGCCACTTTGCCCAAGTTGTCACCATAATCAAAGGTTTCCACAATTGCAATGAGTGTAATTGCGGGATGAGAAAAGGAACAGTTATTAATCATGCGTTGATTCGATGTGGCATTGGATAATTAGGCTGGCAGCACGGGCCTCACTAATCACTGAGGTTTACTGACAGCAGGGGGCCAAGGACTAAAACAACTACATTTAGATGCATTAAATTCACTCATCACTCATGCCACACTGCACTGTCGCAGCTTGAGGTTGGCTCCTATGGGATGTTGGGTGTGGAAAAGAAGATAATGCTGTATAGATTGATTTGTTACTTTTTGAACCAAACATACAATCAATCAAACCTATTTTAAAGAAGATGGCAAAGGTGCCCTCCCCAATGACACAAAGCTCTGTCAAATTTCCCAAACTTTCAAGCAGTTCCACCTCCATTTTTTTACAGCTGTTAAAGATGGTTATCCAGGAGTAACAACACAAGTTATAGAATCAAAATGATGTAGATTTTTTTTTTTGTTTCTGCTTGACCAATCCTCATCAGCTGATTTTGAGTTTCTGTGTTTTGTGTTGTTTTCTTTCATCCAATTATAGACCAATCAACCACTGTGTAAATCTTTTGGCTTGTTATACATTTACTCTCATTTACTATCTTTTCACCAATGCCGTTTGTGCGTTTCACATGAAGTAATTAGTGGAGAGACAACAATGTGAAAAATAAAAAAGAAATTGCATAACAAACTTATAATGCAACATATTTATAAAGATACCTCTCTGTCTTGGGAAATCACATAAAAACATTAAATACACAAACTATAAGGGCGACATGTTTTATCCTACAATGAAAAAAACAAACCAGTTTACCCTTTGCTCAGCCCTCCCAGGATTATATCCAATTGGTGTTTACTTTGGATTTCCGCCCGACAACAAAAAGTGCATTATTCTTATGTTCACTGACTATTTGCCAATACCCATTTAACAGTTGCTTCTGGGTCCGGCATCTACCGGGTGACCTTTCCCGTATTCTGTTTCATACAATGGTTGAGTACCCTTGAAAATGGCATTGGAAGGTAAGCTTTCGTCTCAAGCCAATTGGAAATGTGCTCCTGGCAATGTTGGCCACTGTAGATGGCTGGACCGTGCTGCGTGTGCAATGTGCATCACTAGAAAGAACATGTACTGGCCATATATCACAGTATTACACTGTGGAGTTCCCCCAAGCTTCTGTAGTGGAAATGAAAGATTTTTGTTTGGACATAAGACAGTATAAGTAAAACTACCACAAGGTTTGGTCCACTGATTCCAAAGTCATAAAGTCACGGGCAAATAATTGCATTTCAAGCTGTTATTTATCTATGAATTGTACATTGTCACAGTTTATAATGCTTATGTGTCCTGACGGTCGCCATTGAGTGCCAGGTCACACCAATTGCATGTTTCCACTGCAGTAAAAGTAATTAGGAGATTCCCATCGCCCCATAAATGTTCCCAGGCAGTATATTGAATTTAATGGCTAGCAGGTCAAACTGGAGTTCAAGTAGCTCCTAGCTTTGGAGACCGCTAAAACCTATTAATCATCAGATAAATAGCATTTTAGCAAAAGATGGTAGGTTTGAAGGTGACTGCAGTGTATCTACAATCGATGTGTTTTGGTTTAAATTACTATGCAGGTGCCATTAACATTTAAAAGCCTGACTTCAATTACTTCCCCCTTAAACTGCCGTTGCAGTAATTGTGTTATCACTGGAATAATACAATAAAAGCGTTTATGTCTCTGCGGGACTCCGACAATAATGCAACTGCAACTGTGTAATGGCTTTTATTTGAAAAGAAAGATTGCTCAACCATGTAAAGCTTTTAAAACTTGAGATGAGAAACAAAGAGCGAACATATCTGTTTAATAAACAACAGTTTTGGAAATTATTGTGTTTATTTTCTTTATTGACTTAAACTCCAGACATTTTGCATACATTTTGAATGTTTGTGTGTGTGTGTTTGAGCGTGTTCATTCGTTTTTGTATTTGTCAAATTGTCCTGCATCCTGACAGAGGTCCTATACTCTACTTCAAAGTGTTTAAGCTGTTCCCTATGTATTTAAAGTGCATAGAGGACTGGTTCTCACGTTTTTGGGGTTTTTTCTAACTATGACTAATTGTTGGTTTAGTCCCTGTGGTAAATATTTATCATTATATACCAGTCTAGTGGCAGTGACAGTGGCAGTTTAAATGTCCAGGAATTAGTACTAAAGTTCTTAAACAGAATCTCCTCTGTCAATATCATTAATAAGCAACATTCCAACCAAAATGTGGACTATTTACACACAACAAACACACTTTTCTGACAGTTTAAACAATATTTTTTACAAAATGTATCATTATCTGTCATTTGTCATTATTTTAACAAAATGGTAACAGTTATGGGTAAACAAATGACAAATATAATCATGTCATGTGCACAATTGAATAAATATCTATCTACAATGGAAAACAATTGCTTCATTCCACGTGGAAGCAGTGTCTACAACTCCAAAACAATGGTCTAGAAGAATGAAAAGACAAAGTGATGCGGAAAGGACATGTTCCACACTGACCTTTAGATGAATGCTTTCATCCTCGTGTCCTTATGTATCACTGCCTCCTGCTCTTGGGGTGAGGAGCAATCCCTGCTTTTGCAGGGACAGTCTCCCTATCTTTTGTCACCCACTGCTGAGCTCGCCCGGCTGCCCCCCACCGACCCCGCTCTCACCCCCAGGGGAATTATTTTCACTCTAACAGCTTCAATTAACCTCACCATAGCCGCACACCATCCCTTTACCAATCCAGTGTTAAGGTCACTGGACTGGTAAGCTTTGTGCTGCTTTGCCACTGATGTAGTGGTATGTGGCTCCACCTGTGTGTTCAAGACTGTCCTCTCACAAAAAAACGTATGTTCATGTTATATTATATATATTTTAGGACCCTGAAAACGTACAATAATTACATTTTCTGAAACACCTCTCAGGCACCCCCTCATGTCCAGTGTAAAATTACACTGATAAATTAAAATTAACAAGACAAAAACGTGGGACTCAAAAAAAAATGAAGAGATTATTAAGTTTCTCCAGGTCCAATTTGTAGCATTTTTCCAGGGAAAAATCTTTTTGTTGGTAGCCACTTGTTGCTTGTCAAACAAGTGGGGCAAAAATGTACAATAACGTACTCACATAGGCCTAAAAGTGAGTGAGGTTATGGGACAATTTTATAATTGAATTAATTTATGTATTTTAAATTAAAAGCAAATTTAACCATATACATTTTTACCTTTATCATAAAATTTCAGGACTAAAAAAAAGAATAAAACGTAGTAGCCTCCAACTTTTCATAATTTCTAATCCTTTGGAGTTTATAATTCAATTTGAACAAGTCTAATTTGGTAAGATAAGTGTATTAGAAGCTGCAGCAGGCCCACAGTCTTAAGCCAATTTAATTTAATAATCCAAATGTTTAGAATAAAATTAACAAACAGCAACAACAAAAATTCACCATTCACCATGGACTAAATCAGAATCATTACAGCCATCTGAATGGACCCGGACAGGGTCGTGAGCAGATATACTTAGAGAAAAAAGGAATGAGAAAAAAACTCCTGCTCTATCGCCAGAGACCAAGGCAATGTTTCAGCATCAGCAGCACCACAACCACCGCCTCCTCCACAAAAGGATTTATCAACAGCAGCTCCACCAGCCCAGCTCCCCCATCAATACCCCTGCCCTCAGACCAGTCCTGGGCCCTCCATGCAACATCTACTTCCACTACAGAATCCTCACTGTTCTGGTCATCTCCACCTTCACCCAGAGGCCTTCCCAACCATCTTGAAAGTCTGATCAAATTAGGCATTAAGATGGTTCCACTCACACCCAATTTAGCAAGATCAAGAGTTCTGCTGTCAACAATGATGAACTCTTCCCCGTACAAATCTGTGCCCCCCAAACCACACGGGAGCTTCATCAACACAACTCCCCCCAGCTCTCCCCCCTCGCCTTTCACGTGATCCATTACCCAAACTCCCACACAGATCTCCCCCCTCACGTTTCACCTGGTCCGTCTGCCTCTCCCAGTGCTATATCTGTAGTTACGTCACACAGACAGGAGAACAGAAGGACAGTACTGTAAACTGTCCCATCTGAGAAATTTAATTCATAATCCCTATGAAAAGAAACATCCGGTTCCATCTAAAACTTGGTGTGCTCAATGTCAGATCCTTATGTAACAAATCATTTCCAATAATTTTTTTAAAATATATTTATATATATATATATATATATATATATATATATATATATATATATATATATATATATATATATATATATATATTTTTTTTTTTTTTTTTATATATATATATTTTAAACTGAAGCATGGCTTGACAAAAATACAGATAATATAGTTCTGATAGAAGTAGCAGAGGGCACACTCTGGACCTGGTAATAACAAAGAGGGTTGAAATTTCAAATGTCACTCTGGTCGTTGCGCTGTCTGATCATTTCTCTGTCTTCTTTAACCTGTGTGTTATTCCCAAACCATTGGCTGGTCCTGCAGTTTTTCGGAGACGGCACATAAATAACAGCACAAGTGGGCTCTTTGTGGAATTGTGAAAGTTTGAAAATCCCTCTTGTTGACAATTTTTAAAATGCTGTTACATCTAATGTTTTGAGTTCTGGACGACGAAATGGTTAAAATAGCAGAAGGCACCATGGAGGAATGCGAATGAGTTGGTCAGGGAACAGAAAAGGGAATGCCGTAGTCAAAGTCAAAGCTCCAGATTCAAAAAGAGATTTATATTAAAATGTGTACACGTACAAGCTCATTTTATGTAAAACAAGGGAAGGATCTTTTTCTGAGATAATTGAAAATTGCAGTAACAACTTACGTGTCAGTGAATAGTGAACACATTTCCACATCTGAGTGCAATGAGTTTGCAGTCTTTTTTTTTTAAACAGTGTCCTACTACCTCTAGGCCATATAAATATGGTGTTTAAAGTTTTTATTATTTTACATGTAGCCTATCATGATGGGCCGTAGCTCACATGGAGTAAACCAAAACCTGTAGTCGAACACCAAACAGGTGATGCCAAAGTGATCGAAGCGCTCTCTAAACTGCACCACATTAGTGCCCACATTAGTGGGCATTCTTTTAGCATATTTAAGACACTAGTAAAAGACCAGGAGGTGCGGCTGCACACCTGTGATCTGACATCATTTACCTGGAAGTCCTCTAAAGGGTCAGAGACGGTAACAGCAGAGAAACTAGTCAGTGTTTACACTGTGTGACTTGTCTAATCTACTTAAGCTTTCAACTCCAACAAGTCCTCCAAATCAAAACGACCAATTTGGTTGTTTGTTTAGAGCCCAAAAAACTATTAAACAAGGCGTTTGTATGGACGTGCAGGTCATGTCTAAATTACACTCATTATAAGCCAATAAGACGAGAAAACAGGACTTACCAGGAGTTTTGGAGGAGTTCCAGGCTTACTCCATGTTCAATTTTAACACAGATCCAGAGAAAACGTCTTTTCAGTCATTCTGGTCACAAACAGCTAAATTCACAATCAAAGAGCTAGCGCTAAACTTCTGTGCGTATCAGCGACAGGAAGTGGCACTTCCATCACTGTCACTTCCTGTCGATGCCTGAATGAAATATATTTTTCTAATTGTATCTTTTTAAAATTATTATTATCTATTATTTGCCATAATCAAGGAATTTGACATTTAGGTTGATTTAATACAAAATATAAAATGTAATTTTATATGTAAATAATAATTTCAATATAACAATATAAATACAAATCATTCTGCAGTAATGTACTTTAAATATTAAAAGATATGAAAATCACGAATAATAAAATAAAGCTTTTAATCTGATTTAATCAGACGATTTATTGATTCTTTTAAATTCCTTTCCCCTTTTTTATATAAACTTTTGCACACCAAAATGTGCATTATTATTATCTGTACAATATCCAACAAACCCCATAAGAAGCCCCATAAGAAATTTAATCATTTGCAACGGAGAAAAAAAAAAAAAAAGCAATGAAGGAAAAATTCTCTCAGGATTTTATCAAAAGCCAAGTGGTGGAGAGCTGGACTGCAATCAATTAATCCTTATCATTAAGATCAAATTTCTGTAAAATATTGCTAAAATTTGTGTGAACGTGTTTCACAAACACTCATGTCGGGAGGGTCTGGTCCTGACTCCTGCAATAGTTGTTCAAGTATTGCTGCATCATCTTTCCATTGTGTAATCTGCAGATTGTAGTGTGACGTAAGATTGTCTATATTGAATTATTTCTTGAAAGATGTATCTATTTATGAACCATTATTTAAAGGTCCCATAACATGCAAAATCGACTTTTCAGAGGTTTTAACCTTCCTACAGTGCTATTTGGGCCTCGTATGTGTGCCCAAAGTGTTTTTTTGATTGATTCCCGCATGCTTTCGCTAGAGAACTGTCTTTTTTGTCCCCCTCGGCTGAGCAGGCAGACGGGGGCTCATCCCATGGATGACGCGGCTTCCCATGGATGACGCGGTGTTTAAGCCACGCCTCCGGGAAGCGCGCAGCCGCAGAATAAAAACAGCTAATGCTAATGCTACACAGTAATTACACGATGGATACGACAGATCGAAGAGTTAGCTTGTTATTTACCAAATGGCAACGTCCGTCGTCGAGGTACTGGAGCACGTCAAACTCCAGGTCAGATCCAGGACGTAGGACTCAGCACGACGCACCGTCAGGACGGATAAAAGGTTTATTCCCGTGTTTGTGTATCGCTGTTTACCGGAGCACACGGCGCATGCGCACTATCTCCGCTCTAGGCTTCGGCACGAGTTGGGCGGGGAGGCAGCGAGTTGGGCGGGGGAGCAGCCTGCTCCCTGTTCGGGGCCATCAGATCTCAGAGTGAGCCGTTTGCTTTTGCAAGGAGGGGGGCCAGTCCAAGAAATGGGTGTTTTTTGGAAACTGTTATGTTATGGATATTGCACAACGTAAAATTTTATCAACAAAGCCCTTAGAATAGACTGTGTAAAGGGCAAAATAGCAGAATATGGGACCTTTAACAAAAAAAAAAGTATAACGATATGACATCGAAACCGGAGGATATGTGTATCATATAAAAGTGTATTAAAAGTGTGAGGAGCTGGAAAAGAGGTGGACAGCACCTCAGAGGTTTATGAGAATAAACACATGAAGAGGAGAGGAGGAGGAGGCTGAAGCAGAGTGGACTGTTCAAATCCATCTGTAGCATGAGGCTGAAGCTGAGGAGGAGTGCATTGAGATGGAGTTAAAGAGTTTGCAGACTGTTTCATTAGATTTCAAAGGAGTGTCCAAACTCTAGTCCAGGGCCATATGTGGCCCTCAAAGCATTTTTTGTTGGCCCCCAGTCTTCCTGCTAAATTAGCCAAAATGACCAAAATGACTGATACTGCAGATTTTGACACATTCTGCTATCATAACAATAATTTTGTTCGATTTGGTCATACGTCCATACGCCTTGTTTGGTCGGTTTATGGGATCAAAACAAACGACCGAATGGGTTGTTCTTAAGGTTGAGTTAAGGTTGATTTGAGGTCGTGCTAAGGTTATGAATACAACAGACAGACTCACTGTCCTCATAGGTGGGACATGGTGATGAAAGTGTGCTCCAGTGCTTGTTTCGGCGTCAACATGGAGAAGCATTTGGAAAGAAATCGCAGTACAATTGCCATTTCTAAGTTCCCAGACAGCTAATAAAAGCATATACTACTTTTAAAACCAGTTGATTTATGAGTCATTGTTGGTTACTTCTTTTTTGTGGGGGAGGTTAAATCCAGACAGCTGTCACGGAAATCAAACTTGGATAGATTTCACATGTCCCCCCAGGCCTCAGCTCATCTCTGGCCTCCCACTTGTTTTTCCTCATCAACCACTGTAAGCAGCCCAACACGCACAGATGCCAACTCAAGTGCTTTAATGTTATGGGATTTCTCCTGTGATTTCGAGGTACATGAATGAGTAATAACAGCAAATTTGATTGAGAAGCCATATTCATATAAGCTGCATGGATCAATATAAAAATTAACTTTGGGCCTGTGCATTATGGCTTCAGTTAACCTCAGATAAGAGCCTTGATTTCACATCTGTTGATTAGGACCCAGGGCTAAAAGTATAATGCACAAACACATGCGTAAAAATATGGAAATATATGCAGCGACACGCAAGATAATCTAGTTTAGCACCACATCCGTCTCAGTGTTATACCTGGCCTTATCATGCCATAATTGCCTCTGATTGGTCTATTATTGTCGTGGTTAATCTGCCAGTGGGTGGCTAATAAAGCAGGCTCATAAGTGATGCTATCAATCCAGAGCAGAAGGTTGGAGGCAGAGGTGTAAGCAAGCAACAAGCTGCAGATCCGTTGGGGAGACGCCAGGGTAGCATAGTGATCCAAGCTAGAGTATCAGATAAACTATGGTAAAATGTGGTAAAACTTTAAACCTTGAATAATAAATTATGGCATAGCATTTTAAAAGGAAACTGAAACTAGAGCTGGCTGGCTTCAAAGTAAAAGCTTCACTTCTGTCTAATTTATATATGGATGTGTTGTCTGTCTGTCTCTGTAATCCCTTAGTCATCTACGTAGGTTCCATTGTAAAATGAACTGATTTCTGTCAACTGGACAAATGTTTTAAGAGAGAAGACAACTGCAGTCATGGCCAAAAGTGTAGTCATCCCTGAGTATTTCTCCCTGAAAAGTATTGCAGGTAAAACATGTTTTGCTATGTTTATTTCCTTTTTGTGTATTGGAACAACACAAAAAACAGATGTGACCAGTGTTTTTTTTTCATTGTTCAGGTTTATGGTGCATTAAGGAGCCACAAGACACTGCCGGAATTTCGGAGGCCTTTCGGTTTAATCTGGTCCACATAAAAAATAAATAAAAAACAGCAAGATCAACATGTGCCGCAAATGCACCAAATCCAGCCCAAACTCTCTTCCTAAAACGGGACTTGAAAAGGAAAGAGGAAGTCATGACCCCCGAATTTATACAAGTGCACAAGGAAAGCACAGTTAAACAAACAGCAGGTATGCTCAATACAATAACAAACCAAAAGAACAATTTTGTGTAATTAGATGAACCAGTTACACAGAAAAAAAAGCAAATTTGACATAATTTCACACAAAACTCCAAAAATGGGCCTGACAAAGCCATTGGGACCCTTTGAAAAATGTGGATAAATAGGTTTGTTGCAAGCATGTGATGTTCATTTAAACCCACCTTAGGCAACCACTGCAACCTAGTCTCTAGAAAAATATGCACATAATTTACATTTTTGCATCTACGTAGTTGTTGTACGTTTTTGTTGACAAAATACATTCAGTAAGTATGTCTGTGGAAAACGTACACATTTTACGTTTTGTAAAGTCTATGTTGGGGTTAGGATTAGGGTTTATTATTGATAAACTGTATCATGAATGTTTTTGATTGGCATTCTTATGTAAAATAATTTGCAAAACGTGAAATATGTACATTTTCTGTTGACACGACATATTTTCCAAAAACGTAAAATGTGTTGTCAAAATAAGCAAGTCACAGACTTGCTTATTTTGACAACAAAAACGTACAATAGCTACGTAAATGGAATTACAAATGCATAAATTATGTACATATTTTTCTGGAGACTGGTAACCGCAGTAGTCAATATAAAAATCACACCTGAAAGCAGATAAAAAGAGGAGAAGTTGTTTCTTCACATTATGTGTCTGTGTGTGCCACATTAAACATGGAGAACAGAAAGAGGAGAAAAGAACTGTCTGAGGACTTGAGAACCAAAATTGTGTAACGTTGCTATGCAGGATAGTCTGGATGGTGGATAAGCAGCCCCAAACAAGTTCTGAAGAAATTCAACCTGTCCTGCAGGCTCAGGTGCATTAATGTCAGTACAAACTAATTTGCATTAAATGAAATGCAATAGCAGGACCCCAGGACCCCACAGAGACATAAAAAAGCAAGACTGCAGTTTTGCAAACCCTTGGTGTACACTGACTCCGGTTCAGCACCCATGAGCCGGACTGGGATCATTTACACAAAGGGTAAGCCAAAATCGTTCTGGGAAAACATTGTGTGGACAGATGAGACCAAAATAGAGCTTTTTGGTAAAGCACATCACACCAGCAACTGTTTACTGAAACCTGAATGAGGCCTACAAAGAAAAGAACACAGTATCTGCAGTTAAATATGGTTGAGATTCAAAGGTGTTTTGGGCTTGTTTTGATGCCTCTGGCACTGGGTGTCTTGACTGTGTTCAAAGCATCATGAAATCTGAGGATTACCAAAGGATTTTGAGTCATAATGTAGGGCCCAGTGCAGGTCCGGGTCTACAGGGGTGCAAAAAACATTTAAAAGTGCGCCCTCACATAAGGTTTGTAAAATAATGATGCTTAATGGTCAGTTTAGTCTGGACCCGGGCCAAGCCCAGTGTCAGAAAGCTGGGTTTGCGTCCAAGATCATGGGTCTCCCAACAGGACAAAGACCCCAGACATATTTTAAAAAGCACCCAGAAATGGCAACAAAGTGCTGGAAAGTTCTGAAGTGACCAGCAATGTGTCCAGATCTCAATCCCATAGAATACCTGTGAAAAGATCTTATAATTGCTTAAGAAAAGCGCCCTTCCAAAATGAGAGACCCGGTTGAGAGGTGTAAGAAGCTTATTGATGGCACATTTTTAGAGTTCTGTGAAAAATTTAATCAGTTTTGATTTTTTCTGTGTTTTTTTTTTTTGTTTGTTTTTTTTTTTTTTTTTGTCTTATTCCAATGCACACAAAGGAAATACAGTAAACATGTGTATAACAAAACGTGTAACAGCAATATTTCTCTGGGAGATTTTCTGGAAAAAATCCAGGGGTGAAAACACTTTCGGCCATGTTTCTTGTGTTAATTCCAGTGTTGTCAGCTCCTGCCCAGATACACAGACTCTTCTACACCAGAGGAACTGAAGAAGCTACTTGTGGCAGGGTAGTGCAGTGGTTAGCGCTCTCGCTTCACAGCAAGAAGGTCCTTTCTGTTTGGGGTTTGTGTGTTTTCCCCGTGGTTGCGTAGGTTTCCACTACCACTAAAATATGTACAAGAGGTGAGAGCGAATGCAGGACAACGGATGAAAACTAGCCCATGGCTAATTCCAGTGTTGCATGTACAGGACAGTACATTTCTGAACAAATAAACAAAGAAATGAAGAAGCTACTTGGATGTGGTGAAACTTATTTGCTCTTAACACTTTTGTCCAGTATTTTGCTTTCCAAAATATACCCTCTTAACTTTGCTGAATTATTCATATTTCTACATTCAGTATTTTGTAATAAACTTTTTAACTTAAAAAACTATTGTTCTTACTGTGCTGTTTGCCATCTATATTTATATTTCTGGTTGAGCAACATTGAACATTGAACATGGAAGTTATTAAAATGCCTAACTTCCAGTATGGTTTGAATATTATGTGCTTATTGCCGTTTAAAGTGACTGGTTGAGATGAATGGCAAAAAACTCACTCAGGTACACTGTTCCAAGCATCTGTGGGCTGATGGATGCTGTTCTGACAAAGTTGTTTCATCCTCTGGAGAGTCCCCTTTGTGATTGATGTAGCGCTGGTACTTGGCCTGGCGTTCTATTTCTAAACTGGCTGCATAGAGCTGGAAGCTGTGGCCTTACTTATTAGATTGCCCACCCCATTACCAGCCCTTCTGAGGTGGTGGTGCAGGAGAGTACCACCAATAGCACAGAGCACCTCCATGGTCCCAAAGCACGGGGCAATAACAATGTGACAAAGTGGGTTTTTGTCCCTTTTAATCACTCTTAATTTCTATTTTTCAATTTCTCATACTCAACTGTAAACTTAATCCGGGGTTTGTTTAGTTTAGTTTTTTTAGTTATCACAAAACACATAAGTTCCTTTTCAATGTGTTTATTTGTTTAAATTTGTATTTCAGTTAATTTCAACAAACTTACCTTGTCCACCACATGGTCTGGTCAAAGAGGAGGAGGGCCTCATGGCGGCCATTTTTTAAAACCTTTGTAGGGGTCATGGGCCAGACCATGTGGAGGGGAGAACTGCCATAGTTCAATTTAGTTTTTGTTTAATAAGGTGTTTAAAATTTGTTTTTTGTGTTCATAGTTTCATTTACCATTTTGAATTGTTTTGGGGACATTGGTCCATGGAGGAGGAAATGTAATTCCATTGCCTCCATTGGGTTAAAGGGTGCAGTTACCTGCAATCCAGGTGTACTGTCCTAGGGGAGGGGCCTAGGGCATAAAAAGGTTCTGCTGGCCCCATTTCAGAGAGAGACTTCAGTGCAGTTGTGTGCACATATGTTTTGTTCGTTTTAATAAATCTTGTCTGGTACAAGACTTTTGTATGTCTGCCTCCTACTTCGACCACTTCGGGCCAGCTTCCCCACATTTGGTGGCAGCGGTGGGATCCAGGCCAGTAGGAGCAGTAAAGAATGATGGAAACCAGACAGAAGGTTCGTGCTGATGGAGTCACAGGTCCACCTGACAACCTAGAGGGGACATTCAGCAAAGAACTACAGTCGAACATCTCGGGACAACAGGCAAGTCTACAAGATCTTATGAGAACCTTGAAGGAACCAGTTTCTCACCTCAATGGGAGGTACAGCAAAGCAGTGTGGAGCTTGCAGAGAAGGCCCCTGAAGAGAGGCATCTGCGTGCAGAGGTCCACCATGGAAGAATGGAGCAACTTTTGGCTTCTTGGACACTAAGTGGAAGTGGCGTGTTTTGGTCGGCGACTGCGGCATAAGCGTCAGTAGTTGCTATGAGCTGCTGTCGGGAGCTGTGGAGTGCTTGGTGTCTTCACTGTAGCTGTGTGTGCAGTTGGAGCAGCCAGCGCTATGTGAGGAGGAGTTTGGACAATGGTTTGGTTCTATTTTCCAGAGGTCAAAGAACCCACTGAGGAGTCAAGGTTCACCAGCTCAAGGTTCACGGGCCTGCGTTCTTGGTCTGCTGAAGATTGGGAGCTGTTTGCAACTAGACTCTTTCCAGGAGAAGTAAGGTACTTGCATTGGAGAAGAAGTTCTTGATACAAGAGGAGCTTTGGACACTTTGAAGTTGCCTACTGTCTTAATGTGAAAGTGTTTATTGTAAATTGGTTACTGTGTTTGCCTAGAATCTTTAAAAATGCGTAATATGGATTTCCTGTCCCGTGACTCACAGGAGTAACTGTCTTAGAGGGTGTGTGTGTGACAAAGTGGGTTTTGTCCCTTTAATCACTCTTAATTTCTATTTTTCAATTTCTCATACTCAACTGTAAACTTAATCCGGGGTTTGTTTAGTTTAGTTTTTAGTTATCACAAAACACATAAGTTCCTTTTCAATGTGTTTATTTGTTTAAATTGTATTTCAGTTAATTTCAACAAACTTACCTTGTCCACCACATGGTCTGGTCAAGAGGAGGAGGGCCTCATGGCGTTGACCATTTTTTTAAAACCTTTGTAGGGGTCATGGGCCAGACCATGTGGAGGGAGAACTGCCATAGTTCAATTTAGTTTTTTGTTTAATAAGGTGTTTAAAATTTGTTTTGTGTTCATAGTTTCATTTACCATTTTGAATTGTTTTGGGGACATTGGTCCATGGAGGAGGAAATGTAATTCCATTGCCTCCATTGGGTTAAAGGGTGCAGTTACCTGCAATCCAGGTGTACTGTCCTAGGGGAGGGGCCTAGGGCATAAAAAGGTTCTGCTGGCCCCATTTCAGAGAGAGACTTCAGTGCAGTTGTGTGCACATATGTTTTGGTCGTTTTAATAAATCTTGTCTGGTACAAGACTTTTGTATGTCTGCCTCCTACTTCGACCACTTCGGGCCAGCTTCCCCACAAACAACAAGCTGACCCCATGGTAGAGACAACGAGTAACAAACAACTGACTGGTGTTTTTGTATTCCACTGAGAAATGTTGGAATAGCTGAAGTAAATTGGATTGGCGAAGACGCAAAGAGGAGGACAAGGACATTTGTTACTTACAGTCTGGTGGAGTTTGAGACAACATGTCTGCGGGCAACACAAGTAAAAACAAGGTGAATCTGTCAGTGGTCTAATGAAACTTCCCCTGTCTTCTGTAAAAGTGTTAAATGCAGAAGTAAAGAATAAAGAAAATTCCAAGTGCATTGTTAGTGATATGAGACGCTTAGGAAATACAGACATGAGGTGTGGATAAGCACGTGAATTTTAGACTCTGGAAAGTTCACAAAATGCCGGAATCAGTTGGTTTTGTAACAACTTGATTCACATGCTCAAATGGATTTTGTCCACTGTGGTTTCAAATTGGCATTACAAAGGTTTAAGTCATTAATTAATCAAACCAACTGATTAAATAAATATCTCAAATTAAACCAGTCTATTTTAAAATACAACAAAAAAGTCCAGTTTGTTCTGATAACCACCAGTCATTTGTGCAAAGACTTAAAAAAAAAATTATAATAATTATATCCAAAAATATATATATAGGAATCACGTTATTTAAAAAAAAACAAACAATATTCTCACTGTAGCTCTAAATTCACATATTGCCACTGCCTGACTTTTATCAAGGGGAAAGCAGCTTCAATGCAACGATTTGGACATCTATTCCCATTGACTGTTATAATTCTTCCATTCCTTGTGAAGTGGCGCCCTCTGCTGTTATGTTGGTTAATGTGCTTGTCTTTATTGAACAATCACGTTTAGTTGATTCCTACCTTCCACCTTCGACCTCCTACCTAGTACCTACCAACACATTTCCTGAATAGGAGTGATTTAAATGACAAGAAATGCACAAATGGCGATTAAAAACATGCATTTCATTGAGATTAAATTATCATTTGTGAGACAACAATAGAAATCTGTATTTAGTGATCAATAACTTTTGAACAGAATAAAATAGAGTTCAGTAAAATGATTGTTTTGCTCCCTCAGATTTTAATCTTTCCCTTGAAAATGGCATGGTTGTTAAACTAATAATGTATACATGCACAGACATATCCACACACACACGAAAAAGAGATAGCTAATCTCAGTGGGACTATCCTGGTTAATAAATAATATATATAGAACATGTTCCTATACATCTGAAACTTAATTTTTGATATTATGTTTTTTTCTACAATTCTTCTTCTTATTTTTTTTTTTTGTACTGATTCATTTGGATTCATCTGAGTATTTTATTCCAACTCTTTCTCTCAAATGTACTCTTCACAAGCAGAGGTATGCCAACCCTGGTCTCCCTTAAAAAAAAAGAATTCATTAATTAAATGTGGCTTGTTTAAGTTTGACCTACTTGATAATCCTAGTTCTGTTGGGCTACATTTTCACAATAGACCCATCCCACGTGAAGGAGTTTGAAAATAAAACCTTAATGAAAAGTTAAATAGTTCAGTATAACGTTTGGCCAGTTCCCCTAAACTGAATATGGGGTTAAAGCTCAATATTTATTCTAGACCTTGTTGTGTTTTCGATTGGCTTTATTAACCTACATTCTTATTATCCCCTGACAATATATTAAAATTAAAATTCAAGACATAGTACCCAGCCTATTAAAGGTCTGAAATTGGGGATTCAGTGACCCACCAACTTTATTAATGTCTTGACCACAGGTGGCGCTGTTGTGCAGTGTATTGTGTGTGACATGACCTTTGCCCTGATGACAGCAACTCGTCTCCCGTCCGTGGTCATATTAGTTATGACAAAAAGCACGTCTTTTTTCTTCTCTTGTCGAATCACAAGGTAAGACGACAGCCTAAAATGCAAGATGGAGCCTGTCAGCGTGTGTGGCGTTAAACGTTAATGTCTCAATGTTTGCTCTCTTTGGTTGGTCAAACACCTGTAACAAAAGAGCTGAGCGCCAGGGTCACGTGACTGTTGAACAGCCTAGTTTGCAGATGGTTGATTGCATGTTGAATGGAGAAGTAGGCCTAGTATATAGCCTTTACTAAGCCAAAACGGGTTGTTTGTCGTTTCATCCATGGGTAAGACACTTGTTTACTCAATGCTAAAATAAATATTAAACTCTAAATATTCCTCTTTTTGTAACAGATATGCTGTATGTGCAATGTATACTTGTTGCTAGTTCTGTGTAGTAACCCAGAATAAAGGGATAGAATGACATAAAAATGTGGGTTGCATCGCATTAGACCAATGGTTCCTTAATTAACTCCCAGGGGGACGCAGAATGACCTATTGGGGGTATGTAGAGATTTTCAGGAAAAAGCAAATTGTCTTTATATTGATCTCTTCAGGCTACTATTAATATGTTTTCTGTATGAACCACGTGCTTATTATAGAATTACAATTAGATATGCATACAGCAGCATCCAGAGGCAACCAATCATCCAAAGTCTCAAGGGGAACACCACTATAAAGTTTGGAAACCACTGCATTAGACACGACCACACTCGGTGATCACATTTCAGCTTCCTTTGTGATTCTGCTTGTTTTGTAGACATGCATTGTCTCATGTGTTTCAAATGCCAACAATTTACCTGATGCGACAATCACAAGAGGGTGTGTGAGGGTTTGTCGGGGTGGTGAATGCTCTGGTGCATTTTCTTGTCTAACTTAAAGCCCCATGTGTGCCCTTTTTAAAACTGTATGTTTATTGATTGGTTTGGTTTGCTTACTCTCCACCTGTCAGTCATGACACAAGAAGGCGCATCCAAAAAAGGATCTTTCTTTCTTTATGCTGTGAACTTTACAAGTGAGGGGAAAAAATAAAAGAAAGAAAAAAAAGGGAACCTGTAGTTTTTATTAAGTAAATGATGAAACCAAGGCAACATCACAAACTGTGCCAACCCATGTTCTTTCTCAACACTTTTAGGAGATAGTGGTATTGCAGGATTTGCATTGGCCAAGTGATTTTGCCTGGAGTTTTTGAAGAAGCCAGATGGTCAACATTTCAGCTGGTCAATACACACAGTACAAGGAGACACAGCAGCTGGGCCTTGTTCTGAGCTTTTGTCTTTTTAGTGAAAGAAACACCACAGATCTTTGGGGAGTGGTGAGGATTAGTGGGTGAGGGGTGGCCTTCTCCATATCACATCTATAATACAATAGCTCCTGGATCTGACTGAAGTCTTTCGGGCTCTTAGAGATGCATTAAATACACATGGTTAGTTTTTTTCTGCCTGCTGCTTTGGTGCTGCAATGTCTTCTTTTTTGTTTCACTTTTTGTCACATTTAATGTCTTCTTATAATGTCTATGGCTTTAAGCTCTCTTTGTTTTGAATTTTGTTGTTTCAAACATGTTTAATTTGCTTGTGATGCCTGTTTCACTACACTGTCTCTTTCCATAACAAAAAAGTGAATGTGCTTTGCCATTATTAGTCCTAACTTAAAGGTGCACTGATGGTCCGTAAATATCCATTTTATACTAAATTTGAGTCATAAGCCCTCTTTTCTCAACACATGGCATGTTTTGAAGTCTGTGTAATACCCAGATAACAATTATTCAATTACTAATTTAGTTGACAATAACTTGATGATCTTTTTTTTCCCCCCCCAAGAGGAGTTTAGTGCCATACAGGAGAACGTTCTGGGCAAAGCAAGGTGGCGCACCCACCCCCAGAAAAGTTATACAGTACGCCTTTGAGCAAAGTACTGTATGTAATAAACTGCGGTAGATGCCTAAAGGGAAGTATTTCATGTCTGTTGCATCACGTGAATGGAGTCCCGCCTGACTCTTAGTCACTCATTACATTACAAATACTTTATGTACTAGGCCGGAGAACATGACATCACAAGAGTGAGTGGGGTGTGCCATTATTACGCATCCCATAAAAAAGAAAAGGTGCTGGTGTACAAAATGACCATTAGGTGGCGCCAAATGACACAGGGACGATTTAGATAAGAGCGTTACATAATCCTTTCTGCGAGCCTATGTAACGCTCATTTCCTCACTTAAAATGGCACCTTCCAATCCAATTTATATCACTCAAGTTTCCTACATATGTTATAATCGAACAACTATGACTAGAATATTGCATTTTTAGCGACAACGAGGGGGGTGGGGCGTGACTTTCCCCTCCACAGACTTAGAGCAATTCAGACATGAGAGGAAAATCCCGCCGTACGTGCGCAACATGTACCAAAAGGTGATGTGTCATTTCCTGTTCAAGTGTGGCATCATCTTACCAAAATCAGGATATGTATTCCTTTGGGCTATTTATTTATTTTCCCTTGTATACATTGTATACATTATATCCATGAAGCGCAAGTGTCTTTATTGGCGCAAAGAGACATTTCATTATTTGCATGAAACCTGATCAAATTAGCGCCTTATTTGGGTGCAACCAGACGGAGTTTATATCGCTGTACAATTCAGTCGTATTTTCTTTTTTTATTCCCACGCGTAATTGCGATCTAGAGGCGCGTACAGCATGATGGTGCTTGTCTGGAGTATACTCCGTTCCGCTGCTGCTGCTGCGGCTGGAGGACGTGACACGGAGCATGTACCGCCTCCATAGACCGCCTCCCGCCGGCTCAACGCGAGCCTGTGACGTAGGCGGCGGAGGCAGGCCGCTTAAATAGGGGGCTGCTTCCTATGCACGGCAGCATTCTGCGGAAACTGCACGGTCTAGATAGGCGCTCACATTCCAGTTGCTATTTAAAGAAGCTTCCCACCACAGCGTCAGGGTAAGACGTCTATTTTCTTCCTTTTATACCCATAGTCTTTACTGTCATTTAGCATTTTGAGGTTTTTAGTCCTTCAACATTACTGAATGAAAAGGGGTGTGTCTGGATGCATCAATGGAGTAAATGTGGTTGCTGGTACATTTTGTGCCAGTGTCAAGGAAACCTACTAAAGCTTATAATGCCGTTTTATGAGAGCCTTTTATTTGTTCACAATCCTTTGAAATGGCCTTAAATGGTGTGTGGAAAAGCGGATGCCAGTCTAAGCTTTTGGAGACAGCCCACTTGTTGGCAATAAAATAAATAATTAAATGTGTCATCCTTCAAAACAGAAGTAGTAATGACGATGAAGCATTATGTTTGTACTATGGATGGCCCGGTCTTCTGTCGCCTGTTCAACGTGGATGTGGTGATGTAACAAGTGCAGCTTCACGATGGCCTGTCTGATCACTTTCTCTGGTGATGCTGCTTAGGCTGTAATGGCAGAATTTGATACTGGTACATTCTCCTCCGTGCTGGCTCGGTGCTGGCGCGGTGTAGTTATGGTGGTGGCCTGTCTGTGATCATATTTCAGTCAGCCAAATGTTACTGGCCCACAGAGGCAAATTGGCAACCTGCAATGTTGAAACTGTTGATTGAGTTGGCATCTTTGACCATTGTCTTATGACCTGGCACCTGACTTATCATTCAATATATGATTAATAAATAATTAATATTTTTGATTGATATTTTTTATTTTAACTTTTAAACTGTCGGAGGTTGAATATTTAACACCAATGACTCATTATAGAGACTATGCGATTATAACAGTGTTTCATTCAACTATAAATCTATTTCGGGTTAATTTTTCTGGAGTCTTCTATATTATCGTTATTGTATTATTTTCAATTGTAATATAGGCTTTATATTTGAAGAAGGAGTCATGCCTGTGTGGTGTAAACTTTAAGTTAACTTGTAGGAGAGGGATAATTGGATGAAAGGATATGTAAGTATGACTTACCTGGTTAACATAATATAGTACTGAGCTAATATCCTTTTGAGAGGGAGATTGTCTGTAGCTTGTGGCCCACATCACTGCGACACGGCCAGGTCTAAGGATGATGTAACAGTCGTGAGTTTGAGCCGGGACTCTGTCTTCTACGCCAAGAAGCAGAAATAGCAGTACACACAGACAGGATCCATGGATGCACTTCACAGGGAGTCGTTGCGATGGTCAACCCCAAAATGGTGCTATAGAGAACAAAGTGTCCTAAAATTAGTTTAGGAAATCACATGACAGGAAATTGTCAGAATAGAGGTTATACAAAGGTCGGTGTCTATTGTGTAGTAATGATGAAATGCGAGGATATTCTGACTGTACGTTAAGTCAACTATGTGAAGTTTTCCCCCACTTCTTACAACCCCCCACCCACTGTCTCTCTTCCTCTTACACCTTTTGCCTTTTATCATGCAGATGTCCACCAAGGAGAAGCTCATCAGCCATGTGTCGAAGGAGGAGGCTGTTGGCAGCAAGAACAAAGTGACAGTTGTGGGTGTTGGCATGGTGGGAATGGCTTCTGCTATCAGCATTCTGCTAAAGGTGGGTACATAAAATGACACTATTCATAAAAGTAACGGTCAAAAGAGATCAGTCAGTTTCAAGAGAACACTTTATCAGTTATGTCCAAACTACCGTATTCGTCTTTGCACTGTCTGTGAATATTATAATTACTTACATTTATTGCCCTTTATATTTTCCTTAACTATATCAAGAAATCTTACTTGCAAAATGCTTTTGTAATCATGACAAAGCATATTTTACAAGTCCTTTTCTTGTTGATCCAACTGTCTAACTATACAGGAATTGTTTCATTCCACACTGTTCATAATAAATATGACATCGTAAAACCAACTGCCTCTTAATTATTGTGGAAAATAAATGTTGTCTGTTTATCAGGATCTGTGTGATGAGCTGGCCTTGGTTGATGTAATGGAGGACAAACTCAAGGGTGAGGTCATGGACTTGCAGCATGGTTCCCTCTTCCTGAAGACGCACAAAATTGTGGCTGACAAAGGTGGGAAAAGGATGAAATTTGTAATCATGTTTTGTCTAAGGCACATTTAATTGACATTTGTTACGTTTTACCTACAGACTACAGTGTGACAGCCAACTCCAAAGTGGTGGTTGTGACCGCTGGAGCCCGTCAACAAGAGGGCGAGAGCCGCCTGAATTTGGTACAACGCAACGTCAACATCTTTAAGTTCATCATCCCGAACATCGTCAAGTACAGTCCTAACTGCATCCTCATGGTGGTCTCCAACCCAGGTTTCAAAAACATAAACTTGCATTGTGTTTCGATTCCTCCCTGATCTCAGAGAATGGGCAAATCATTCAGTGTTTCCTGTTTTAGTGGACATTCTGACTTATGTGGCATGGAAGTTGAGTGGGTTCCCCCGCAACCGTGTCATTGGGTCTGGAACAAATCTTGACTCCGCTCGTTTCCGCCACCTCATGGCAGAGAAGCTCCACCTGCATCCATCTAGCTGCCATGGCTGGATCATTGGAGAGCATGGAGACTCCAGTGGTATGCATCTGTCTGTTAAATGGGTATTATATGAAGCATTCATGGTCATGTAGTGGGTTTGTATTATGTTCATAGTACCTGTCTGGAGTGGAGTTAATGTGGCTGGAGTGTCACTTCAAGGACTGAACCCAAACATGGGAGGAGACGGTGACAGTGAGAACTGGAAAGAAGTTCACAAACTGGTGGTTGATGGGTGAGTGCAGTAGGCCTATTTGCTCTTAAATGGCAATATTTAACAGCAATTTATGTAGCATTTATTGAAATAGCCTGTTCCGTGAAGGTCTTTACAATAAAAAAGGCTTTAAAAGTTGGTTGTTATGGTGCTATATAACAGACACATAGTAGCAGACCAACCCTTGTCAGGTATTTCTTTGCTGTGTGACATGGCTGGCAGACTGCCAACCTCATCTGCTGTCACCTCTTAACAATCATATGCACAAAGCTGTTACATTTAGCAGTTTGCTCATTTTGGTCTGTTATTTTCTAGTATGTAGGACAATGGCCTGCATGTGTATAAGTAGCTTGACCCATTTGTGCCTAACCCACAGAGCCTATGAAGTCATCAAGCTGAAGGGCTATACTTCCTGGGCTATTGGTCTGTCTGTGGCTGACCTGGTGGAAAGCATCATGAAGAATATGCACAAAGTGCAACCCGTGTCCACACTGGTCCAGGTAAAAAAAAGTTTATTAATCCTAATGGGATTTCCTGTGCCATAAACACTCACACCGTCATTCTCCATCAGGGCATGCATGGAATCAATGAGGAGGTCTTCCTGAGCGTACCCTGTGTCCTGGGTAACAGTGGCTTGACTGATGTGATCAACATGACTCTGAAGCCTGCTGAGGAGCAGCAGCTGAGGAAGAGTGCTGAGACTCTGTGGGGAGTACAGAAAGAGCTCACTCTGTGAAAGGGTTCCTCCTACTGGCTGGAGATCACTCCTACACATACTAAGAGCGACCATGCAACAGCTGCAATAGACCAGAATTATCAAAAGGTCTATCGGTTGTGACTGAGCTACATTTACTGTTTAATATTTATAAACGTTACTCATTTCATGTCCTTATTAGCACATTTTTCCTTCCATGACTGAAATTAACACAACGTAAAACAATGCAGGATTTATTGTGTACTGTATTTGTATGTTACTGTATGTCACTGTACTGTTGATGCTGCTGCACTCCCTGCTTGTAGATTGAATTTTTGTGTATGTGGTTGTTGCCAGTTGGTCATTTCCATTGGTAATCTGTTTTATTTTTATCTACTGCAAAATGGTGACATTCCATTCTCTGTGAGAAAGGAAACTACTAAATATCACCTTGTGATGCCGAAGCACTCTATGGGTAATAATCAAGAAGTTCTAACTTATAGTCTACCTTAAGTGCATTGATACAGCTATACTACCATACATACTAATGAATTAATTTGATAGAGTAAAATGCAGAGAAAACAGAGATTCAATAGGAAAGAATCTGCTCAGAGAATCATGAGATGGTTAACAATCTGAAAAGGTTTTGTTTTCTGTGCACCGTAACACTCCAGAGTTAAAGTAAAGTAAGTCATACCAGGTCTGGTAAAACGTCGCCAATGGTGATGGTATTTATTTGTTTTTACTAAGATCTATTTATGTTTTGATGTTACATTAGATTTCTATTTTAATCAGATTTGAGTACCTGTACCTGTGTTGGCAGCTGCACATTGATTTTTATTTTGCTGTGACATCAAATAAATCTGCCAGGATAACAGGACCTGCCTTTGTCCCTTTCTTTGTTTGGGAGCGGCTGACTCAGCGGACCTCAGTCCAGTGGCTGGTGATGCACAGCCCGAAGACCACACAACAATATATTTTATAATTTGGAACTTGTTAATAAAAATAACCAATGATATACGACAGAAACTTTATTTGATTAACATAAATGTAGAGAAATATAAATGTTTTGTATGGGTGTCAGAAAGTAATAAACAGATACTCTATAATACAGTTCAAAGTGCATTTAGTAAAAGGCTAATTTAAACCAGTCCTTTTAAAAACTTACATAAATTAATGTCTGGACTAATACAATAGTTAAAATGTGTACCTTCGCAAACCCCAGAGATTCAAAGACAACATGGAAAAGAGATGAAACACAAAAAGTAGAAGCACACACAATAAATGTTCATTCTGCAGAAGTCCACTTAGACAAATTTTGCTATTTTGCAAAAATATTTATGAGTGCCAGAAAAAATTAATAAAAACGTTTTCTACAGGTAATGTATTGGAAAGATATTAACTCAGGCCACTGGCAATCACTGTATGGCTGTCCGTATGATGAAGTAAAAACCTTGGATTCTGCAAACTGCAAACTTGGATTCTAAACTTTATGACTTCAGCATTTTGTGAGGCTTTGTTGCAGCTATCATTAATGTGATTATATTAATGACACGGCGAACAATGAAAAATCATTTTTTGCTTTGGGAACAAACAACATGACTCTACCTGCTGGGGAACACAGGCAACATAAAACAGCCAAAAAACAAGACAATTAAACAAAGACTAGTTTGATAACATGGATTTACATAGGAGACAAATTAAATTGTGATGGTTAAAGTATATAAAACTCCCCAATACAGAGAAGGACAAAAGAAAAAACTAAGTTTTTGTCAATGTCAATCAGTAGAGATCACTGAGGCCAGCTGTCTTTCTAGCTTTCTGCATAAGGGCGCGGAGTTGGAACTGCTTTCTGGAAAGAAGTCGAACGTGCTGCAAGAGAGAACAAAAATAAGAATCAAATTTGAGGGATAATGTGGATTAAAATGTTGTGAAAAGATAATGCACCTTGAGGAAAACCTCCAGGTCTATGACACCCCTGCGCAGAGCCTCTCCCAGGTAGAAAATAGTGTCTTCAATGGCGTTTTCTTCAGCGTAGAGGTTCAGGATCTGCTTGTACAGTGGAGCAGTGGGCACTATAACGTCATCAATGTCGTTGTTTTCTGACTGATTCTCCATCTTCTCCAAGGCCTCAGTCAGCTCCTCATCCTTTCTCTTCAGCAGCTCAATGTTTCTGTCCACTTCAGCCTAGAAAAATTATGACAATGAATAAAGACAATAAACAAATAAATAAATACATCACGACAGCATACTTACCACTTCTTGGTCAAGTCTTGAGACCATTTCTTCAAGTTTCTGATGGCCCTTCTTTAGATCTTCTTCTGTTCTTTTCAAAGCATCAAGTTCTGCCTGGGCTCTGTCCATTTCCTCCTTCATCCTCCAGCGAAGCTTGTCACTCACAGCAGAGATCAGAGATGCCCTTATGGTGTCCTCCCCAATTGTGCCATCTCTGTTTGGGCCTGAAGACAGAAAACATAAAAAAAAGAACATTTCAGACCAAATAATTTAATACTACTAAGATGTTACTATTAGTGATTCTGAATTCCATTTCAGATCACCAATACATTTTTTGACAAAATAATAACGTTCCAAGAAATGCCGCAAGTGTGTGTACATACTACCATACATTCTGAACTTTGAGAACAGCCCTTTAAATATCAAAGTTACCACAGATTTAAATAGAACATTGATGAATGCCATGATGTTTTGGTCTTTGTATGCTGCAACTGTAACAACGCTAAATTTAGGACAGTGTACTTTAGAAGAGCTGGGTGTACAGTGAACCCTGACACTCTTCTCCCCTTTGGCCTTTATGCACCCCACTCTTATTACACCAATGACCTTTAATTTGCTCCTCAGTGCACCAAAGTCATACAAGGGTTAATAATGTTTCACTTGAAAGGTCAGCAGTTGGGACAGGCCATCTAAAGACCAACAGAATTGAGAGAGGCGTGCCATCATTTGACTTATGTAACCTTTATTACCTTAACTACTGAATTCAGAATTGTATTTTCATGACAATTACTGTGCACCACTATGGAAACAGTTGTATTTTTATAAAATGTGCAATATGAATAAAGTGAATTTGGATGTGCTTGATGCGCTTGAATCTTTGGTATAAAGAAAGTCACATAACACTTACCAACAGTTGAGACTGGGGTCTGAGTGGGGTAATGTCCTTGGCCAGTAGAGGCTGGATATGAGTTTCCTCCTGGATACTGGTAGCCTGGATAGCCTCTGCAAATATGGAGATTACAAAATAACACATAGTATTCATTCTCTAACTTTATCAACTATACCTGCAGTAAATCTTGCAAAACAGTGATTTAGAAAGTCTTTGTCACTACTCAAACATTCTATTGTGTATTTAAAGGGTTGAAAAACAACTTACCCTGGGCTGGGGTTTGGACCGTAAGACACAGCAGGCATTCCAGGCATATAAGAAGCTAAAGGTCAAAAGAAAAAAAAAAAGTCTACTATTAGATGGGAGTAATTCCTTGGCATTTTCTCAAAGGAATTGCAAAGCTTCGTGGCTCAAACTGTAGTGTTAGCCCCATCTAGTGTTGAGGTAGTGACACATACTTAAAGTCAGTTCCAAAACATTTTAACTTGCCTAAGCTATGTGTTTATTTAAGCAACTGACAAACTCACAACTGTCTGTAAAGTAATTTTGTGCATTACCTTTGAACACGTGGCCCTTATTATTATTAAATTGGGAGGAAAAACCCGCATACACAAAAACTTAATGTCTTGATGTTAGGCGCTAGACTGTATTATTCTTCAAGCATTTGTTCTGAGTTCCTGAGATAGGCTTGTCTTTTGTTCAACTCACGGTTAGGAGGTCCAGCTGCTTGAAAAGCCTGGTATGGAGCCTGTGTGGTAGGACGTGAAAACACTGGGGGTTCCTCTCCAAACACCACAATCATCACCTGGATCAGCCCATAGAGGTCTGACTGAGGCTAGAGACACAGTTCTAATCAGTTTCCTCATTCTCAGTATATACAAAGTAAATACGACTCAATTTATGAAACTTACATGCTTCCATTCATGAAGGTAAGGCAGATAGATCTTGCCATTGGCATCAATGTGCTTTCCAGTTTTGATCATCATTGCACTTGTAGGTTTGACAAAGCAAATGGGAGGGTTGTAGGGGTATGTGTCCAGTAACCACAAACACACAGGGATGTTGTAGACATTGCCTACAGGATAAAACATAAGAACATTAAAGGAAAGTTTAATAGCTGCACTAAATCAACAAATAAAATCAAGACGTCAAGATGTCAATAGGAATCTGGGAAAGTAAAAATAAAAGGGGACTTGAAAATTATTTCTGTGCTATATACCAATATTAATCTACATTGCATGTTAGTGCCATATGAACCATCTCAGATTCTGAGGACCACAGGGACTGGTCTTCCGCTGGTGCCCAATGTCAGGACTAAATAAGCTAAAAACTGGAACAGTCTTCCTAAAGATGACAATGTTTAAATCCAGGCTAAAAACAGTTCTGTTTAGTTTTTTTCCTGTTGTGTAAAGCATTTTGAATTGCCTTGTGTATGAGTTGTGCTCTACAAATAAACTTGCCTTGCCTATTGTCAACTGTCAACTTTAAACAGTTTGTTCCAGTCCCCAGATAAATCATTTTTAGATTAAGGAAAAACATGACTTCACAGCCAAAGGGGAATTTATTTAGTGAATTTGCCTCTGTAGCAGCAGCAAAATTAAAATTGAACCTTTTTATTTGGTAAGTAGAGTTTTGTCGACTGTAGGGATGTCAAGATTATTTGTGTAATCAATAATCATAATTATTCAAGTTACAATAAATAATACTAATTTTAAGAACTAAAAATAATTAAGACAATCAGGGCTTTATTAGTAAGTTGGGTAATAATTTTTGGAGATTTTGAAGGATTTATATTCAAAACAGCAGAAAGGAGAAGGCATGTAGTGAGATATCTTCAGATTTGAGTGTGAATTGTGAGCTCAATGTGCCTTTTTACAGATAATCATTCTTTTACTAGTGTGTGTAATTGTGTGAGCTCCTATAATCTCATGGTCTTGTCAGCGTACATGTACATGGTCAAATCATACAGGTATTAAATAGCTCTGAGAGCCTTTCCCAGCTCAGAATCAGATTAGGTTTATTGCCATTGTCAGTGAACAAAATTCACTGCTTTGGTGGTAACAACAACATATAACAATAAAATAGTAGCAAAATATATCAAAGAAGACGTGCAAAAAATTAAGAATTAGCTAATAAAATTGAGTTTGAGTATATACTCAAAATGTTCAGTTGGCTAGACAGTAGTGCAAATTTGGCTGTGCAAATAGACAGCTGCTTATATTAATGTATATGATTGTTGAAGTGGGAAATGTTATAAAGTGTTCATGAGCTCCAGGGAATGGCATCTTTTAGCTGACTAATGCACAGAAAAGTCTTTTGCCGATTCTATCGTCACTCTACTAAATATAAAGTGTTACAGAAAGTTTTATTAAATAAAATTCATGATATCATAAGAGGAATGGCAACATGTTAGACGATGTGAAAGAAATATTAGTATTTTACTGTTACTTGGTCATGGTGTAAAAACAGTAGTGACGTTTGTTCTCACAATAATCTATAAACCAAAAATATCCCTGGTCACATGTGTTCACAGAACTGCCTCCAATGAGGTAATAAAAAAGAAAAAAGTGTCCTCTTATCAAAACAAATGGCCAGTAAAAAAAAGTGGAAACTCGCCTTACCTCTGTAACTTACTGGAACTGTTCCAGTCAAACTCATCAGATCTCTTGAAGAGCCATCGTTAAACACTGTAAATCAAGAAAATATGGACAGTAATATAATTTACAAAGCAAAACTGTTGAACTGCAATGTAATTTTAATTTTGTACCATATGCATCCATCACTGGCTTTAGATCTTTATAATTGGTGATGACGTTAATAATCTCCCGGACAGTTAAGTCTCTGTATTTATATTGCTGGAAAAGAGAAAGAAAATTATGTAATTTCAATGCAAGTACAATTGAGGGACAGCAATGCAAAATGTAGCTATTCCAACAACAACAGACGTATGTAAATGTTATTATCAGCAATTTCATAACGTCCCTCCGTTAAGGTGATAACATGACAAAATAGTCTCTTGTAACAGCTGTATTGTGATTTATCCAGGAAATGGCTCGCTCTTTGTGTTTCCAAAGCTGAGGACATGTTAGCCTAGTTTGTCTCTATACTAAACCATGATTCAACTCAGAAGACGTACCTTAAGCATTTTCTTCAGGGCACCCTCGTTTACAACAGCCATGGTTCAAAATCTCTGTGAGCTATTTTTGAGAAAATTCCGATGTGAAGAGTTGTCTGATGAGTTAGCTGACTGACACAAGCTAAGGCTAACTAGCAGAAAGATAGCTGATGCTAGGCTAACGTACGCTAGCCCAGCTTTGGGCTCGGCAACAGTGAAGGTTTGTTGTTTGAATTGATTCTGACTTCACTACAAATAGACTGTTGAATTAAATGTATTTAAAATAAAAGTATAAGCATTCGATCCGCGAAAAATGTCTGATCGTCAACAAGCGCAGCTTCCGGCTTTTCTCGACGACTTCCGGTGAGCTGTAACGTCACATCTGGTACAATTGCATATAATAATAGTGCACATTAGCTTTATTTGTCTTAATGATGGTGTTCAGATTTTACTTGCGTTACAACTAAATAATAATAATAATAATAATAATAATAATATTAATAATAATAATAACAATAATAATAATAATAATAATAATAATGCATAATATGTATAGTGCTTTTCTGGACACTCGGACGCTTCACATTCACAAATTGGTAGATGAATATAAGAATTTAATTATTCTATCCGCTCCTTTCATGGATATATTAAAATATGTACTGGATGTTATCATGGTGTACACAATTATTCAGTATCAAAATATGTACTGTATGCTAATCATGGTGTAAAAATGTAATTGATAATCATTTTCATGAAAGGAACTAATACATTGATTGATTGATTGATTGATTGATTGATTGATTGATTGAATAATGCAATGTCAATCAATCATTCACTCCACACTTGAAGGTGGTAAGCTACTATTGTAGCCACGGCTGCCCTGGGGCAGACTGACAGAAGTGAGGCTGCCAATTTGCCCCGTCGACCCTCCGACCACCAACCATTTACACACTCATCACTCTCATACTAGAAAATGTGGGGCAAGTGTCTTGCCTAAGGACACAATGACATTTCCTCCTCCTGTCGTCCCACTGTGGCACCAGGTGTTCCAGTAGTCTTCCATCCAAGTACTAACCAGGTCCTGATCTGATTAGCTTCCAAGATCTGACGGAATTGGGCATTATTAATCAGAAATACTTTAAGTTTGCTTATTAGATTTAGTTTTTTTCTTTTCTTAGCCTTGGACCTGGACATATCTGCATGTAGGTCCACATATTTGCCAAATAGGCATAGATTCTGCTAATTACATTGCCCTAAACAAAGAAAGATGCATTCCTTGTTGTGTATAGATATATCAAATTACTTACATATAATTACTTAAACAACTTATATAAACAGTATACGTCTTTATGAAATTATCCTACCTAAGACAACTTGTAGTTTAATAATTTCTATCACTTTTTATATTGGGAAAATTCTACACTTATTCATATAACTTATTAACATTTAACATTATTTTGTCACAAAACATTAAAACAGAACCAGTGAGGGAAAGTCAAGTTGAGTCTCAAGTCATTGTCCATTTCATCGAGTCTCAAGTCATGATGATGATTTTTATTTCTAGAGTGCTTTTCCACCTAACAGGCACTCAAAGCGCTTAACAAACCGTTGAAACTACAGTTGCTGTTACAACATAACATATACAATTACATTTATAGACAATAAACAGACACAACATACAGCTGTAATTACAGTTGCGGTCAATATTAGCAGGTAGCTGTATTCTGTAAGTAATCCATACAAAAGATGCAAGTAACTGTTTTAGAAATGAAAAGGTAGAAAAGTTCAGATTGATGTTAAAAATCAATCAAATCATCAAAGCAGTGACTCTAGTTTGACCTGACTTGAGTCAATCACAACTTTCAAGTCCACACCACCATATCAAGTGCTGTAGGTGACCATGGAAAGTGACCATTGTCTCTCTATATATATTATGCGTGAGCTGATGAAATAGTCACCCTATTTATCATTTTATTTAATTCTTCAAGGCAACTCAGAGAAGAGTAATAATAATCGTAATAATAATGACAACATTAGTCTAGCAATTGGTTTCATATTCTTGTTGGAAAGGTTGGCCATCGTCTTTGGGCACAGACAAATAGGAGCTTCCGTCTGGTCTAGAATAAATGTCATGTTCTTTGTGGAACTGTAGCCAACCTAAAATGTCATAAATGTTGTAATTAGAGACAGGCCTAGTTGTGGTAGTAATAGTAGAAGTAATAATAAAATGCAGTAGCCTACTTACATGGCGCTTGCTCGGGCTCTGGATATGGCTTCTTGCAAACAGGTGGACATTCCCCAAACATTGCAGCCATCACCTGCAATAAGCTGACCAGATCACATTCACCCTGAGTGGACAGGAAAGACAAGATACCAGTAATTCACTACAGTACTCATAAAATAAACAAAACATATTGGAAATACTTAAAAAGTACAATTGGGTTATTGATCTCTTACTTGTTTCCACTCCTCCAGATATGGCAGCAGGACTTCCCCATTACTGGAAACAAACGATCTTTTAACAATCATCATTTCTTTGGTAGGTCGGACGTACACGACAGGAGCACTTTGTGGATAGCTTTCCTCGAGCCACACACACACCGGGATGTTGTAAGTATTGTCTCAAACACAAAACACAACACAACTTTATAATGCAGCTGTTGAGTTAGTGAGGTTATTGCTCCAAAATACTCACTGTTAAATGTGGTACAAATAGTTCCAGATAGACACATCAAATGCTTAGAGATTCCATCATTGTACACTGCATGATGATAAAATAGTGAAAAGTGAAAAAACTGATACAGGTCGGCTTATACTCAAGAAGATCTGAATGTCCTCTCACCATATTTATTCATCTGAGGCGTAAGAGTTTTAAAATGACTCAGTGCTGTCTCTATGTCTTCAGCAACAATTGTCCGTGGATATCTCTTTAAAAAACAAAACAAAAACGTACATTTATTATTTACAGTAGCAAACCAACATTTTTATTTCAATTATGACTTACCTTTGGCAGCATTTTTCTAATCTTCTCTTTAGATGTCATGATCACAGCTCAAAAACATTTAGCGTTTTCTCAGTTTGTATACTGGAAAACATGACACCTACAGCGTTGTCTGCAGTTTTGGTTAAATATTTAACTACTTTTATGACTATTTACAGCCAATGGGACACACTGCATGGTATAATCAGATAGCCTAAAAGCAGCATGTAGGCCACAGACAATAAAAACTGTGGATATCTCACTGTAACCTATATAAATAGAGAAGACACTCATATACAGAAAGCATGATGTGTTATACTACTGATGTATACCATTGAATTACAATAGGTAAACATAGATATATGAATAGTATGAAAAGTTTTGAATTGAAGTTTCTTTATTTTAGGCAATGACCTCTTCAGACTATTACTGCTATATTTTTGTTAGTGGTTTTCTGGTTAAAATATGATTGGTCCCAGGATGAGTAACCCAACATTTGCAATGAATACCATGAACTTTCATTGGTGCCACTCCCTTGTCGTGCCAAACAAGATACTATACCCATTATATGAGCCATGTTGCTACGTATGAGAGCCGCCTCTAGAGGGCAGCAGATATTTGACATTTATAACATTAACGTTTGACACAATGCCCGTTTCAAATCTTAAAGTCTATATGACAGGTTAGACGACACATTTCACTAAAATGTAGTGAGCATGATTATATTTAATATTTTACTAAATATTTTGCCCATTTATCCCCAGTTTGACTGTTTATGTAATGTTTATAATTGTACTTCCTGGTAGGACATAGGCAGTAAATGACATAGGTGTTGTTACCTAGCAACCATTTTGAAAATAAGGGCCAAAAACCCATTTAAATGAAATAATAGTTATGCTTTTACAAATAATAATACCTAATAACAACCTTATTTTGTTGAATGACACTTAAAAGTATCAAAAAGTTGTGTTAGTTGTCTGTTAATTGTGTTTGTATTTTTCATGGCATGTTGCTTTTTGATGACAAAGGTGGAGGTATTCGGTTTTAGAACTCAATCACTTCCTGTTATTTTAAACTTTTATTTTTCTATATTTCTTCACAAACTGCAACTTCACAAATCTAAAACTATAGTAAATAATTGCCACAGGTGCCCTCTCACCAAACTAAGACATAATTAGAACATTTTGAGAACCTGTCATATAGACTTTGAATTCTGTTGACTTTAAAAAAACAAAAGCCATTTTCGTCTTTACATCTTTATTACTGCCACATCTGTAAAGAGTATATACATCTTAAATAGCTAAACAGTTGACATTTTCACATAGTCCTTCCACACCTGCATCCACTATAAACAAGGGACAAATATCCCTCGACCCAGAGCATTTTTGTGCAAAATCCAAAATGTTATCATACGTGCCAGTTTTTTTTTTTTTTTTTTAAAGCATATACTTGATGTTTGTTCACCGATACTGGCAACATGATGTTGCTCTTCTAAGATATAATTCTGCATAGCTTTGTGGTGGATTGGAAATGGATGTGAACTCCCAGGACATGAATTAATCCTTTCTTCTTCTCGACATAAAATCCTTAAGTACAATGGGTAAAAAAATTTATTTGAGGACGTCATATCTAAAAGTAAGTATCTAAGTGAAAGAAAAAAAAAAAAAAGGAAAATGCAACAATGTTAATATTTTGGAGCAATTTTTAACAATATCTACAGACATTCACAGTTCTCATCTTTACCAGTTAGAAAATAAACAAAATTCAAGCGCTTACAATAATAACTACACAAATTATTAATGCCATGAAACATTGACAGTGCGCTATTTGGGGAATCCAAATCTCTAGTTTGCACAAAATAAGATTTGGTCAGAAATAATTTTTGATACAATAAAAATTCAGCTATGATGACATATACTAGTTGTACCAGTTTCCATAAACAAAATGTAGATATTCCAAAGCCTATCATCAGGTCAAAATATTTTTTTTGTAACAATACAACAATAAGAATTTACTTAGCATTATTAAAATTCACTTTAGTGTTACGTGAGGTTTTCTTGTAAAATTCTACATAGAGCACATCTCATCATGATTCTGCGATTTTTAGTTACACACAAACATTAACCAAACAGGGCAGCAAAATCCCTCAACGCCAGGCAGAATCTGCTGCATACATGAGGTACAAACGAGTCAACTAATAAGGCAAAGTAAACAGTCTTCAATCAGGCATAAGTAAAGAGCACTGGCTAGGCCAAACTAAGAAACAAAGATCCCAGAACATCCATTACCTGTTAACCTGCACACAGTAGATCATGTTGTGATAAAGACTATTGTTCCCTTTGAAAAGCCAAAGATAGAAAGAGCAGACTAAAGGGGTACATCTTTTACTAATACACCCAGGATTGTATAAATGCTACATTCCTGGACCCTGATTCCTGAGCACACTACGCAAGATAATAAAAGGAGTATACCATTCAGTTACTTATGCCTGTCTCAAGCCTGGGTAGACGAAAAAAAAAAAAAAGGCCAATTTAATATGCAAATAATTGTAGAGGCAGACTATTTGTTTTGGTAATCTTGCAAAGAAAATTGCTATGGGAAGAAAATAAGAATTGCTTCAAAAAAACAAAGGCTTATTTTGAGTTGCCTCATACACTGTACCCAAGTAGCAACAAATATTAAATTAGGTAAATGATCTGGAAGCAAGGTAGTTCGACCTATTGCACCGGATTCTACGTACATACACTTGCCATTACAATTCCACAACAAGAAGAAGGCAGCTTTGTGATTGAGGAGCCAATCAACATAGCTTACCTCAAAGGAATTCTTACTATGCCTGACTGATTATTAAAGGGTCAGACAAGGTGCCATCTATAAAAAAAAAAAAAATGTACTCACACAGTGCTCTGGGACATTCCATTAATAAACTGGTCCATTCAATATCTTTTTTAAACAACAAGGCTAACTTAAACAACAACCAAAATAGTCATCTGTATTGAAGTTTCCATTCCTTGTGTCGAGAATGAAGGAGGCACTACACAGGGGGAGAAAACAAAGACAGGTAGTGTGTCTACATAGGATGCAATGGAGCAACTTAATGTTTATTCCAGTTGAATCCTTTTTCATTCTAGTAGGCAACCAGGAAGAGAGAGGGAGTGGAGTAAGAGATGCCTCCTTTGAAGACCAGTGTTGAGACTGAAAACAACAAGTTAGCAGGAAACTTGTGGCACTCACTAGTGAGAATACATTGGAGTTGACAAGAGTCATTAGTGGTGTTGCTTGTGAGGTCGTGGGTGGCCCAAAAATAGAGGTCCGCAGTGGGCCATTTCAGCAAACCATTCAGGCAACAGTTCTCCCAGGTCTGACAGCTCTGGTGATTTCCTTCAGAGCAGTTCATCCAATGAATTGTCCTTGATTCTGAAAAGTTACCATTGTATTATAGCTTTCATCTTCAAGTCCATGCTGCCAATATAAGCTGTTGCGAGTTTTCTAAATGTGCACTTTAGGCTGTGGAGAAAAGAGACAAGTCAGTTTAGTTCAAAGTGATCATAATTTTATTACCTCAAAGAATGTAAAGGTGATCCACCCCTGGGTACATTTTGTAAGCGTATATATAATTTGTACATTCGGTATATACAAATTCTTTCCAAACTACAATGGAAAGGTCATTCTTTGCATTTTAAAGGATGAGAATTCTGTTAAATTCTGTTAAATAGTTAACCAGGTTAAACATTTAGACAAGGACAGAAATCTTGTTAGCTTTAATTGAGTTGTCCAAAACAAGCACTGCATACATATCAATTTAAGAAAAAAAGTCATTTTTTTCTTTTCAGCTTTTTTCTTTCTTTTTTTACAAGGATTCTAGAAACCAGGCCCTAAAACTATTTATATATAAACTGCATTTCATGTTTAGAGTTTCCCACCTGTATCAAGACACTACACAACGGCAGCTCATACAGTCCTGGCCGCTTTCGTCGGGTGGGTTCAGCTTCCGCAGCTTATGCTGTCTGATCTCCCGAACCAGTGTATAGAAGGCGTCCTCCACTCCCTGCATAAAGCAACACAAATGCTTATTAGTCAAGGTCAAATGCTGAATACAACCTCTTATTTTGAAAAGGTCTTGATAGAGCAAACATCACCATGGTAATGCTCACTTCAGAATATTAAGCAAAAATCATTTAATGTCCATCTACACATCTGATTGCTAAATGCTAACCCTTCCTGTAATAACATCATTATGTGCAGAGTGATTCAGAGACAGTGGGAGCCGAGTGGCAACATGTTCTTATGAGGCCTTTTTTATGGTTCCTTTGGCTGACTCACAACTCTGCAGCACAATCAAATGTTCCCAGCATCAGTAAACCATTACAAGATAAAACCACGGTTTGCTTTTTGAAAATTTAAACTCAAAGGAGGAAATACATTTATTTTTCATGGTCATTCATTGTTTGTAAAGTAACTAAATACAGTGCGTGTTTCGAAATGCATATTCAAAATAGATATTTTTGATTAATATGGCTTCAAACTTCTTGTTATTAGTAAGAAAATATAAAACACTGCTCTTATATGTCTGATGGATAAATAAATGCATAACAAACAATGGAATACATTACACAATACATTTTAATGTAGGGCTGCAACGATTCATTGACTACCGGTAATTGTTGACTGAACTATACAGACTCTAAAACACATGTCAAAAGTTCTTTTATAACAAAGATTGTGACATTAATTCATCAAAATGTCAAAAAAAGTATAGCTTATTGCTGATTTTCATCATCATCATTTAATTCATAAATATTCCTCTATCTGGAAGCCTTCATTCACCAATTTTCAACCTTTATTTGGCTGATAATGTATTTATAAAGTTTAAATATACAATAAAATAATCGTTTGACTAGTAGACAACTAAAATAATCGTTGTTAAGTATTCAGTATTCTGTTACTAAGTATATATTTGATGTATTCTTCACATCACTGTTCACTGGTTAAAAACCTAAGAAACATACCTGCCGCGTCTTTGCCGAAGTCTCGATATATGGGATGCCATAGGAGCGAGCTAGTTCCTGGGCTTGCCTGGTTTCCACTGTGCGCACCGGGAGATCACACTTGTTGCCCACAAGCACCATAGGGACATCATCAGAGTCCTTTACTCGTTTTATCTGTTCTCTGAAATGGAAATAAAAGAATAGTTTGCCATTGTTGACATCACTATGATATTGATAATTCATAAAAATCCCTGTAACAAACATGATATGCCTTGCTCTCCACAAAAAAGAGCAAAGTTCAGGAATAAATCAAATGTATATCTAAACAAATAAGGTTGACATACTACTTAGAACCCTTGTCAGGTGTTGGTTCTACAAATATTGCTGTAGCATTCCTGTGGAACATCCAAAGAATACATTTTTGCCGGTACATATTTGATCCAAAAACACCACTAACCACAGGAGAACAAAGCTCTGAGGGACAAGCTCAATTGGGACCCTGAGGAAAAAGCCCTGATGGTGCACTGCTGACGGAGTAGAGCAGAGAGACAGGCAGAGGGAGGGAGTGCAGTACAACAGGCAGCTAACAGCATTACCTCATCACTACAGCAGAGCGAGGGGAGAGGGTCAAATCAATCTATCAGCTACTTTAGCCACAGCACAGCAGCATGATGCACTGGCCACTACAGAGAGGGAGAAAGCCCATCTGCAGCCAGCTCCACTCTGAGAAGTGTTTATGACCGCATTTGTGCTAAAGTGATGTCATTGCACACTGTGGCTACTTCAGGCTGGGCTAGTAATGCAGGTATTTACAGCCTACAACAGCAGTGAGAACACTGATTTTGTTTTAAGGAAACGTAAAATGTATTTGACCAACACTTTGGTATTGGTGACATATTAGATCAGGTAGGATACATTATGTAATTAATAATTTATGTAGCAAAAGCAAGAGCTTCCATCCCATGAACACTAATTTAAAAGGATAGAAATATTAACCCCATAGCAAAATTATGTAAACACAAATGTTATTTGATAATAAATGTAAATGCACATAGAAATCAGTAGAGCTGTAGTCGACTAAAGAAATTCTTGGTCGACTAAAGACTATTTATACAGAAAAGTACTAGTACTAGTATTTATATGTTAGACTCCAAAATATCCAGCAAACTCTCTACAGCTTCTAATTTTTGTTACGTATACAATTTAATCTTAATAAAATGATTAGTCGACTAATAAAAATCTTGGTCGACTAAGACGCCATCGATCAATTAACTGACTAAAAGATTACAGGCCTAGAAATCAGAGATCATTTTAACAGGATGTTTTTGTGCTAAACCTTTGTCTTTTATGGCTATTTACTGACATTGTTAACAGAATAAGCGTGAATCTAGCCATGTTTTCAATTAATGGTTTTTGGAAGAAAACTATGGGTAGTGCGGTTTTAAAAACACAAACTGCTTGAAGCTCCTTAACGATCTTTGAATAACTCCAATGTTCTCACCAAGTAAGCTTCCACTTCTTCCATTCAATCTCAAATCTTTCACAAGTGTTCCTTTACTGCCCTGCCAGCAATGTTCAAGCTGTTCCATAAAAAGCCTGACAGCGGGCCAAACAAAAGAGTGCTAAAAAAACAACATCCCTGCAAAGCTGGGTAATAGGACACAAAGGTAATATGCTGCCTCTTTACGAAGTGTGATCCTTACAAGTAGCCATCAAGTGAAGTAGCAGTCAAATGTAGCTTAAACTCTGCCCCCCGTTTACCTTCTTTCCCCGTTTCTTTTCGTCAGTCCTTGGGGGTGCTACCTCTCTGCCCAAATCTTCTAATTGAGTTAGGATCAATTTCACTGGCATCGACCTGTAAGCCTGCAGTTGGGGGCTAAGCTTTCTTTAGCCGTGGTAAACGCTACAGCATGACATCATCAGACTACTGCAGGGAGCTGGCACCCACTTGCATGAGGTAAATGTGCACAAACAGCTCTCCCTTTAGAGACCATGGGAGTCCCTGACAGCAAGTGCAAAACAGCAAACTCAGTGAAAGATGTGTTGACAGAAGGTTTCAAATTGACTGTATTTGGGGTAGGGCGGGGTTCTACAATCTAAAAATTATAAATTAACTTTCTGTTCTTAGGCATGTGCAATTTATTTTTCTGAGTATTTATGACTTGTATGCTTTGATTTTCATTACCTTCTAACTACTACAATAATGTTTTGCGGTGGATGCCCTCTAGCAAGAACTAGAACTAGCAAAATACTGTGACAAGAATAGTAAAGCAGTAATGAATAATAATGAAGTGTCTTGCCCAGACGCAAAACAACAATATATGCTTTGGGTGAGATTTGAACCCTGACCCTTGGCTGACGTGCAAAATCCAAAAACATGAATTTAATAGCGCTCGAGAAAAAGAAACACTCCTTCGTGAGGTGCCTGCAGTTTGCCCTCGTCATAATCATTGATCGCTGGTTTGGCACCTCTTGCACACACCTGTACTGATGGATGTCCTCGAATGACTTTGTGTTATTGATGGCGAAGACACACAGAAAGCCCTCCCCCGTCCTCATGTACTGGTCTCTCATGGCGCTGTACTCCTCCTGACCCGCTGTGTCCAGAATGTCCAACAGGCACGTCTCCCCGTCAATCACCACCTGCTTCCGGTACGAATCCTGCGGAGAAAGAGACAAAGTTATGAAGTATCAGTTCTATTTCATCCCTAGTGACCACTTTAGGCACTAAATGACCATGCACAAGAATGATCAACCTCTGGCGGTCAGTAGATTCATGTTCATGTTCATGTTACATACAAAAATTTCGATACATGTCACTTTCACTAGTATATTGGATATACATTGAGATTTATTAAATTACACTAGTACATTAATTTCGAGTTAATTCAACATGCATGTCTGGCCAGAGGTTGCTGTACCAATACCCATCAACAGGAGGGTCATTCAGAACCCACCTATAGATACAGTATTTGTGTGGCCAACAAAAAAATAAATAAATCCACAATCTCTCTAAGACTTTAAGCTAAAAAGGAATATGAAATGAGAGACAATTCTCAATGTGATTTGTGATTACAATCATTGCTCCAATCACATTACAAAAATGGTGTAATAAAAAAAAATGTTTGAAAGATAAGGATGCACATCAGCACTTCAATGATGACACAAAATAGTGATTATGATTTTTTTCCATAATCATGCAGCCTGATTAGAAAAGTTTCACTGTTTTAAGTAATTACTGTCCAGTAGGGTGGAGCCGGAGATCAGAGAAGGACAATATCAGACCCAATGTTCAGTCTTGTAGTGTGCAGCTACAAAAAACATGGAGTGCTCTCCCTTTGTTTGTTAGAGCACAGGGGCCAGGAATGCAAATACACAAAAAGGACATTGTCTGGCCAGAGGCAGGCGTGGTGAGAAAGGGCTAGTTCTAGTAGACAGACCAGGAAAATATAGAATGGTCATTTTAGAATTCTTACCCGGCTCTTTATACGAGGGTTTAATAAATCAAATTAGCAAATTTATCACGCAAAATTGCTGAATTGGCATCATACCTCAATAGTTGGATCATACTCGTCCACAAAGTGATTCTGGATAAGCTGGATAGTGAGTGCACTCTTGCCCACGCCTCCTGCTCCCACTACCACCAGCTTATACTCGGTCATCTCTGCCACTGCCGCTCACCGCAAACCACCACTGGAGAGGAGAAAAGAAGGGAAAAAGGGTTAGGTTAGCCCAGTGACAATGACAAATTAATTCATATTAGGACTAACACCACAGACAGCAAAAGGTCTATTCGCCAGCATTGAAGAGGGGCTAAAAAACATATACAGCAGTTATTGGGGGCATATTTGTTGCGTTTGTTAGTGTGGTGTCGATGGGAGGCTGAGGTGGAGACCCTCAGAGGGGAATGTGAAAAATGTGCTGAAGGTACTCCATGTTCCCATCCTGAGCTGTGAGTGGACGATGATGGGCAAGAGAGAGAAGGAAAGAGAGTGAGAGTGAGTGGAGGAGAGAAAGGGAAAGTTCACAGAGGAGAGAGAGATACAGAGAAAGGAGGGGTGCGGCATTGTCAGGAGGGTCCTCATCATTTAGGTTCATGCAAGGATGTCAACTTGGCATAAGCACACATAGCCAGCTCTGATGTTATGATTCTAGTTTATTACTAATGATGAAGAGTATTCCCTTTTTCACCCAATGATCTAGATTATTAATACATACAAATGTTGCCACAATGCATATACTTGATGAAAATCATCAACATTTTTAATAATGCAACTTATATTCATAATTTAGTGTTGCCTCTATCTGATAGGGCTGAGGTCATCTACAGAAATTTTTACTTGATTAATGACATGCCTTGTGCAGTGATTAGTCGACTAAAAGGGTTGTGGTGTGAGCTCTTAAAGCTATTCAGTGTCCATGATCTCACCATGAATCTGACCCAAACTGTACAAGACACGACAACTATGCACACAAACTCACGATTCACTACTACAGCTATCTCACTCCATGCCCTCTCATTTCTATTGTTGTTCATATAAATACTTCATTATCCCTATATAGAATAATAAGTTCAATGATGAAAATGTTGGTCGACTAAGACGCCACAGTCTGTTGATTAATTGACTAAGCAATTAAAGACCTACAGCCCAACGATCTGAGGTTTGAGAAGGGTTGTAAAATTATTGTCATTGTTTAAGTCTCCTACATCGCCGTGCCGGAAATTTAAAAGGTATGTCAGTGCACATTAGGGACTGGGAGGTACGCTTTTAAGTGTGAAGACGAGCTGGTGCATTCGCTGTTTTGAAAAACTGACAATTCTTGCCAAAATATCTCTGTAATGAAACAAAACAACTTAAAAGGTAGTTCACTCATCAACTCAAAGCTTAACATGCAAACAAATAACATTGGCCGTGGCCAGATTTTGGCAATCATTTCCTAAGTTAGTCCTGATTTTAAAAAGAGCACATGCACCACTTCGTCTTCTCCCTTTCAAGCGCACCTTCCAGTCCCTAACATTCACTGCCATGCAAGGTACACAACCAGAATGATTGATATTTGACTAGGGTGACATGATCCATGCGGAAGTGATTGGTCCTCAGAAATCATATTACCTTTAATTGAGAATAAACCAGGGTTTATATCATTGCCCAAAAACTGAAATATAGAATTCATTAATTGAAACAATAAATTGTGTGAAGTAAAGAAAGACAAGCACAGAAAGCAGCAGCATACAGCCATACAGCGCCCTCACCCTATAACACTGTGGGCCAGTGAAATTCTTGACATAGTGACAGTGACTCAATCAGTAAACGGAGAAACCATATGGGCGTTCTAACCAAATACGGTGGCAACCCGTGACTCAAGTTACCGCAAATTCATGGATAATCAGCAACTTAAATATGACCTTGTGTTGAAATTAAAACAATGACATGTCATCATTAAAAGTCATAAGTACATGTGGACTGGAAGATTTAATCAGAAGAAAAAAAAAAATCAGCACATGTTTGCATGAGGCCCTGGCAACTTCACTGTGTTAAACTTTGAGCTCACACACAGACAACACAACACATCGGCTGATGTCATGTGTGGTCACTTCTGAGGCCTGAGCTCATTGGAAAATCACTAGGAATCCCTGTACCATCCTGAGGCAACTGACAAGAATAACACGTTAGATTCATTTTTCCTATAGAAGACACTTAACAACATGCTATGATAGAATAACAAAAGACACTTGGAAGTTGGATGTAAAATTCATTTTAAAAAACAGTAACCTTAAATAGAGAATTTTTTTATGAAATACGGTGAAAAACACAAAACAGAACAATGCCATTTACCTACTGTGGGACAATCAACAAATTTCTCATATGATCTTGAAATAGAAAGACAAAGCAAAAGAGGCTCAGAATAAATGAATGAAATCACAGAGTGAGTATACCTTGTAACTAACCTTCTCCGCCCTAGACTTACTAACAATTTCTGTGCCTGCAGGCAAGGATTAGTGACGCATAGTTCATAACCAGTTCATTCATCCATGGTGCCTCTCTTTACAGACTGCTCCTGATGTGTGCTCAAAAACAAAAAAACGCTAACCTGCACCATCTGTCACTGAGTGTAATCAATCCTGCATTTCATAAGCATCGCAGGAGCACACGTGATCAGAATCTCCACTCCAAAACAGTGTTTGTCGTCCGCATTGCCTGCACTGAACGGACTGAACAAGCGCGCGTTTCGGCTTGGATTCACGCGGACATCTGGACTGAATTTGAACAAGGGTAGAGGTAACAGGTTACACTGTATATATCTTGTCTCCAGGCAATGCTGGTGAAGGCTTCTTGACAATCTCCACCGTTTTCAGATCTCAGATTTTTTTTTTTTGGTCAGATTCATCAGAAAATGTTGTGGAAGATTTACCTTTTAGGTCTGGGCCATGAATAACAATACACTATTACTATCAAGTGCAAAAATGCAGTATTGACAGAGTAAGAAGTAGAATTTATAATGGAGGTCATAGCTGCATACTTATAACCTCAAAACATGTTCTGGGTATGGCTATGTACCTTTATTTATCTATTTGAGTACCACTTGAACGATACCGAGTTTTCAGTACTGGTAACTGAATAGTACCGGTAATTATTTCTGTACCTTCTCCTATAATAATCATCATCTTGAATAACAAACAAAATAAGATTTTTTTTTTTTTACATCCTGTTGCATACAATTTCAACAACAACAAAAAACATGACACTGTCCTTTCCAGTGCACTCAAAATAAATCTAAATTGTGACAGTACAGAAAAAAGCAAGAACTCCCAAATACCTGCACTGACCAAACAGATATTTAATTTCAATATCTAATTCATGAAAATAAACAAGACAGTGCACTTTTAAAATCAAATTAATGCCTCCAAAGTCTTAACTCTGCTCCAAACATGCTTTTATTGAAAGCAGGATTGGATGTACACCTCTCTTAATGGTAGACCCAAGCTTATCATTGGCAATTTAAAATAATTGCATCTTGAAGTTTTGAAGGTTGTAAAACAAAGAAAAACTAATCTGAAGCTTAAAGGGAATATATTACGTATTTTTTATATTGTTATTAGCCTTTTAACATGCTTTTGAGAACTTTAAATTTGCCATCTCATCTTTTGAAGAAAAAAGTGTATTATTCATTAAATTACAGGATTTATCAGCCACTTACTGAGTACATTCAGCCAGTACACACAATCTAGTGAAGTTAGCACTGAACAGACGCTATGATGCGGTTAGCAGTAGCAGTGTTTAGACGTCAGAAATGCTCAGAACTGGCGATGATGTAAAGACTAAAAACAACAGAGGATTCGCAGAAGTGATGTATGAAATCTGAAAATACGTCCCAGAATCAGGAAGTTCAGCAGGACATTCGGAGGGGGCGGATTTTCTAATAAACATTCCTCAAAACAGTGTTAATGCAGCTGAAAGCAAGGAACATTGTCAGAACATGGTTAAAAGCTAAAAAAAAAAAAAAGTCACTGTAGCAGAATATGTGGCCTTTAAAGTCATCACTTAAAAACAATAAGGCATTTTATAATTTACAATTTATAATTAAAAAAAAGTAACTCAAATGGCAGAAGATTGAACAAGTACAAGTTCTGATATGAGGCAGCCGCATTGTAGGACAGTGCAGGAATTTAGGGGCACACCCAACATGAGAAAAATAAGTCAAATTCCTTGTAGAATTTGGTGGGAAAGGCAGTGAACCTTGTAGTTCTGGACGAGTAAAAGTTAAACTGTATGAAATTCTCCAACACATGGTCAGTTACACAAAAGTGAAACGGAGAGAAGATACTGTAGATCACTTATATAAATGAATCCAAGTAATGTTATACTGTCAGTAACAACATTCAGTTTTGTTGATAAATCTAAAATACGACTCACTCTGAAAAAAGTATATTGGTTGGTATTGTTAAATGGACAAGAGAAGTTGCAACTCAAAATAAGTAGTTGAATAGTTGGGAAATAATCATGTTACAGTAGACCTTTTCTTCACCATCTATACGTGTGATTCTGAAAGTTCACACTACAGTAACGAGCGGCATTAAAGAAAGCTTCACTGAGTCACAATATGACCGCAGATTGTCACAGGGGTTCGATCATGGTTCGATCACCATATCGCCCAGTCCAAATGTCTATGTCCTCCAATTCACCTTGAACTGTGCACAGCTCTGCTCGTGTAATGTCATATTAATATATAACCTCAGCCTGAACAACTGCCCCGGCATACAACTCAATACATGTACAATTCAAACATCAGTTGTAGTACATTTGGAAATGCAGTTTGGTTTCTCACCTCAAGAGATAAATTACTTTTTCTGAATGATACAGACATTATAAAATTCCATAGTAACACATTTTGAATTGGCATTGCTCAGTCTCAGGCAGTTTCTTTAAATAAATAAAAGCAAGGTCGTATTGCTTTCAGTTAGTATTATTTCACAAATTATAGCACATTTGTTTTGCAACCTCTTTCAACAGTACCACCCAGTATTCTGAGGAACTGCCGTGAAGGTTTTACAACACCTCCATGGTCCATGTCGTCAGTCGTGCTTATACGGTTGTTTTGATCTATAACCGTTCTGACGCAGATCCGGTGATTACAGTCAAAATATTTGAAAACTGTCATTGTGCAAAACATCAAGGTAGGTGAAATAGAGAAGCTACATTTTTGCATCAGAGTGTACTTTTTAGTATTTTTTCAAAAACTCATTGCCGCAAAATAATGACGTTATTATAATGACCAGACATTTTCCCAAATGCTCAGGATCAAGGCATCTAAATTCTGCATCTGACAAATGCCTGAAATGTACATGTCACTGGAAAACAGTCCTGTCAACTCTATTCAAAATGGGCCATGCCACAATTAATAATCCACAGAAACATATGGAGATGAACAAAATTAATCATTGATTGAGAAGCTGTCACTCTCTCAGATCTGCTCGCTGTCTACTGAGCTTGTCCCAAAGTGGTCTTTGAAGCGCCATTTTATCGATGACGAAAACGAGACGCATCAAATCATAATTTGTGTGTGTAGGAATAAATAAGACTTATATCTTCCATAGTATTGCTTACAAAACATATAATATATATATATATATGTTTCTGTAAACAAGTAGCAAAGAATTACAGATTAGTGTGTAAAAAGTGATCATGTCTTAGTCAGTCATTGCATCTTTTTATGTTGATCTTGAATGAAATCCATGTAGATGATGCTCAAGGATGTTGTAATAATTTTACATACTATTCTTTGTGATGCGATAGGTTGCATTATTATTATTATTTATTTTTTCCCTTGTTTTTTTTTTCCAATTAGACCCAACTTCCATTGTTAACATTGCGTGCATAATTACACTGAACGTTTTGTATGATATCAGTAATCATGTATTTCAATGACATTCAGATAGGGCTGTGCAATTGATTGAACTGTAATAAAATCAAATTAATTAGAATAGTTTGGAGGAATGCATTTTCTAATATTTTACTTTTTGTTAAGTTACACTGATCTTTTTTATTTTATATTTTTTTATTTGATAGGAACAGTGCATATTAATGAACATCTGTAACAGTTACAATGTTAATATGCCAGATTACAGCAAAAATGCTAGTTTCCATCTGTTGTCCCTAAGCAGGGTATACATCTTGTTTGTGTCTTGTTTACAGCGCTTATGACAGGATTAACTGGGTGGGATAGTACCAGATGTAAATACAACCGATAGTTTTACGCTACTCAAGTGTGAGTTAGTGCAGGAAAGTTGAAAAGTACACTGAAAATGACAGGAAAGAAAAAGATATGGATGACGCTAGGGAGACTAATTTGTCAAATAATAATTTCTGTGACATTTTGGCCCAGTGTACATGGTTGCTAAATGACGTGTCCTACTGTAGTGTCAGGAAGTAGAAATATCAATTTAAAAATGTTAACAAAATTCTTAAACATAATGATCATAACTGTGTTTTAGTAAAATGAGTAATCCAACCAAGTCATAGGCTATTTCAGTTTTAGTTAATATTGAAAGCCATGTTTGTTTTTAATAAGAAAAACATAAAATTGAAACAGAAATTGAGATTAGTCAGTAGAAGGGGATCATTATGATCATAAAGCATCACTGCAGAGCACTTCTTTTTAAAGTTATTTATAGCTTGCCACCTTAAGCCTGGGAAATTAAAAGTTCTTTTGAAACTCTAGCACCCCGCCTGGACTCGGAGGATAATGTTACATGACAGCTTACGGAGGGTGTAGGTCCACAGAGGCGAGAGGAGCAGCGTGAGGACAAAAAACACTAGCAAAGGAGATGGTCACTTCATACTTAGAGTAATAACAATATAACAGGGAACATATTAAACGCAACACATGAGTAATTTAGCCTATAAAGCTAAACTAAGTGACTTTTTACCACAAAGTTTGAGTGAACAGTAAGAGTGGTGCTGATGCGAGACAGCAACACGTCACAGTTAAACACAAGCTTGAAGTGGTTTTATTTTTATCATGGCAGAGCAACCATAAGGAAGAGAAACTGAATCAAAAGATCAATATTTTAGGTAATATTGAATGAGTTCATTTACGCTGTCCTCTTATCTCAAGTAAAACTTGAGTCTATATTAAACTAGAGGTGGGCAATTTATCTAAAAATGTATAATACCGTGCAGGGCTGGGTGATAAAAATCAAATCGTGAGCTCATCCCTGTGACAGTCTGCTATTTTTGTGAAATCGTCATATCATGATTCACAGTTTCTCTCTTTTATGCAGCTATCTGTTCAAACACACTTTTTCTCCTGTTGTTTAGCCTCTGAAGCCTCTGAGCAGATGAATTAAATGAAATCAACATGGATGCAATTAGCAAATCGCAAAGGCTGACATTGCACTATCTGCCAACTGTACATTCTGTATATAGTCTATCTTAGTCTATTTTATTCTTAATTTTATGCATGCCTTTTTATATATTTTTTTATATTTTATCCTTTGCTTTATGTTGCACCTACGCCGAAGCAAGTTCCTACGTTTGTGAATTTCACTGACAATGGCAATAAACAATTTCTGATTCTGATTCTGATTCTGATTCTGAAGTGCAATCATTTCTTCCACACAAACAATAAACACAACTCAATGCACCAAAATGCGACTAAAGGTGACAGAAACATAACTAAAAATGACAAAAACTTGACTAAAAGCGACTAAGACATGGTTAAGTATGACAAACACATTTGAACGTGACAAAAACGCAACTAATGGCGAGATAATTGTGTTTAAAATGAATCTGAACAAAATCCTATCATCAAAACAAATCGCAAATCTGATCAGAATCGATATTTTTTCTAAATCAAGCAGCTCTATTATAGGCAATAAAAAAATACAAAGTGAACACAAATCGTGATAAAATCAAAATCAATACTGTGGATGTTGTTTTGAAGCTATGCAAACTTTGAATATTGTGCATATCATTTATAGTAAAATGCAGCAAAATTGAAAAAAAAAAAAAAAAAGATGTATCTGAAGAATATGAAGTGATATTTTGTCACTTTTAAGTGCAGTTTCACAATCTATTCACATTTATCTGATATGTAAAACTCAACTAATACTTAAAGACAAGTTTTAACATATTTCTGTTGGATTGACATAATATCATTGACATATCATAACTGAGACACTTTTAAAAGAATAATCTAGATATTTATTATTGTTAAGATTGCCCATCCTAAGTCAAAATGTGGGTACAAGTTAAATGTCTTTTTTCTAAAAAACATACCCTCGAGCAGAATGCTTTTTTTTTTTTACAATATTCTGGTTTCTATTGTAGGGACTAATTGGTTAAAGAATCGATATCGGTACGGCCACAAGCAGAGATAATAGATTTTTAATGGAGCGATGATGGTAAGGTGACCCTCTCTGGGGAGGTGTCACGTTCCAATACTGAGACTGCAAGACCCATCACAGAGCCTTGATCGCCCCCCTTTTTGTCCACTGCCTATTGACATCATCCCCCCGAAAGTGCATCCAAACACAAGTGCAGACTGGCAGCCATGACACTTCAAAAACAGACTCTGATGCATTCCAGTGAGACAGGGGGAATACCAAAATGTTAACCTGAGGCGGCTGTTGAATCCTAAAATATTTCCATAGTGGTTCACACATTATCACTTTACAAAACAAGCAAGATCATGTTTTGATGTGTATCATCAGACGGTAAATACAGTGGATGAGAGAGTCCATGTGACCTTTTCTGCATTCGGTCATCCTTTTAGTGTATTGTGTGCTGGGAGAGGCAGTGGAGGCAGCAAGCAGCAGCAGCAGCAGAGATGAAAAGGCCAGCTGAGCTGACCTCCACACAAAAGCCAGCCAGAGAGCAGCGCACCAGGCTAATCATTGGACACCCAACACCCCCAAACTCTGTGCCCTCGTCCTCTCCTCCAATCTATGTGTCGTCCAGCCGTTTGAATTTGAGACATGTACTCATCAGAAGTCTTCTTAAAAACTCTACAAACTAATCCAACAAAATAAACAACAATCTTCTTATCAGAGGTAAATTAGAAGGCGAGTTTGCTATGAGGACGGGATATTTTTTAGTTCCATACACAATTTTGTATTTCAAGAAGTTTGAATATTTAGGCTTCATATTGTTCACTAAAACAGCTAACTTAGTCTGTTATTCAGAGTGAAATTATTTCTCATAGGCAACATTAGACTTTAAGGCACACAGCATGCAGGCACTGACAGGGGTCATAAGCTACTCTGGAACATTCCCAAGGTAAAGCCAAGGTAAATAGAAATGACAGACTCCACTGTAGAACTTATTTCCATGAGAAGAAACGAAGAAAGCCAATGGTAAGGTAATAGTAAAATAAAATGAGGTAATAGCAAAATAAAATGAATATTGTTCGTGCAGTTGTCTTTTGTAGTTGCAGTGGTTGACGGTTTGTCAGTGACAAGGGGATGCCCTCCAAAGTGAACGTCCACAGTACATAGAAAGAATGATTAGGCTGCTGATTAGGCAGAGATCTTTTCCACGCTTTAAACATTCACTTTAGAAAACATCATTAAAGCTGAAAGAAGCGGCTGCCAAACGCGTTGTAATGGAATCTAACTTCCGCAGTGATACAGTTTATACTGAGTGTGGCGGGGCGTCACCCACTGTCTGTGCGTCTTCAAGAAAACACAACTCAGGAGAAACGCTTTTTACATTGAAATGCATTGGACTTTCATTAAGGGTGGGCAATTTGTGTGATTCCTTGCCCATAAACTCGCGGAAACTCCGAAAACAGTTTGAGAAAAACACCCATAACGTGTCGGGGTGGATGATAACAGTATAAATAGCTCATTAGAGGATAATAGGGGATGTAACAGGAAAAGGCGCACAGTGGATTATCGTCATAAATGTGATATGATACATTTGCTGCTCACTGTTATTGCCAGCTGTTGACCGCAGTCTCCTGTGATGGGATTTGCACAGTAAAGACAAATCAGACACATCTCATAACCGAATAGAGGAATGTTAAAGTCACACTTACAACAAGCCCAGGTTTAATTAGCCACACAGCCGCCTTGTTTCTTCTGCCACAGAGAGAGGAAATCTTTATGTCTGCTGCCTCTCAGTACAAGAAAAAAAAGCAGCGTGATCCCGCTTCGTGTCAGACAACCCTCACGTCCCTGTGCCACGGGAACATTGAAAATTACACAAAATAAATATGAAACTAACTGGATTTCTGTGTGAAAAAGAAGCGCCCGCGTTGAACAATGTGCTTTTGGCGAGGACAGACACTGGGAGTGGAGCCCACGCCCAGTTCTATCAAACCAGGACCCGCCCCGGTTACCATGCATGTTACTGCTGCTTTCAAAGAACCCCGGACAAACTCACACATCGGGCTCAACACACGTCTGGAAAAAAAACGAGAAAAAACAAAAAACACTGTAATCCTGCATGCATGCATTCCGACAAGTAAAGTTGTACAGCATATTTGGATTAGAAATAGTTTTATTGTTATAGCGCACCCGTTTCCATTAGAAAGCCTTTCGGTGTTCGAATCTCGTGAAATCAGATATCACATAAACGCATCATTACACTACCGCAAGAGTTTTTTCGTTCCGTTCTTGGATTTCGTTTCCGTTTATTTCTTTCTGTTTTATAGTATGTTGTCATTTTTTAATAGTAATTGTCTCGTGTTGTGGTTTATTGATTCGCGTCTGTACAGGGACTTCAACAATGGTGACTACAAGTCCCAGAAGGCCAGGCGGGTCTGGCGGTATCCAGGAAGTGGACAGCGGTTGTCAACCAAACTTTCGCCTCTGGAAACGGGTTTTTCTGCAAACTTTGGAATGTTTTGGGGATTGCTGTTGCTTGGTATTTTAACTCTGTTCATTAAAGGTAAAATAGGTTTATAGTTTAACGTATTCAATTTGGATTTGACTTTTTAAATTGTTTGGTACTAAAAGTAGGCCAACAACACAACTGGATCTGGTTTCATTATTCATTAGGACTGATATGGTTTAAATGAACATAATTAACGTTACTTTAACATTAGTGAGTTCTTTCTATGTCGATTTTTAGGCAGATGTGAGACATGAACGTCGCCCTAAGACCCGCGCCTCAGGGGGTTCGGCCTGGATCAGCTCGGGTCTTGGTGACTGAGCTGAGTGGATCAGGGCAAATCAACCCAACCCCACGACCAAGCGAAGACCTGGAGATCTCATCTGAGTCCTACCTTACCCTGGAGACACTGGCAAGTTAAGATATAAGCTTTATAACTGTTTTACCCTGTTTGTGACTGAAAACATCCATCAGCTCTCCTGTGACATCTGGTGTTTAATTTGAATAGTCATATCCAAATCTCTCACTACAGTTAACAAGCAAACGTGTGCTCAATGTAATGTAGAACTGTCTCATTTTACACCTACATATTTGTTACTTGGGCTGTGCAGTAATGCAATTTTAATCATTCAGTAATTTCTAATTGTAAATTATATGCTTGGATAATGGATAATTTTAATCGAGAGGTCTAAAAGCCAATCCTCTGTAAATAAAAGCATATATTTAGGAGAAAGGTTTAGACTTTGGAAGAAATTTGACTTTTTTCTTTTTTTGGGGGGTGGGGGATAGGGGGTCAATTGGCAATGATTATTGTACTGCTTATATTTAACTTATATTCAAGGGATTGTTATCGAATACCATTTGACACAAATGAAAAAGCAAAACAAAAACAAAAACTAAGAACTGTATTGAGCAATATAAATGAAAATGAAATGGTGATTTTTTTTAATCATATTGCCCTAATTGTAACAAAAATTAGTATCTTTTAGACACATAAACATTACTAAAATAGAACTGTCTGTTACCTTCTAAAAAGCTGACCATCAAAATAATTTCATTTTTATGTTTACAGGAATTCTTGTGTGGGGCTCAGGAACTCTCTGAGGTGACATCACTGGAAATGTGCATAAACACACAAGACAACACACTGGGTAACTTTGGTAAGTAAAGTCATGGCCCTAGTTATTCTGTTCATTCACAAAACTGTGCTTCAGGTGAATTAAATCTTACCATGTCCTAAGTACTGGATGTTCTTCCAAAACAAAATGACAGTGATGATAACATAGTTTCGTTGCTGGTCTGTGTGCATATAAAACCCCAGATTGCACAACGTCCTTAGACAAAGAAGAGAGTCTTGTCAGTACATGTAAAGACGTCATACACTGCCACCTCAGTACTCCATCTATGTCACCGTTTCAACTGTTTCTGTTTTACTTTTTAGGTACATATTTGCCCAAACTGGAACAACTCAAAATGAACAATAGTGTAATAAAGTCAATCAGGTACATTTACATTGAAAACTACTATTTTATGTTTGTATTCCGGAGCAAAAGAAAATTACATGCTGATGACAAAAAAATCTAAATTTCTGAACTTATATTTTTAGCTTTTGTGTTTCTGCAGAGACATAGGAAGTTCCCTCTCTCGGCTGCAGGTATTGTGGATGCCATGCTGCTGCCTCGAAGACTTGGACGGCATTTCATCACTATTCACTCTCAGGGTAAAAGTTTGATTGGAAGAAATAATACCCGGCAAAACAAATTTTGCTGAAAAACATAAAGTGTCTTTTCAACTCGTACAATCGATTGGAATGTCTTATATTATGCGAATCAAGAATAATGTATACTATAGGACCTTAAACTTTAAGAAACAGCTATATGTGTAAACAGGAAATGTTGCTAACGTCAGGTACCACTCCTGCCTACAGAACTCCATTCAGTACATATTTTATTTATAGTATGCACCCATCTGTTATCCTTTTAAGTGACTGCATTCTCTCATATGCATGCTAAGTACTGTGTTGTGTTCTCTCAGGAGCTGTACCTGGCCTATAACAAAGTGTCAGACCTGAGTCAAGTCGGCATGCTGGAGAACCTGCACATCCTAGACCTTGAGGGGAACGATGTGGATGACCTGGTTCAGATTCAGTTCCTGGGGTTATGCACCAAGCTCCAGAATCTCACGCTGGATGGAAACCCCATTTGCAAGAGCCCAAATCCAATTGTATCCCAGGTAAAGCACCAGCATCAAATAGAGGTCCAGAGCTGCTGTCATTGATTTAGAATTGAAAAGTAGTGTAGCCCAAAAAGTTAAAGGAAAATATCAGATTATAAGTGGCTTCAAAACTCTTTCTGCATTCTCTTTCTTGTTTTTCTGTCCGAGATCCCAAGCAAATGGAGCTTGTCCTACTAACTTATGATAGACCCGGAAGGTGCATGACAGGCACAGAGCTGGCACAAAGTTAAAGGACAACCGTTTACTGACACATTCATTCACTATGGGCAATTTAGAATCACTAATTCACCTGAAACATGTATTTGAGTAGCACAAGCAAGAGGCCCTCACTCCCTTGATGAGTGATATACGTTCCATGATCTATTTCAATTACAAATACAACTATGTTTTAAGTTCTTAAAAGTGAGATTATCCTAAATCAAAATACATTTGCATGATTGTTCAAGTTTTATAATTTATTATTATTTTTTTTTTGGTTTTAAGCAACCTAATTGAATGTTGCCTAGTGTATTTCGGTGCATGCTGGAAAGGTGGCGCGTGTTTTGTGGATCTTTTGCGATATGCGATATGGCTATTAAGATCTGTGATATCAATATGATTGTGATATTTAAATACATTTTTTGACTAAGGCTGAAACAAACGATTATTTTATTAGTCAACTACTCAGCGATTATTTCTGTTGTAGATAGAGACTTAGAATACAGACATTTTTAACCAATTAAATGTTGAAATATTGTAAATAAAGGCTTCTAGATAGAGAATATTTATGAATAAAGTGTATAATTGAGAAAAATCAGAAATGGTCTATTTTTTTTTATTTTTTTTTACCATTTTTCTTTAATAATGTCACCATCTTTGTTATAAAAGTCTTTAAGTCTGTGTTTAGAGTCTGTTTAATCCAGTGAACGATGACCATCAGCAATCAAATTGTTTATAGTCGACTAATCACGATCGTCGATCTTCTTTTCAGTGTTTTCATTTTAAAAACAGAACACTTCTATCAGATGGAAGACTTTGGTGTTACTGGCGATATATTTTGTTTGCTGCGATAACATTATTGCATCAGCCAATATTGCAATACTTTTGCGATATATTGTGCTATTGTACTATTACGCACAGTTAGCTTCTGAAATATAGGTAAGGATAATTAAAATGTTTATTCACACGTTTGTATTGCTAATGTTGTCAGTCTGTCTGTGTTAGAAGGCTCAGATTGAGACAGTGAACCAAATGTAATAATCTTTTGGTGAGACATGAAAGAATCAGTGTGATCTTGCTGCTCTGCATCTGCCTGCACCACATACAAAACAGGAGGAGAAGACAGCTGAGGGCATCACCACGGCAACAACCAAACACATCCCAGAGCAATCACACACAAACCAATATGTTATGTCATTCTCAGAAGTGGGAAGAAATATTACTCAAGTGTACTATGGAAATGTTTTAAATAACAAAACGAGAACAAGGTAAACCTATACAAGCAAATCAGGACCAAAAATGTAGGCTACAAACCAGGATTCATTTTGCTTAGTTGCTTTATTATTGGGATATTTACTTCCATTTATGGCTGGCAAAAAAGTTTAAACTAACCCTATAACTACGAGTTCACTGACATCCCCATGAGTGGATATAGAACAAAAATGACATTTTGTGTACTAGAACTTCAGAAAGTTGTGCTAGTTATACCAAAAACCATGATTGTTTTCAGTTGAAAGGACTTGCAAGTTTGTGCAGGAAATATCTTCCACTTTTGTGAATCTTGTGTTTTTCTGTCAAAAAACAATGAATCTCCATAAAGTTATATGTTCTTCCCTCCAAAAAAGATTGTGATCATCAAATACAATGTGAACGCAACCTATAATAAACTTAACACAAGATATTTTTCTAGACCTCTATCTTTTGTAGCGATTTTCTGGCCATTGTAAATGTGTTTATTTTCCCCCTAAACCAGCTAAGCATTAATTAGGAATCTGGGGCAATGAAGAAAGATGCTGAGCTGCATATGCATTAGGTCTGTGCTTTGTAGTAGTGAAGGCTGGTGGGTTGTGCCAAACTTAGCCATGCACACACAGACACATCCACTCACTTCCTGTCACACGGCCCCCTCTACTCCTCTTTTTTTCTTTAGTTTCCTCTTTGCCAGCTCTTTCATTCATTCATGCATCTGTGTGCTGCAGGGCATGAGTACCTAACTCATTTGATTGCATAGTCGTTGGGTGATTTACTGTGTTTTTCTCACCACACTCCAGTCCTGTTCTCATTGCAAATTGTGGAGAGAATAGATCAGAGCTGAGTGCAAAGTACTCTCACTGGTTGTTATTAATCTGCGCTGCATTATAAGGCCTGACTCTGGGTTTTGTCCTGCTGCCACATAAATGCAAGCCAAAATATATTGTTATGATGTACTGATGACATATACATGTGCTCATAAATCACACAACACACCCTAAACTGTTCATAGTTGCTTTAGTTTAGTCCAAAATATAACATTTGTGGCTCACCTTTACTCTTTGTACTCTCTGTAAATTTAATGTAATGTTTAATGGAGGTATTTCTTGACACAGAGTCAGGATGGAATACACAAAAAAAGTTCCTTTACAGCCCCTTGTGGCTGAATAAACTCACTACAGCAACACAATGTTAATGTCATTTACATTTTTCCACTATTAACAGTGTGGTGTAAGAAAGATTCAAAGATGAACAAATCACACATGTCTAATGTCACAGCTGCTACACAAATGCTCAATGCTCTTCATTCACTTTCTTCACTCTCTGTTCGCCTTCTCTTTTCCCAGACCAGCAACTACAACTATCGAGCAGCCGTGCGGGACTTGATCCCCCAGTTGCGTTACCTTGACAACCTGAGGGTGGAGGAGGAGGGCCTGAGCTATAGCCGCACCATGGGAGAGGACTGGGAAACTCTTCAAAACTCCATCAAAGACACCAGCTTGACTCACCTGGATACAAACTATGGTGTGTGTGTTTGGTGATGGTTTTATATTTATATTGCTTTTATGGCGGGCATACTTTTCATAACTGTGATCAATGGCTCACTTAATGTTGTTCTAGACAAATCAGCTGGCAGGACATCTCCTCTGAGTCGGCCCCCGTCAGCCTGGCGCCCTTCCACCAGCCTCTCCTGTGTTCGACCACGCTCATCACAAAGCCCTCGACCCCTCACTGGCTCCAGGCCCTCCACAGCCGTAGGGCTCTTCTCCCCTTCTGGGTCCAGACCAGGATCCTCAGACTCAGGATTGTCAGCAGAAGACACAGAGAGTAGCACCCTCACCCATGGTTAGTTAAATCATGTAAAGCTAAGAATAAGAGTAGTGGACTTGAAAATATGTTCCCTGTTTGTCTTTTGATCAAAATGAATTCTGCTCAGTCAGATATTAAGATTGTTGTGCAGTATGAGGGAATATTACTTACACTGGATGTTTGCTTCATTTGATTGGATTGGTACAAAGACAGGCAGTGTAATAAATAATAGTGAGTGCAATAGTTTTTTTTATTTTTACTCTAGGAACACATTTTCATTTTACTTCTTTTTCAATCAAACCATATACAAATGTCCAAGGAACATGGCTGGTCCTATACAGAAAAGGGAAAGTCCAAGAGTCAGTACAGTATGATTCAATTAATTTGGATATAAACATTAATCTCTTTTTGTCATTACATTACAGTCTCAAGATAAATATAAATACATTGTTTTAAAAAAGCATGCATTTGTTTTGCCCTTTTCAAATGTAACTTTTTTGTATTCTCTTTTAGGATCTGCCAAGATCTTGTTCTGTGGAAATCCTGCCCAGGCTGTTCGAGCGAGGCGAGAAAAACTGCGGGTAGAGAGAACATGCTAAAAACAAACAATGTCTTCTCATCTTGTCAAACAACAAGCTGAATTATTTTTTTAAAGAACCAATGTCTGTACTTTCAAATATTTGTTTTCAGATTACAGATATCTGTATGTTGACAGTAGGAAAATGACCTGTATTACATCTCCATTAAATTGCTCGATATACACCTATAAAATGTTGTCATCTAAAACCTAAAGCCAAAGCTGACTATTTGCATGTCCATTTTTCTATCGGTCATAGTGCTCTAGTCATTTGCCATGTACTGTAATCTTCTGTACTGTGTGCTTTGTGTAGACGGCACCCACGACTTCGGCCTTAACACCGCGGGAGCTGCCCATTCACGTCCCGGAGCACACGTATGATGTGGAGGAGCCTGATGTGAAAGGCTGCTGCGATGTGTTTGCTGAACTTCGAGCGTGGAGAAAAGTACACAGCAGGTACCACCTCACCAAACAGCCTCCGCGTGTCACCGGTGTTCAATTGATCTTTACTTTCAACATCAACACACACAGCCAAGACTACCAATCTATTCCAGCTAACCCTGAAAAATATATGAAGCTTTTATTTCTTGCAACCTTTAAATTGCTTTGCAGAAAGAAGGTTGTTCGACTCATTGTAGCATGTCCAATAGGGTCAAGGACTCCCCTGAAAAAACATTAAAAATCTCAGTGGAACTTGGTTAAATAAAGGTCAATAAAATAAAATAATTGACTTTGGAAAATGTACTTCTATGGGTAGTTTTATCACAATATGTTGGTGCTATTGCTATAATTAAAATCTGAGCTAACATATAAGCTGTTTCAATGATATTTCTTTGTAAGATCCATGTTAAGTTATGAACAATTAGATAAATATATTGCAATAGATATTTGGTTAAATGGTTACGTATCTGTTGTTTTCAGTTTGGGTGCAGTCTTTTGTTGAAGTAGGAAAGCATGAAATCGATGCAAGTAATCATGTTAAAGCTGCACTAACATTTCTGTGGGGTGGGGGTGTCCGCCAACTGCTTGTTTCCATGGAGATTTTATTGTTTTGCCTGGAATGTTCCACAGCATTGCATTAAAACTTCACTCTACCTTGCACTGATTCAATTGGAGGTGTTTTTATTTTATAAAAAAGAAATGCTTGAAAACAATGCATCCTTACCGTAAGCAGGGTCGCCTAGATCTGACCTCGAACTCCATAACGATAATGTCATACCGTGGCAAGGTCCTTTCATCACAAAAGTTACAAATTGAAAAACTGTATTTTAGCTAATTAATTGATTATTTTCAAATAGGAAACAACCTTAAACTGCTTTATGATTTTCCAGGCGTCTCGAGGCAATAAAAACAGAGAAGCTTCCACAGATTTTAGCAATTCAGCACAGTGATGAAGAGGAAAACGAGGAAGAAGATTGTTTGGATAGTCTCAGACATTCTAGCTCTGATGAAGAGGATGAGAAGTGCTGTGAGAACCAACTCTCACCAGATTCTTTGCTCCAGTCTCCTATACCAGGTCGGCTCAACAGATACTAAACTGGTTGTTACAGAATTGACTATACTTTTCTTGTTTGTGTTTTTGTTGTAGACATGGACGATTCCTCTGATATGGCTCAGATCCCATCCCCAGACATGCTGTTACCATTTCCCCCGACCAGCACTATGTCCCAAGCTGTTCGCAAAGCTCCAGGGATTCGAACTCGTCGCCTCATGCAAACCAAAACTGAACTCAACAGTATAAAGCGCCATCTAGCTGCAACAGCTGTAAATGACAAGGAACGAGAGGATGTCCAACGGCTCACAGGCTCAAATGTCAGGCTTTCGTCCCTCCTTCCTCGACCACCTCAACCTCCTCCACCCAAAGCAGCGGGCCGTGGACTAATGCCGCCATGGTATGGCTGTAGATTTTTTTAAAATTCTGATATCCTTACTGGTATTCATATTTTCAGGGTGCACTGTGTAAGTTTTCTGGTGGAGGGTCAGAGAGTCTTTTTTTGCCTCATGTAAATGTTATTGCTTTGTCAGTTTGAATGCTCAACAATATGGCATTCCTATTTGTATTTGTATTTCATTTATTCAATTCCGGTTGTTTTTATCTTTGTATTTATTTATTTATTTTTGATGGGGTCACTTACCGGTACTTGTCTTCATGGACATTGCTAGGTTTGTGATACATTCTAGACAAATAAAAGGTTTCAAACACTCCACCTAAAAACTTATTTGTGCCCTTTTAAGTGCACATATTTTATTCTAAAATTCTGCACTTGAGTAATTGGCAGAACAACCCCAAATTGGCTGCAATAGGTTTCAACTTCCAAATGTTGTGCCAGACATTGTGCTTTATACTCTATTCTTGTAAAAAAAATAATCATTTGATGGATTAAAATTGATCAAATTTCAGTTAGAATGTGTTTGATTAGATTTAACAAAATATTTAACAAATTCTATTTTTCAGTGCGGACAAAGTCATACCCTGTGCATCGTCTGGTAACCACCAGCGTTTATCTAAAGTCACGGAAAGACCCTCCATCGCCCGTCCCCACACAGCCAGTGCAGCGCTCCAGAAACATTACCTGCACCGTGTATCTGAGCCCAGCAGGGGGAGCGCTCAGCCTGACTGACCATAACACCGCTCCATCTTCATGACTATTTGCTCTCCAGTGCCTTGAAATTATATAACTTTTCTCACTATTGCCTCAGTGTTTGTTTAGGCTTGAATGAATGGACTGTTACTGTCGTAGGTTTACATTTTTATTTTAGCTCAACACTTTTAGCATAATGCCAACATTAAGAAATATTGCAATATAGAGATGGAAAGCTGTAATTCATACCTCAATTCTTTTTATTCAGGTCAAGATAATTAACTTCAGTATTTAAAGTCCTCTTTTACAACTCTTTCAAACATTAATTGTAACATAACAAATAGAAAAACTGACTCTGTTGTGTGCATATTTGACTGTATATGAATATTGAGCCAAGCAGGTTCCTTCATTGTAACCGTTTGAAAGTTTTAAAATATTTGCGCATGTATGTTCTTGCGTGCTGTGTTAAAGAGATTAACCATTCAATCATGACACTTGTTATGTAATTATGTTTTGCATCTTTTTCCACTTGACTTCGACCAGTAATTATAGCCTGGAGTTTGTTAAAATTGCTCCTACATCCTACATCGCTTCAAAGCTGATTAGCAGGCTGGTGGTTCAATTCCCATTTCTGGTATAACTAAATGTTATTGGCCAAGACTCTTCACCTAACCTGCCGCTTTGAATGTTCACTAATATTGTATAATGTTGTATATGGCAATAGCGGAGTCGGAGCAAAATGACACCCATGTTTTTTTTTTTTTATCTGCCTCAAAGCTTTTTCAGTGAAGTGCCATTGAATTCTAGTTACTTTTTTTTTTTTTTTTCCAGTGCATGAGGTCTATAATTTTATGACTGGAAGGGTGTGAAAAGATAGCATATTTACACGTGCACATAAAATTGCTCTTAGGTGAGTGCATATTTTCGATTGATTAATCAGAGGAAACTTCCAGCTTGTTTTGACATGAGTCTTGAGTCCTTCTTGGTACCAATCACTGTTGTACTTGGAAATACCTGTACTATGAGTCGAGGCAGGCCCGGCAGGAGCTGTTTGTATTGGAAGACATTCTTTTTACAGCTAACTGTTTGGGCTGCATAACTCACTACTGTGTTGACACTTTAACAATCTCATCACAGGCATGTAGTTCATAATAGCAAATAAAGAGGACTAAAATTAATTGTTATGAGTTTCAGTTGCGTTCATACTAGTGCCTCATCCGACTTGTGATGGATGGCAAGTTTAATGCAGACAGACATGACATTTAATACCACCCATTACTAGGATTCATGTATTCAGTGTCCCATTCCAATGATTCTGAAGTACTTTTTATATTTTTATCTGTCTCTCAATAATAAAAAAAAAAAAAAAAAACACTAACAGAAAAATGCTCAGGTGTTTACAACCATGCATCTTTTAGTTCAGGGATAAATGCCCCATTAAATATGAAATATATAGAATAACACACACTATTAATATATATTGTTTTAATTGAGTCTGCTTTTTCAGCAAAATACATAAAAAATAAATGAAATGTGACTAAATAGAAATCTATTAATTTCTTCTTAAAACATTGGCGTTAATTTCTAATTTGTTGACTAAAAGTTAAGCGAAACAAACAACAACAACACTAACTCTCTGAGGCAAGTATCCCTCTTGGCCCTATCTAGCAACAGTGCCATCATTCTGACTTATTCTGAATACATGGCATTCCCCTCTTGACTTTATACCCTGTCTGTGATTGATCTTCTGTATAATTTGGGGATTTCTCACATTAGGTAACAGTCTGCTCATTTGTTGTTATACTGTATATTGGTTTATTGTGGTGCTTAGCTGTAATTCCTGCTAAATCAGTTTTCAAGGTCACAGATTTAGCAAACTACACAATGGGCTCTGGGACTTACCTTAGATGCAGAGGTAATCTAAGTCTCTTTGTATGCAAGCACAAAAACTGTACACAGTGCTCAAGGTCAGAACAAAATATGAAACAACTTACAATTTTATAACGGGGACACAGAATAAAACTTTAGTTTTGGACATTTGCTATGTGGATCTGCTTAATTAAAATTGTAGTAAGTCAGACAGCCTACAGCAAAGCCTGAAACAAATCCCACTATAAAGCCTAAAGTTTTAGGTCATGCTTTTTGTGAAGCAAGCCTGTCAGCACACAGTATTTGTAATAGAAAGGTCTTGAGTCCAGACACTACAGTTGAAATGGAAACCTCTTAAATTTACAGATAATTTAGCCTACATAAATGTAAGTTTTTCATAATATATTTTTTTCCAAACATATAATCCAGAATATAAATATGAAAAATTGATAGAGCCAGGTTTACATTTTCTGATTCATTTTGAGCAAACTAAATCCTACTGAAATTTCATTTCTAAACCTAAAATCAACTAGGCTTAGATAATTAGATATCAACAAATCCTTCTGTTCGATCTGTCAAAAATAATAAGAGAACTTAAATGTCCCGACTCTGGATGTATGTGGATTTAATACAATTTTAAAAAATGTATTCTAGAAAAAAGTATGAGATTTTAATTTGAAGGATGTTGCGGAAATTCAGTACGTTCCCAGTTCCGGAAACAATGACGAAACACATGAACTCTTGTCCCAAAACGATGATAGAGCTTCAGCTTTCACATCTCCACTATTTATGTTCGTACGACTCTGGTAAGTTGTGCAAGCTGCAAAGTTGTTTTTCTTCTTCTAACACATGATCAAGTTATTCGCCGCTCAAGGCTGTGAGCAACAAGTGAAGAGCTGAGCGGCGGTGCACCTGCAGCGCGGACCGTGCACTGCAGCCCACGGGGAAAGTGGAAACGTGTTCAGTTTAGGATTGTTAACCAAAAGATGCAATAAAAGGATACACATTTATACAGGGCAATTACCCTGTAATTAAGTAGGTGGTTGTTGGTGGTATCAGTAATGGCAGGCCTATTGAACATGGTTACAGACAGACCACAGCAATCATTACATCAAACTAACCTATGAACAATTTCTACAGTGCGTAAGATACAATGGCAGAGAGCAATAGGGCTGAGGTAGTAGCCTATGGGCACTATCAATCAGTCATTCTAGCTTTTAATGATTTAATTAGGTTCACTTTTAGAACTTGTTAGAAAGTTACATTTCTCTACTATGACCAAATGAGCTAAAAACAGCAAAAAACTTGAATGTTCCATGACCTTTTCCCCTCCATAAAGTAGCAGTGAGTCATCGGCTGGTTGGGTCTACAGCTCACAAAGGATTTGGATACAGCTGAGAGCCCCACACAACAAATCTAAACCCCCACCACAATAAATCTTCTCCTGACCAATGCCTATTATGTTAATAAAGACTATGTGCTTTCCTAATGACAGCTTTAGGTAGTTATTTTCAGCTGGCAGATTTGGATCAGAAGCCTATCACCACCTGCTGGCAAGTATGTGGAATACTATAAGATTTGCAGGATTAACATTAACAATTACACTAAACACCTTTTTATGTCTGACAGTGGAAATGTATAACTTGTAGAGCAATGAAACTTCTTGAAACTTACGATGTGGGATGAAATGTCTTCTAAAAGGCTTTCTGATTTCACTTGACAACAAACCTTTTCCTTTTGTGAATATCCTCAACAGTGTATCATGCAATAAGCATGTTATAAACCACATCTAATTCTAATGTAATTAATTGAGTCATATGATTGTGCAGGTTAGGCTGTTCATCGATAAAAATACCAAGAATACCAAGAATGAGCCTGAAGCCTGCAGCATGTCCTTTTCATCTGTTGACAAGCCGAAACAAGAGTGTTAATTCTCAGGTACTCATTTCTTTTGCTTTGTAAAACCAATCAATGACAGAGGTTTAGATGTCCATAACTTGAATGTGTGTGTTATAACTATGGAACGTACTAAGGCCATAGAATATAATAAGTTTAGACTGTGATAAGTGCAAATTAGATGTTACAATTGTGTATTGAAGGCAAACTCATCATGACACAGTCTTAGTCATCCACAACACTGTAATTGTTTGGTGCCAGTAATATGTATGCTCTGTGGCCTCTCTGGAGTTGAATACGTATATCCTCCAGCTCGTATTTGCAATGATATTGACATTTGATTAAAATAAATAATAATAAACTATCTTCATTCACCTGAGACTGGATAATTGGCCACCAATAGCAGGATGTTTATTCACGATTCCAAAATTTTATGAGAAATACAAACAGAACTTAGTAGGAATCTTTTTTTTTTTTCTTTAAAACACATTTCTTGTGAAGTTGCTTTGAGTGTACCAACAGGTTGTTCCTTTAGCAGAAATAAGCTGTGACTACCTGTTCAGGGGAACTCCAGCTAGGAAGTGACATGAAATTCTTTGTTTATTTCTGTAAATAATACTCCTGACCTGTTTCTGTTCGTTATAGAAACATTAATGGCACCTACAGTACATTTCTGTATACTATACTACTCAGCACAACACTAAAATTCCTGTATTGTTAAGAAATTGTTATCACAACTATATTTCATTAAGGCTATTGTAGCAGATGTTTCTTCCTTAAGCTTTGGCTTGTTTCTTTTATTATGGTTGAACTCACTATTTATGCAGTATTCTATGAAGTTATTAATATTTCACAAACTTTTCTATGCAAACGTTCTGTCTGTGAGTTTGATGTGTAAACAAACCTTGTCCTGGATCTCATTCTTCTCAAGTTGTGTAATAGTGCATTAGTTTTTGGCAGTGAACAAGATAGGATAGATAGGATTCTTTAAGACGGCTCTCATGCCACTGACACAATAGCAGGACACTCAAAATGAACACACTTTATCATAAAAAAACAAACAATACAATCTGAAATGTAAAATAACAGAATGAAACATTAAAGTAGTTAGAATCATTATTGAGTAATAGATATGTTAATTATTCAACCCTCTACATCACAAATGTTCATGTAAAATAATGAAAATAAGAAAACGTTCCCCACTATTGAATAGAAAAGGTACACGCCATAAATATTGAGCCCCAAAAAATATTGCTCCATCTACTTTGTATTGAGTAATTATCATGACAGGAGTACTTGTAGCCAAAAAGGGAAAATGTAAATGTTTAAAAATTATACAAGTGTTGTTTTTTTCTACACAAAATTTCTCCACCCCTTCCCCAAATAGTTGTTTTTGTACCCCTCCACCCCCTTTTAAACTCCATACTTTTCCCTCACTTCCATCACAGGGAGTGGTGTGCGGGGCCGTCATGTGACTCTTTGTCCCAACACAATTGCGGGTGTTTGCCATTGGCCGAGTTCTTTGAAAGCGCGTTGGTTGCCGGGGCGATGGGGAATGGCGGCACCACTTCACTTTTTTTTCTCCACAGCTGCCCCTGCTCGCTCCCTCCTCCCCTCAGCCCTGCATAGCACCACGGCTCAGAGTGTTGCCCTGTCTCTTCCACACAGGCCAAGCTGGATCAGGTAGCCCGCGGCTGACAACAAACACTGACAGGCTGTTTTTTCCCCTCTTCTTGTTTTCATCAGGCGGCCAGTCAAGCCTTCAGAGGTGAGTAGGAGCTAATGGCTTTTTGTGTTTTTGTCTTGCATGTGTATCTCTCCACTAGACAACATGGGTGTAGTATCAAGTAAAGTTGATGCAGTCATTTGTGTCAATATTGCATAGAACTTGTTAAGCAGGTGTTTTAATATCTATTGTAAACTTTTTGCTTTATCAACAGTTTGCAATTAAATATTACATGCACTAAATGACAGTGCACAAAATATACATTGAAAATCAAAATCAGTACATGCACTGTCTGATCTCACACTTAATGTTAAACTCAATAATTGTTTGGTGTCAGGTGACTTGCAATTTTATTGATTTACCTTATGTAACACTTTGCATTAGCACCTTTAGCTTACTAATAACAATACTAATGCAATTCTAATGAGGGCAAGATATTGTATGTGCCTTGTCTTTCCCACAGAATCATTGCATTGGAGAATTGGATTCAACTATTTTCTTTTTAATGGTGACAGTTCTTCTCAGTTTTAGTAATTTGTAATATGTGACATTGTAAAGCTCAGCACCTTCTTGACCTGACCCATATTCTTACATTTTGATGATACAGTGCATTGATTTGAATATGACTGGATAAAAGTGGTTGCTACTCTATGTTGTACTTTTTGATACTTTCTGATCTCAAGCATTGATGCAATGCATTCATTTCTTCTGCTGTGATTTAGTATTTAGTCACCCTCTGAACAAGCCTTTGGACAGTTTGTAACAAGATAAAATGTGCCTTTTTCCAACAGATTCCTAACGCACTTGAATTTCTTAATCATTGTCCATTTTTGTAACAGCAGAGTTTTGCAAGATTCTTTGAACAAAACATCAAACATATAAAGGGTGGAGTATAATTTGGAAATCATCCGTGGCCTCAGGTCAGGATTCATAAGCCTACAACACTAAGCCTACTTGTCAGTATATTGTTCAGTGTACTTATATAATTCAGATGGACAGTTTGAGCTGCTACACTGACCCTGCGAAACCAATCTAAACTCTAAACAGAAGGACAGACAGGCAGGTGAACCCTGGGCTTTCTTGCTCCCATGCGATAGGCTCAATCATTTTAGGACTTACAATGAACAATTCAGTATTGTATGATAGACTGAACATCTGCAACATAGAATCAGCTCCTGTTACCAAACCAGTTACAATATGTCCCTCAGTTCTGCTCAGGGAGTTTTCTGTTTTGCTGCCTGCTGAAGTGCTGCCCTCTCATCACTGCTGTCCAGGGCTCCATTAACCAGGTGGTCTTCTTCAGCCTGTTTGGTTTCCACAGTAACGGCCTAAAACACTCCCCGCCCCTCCCTCAGGTGCACTTTATCTGATGACCTGGAGGATCCCCAGGTTGTGTTCAAACACACGCTTGCATTTGCTCGCTGACACTTGACCTGCGCATATTTAAGCAAGACATGAAAGAGCTGCTTGTTTGTGGCAATAGAGGCTGAATTTGGTTACGCTTCTTTTACAAATTGGTCTCATTATATTTTTTATGTTGTTGATTACAGGGTTGTTGTTTTTAATATAGGCTTCCTTCTGGCCACATCATGTTCGTAAACAATAAAGCTTGTCTTGTCAGGCTTCTTGACCTTAGCTGGTCAGGGCTTGTTCTAAGTCTTGAAATATTTACTATTTTATACACAACAGTAGTTAAAGAGAAACACACTTAACATTCTGTTATGTCACTGTCCTCCAGAATAACCAGGGCTAAAAGCTCCATTATGTAATCCCAATCAAAAGTTTAAGACCAGTTGAATAAAAGGGAAAAGTCATAATTTGCATGGTTGGATCTTAACAAGGAAGTAGAGCTTCAATATGCAACAAAAATGGGAGTGAAACAACAACAGTAAACATTTTATTGAAAACAGCAATTCAACTGACATAGGTTGTTCTGCAGCTGATCAAAAGTTTAGGACCACACCTCAAAAAACAGCCTGAAACCCCCTCAAAACAGAAATCAAAGTCCCAAACATGAACTCAGTAATGAGTAGCGCCACCGTTACTCCAAAAGAGTAATGTTATTCTCATGGAGGAAGTCCTTTATTCTGTGGGCTTTGTGAACTGTAGTGTTGTCCTGTTGAAAAACTCAGTAGTTACCACAGACCTCCGTCATGAGGGATACTCTCATCATTTCAACATCTGCACAGAGTCAGCAGCCGTTTGACCTGCACCACCTGGAGCTCCATTGTTCCACTGAAGGAAAAGCACCCCAGATCATTTTGGCACCCCCTCCCTGGCGCCTAGAAAACATCTCAGGTGGATCTGCTTGTCGTGTCAGTAACGTTGGAAACCATAATAATAACCATAATGACCATCATGGTTACATTTTTTTCTCATCAGAGAATAAAATTTGCCTCCACTTTTCAATGTCCCATGTTTGGTACTCTCTTGTAAAGTCCAAGCAGCAATTATGGGACGTTTAAGGAGACAAGGCCTTTTGTTTTTGAAGCCCTTCAGTGGCAGATGCGTCTGATGGTTATTGGGCTGCAGTCGGCATCAGTAACAGCCTTAATTTGGGTCGAGGATCGTCCACTGTCTTGACGGACAGCCTCTGTCTCAGTGCTGGTATAATTGTGTTCTATTTGACTTCTCTGATCCATAACTCTCAGGATCTCTTAAGACATTCAAAATGACTGTCTTACTGCGTCGTACCTCAGCAGCGATGGCACTGTGAGAGGCCCTGCTTATGCAGCTCAACAACCCGACCACGTTCAAAAAGAGAACTTTTTTTGCCTTTGCCATCAGAACGTCATGACAGCGTTAATACCTGACAGAAAATGACACTGAATCTGCATTTTTGTACAGATTTGGCCCTTTAAAGGTATGTGGTCCCAAACATTTGATCAGTGATAAGCCCATATATATATATATATATATATATAATATAACAATATATATGTGTATATATAAAACAACTAGATCAGAACAAATAAACTTGCAAAGCAGATATTATTTAGATGAATTATTAAAGTGACAGGCGTCATCAAGTGTCATGAAGTGTTAATTAGTCCAGTGGCAGAGGGAAAGAAATGGTTCTTGTGGCGAGACGTTCAGGTCTGAAAGGATCTCAAATAGTGAGAAGCGTCATATGTGATCCGACCTGCTCGTTCCTGAGACATACAGGTCCCTGGAGAGAAAAGATATAGCTTATACATTACATTACAGTTACATTACCATACCAACTTAGCTCATGTGCTCCATATAAGATACAGTAAGATAGATAAACCTCACAAGTTCATATAAATATATAAGCACTTATTTCAGTAGTGAATATTACAGTTTAACTTGAATGGTGTTGACACAATTTGTCTGAGTTTCACGGGGAAATTTGAAGGTCTACTGGCAATTTCAGACTGTTGATTCTACTTTCTGAAGTTTTAAAATGAAAAGTCCGACTGTGTAATACAGAGAAGATGTTCTCAGGACTGGGGAGTTTTTGTGAGCATGTGAATTAACAGAGAAGCATTGATAATATATTGATAATATATTATTTAATAGTATTACATGACACACCCTAACACAAAATGCCATTTACCTATGACAAATCTTTGAACTCCTTGCTATGTTTGCTTCTGAACATGTCACTTTCAACATGTTGATTCTGTGAACAGACCCGACCCCCTCTTGTTATTATCACAAAGGCTGATGTAACCGGGAGGAAAGCCGTGCCGATCCCCCGTCGTCGCCGGTGACGGGCCTGCCATGATGTCACCGCTGCTGACATGACAATCCTGACATTCTTGCTGATGGGGTCACACCGTCGTGGAGGGGTGGGGCGTTGGGGCTTTGGAGAGAGGAGCAGACTGGCACACATATGGCCTTTGTCTCTGAGCACTGATTAGTAACGTGGCATATTCCTCGACACACACATCTGTCATTAATTGAGGCTCCTGCTTGTGCCCACTCCAGCGCCCTCTCCAACTGTCTACTGCCTGAAAAGAACGAAGAGGCCTGTCTTAGTCGGCTTGTTAAAATTCAACAAGTCTTAAAGAGTACGTTCTTGAATGTGTTTTGCATATATTGAAGGCAAAAGAATGGCTGTTGTTATGGAGGTTCGGGATCTCAACTATTATGCTCTTGTCTCATCATTGTTCATTCTACGCATGCGTGCATACATATTTGTTTTTGCTTACAGGGCATGACTGTTGCTAGCATCGATTTGTACTGGACTACATCTTTCCTTTGATCCAGTGAAGCCACAAAGGGCAACAGATGACAGGTTTGGTACAGTGAAAGCTTTTAACTACTGTTGTTGCTACAGGTGTTTGCTAGGCGTTCCCACAGGCAGTTAAAGAAGACCACACTATCATTTGGTGCATTGTTTAGTTTGGAAGCTGAAAAAAGTATTCGAAAAACTGTCAGACTAAATAACACACCGCGAAGAGGTTGGGACATGCTATGCCTGGATAAAACTTAATGGGGGCCTTTTAACTTTTGAAAGGGGGCATTCATAAAAGACACTAAAGGCTTTTCACATGTGGCATTAACAGCATTTGAATGTCAGGCTGAAAGTACAGGTGTGAGATTTCGAAGTAGTCTTCCTCTTGACATTATTTTCTCATTCTTATAAATGTGTATGTTTTTTGCCTTGACAAAACATAAGAAGAATGATAAAATAATAAGATTATAACATTAATTATAGGATTCAAAGTTGTTTGGTTTTGTGTCATGGACAAATTAGTGGTTTTGGTATGGTTCCAGGATGCATAATGGAAGGCCATAAGGAATATTGTCAGGTGTAAATTATTTGGAATTCAGTAAATACAAGAGATTGACTGATTTGTTTTTTGCATGGATGGTGCCAATACTGATTGTTGAGAATCCAGAGAAATCGATGTTTGATAAGCTCTGCTGATATATTTGGGACAGTATATCAGGTTTACTACTCATCCAGTCTGTTATAAAACAGGTTTGTAGATAAGAGAGAAATGTAGCCATGTTTAATGCAGTGCCTTCTCACTTAAGCGTTCTAATAAATCTTTTTGTGAAAAATCTAAACATTGGCAACCAATATATCAGTCAATCTCTACCCCAGTATCCCACCCTTAAGCTATACATTATGTATTCCCTCTGCACTGATAAAAAAAAATTCCCCCGGCTGTTTTAGTTCTACCTAAACTAAAGGATTAGAAGACAGGATTTTGTTGTTGCAAGATAGATAGGTCTAGTGCCACAGGTGCTCTTGTAACAACCTTTTTCTATATTTTCCATTATTTATAATACGCACATGACATGGCAACGTTAAAAGAGCCATTTGCACACTTCACAAGAAAACGTGTTTGCATATAGATAGGATGTGAACACAAGTATCCACTTCAGACACATGAGGAGACGCATACTAATGCCAGGTATGTAGTTCCCCTGTGCCCAGCTTGAATGTAAGAAACAAGAAAATACCCCTTGTGTTATGTAATGCCTATAAGACTGAACAAGACAAGCATGGCCATCATCATTTACAAATGTTTGCTTGTTCTAAATACAACTGTTACCATTAGTCTGTGAAATAGTGTGTCTGCTAATGGGAGTATACCGTTAGTGATAGACAGCGCAGGCGTCAGTGAGCACATCCAGGGGCCTCCTTTTTGCACCACATGGGGCTTACAAAGCTTTTGTCCACCTCCGACCTTTGACCTGACACTACCTGATAGCTCGCTCGTCACAATCCCACATTTCCTGTGCATTTGCTCTCCTTTGTTTTAAGTAATCTTTCACCATTTGGCTATTCGGTTGTAGATATGCTTGTTCCCATACTTTCTTCTTCATTTTCACACAGACCCGAGTGGGGTTAGATTTCATCCGCTTTGTCCTCCTCAAGCCTGGGAAAAGCTGAGACCCTTAGCTCATCTGTAACTTTCTCTCACTAACATGAGGCTTTGGTAACGGTGTCCATTTGCACAACTTCACAAATGCTAAAGCTTTACTTATTCAACTATAAAACTAAATATCTCGAAAAAGTCTTAATTTTGTTTTTATTTGAAAACAAGGTCTTACAAGTTTTTAAAGGAAACATATTATGCAAAATCAACGCTTTAAACCATCTTTTTCCTTTTTATTTACCCAGTCGAAGTCATATTTTAATTGATTCATGCATGTTTGAGCAATGTCTCCTGCATTTTTCTCCTACCCCACTGCTCTGTATTTAGTTTGATATCCGATATAAAAAACAAACCATTTTGGCACAAAAAACAAACAAAAACAATGTTATATATATATGCGTGTGTAAAGATATGTGTATATGTAAAGATGCAAGTGGAAGTCAGTGAACCTGTCAGTGAATCTTTTTTTGATTTTGTTTTTTATGATCAACAATGCAATTTAAAACTTTCCAAATATAATGTAATGACCTGCGGTTGTCAAGCATAATATATCTTCTCGTGTCTGACATAGAACTATTTTGAGTGGTGATAAAAGGTTTGAGGTGTCTGGACTGTTTGTGAAAAGTGTGGAGATAAGCAGAAGATGGATAAAGTGTCAGACTTTGGCCAAAACTTGGAAGCTGCTAAAAGCTCATCAAATGGTGTTTGTCGGAGGTTGTGCTTAAGTTGTATAATCTTACAGGAGGGTACCTTGTCTGCCTGCTCTCTCGTTGTCCTCTCATTCACCTCCACAGTGAATTTTTCATTTCATTGTTGTTATTTGTAACATGATGATATAGTAGCATGCATTTGCTTCCAAAATATGAATCACCCAGAGAGCCAAGTTTCTGGGAAGAAAACAAAAGTCCTAGTGTCTTGGTGAGGGATGTGCTATATTTATGTCTCAACAGTGCAATTACCTTTGCTGCCATAAGCCATGTTGCCTGTCATAATGACATACAAGGCACCGCTTCACTACAGGAGCAGTGACCATAATGAAATAGACAGCCTATACTTAGGCTTGTTTGGCACAAACAGCCTATTACTAAACTTTGTTGCAGAGATGAATATAAAAATCAACGTCACTAGAAGTTCAGCATTTGAACCGTGTTTGTAAGTCTGAAAATAGAGCTCTGGTTTGTCTGCTTTCAATGTGCCTTAAATCATGACTGACGTCTCGTCCACCTGTTGTTGAAGTCTATATTTATAGTGCAAACCTGAATAAATAAACAGGAGGGAATACAGGAAGCACAAGTCTCTCCAGCAACTTAATGCTATTCATTTTTAATGCATACAGGCAAACAAAGTCACATCAGCATGCCATCCACTCTTCCTCTGCCCTCTGCACAACCTATTGAACCCCAGCCAGACCAATGCAGTCAGTGGCCAAGTGTGAGAACCATCCCCGTGTCCACTCTACACTGTGTTCTTCAGTTCTTGTTAGTAATAATTAACATAAAGTATGATTTTTATAGCTCCAATTATGTCTTTATTCATGTAGGTGAAATACTTGTCACTGAATTTCACATTTGAGGAAGGCTTTCTTTTGAGCGCAAGGGTGTTCATACTCTTTTGTCTTGTGTCAATGCAGAAGAGGGTGCGAGGAAAGCGAAGGAGGGGTTGAAGAATGCTTGAGTCACCCAGCAGAGGAGGATGATATGTGGGCTCTGACAGGGGAGGGTGGACCGTGGCAGGCACAGAGCTGTGGGAGGTGCCCTGAGGAATGCCTGGAAGGTGTCTGTGAAGCGTTCCACTGATAATCCTCGACTAAACACAACAATGGATTCAGTTTGATTCATGCCCCGTTGTCTCTTTGGGGGCAAAAGAACGTCTTAATGCCCATTGACCTTCAGTCCGATCCTGGACCACACCAAAAAGCCCTGAAATAAAGTTAGTGCGGATTTAACATGGCCAATATGATCCATATAAGTCTAATAGTCAAAGTGTACTTGCTGCACTTTTAAATGGTCAGCTCTCTTTGGTGCCATGTTTTTTTTCACAGTAGCCCTGGATCCTTGAGAGTTGCCTCCTGGGGCTCTGTCCTACGCCCCTCTTTATTTTAGTGTGGCCTCTGTGATTTGTGAGGTTGCACATCTCTGGGATGTGCCAAAAGCTTTGCTTTATGAACACGAGAGAGATGGTACTGACTCACCACAGGCTTTTGTGAGTCAGCCTGGCACATCGCCACGTCATTTATTACTTTTGTTTGCTTGATTTAATTTATCAAATTAAGGCAATTAATCCAAGAAATCCATTCTGAAATGCAATTATATGTGCCCACTAGTCATTGTGGACAGGGACTGCATGTCCTCATTAAGTTGCTTGATATGTGCATAATGCAAACTACAGCAATGAACATAAACATCTGCTGTACTGATAGTGAATATTTCCACTGACCCAACAGTAAGGACTAAAAGACAAACACATAAAAACATAGATGCAGAATTTAAATGGTACTGTATTTTACTACAGTGAAACAATGTTATGTCTTTCCCATCTGCATTTGCATCTATTTGAGGTCTGCCGGTTATGGGGTGTGGTGTTACTGCATTGTAGTTTCAAAATTTTGGGGGAGGGTCAATTCTGAAAGTAGCTCTGATTTTGGTTTGGGCTTAAGAATATGTACAGAGGCAGTGTGTGTTTAAAAAGAGGGATTCCCGCACATTGTGCCTAAGCCATTGGTCATGCATGCCTTGGCTGTGTTTGAACGGGAGGGGCCTCAGAACAGTTCAGGATCCTGACCTTGTTTTGGGTTATTATTCAACCATTTGTTGGTGATCAGTTTGTCCCCGTCCCACTGGGCGTCGTCCTGTCATATCCACACACCACCACTGCACCTGGGTATTTGCACTATGAGCTCATTCACGGAAGAGGAACAGAGTCACCTGACAGCACAGCCTGTGTAATCAGCTGTTTGTGACTACAGGCAAGGCTGAGGGAAGCTCATAGCCTCAGGTTAGTGTGAATACAAACATAGAAATACTTTGCAAACAGAATACTTCATAATAAATTGGGAGGAAAATCTAATTCTATGGTAGTTTTAATGGGAGTGATGGTAAAACAACTATGGCTGCACTTGAATAATATTGAATAATAAAATATAAATTATTATATTACCTTGTTATTACTAAATAGTTCTGGAGACTTTTTTTCATTGTCAGAGAATGGCTGAGAACATTAACAAATTTCTTTAATTGTTGATAAATTTATGTCTCAACAGCGCAATTACCTTTGCTGCCATAAGCCATGTTGCCTTGAACAAATTTATTTAATTGTTGATAAATTTATGTCTCAACAGTGCAATAAATGAGCACTTACCCCTGAACTAGAATATTTGAGTTGAGGTTATACTGTTTTGATTATAAACATATACCTGGGTTGTACTCTTTTAATGTATTATAGAGTTGAACAATCCTTAAAACACTGTTTATCAGGCAGCAATAAACCGAGAGAAAAGTGACACTCCAACCTGAAAGCAGAAGCTACCTGATCTGTCAGTACGGAGAGAATGGGTGGGGATAGAGAGAGTGGGAGAGGCTGTGTTTCTTTTTGCCAGGGGAGGGGGGAGGAGAGAGAGGAGGAGGGCTGTAGACAGCGGGGAGCAGAGGGAGGGAGCTCTCTCAGTCTCTCAGATCTCCGGCTGCTGGTGAAGACAACCCAGCACAAGTGCATTCCTGAGGCAGCCAGCTCCGCCGCCAGAAGCCCGTGTGTGTGTTAGACGGATCGCGACACGGAGCACCCCACATCCTTCACATCTTTCCACTGACTGTGTGTTCTCCTACAGCTGCCCGACCGCCTTTGACCTCTGCCGCACCGGCACGCTCCTGTTAGCACACACACTCGAGTACGTGGAGCGGCACAACCGGCTCGGTGGCTTCGTCACAAGTGAAGGTTTCAGCCAGCCTGTCAGAGAGACAACAGAGTGGGGATTTAGAAACAAGAGACGAGGAGGACGAGATCACTGGTAAGACAAAACTTCTTTTACTTTTAATGTGTTTGGGTGATTTGTAGACTTTTTAGAATGTTTTTTTATGTTAGGCTGTCCAACTTCTTATCTGTCAGAACAAATACAGCAACTTTGGACTTGTTGACGATTGAGCTCCTCCTTGTATTTCATATAGTTTAAACTGTAAAAGTGTTCTCTCACATATCTGGCCTTTTGAATTTTCAAACATTACCCACAATGAGGCTTCATAGAAAAGTGCTGGCTATCTGTTACCCCATGCGTCACACTCGCGACTCTCTTTACCCGGCGTAGGATTAAAGATTAATTAATGGCCAAAGTTCGCTCTCTTTCTGTGCATGTTCTATCCCTTACTTAGCCGCTCTACACTTCTCCATTGCCGGGTGCCGTGCATGTCTAATGCTCCACTGTGCTCTTAAGCCCATTTGACTCATCACTATGCATGGGCTAGCATCTTACTTAAGGTTTTCTCAGCATGCTATCTGTCAGAAAGATAGGGGGAAACTCTCCGCTCATTTGCAGAACATCCAATCAGAGGCATTGATTAGTCACCCCCCATGCCTCCTCCAGCCCAAGGGTGATTATTTTCTTTACCAGGTCCAGTGTGGGAGTTAAGCAGTTATATATCATGTGCTATCTTGTGTTTAGGGGCTGCTTGTCTTGAACTTGGGAGATAGCGTCAGCAGTACAGATGGCTATAGGGGGCTGAACTACAACTTGCACTTTAAACTTATCAGCGATTGGACTTGACACTGATTTATTCTACAGCTTTAGTAATTTAGCCAATTTAGTCCAGAAGATAAATTGTTTTTTGTTCAAGGGTAGGGTTGCATGAGTTTTTATATCCCTATCTGATAATAAAAGATTTTGACAACTACTTATTCCTGCCTTGGTAAAGCGTGAACAAAGACTTAAAGGAAACATGTTATGCATCTTTCATATTGTTATTAGCCTTTAAACATGCTCTTGAATACCTTCAATTTGCCATCTCATGTTTTGAAACAAAACCAAAAAAAAGTTTATTATACACTAAATGAGCATGTTTCTTTGCTGTCTGAGCTGGCACTTACTGAGTTTTGTGCAGACAGCAGATGGCGCCTAGCGCTATACACAATTTAATTATCTTATCACTTTAAGAGACACTATGATCGGACTTGTATTAGCAGTGATCGTGTTTAGACAGGAGAGATGCTCAGAACGAGTCTGGCGATGATTTAAGGACTTAAAACAGCAGAAGATTCTCAGATAAGTGACGTCTAAAATCAGAAAAACGTTAGAGATCGAGGTTTAGCAGGGAATGTTTTTGACAGGCGGAGAAGAAAGGATTTTCAAGCCAGCATTCTTCAAAATGGCGTGAATGCCGCTAAATGCAACTCCAGGTAGATCTCTAATGATGGAACATTGTTAGAACATAGTTAAAAGCTCAAAAAAGTCACTGTAGCAGAATATGTGTCCTTTAATTCATAACAAACAAATAGTTTATTAAGAATGATTCAGGATTAGTAATTAGTTAACTAATACCCTAATCCTAATTCATAACCCTAAATGTAACCCTAACCATAATTAAGTAGTTCCTAAGTCTGAATCATGCTAATAAACTACAGTATATGTTCAATATAAAGTCTTTGTTCATTTGGTTTGGCAAATTAAGGTGTAGTTATTATAAACCACAGCCAGAATCAACCGTCTCCCCGGTCTTGGTTGGTTAGCTCCTACCGCTCTTATTGTCTCTTGGATATTTCTTTTAGTTTTTCCTCTTGTTCAACATGAACAAAAGCTGATTGGAGAATGCCAAATCTGCCCAGTGTTTTTTTTTTTTTTTACCAAACAAACCAAAAATACAGACTCCGGGAACATAGTTTATTATTCCAATGTCACAAGCAAGTCCATCCAAGCACACGGAGATAACTCTTGGGATGTTTGATGGGGGAAAGTCTGTCTCCTTGCTGTGCCTTAATTTCCCTGCACTCTTATCAGGAGCGTTCCCAGACTCCGGCAGTTGTGCTCGGGTCTGGAGGTAATTGAAAAAAGCCTTGTTTTTAAATATTGTTTACATGTTTTAGAGGTGAAGTTGGGTCATTCCCTGCCCACCCCTTTGTCTGTTGCGTTGTGACAAATTCCAGCATTCCGATCGGATCCATTAGGAATAAACTCCAGCCGTCAGTGAGAAAAGATTGATCCGCTCCTCTCTGCGACACATTCACATCCCTCAAAAAGCGTCTACCTCAATTTCCCCCCAGCAGCCCATTTCCAATCCAAATTCAGTTCACTTTTCAATTTATCAAATCTTATTTTCCATAAATCATTCCACGCTAAGTTTTTACCGAGGCAAACTACTTATTTCCCCACAGGAGTAAACATGGCAGAACATTACTTTTGATAGAGTGTTATTTTTTCAAAGAGGTTCTTGTGAAACTTTGGCAAAGTGTGCAATTTAAATGTGAAGTGAGTATGTGTTTTAGTAACTTGAATATAGCTGGGTGAGATGGTACATAAATAAATAATCTGGAACATATTTTCTTTCCTGACAAAACCATGCTGGTTATAATATTTTCATAAATTAACTAGTTCTACATTAGATACATTAATATGGACAAGGTTCAGTTCTTCAGCAGTCAGAATTTCAAAGGTTTGATCATTTATTGTCCTTACAAAACTATGATATGTACAGCAGAACCAACATTGCACTGGCTGTGAGCCCGGCCTTTTAGGTAAGTCACCTGTTGTACCCACTCAGCCAAAGACAAACACAGCAGACCTGTAGTTTGTCTTCCAAGAGCCTATAATTACCCGAAGGAAGCAGGGGATTTAGAGGAGGAATTTCACTGCGCTCTAGTTTTAGATGTTGCTTTTAAGAGAAACCTGCACATATTTCTGTACCTCTTCAGACTTATCCTTCAGGGAGCGCTTTGTTGCAGACTGTGTGAAGCATTGCACTTGTTTTTGTCTTGAGTGAAGCCTTTTAGGGGTTGATTTTGAAAATGTCTGCCATGGGTCACTGAGCACCACACAGTCCCAATAGCGTGAAGCCCAGTGCACAGATCAGGAGCTGAATCATACCACCTCGTCGGAGCAGGTCCATATAAAGCCCCTTCCACCTCTAGGATGCGTGTCCGTAAAGTTCACCTGAGCGAGAGCTGTCACGTCCTGTCAGGGTTTACTTCCTCCAGCCAGAATAGATGTGTTCTTTCTGTCACGCGATCAAAAATATAACTTCACCTTTTCATCTGTGCCTTCCACTCTGCTGACATGTCCTGGATGTCTGTTTCACTGTTTGTTCTGGGTTCTCTCACTTTTTTCATGACTTGTGATTAGATTGTTGTAAACCTCTCTGCCAGCCCCTTGGGATGGTCATGTGATTGTGCGAATGAGCAGCAGGTTGCTCCCTTGCTCAACCAGCCGTGCTGTGTTGACTCTCCGCACACAGAGCTCTGTGAGCAGTAAATAACATGGTGCCTCCATCAAGGGCTCCGGACATGGGCCAAGAGGGGAGTCAAGACGCCAGACACACAAAAACAAAATGTCTGCTCCTTGACTCAGAAGTACTAAATCTAGTGAGGGAAGAGAGACGCAACAGGCAGGTGCATCAGACAGAATGTTTTAGTAACATTTAGTTTTAACAATGGTAAAATATCTATGAACCTCCAGTGAAGGAATAGCTGATCATAACTCTTTGTATTCATGTGGACTTAACCTAAGTTATTTAAAACTTGAACCGCCAACTAACTGTACAGTGTTTTATTAATGAATATACTCCAACAATTGAAAAAGAAAGACAGAAAATGCGGTTCAGAAATCAAGAATGAGGATCAGTGAAGACGACAGACTGGTGTGTGTGACAGAGCTGTCCCTTTCCATGAGATGCTTGATGCTCGACCTGTCAGTGAATATAGATGTGTTTGATCAAGCACATCAAACGCAGGCAAATGTTGCTAAGCATGGAGTTGCGTTTAGAGGGAAAGGCTTCTCCTGAAATCTAAGTGGCTCATAGTGACATTAAACTTGGATTTATAAAGTGATTCAGTCATACATTAGAACATAATTTTCTCAATGAAAATCAGAAAATGTGGTATTTCACTTTGTCTTCTTGGTAATGGTGGTATGGTGCTCAACAGTCCCACCCACTTCGAAGCCTACTGCTGTTCCATATGTTAATTTTCCATACATTTTTCTTGTAGACTTTTTATACATTTTTAATATTAAGAGTTATTAAGAATGATTTTTTTTTTTTAATCAAATTGTAGGTCTTGTGATCATTGGTTACAACATAGCTGATTAGCCCCGACCAATCACTGCTGAGCTCCATTGTATACTTCTAAAAGTTTTTTGTGATATGTAATACGTTAATGCAGGGGAAGTTGCACAGCCAGTGCTTATATTCACCAAATGAACCATGATTTCACTATTAGCACCATCACTGTAACCAGTACAATTGTTTCTTACAAACCACCAACAAAAAGTCCAGTCTTTTATTCATGGTGTGAACAGATAAGACATATTTTTAGTGTCAAGTTACCTTCTCTTTACCTTTCGCTTCTGCTTAAGAAACAAGCTCTGTGACTCAAACCTGGGCCATGTTCCAAAAGGCTGCTGCGATTCCTTTTAAATGTGGGGCACCGACTGCTTCAGGTTTCAGACCGATAACTTGTACACTTATTTCATGAGTCTCGTGGGTCCTTGTTCACACTTGTGTTTGCAGGCAGATGATACATGCAGAAGATGTTAGACATGCTCTAGAGGGTAATTTATTATTGAATACAAATCGTAATTACAATTGTGAATTTTGGCATTTTAAAGTATACATTGATATACTATATTACAGTTTCATAAAAACATGGACAATCCTCCAAACCTCTAATGTAATGTAATTTCTCTTTCATTTGATCAAATGGCAGATGTCTTAATACATGTCTCAATTGTCTCAGTGCATCTTTGCAAATGATTAAGTACAGTTGGTAGTATGAGTGCAATCTGTGATTTCAAACCTTGAAGGCTACTCTTTGTGTAAAATCCTTGTTTTCTGTCCCGTGTGAGCTGGTCCTCTGCCAGTGACACAACATCTAAACATTTTGACTTGCAGTGCTGACACAATACCAAGGGGACAATTCATTTTGGGGGCACTGACTATTCATATTAGAAAGAATGTAGTTTTGACAAATAAGTGAACTGTTTTGGGAGAGATTTGTGGTTTTGCAGGTGAACCATGTTGTTGTGATCAACCATCCAGATACATTTTGATAAAACAACTAAGAATGTTGAGAACGTCTAGTCTGTTACAAGAAATGAGCCAAAGCAATTGAGAAGGATCTTAGCCATTTTGGAGGCACTGACTATTTAAATGGGAAAGGGGTTTAGACTGAAGTATGAGTGAACAGTTTTGGGAGAGATATGAGCTTTTGCAGGTGAGCTATAATGTTGTGCAGAACTGTAAGACTGTTTTGCCAAATTATCTTAGAGTTTTGAGAATGTAATTTCTGTTTCAAGAAATGAGCCAAACCACTGGAGAAAAACTGTTATAATCTTTTACCTCTTCAAGTTTCTGTGTGCAAGTTTAGTAGTGAATATTTTATTGTCAACACAAAGTTTGGAAAACATTTGCTTCAAAATGATTCTGCAAATATTATTAATCATCATATATGTATAAAAAGTGTTCCAAAATTGTTTAGCTTGTACATTTATTTATTTTATCCCATTCATTCTGTATACATGCTATAGCACAACAAAGGCTCACTCTCGTGCTGTTGTTCAATATTCTGCCCTGAGCAAACACTGTATAGTTTCGGCTCTGCTTAAGTGCGGTTTCCATGGGGGTAGCTCACTTATCTCAAATGTAAACTCCACAACAACAGCCCTGACTCCACTAAGCCTCTAATCTACATGTGTACTAATGGCTTCATGTGTATGTTTGTCTCCACGGCATACGTCACCCTGGTGATCTTACTCAAGACCTAAATGTCCCAGAGGAGCTCCTTGGATTGGCGATCCACTGTAAATCAGCCCCGTCCATCCCGAGTGTCCACATAGCCTTCGTCCACCCTGTGGAGAGGCCGGGCCGTTAGTCTTCCTCGGAGTAATGACGGGGAGAGAGTTGTGCGAGACACTTTGCCGTCAAACCTATAAATCAGACAGATACAGAGGCCCACCCTCTCTGCAGCTCAAAATCCACATGCAACACAAACAGATTCCACCCTTAACTTTCCAAGTGGGATTAGCGCTGAGATACCACAAGAACTGCTGTCCAAACAAGATGGTATGCATAATAAGAGTAGTGTTATTCTTATGGAGGCATGTGTTGTGTTCTTCCAAGGGGTTTTAATACTAAGGATGTCAAAATTATGAGGTTAATCTTGATTATTCAAAACAGTCATGGGAAGTTAAAAATAATAATTGCGTTTAATTCAATCTTTGGAAAATACATCACATTAACTTGAGAAAGAGTTTGATTCCGTAAAGCTGATCACAATGTAACCCTAAAATAAAGACATAAAGATAAACTAAATGTGTTTATTGTATACTGCTTCTCTCAACAAAATAAAGACACTCCATGTCCCACAAATCTGAAAGATATCAACTTAAAACAAATTTCTTTATATTCCATCTAATGTATAAAATTGTCCAGTTCCTTTCTAAATCACATTTGAAACCACATTCGGCTGTTTCTGTTAAAATGGAATGTCAAACAGAATTGAGTGCAGATGGATGCAGCTTAAACAACCTCAATAATGTCTGAAGAATTTGCACATGTTTTAACCCTATATTTCACTGCAAAATGTATTTCAGATCCCTAAAGTTGATCAGTGTGTAATAATAATAAACTCTAATGAGTTTACGTTGACCTAAATTAGTATCCCTTTGCATTACAGACCTATTATAATCAGATCAATGTTTATTTTCATAGCTCACTGTGTGCATTCCACAAACATGTCTCATAGAACATTCAGTAAATTCTCACAATGCTGCACTTTTGTCGAATGAAGAAGGTTTATTGTTAAGAGAGTGACATTATCTTATCTTTTGTACAGTCTAAATGACCTGATACCGCCAGGTCCCCACACCTACGCACTGAAAGCCATTCTTTTCACTCCATAGTCATGTTTACTTGGATCTCTGCTCTCCAAGGGCCAAGCATGTACAAACTCCCTAGGTAAATATCAGGTAGGTGTGCAGGAGGATCTGTTTTCCATAGCTCAGACTGACCTTAGTGGTGAAGTTACAGGTTAATCTGTATAGCCTGTGGCATTTTTTTGTGTTTTGACTCCCTGGCAGTTGTTCAAGGAATGTCACTGTCAGGAACTTGGGTTTTAGTTTCAAAGTTAATCAAAAACAGCATGAGAATAGGAGCGTATCGGCTGTTTTCCGCTGACCTCCCCATGCAGTGTTCATGACCCCAGAAAAATGTCTTGGAAAGAAAGCTCACTGGACCTTTTTTCTCTTTGATCTGCAAAAATACATTCATAACAGCTATACGTTTAGTTGAAGTCATATATTTCTTTAGTAATGTCTATCCCTGCACAAGAATGTGCACCTGTGCTGTTTCCATAACTGCCCTCACCTCCCGCTGAACTTTGATGTATTTTCTTCACTGTGAAATGGAGATTTTTTTTCTCTCAGCTTTTTTACTTGCAATCATTATATTTATAGAAAAATGTACGGACACTGCCATTTTTCCTTGGGCACGCTAATGGCAATATTCCCTCCAGTTTGGACAAGGACACTGTTGCATTTTGCATCATTCTTTTCTTGTACAGCAAAAATGATGAAAATTCAGCTGTTGGCCAAGTCCCTGAAATAGACTTTTAGCTCACAATAGGTTGTTGAATTTGATGGTTGATGTCATAATTTCAAATGAAGAGCATGGGCCTGTAAAAAGCTTCAAACTTATGATCCATTAATGTTGAAGAATGTCCTTATTTCACAAACTTTCCATTTAATCCTATGTCGTGACAATGATATCTTGGATGCTGAATAATGGCACCATTCCTGAAGCTATTGTGAAAAGCTAACACTTAAAAATTAATAAAAATAAAAAGAATGATAAATAATGCATGATATTTCTTTCAAAAACATTATATATAAAGTATATAGAGTTGTATAAGCACTACCCATCCAAATTAGGACATCATCAAATTGTAGAACAAGAACGCAACCTCCACTGGTTTCAGAATGATGAGAAATCAGGAAAGTTCCCATAGCTGAAACCCAATGAATAGAGCTCACAATTGAATGCCAAAAAGTGACAAAATCCATTATGTTTTTTGGCAGAGCAAAACGTCAATAGAGATGCATTAGCCAAAACAATGTAAAAAAAAAAAAAAAAGAAAAAGCATTGTAGAACAACCCGATGACCTTGATCATATATTTATCATTCTATAATTTCAGAATACTTTTGAATAAACGCTTAGGTTTAGGATTAGCCGTCTCATTTGGGTTACCTTTAGGCTAAATTAAAATTCAAAGCTCTATTGAACATCTTTAAAAAAAAAAAAAAAAAAGCAAGATGATAAAGATAAAAAAATGAGGACAAGCAAACTTTTTGTCCATTTTCGCTTGATGTACCATCATAAACTAGTGCTGCAACTAACGACCATTTGGCTGATCAATTAGTCTAGCAATTATTCTGAATCATTATATTATCAATGAGTTGTTTAGAACGCAAAAGTCACAAGATGAAAAGATTTGTACAAAATTTGACCCAGATGAAGCTGAAGTGAACAATTTTTCCATGTCATTTTAATTTTTAATGCAATTGTGTCTCAATTTGAGTCATAAAACTTCTCTTCTCAGCTCTTGGCATTTTTTGGAACCTTTGTATATACCTGTTAACAATTATTCAGTTACTAAATTCGTTGACAATTATTTCAATTATTGATTAGTTGTGATTAATCAATTCACTTGTTGCAGCCCTACAATAAACAGTGCATATTTTACCATTTTAAGTTGTATTTGATCTAGAAAGCAGTAAATATAAAGTTAATGTTACATCTGCCCTTCTGAATGTGTTTGTTTCAGCTTCACACTTGGCAATACCAACATTTACAAGATGACACACTTGAGCGTAAATTTAGTTTGCTGGATACTTATTTTCTAAACTTGGATTTGAAAACAACTTAAACTGTAAGTGAAAGTACTATAAATAACATGCCTTGGTCATTTTTAGCCTACTAATTTAAACTCGCACTCTCCGGAAATTGCTCCCTTAAAATTAGTGGCTTTGTTAACCATCACTATTAAACTTGAGTCAGACTGTCTCAGTGTGTATTTTGAGTGCTGAAGGATACTATTTTGGCAACGTAATAACTGAATATGTGTCCCTGTCACTCTCATTCTCCTGCTGCTATACTTGATGCTACTTAAGGTGTGCATTATCCAGAAGGTTTGCTGCTGCGTATGACTTTTTCTGGGAACAGGGCAGACTTCTCCTTCCATGGCAGGTTTTCGCTGACTCAGGTTTGGAGGATATAATTACACATGGGTGCCCATCATCCGGCTGACAGCTTTCTTACCCAACAATGCCAACTTCTGTGCTCAGACTAAAGCCCATGGACAGCCAAAAGCGCTCATCTCTGAATTGGACCTTTGCAGAGTCTTGTGTTTGTGGTCCCTGTGGTCGGATTTGTGAGTCAGCGCCAACAAGTTAGTTCTCCAAACGCATCAACGCTTTGTTTGAAAGGGAATGCAAAGGTGTGAGTAGGCTATTCACGTTCATTGATGAGTCATGAGCAACCTTGAAAACCTAGATTTTTTTTCTTCTTTTTATTTTTGTATGTTTTAAAACTCTCGCAAAATTCTCGTCTTTTCTTTGTATGAATTGGTGGATAGATTATTTTGGTATCGATTAGTTGTTTAGGCCCGCCAATATGACATTTTTACTCAGTTTTACCCAAAAAGCTGAAGTGAAGCAGTTTTAGATCATCCTGGTGGACAATATTTAGAGACAAAAGGGTATTTTAATCAAAAACACAACATTTCACATATTTCCCATGTCCTTTTTGTGTGATTCCTTCTATGTGCGAGTCATAAAACCTTTTCTCTCAGCTCTAGGTATGTTTTTGAGTCTGTGTAAATTAAATTACTTAATTGATTGACAACTATTTCTATAATCAATTAGTTTAATCGATGTAGGCTATGCTATGCTATGCTGACTTTTCACACCGTAATATATTTTTTGCGTACTTTACAGGAATATCCTCTTGAATGACAGGCAGTTCAAACTTATAATTTAAAACTTTTGACTTTTTGAGATTGCTGTAGTCTGCAAGGAGAATGTGCACTTATGATCAACCTTTATGTAACTGAAAACGTTGGATAATCGCCTAACTTGGGATTCCACAACAGGAATATCAACAGGTTTTGTATGAATGAGGTCATCGCTGTATAAACTATCGCTTACTCATGTGCCTGGGTGTGTGCTTCCTTTCAGTGAAACCTTAAAGTATGCCAAGTGAGATCTGTCACTGATAGGAGAACAATATGTTTTAGTGCAATAGAAAAAAATAACCCTTCTTTTTTTTCATTTTCCTCACCTGTCTCACATGGTCTGACCTGGGTTACCAACTGTCTGGTGATTTGTGACAAGTGGAATTTCACACTGGAACTGTTTTTTTTTCCTAACAGAGTGTGACTGACTGTGATAGTGACAGCCACAGGTGAGAATGCTGAAGAAAGGACATTGATTCCTGAAATGCTTGTGAGGTGTTACTTCAAATGGAACATAGTTATAGCAGAGACAACATTTAAATGGTTAATATGTGAACAGACTTGACAGCTTGGTTAACGGTCAGGGAAGTGGCAACAGTTTGTGGAACCAAATGTTTCAGGGCTTCAGAAACACGGTGCTAGAAAGTACAAGATGGACGTAATATATATAGAAATTTAGATAATATTGCGAATATTGTTTTGAAGATAAGCAACATTTGAATTTATGTTGTTGAAGTAAATGGTATAACGTGATATTTCTGCACTTTTGTGATTATTTTACATTGTTTCAATTTAGTCTGAAAACCGCAACTAATATGTTTAAAGACATGTTTTAACACTTTTCTGTTGGATTGACATTATGTTGTCTGACTATTGTTATCAGGATACTCCATAAAGATATTCATTTTTGTCAATATCGCCTACCCTTATGTCAAACTGTCTATGAATCAAATACTAACTAATTTGCAAATATGACAATACACACTTTGGTTCATTTAATTTAATTAATTTATTTGTGCAACATGCAAGTTACGTTACATTTTTCTACAGTGGTGTATTTATGTTCAAAAACGAGCACACTTACTCTGTTTTAAGTGTTAACAGCATCACTGATACGACGACTTTGATACATTTGCCATCTTTCCTGTGCAACATTACATGGTGATATGACACTTAGTGCTTCAACAGTTTACATGATGATATGTTTCACAAATCATCATATCATTTGATAATCCCATAACAGTAGATATCTCTCTAGTTTGGTTTGACTATTTGATAGTTTACGTGTCTTTCACAAATTATAAATCACTATATTAGTAATCAATTCCTTTACAGTAACCATCATGAAACTATTTAGTGAAATTGAGGTTCAAAAGAATATAGCCTAAAACATGTTTTTTGCTTGCAGCCCTAACTGTATTAAAAATCTCTCTCTCTTTGACAGTAGAAAAGTCTTTAAATCATTTGTGCAAATTTGGATGCTCCAAAGTTGACAAAAACATCGCCCTGAGCATAAATTGTTCTGTCACTTTTAGCCACTACTGTGCCAGCTGTGCCTGAAAGCTTCTGAAAGTATAACAGCAAGTGTAAGCCATATATATAAAAATAAATATAGCACTGTACCGGTTCACTGTTCACAGAATTACTGTCTATCAGTAAAGAATTAAATTATTACTTTATTTAGTTGATTCTTATTTACTGCTTAAAATGTTTTGGTATCAACTGCAGCTTGAGATTAGCAATTAAAAGGTCTATATTGGCTCAGTTTACTCTGTTGGAATAACTCCTATAAACATATTTGTCCTTGGATGAAACCGTGTCCCCTGTATTAATGGCGGCTGATCCCTTCTCATTGAGATTTCACACTTGGATGAGCCGGTTATTACAATGGAGAAAGCTGCTCTGACAAACCCCATATGCAAATCTCAAGACCAAAGCTTATTAACAAGTATTTTGGATTCCTTTTGCACTGTCATTAGCACGTCAAAAGAGCACTGACTGATGGATGCAACATTTTGGTCCAAACTAAGGTTCAGTAAAAAATGTGGGTTTATTTTAGAGGAAAAATGGTTGAATTAATGCTCTGTGACAAAGGGCACTATTTTAGGAGGAGTTGAAGTGAAGCTTCTTGAAACCAGGCAACCTCTGTATCTAATTAATAGTAGTGCATGGTCTCCACACTGACAAGTTAAAAGAATATTTACTCTCATGGAAAGGAGGCCTATATAACTTAATCTCCCTATTCTAAAAGTTTTTGACATTGCAATGGTAAACTGCTGAGTTGTTTTGCGTTGTCTATTCTAAAAACTTGAAACGCACCATAAAATATAGTGTAATTTAGGAGTTTCTTTGTGTTTCTTAGGATCTGGCAACCCAAAGTAAGGAGCTCATTCTGGTTTCTGATCCAATTCAAATGTTAATAGTCAACTACTAACGACATAAAGATTAAAACAAAAAATTAATTGGGTTAGGAATAAATAAACATTATAATCCACATAACTTTTTACATTTTTCAATCAGCTCTTTTTGTTGCATTTTGTAGCATGAAAACAAAATTTACAATATTATCTAAATTTCAATATATTGTCCAACTCTAATCTGAGTACACAAAAATATTTGCACCGTAAGTGTTATGACCCCCAACAGCTGCAAATGAAGTCAACGACTATTCAGATGTTACAACAACGGACCCCTCATTCCTAAAATGTTTTCAATATACTTGTTTTTCCCTTCTCTACAAGCAATGAAAGGAACGCTTTGTTTTGTTGTTTTTACTGCCTTTTCATACCCAATAAAACGCTGATTAAATGAACAAATCCACCACTACAGAGTAAAGTCTACACAGCAAAGTTAAAAGCCTGTAATATGGTGCCCCGCTGAAGCCCGTCTGATGTCTGCTCCGGTTTCCTCGCGCTTCTTACGGACCACTCCCTGCTTTTGTGACCGCAGGCACCAAACCCCTACTCGTAATGTGTCTTCTGCACGGGAAATTTTAAGCCCGACAATATATATAGAGATACTTTTCACAATAATTGTCCTACAACATCTGTTTTTCAGAGGCAATGAGTCTGCGTTGTAAAAGACACGTTCCTCGTCACTACAGAATATGCCCCAGGACGTATATCATTCTTGCAGATGTCTGTCAATAAAAGTGCTTTGGCTCAAAAAAGATAAATGATACTTTATGAATTTAAAAGACCTCGCTTGTGGACTTGTTACGCCAACAGAACCAATTTATTTAAAATTCCTCAAGGACAAGTTTCATTTTTCTAACTGAAAAAAGATAATTTTCGAACAAGTGGCGTGCATTGTTCTCAAGGGGCAATCCGCTACAAACTTGCTGCATAAATTTAAATGCGAAAAAGGCAAATGAGTAGGCATGTTATTTGACAAAGGAATAATCTTGATCTTTTTTGTCTTTATTAGTTTTATCAGTAACACACGGATGACTATAAAAGGTTGGGCAGTGGACTCAACCAGCGATGCCAGCGGCCACAAAAAGCTCCCCACAGTGAAGCAATGATGTCTCTTCAGTGACACCAGGCTGTTCTGTGCCAGCGCGTTACTGGCTTTTAGTGCATTTGTCTGTCCGTGCCAACCTTGAGCTTAGAGCTGGAGAGGGCACAACTGTTTATTGTTTTCCCCCATCTTGTAGACGCTTCTATCTGCTCGTCTGTGTTTGCGATGATAGGACCAGTTTTGTCCACTCCGATATAAGGGGTTTCATTGTGGGGTCATTTTGTGTGTGCATCTCCGGGTCACATCATGTTGTCAGCTTTTGTTTCCCGAAGCAGTGTGTCTAAAGAGATAGTGTAATAGCTCGAGGCTGCGGTGACCTCTTGTAAGGATACGGCCTAAATGGAACATCTGCTGGTAATCACAAACACTTCACGTCAAGCCATTTAGCCATTCCCCTGTCATGAAACAAAAGTACATTGTGTAATCGGTTGCAGGAAAGAAAATTTATTGGAAGCTTTAAAAGAAAAAGACATCTGGTTATATTGTTTGTAGTTTTTTGTTTCGCATTCGTTTGTCAAATTTTATCAAATTTTAAAAGAAACAGCATACAAACAAAGAAAATGAAAATAACCATCTGACTTGTTTTCAACTGATGACAACATGAACCTCCAGGGCTACCGTAGCTATCCAAACAACTGTTCAGCTTGTATTTGATACATCGGTTAAAAAAAAAACAAAATGTGGCTTGTTTTGATTACAGGATGACACAACAGTAATGTTCATTCACAGTTTGGGGTTATCAGTTGAAAATTAGATGGCGTTCACCTTGGCCTGTTGTGATACAGAAAAAAAATTCACAATAAACTAATTGACACTACTGACACAATAACATTTTAGCCTGATAATAAATAAAAACAAATAAAAAGCTAAATCTAACACTGAGTACTTAAATTGTTTGTTTCTAAATCAAGTCGCTACATTTTAAGTCTTATTGTACTACAATACATTCACAAAAAGCCCATTGGTGCAAAGAAAATGTTCACATGATCAATAATGAGCCCAAAAAATATAGTTCCATCTTTAATTTATTGAAGAATAAGTTGATTTAGTAATTGTGACAGGCCTTAGTTCACCCTACGATTGAATATGTGACAGAAAATAAAAGTTCTTCTTTAAATTAGTATTAGTAGTCTTGTAAAGGTCTTTCAAGGTGCCATTTTTTTTAACTCCACAACTCATTCTTCTGATTTATCTTTAGTAAACATCTAAACTCTGACATATAGCATAGTTTTTTTTATCTCCTCCTGGACTTGTCCCTGTCTAAATCGCTTCATCTATTCACAGCCTGACACTGGGCTCAGTCACAGGGCCATAGAGACAAGTCGGATCCTGCCCGGCGTGTCCCCAGGAGCGTGACGTTAACCACTTCTGCCTTGATTCCTATCCGCGCCGCAGCTGAAGCCAGTCTGTTATTGAGGGGATGGCAGAGGAAGGCCGCGACAGGGTGATGAAAGACGCAAAGCGGGTTAGCGGGATGGATGATGAGCAGGGAGACACCCTGCTCCTTCCTCCAATACGTCCACTCACTCTTCACCTGCCTGTCCAAGAATGATTCAACAGAGTTCTACTTAGTTTGTCTTACTCACTGTCAGTTTTCGTCAGTCCATCAGTGTGTTTACACGCAGAGAAAGCTGGACTGTGCTCATAGCTCTATAGATTATAAAAGAAGTTAAATGCACTGCACTGGTTTATTTCCCTGTTGTTAAAGGTTAATGGAGAGTTTATTGTCCCAGTAAAGGTGCACCATGTAACTTTCCTGGAAAGTCTACTACATGCTTTTCGTCGTATGGATTGTCTCACTGTATGGCATTAGATTTGTCTATCTTGCAGTTATTCTATGACTGGTCTTTATTTAAAAAGTGAGAGCACTAACAAAATGTATTAATTTGAGTTACTGTAATGCCGTAATACTGAAATGCCACTATGAAAACGTTCTCTAGTTTTGAACGTCAGTGGACCTGACCTCTTTTACTAAATTGTTATAGATCAATATTGCAGTTTACGCTGAACAAAATGTAAATGATAATGTACTTATAGTCCAATACTAAGCACCTGAAAAAAACATATTTCTCATTTAATTGTAACACTTCAATCTTATAAAATGGACTCTCAAAGTCTATTCTATTCCCTTTGAAAGTAACCAGTCATTATTATTTTTAAGTAAATGTTAACAAAAGAGACCTAACCACACAAAACAACTGAGGCTGCAGTAGATTATCTAACGATATCTCTTTGTGGGGCTTACAGGTCGAAGATTTGTGCTTGCAGAATTGTTCTTAATGGTATAAGTCTTGAATGTCCTCAATGGATATCTATAATTAGATACATTTGATTTCTATGCTTTACTTGTAATTATTTAAACCACAAAATTGCAATTCCCCCACTTCTAAATCTTACTAAATAAACTTGAAATTGAATATCAGATTCTGGAATGATTCAGAGAGCCTCTAAAATGGTATATCTCTGGCCATTACTCATAAGTTGTGCTGAAACACAGTCCGAGTGAAAGTGCCTTGGGTCTTCTGGTGAAAGAGGAGGTGGGAATTGGAAAGTGAGTGTCTATTTTAAGGGACTGGTGCTTGCCCGCGGTGAATGGCTACAAGTTTTGGATATTGTCACGTGGGTGTGTGGGTGGAACTATAAGGTTAAAGCCCTCATTTGTATATGAGGGCTGTCTTCTGAACATGTGCAAATGATTCGTCATTATTTGCATGTTGACTCAGCTGAATGCTTACATAATGTCATCGACTTCTCTGACAACTTTTAATTAATTGGACACAGAAATTTTCCTCGCTTCTATTGAGATATTTTTAGCCTCAAGATTGAAACTAATTTCACTTTTCGATAAACTTGCTCAAAGATAAGCAGTTGGAAATGGATAGATGGACAAGTTGAGATAATCTATTTGTTGCACAATAATGGATTCCAGCATATAATGACAGAGACCTTTAGTTTTTGGTGGTGACTGGTAGCATGCTAGTCTTTTAACCTTAAAATATGTGCACTTTCAATCTTCAACTTGACCTGTTTAATCCTGACCCCAGTCCTATTTAGTTCCAAATGTAGTGCCAGTGAAGTCCCAGTTTTGCCCCCGTTTTAACCCCGTGCTAACCTTGTGTAAAGCACATATGGTCACTTTAAAAAAAACAATTAAAATAGACATATGGTGTTTGAGCAAGAGTGAATGCACTCCTAGTACTCGTATTGTTGAACTTGGATGGAAAAATACTACTTTCAATAAGTTTGGTGAATGTGTTTTATTTTCATGCACGACAATAATAAAGGGCGTCCCATTAAAATGTGTTGGGGTAAAAACGGGTCACACAATCAGTTGAATGAGAAAAACTGCTCTATTCAAAACGGATATGTTTCATTACACTTCATTTAAAAACGCCACATTTTTCACAAAGCACTTTGAAATCACATTTGGAGGTGCAACCGAATGAAAAATTCATCGGCACAATTTATTTTAGTTCATTTGCTAAACTTTAATTAACCATGCCCCAGCGGGATTCTTGCTGTATTGCAAATCATTTCATCAATGTGTACAAAACTGTGCATATGTGCAAGTTACAAACGCAGTATTCTCTCTGCACCAGTAGAAACTACTGAGTATCTGTTACCTTTATTCATAAGAGGTTCTGACACAAGCTGATGGCATGCTTTAGAAGTGTGACGTTTCACCATGAGTTGAAGGTCCCTTATTACTCGGGGCTGCGGGCGACTCCAGACTCCACGGACACGAATCAGGATGTCTAGTTCCCAGCCTTGTGTTGCCTGTGACAGAGAAAGAGAGAGAGAGAGCGATAGACAGAAACCCGAGCCTCTCTCCTGCAGGCCTGTTTGTTTCCTGTACGTACACATTATCACATTTCAGCAGAGACAAGTACCAAGCATCATGGGGGACTGGCATTCTTCACTAGTGCATCGTTAATGTAATTGGAAATGGTGTATTGCTTTCAAATAGAAGTGAAAGGTATTCTGAGGTGCATTTGCATTTATTGAAAAATAATAGGCAAGCAGTGTTAGTGGATGAATTCTAAAACTTTTTTAACAGATTGAAAAGTTTGTTTATTATAACACTCAGGTGGGAGGAATCGCATTTGAACCCATTTTTTCTTTAACAAATGTACTGATGTTTATAATTGTACTTCCTCTTTGGACATGGGCAGCAGATAGGACATCAAGAATCCTTAGGGCCAAAGTTAGTCTAATTTACACAATAGTTATTATTTTACACCTTGATTTTCTTAAATGTATACTTACACTGTCATTATTGTTTTTCCTTGTGTATAAATTATTCCTTTTGGATGGAACATTGTGTATTATTGATATAGATCGGACTAATTACCTTGTTTCCTCCACCAAATAAAAAACATTTTTTCAGACACAAAAGTGAAGCAGGCCAATCAGCTCTCATCCCAAAGTGACATATACAGTAGCTCGAAAACGAAAAGTTTGAAAAGATTAAATGTTTAATTATTAGACAATGACAGCATGTTGAGTTCGAATTTTTTTCTGCTTTTAAGATACACTTTTTGCAGAGGTTTTTGATAAAATGTACTAATTATGAGAAAAAAGTTGGGTACCCCAGCTTGCACTTGAGCTTGCTTTAAACTTTCTCTCTAACAGGCCCTGTACTTTAGCATTCCATTAAAATAGATAAGACCATTGGACAGTTTCACTGCTTAAAACTAACATATGCAGTAAATAATTATCCACTTTCCTCATTCCTCAGATAGCTCAACCTAATTACCTATTGCAACACCACACACACTCTCTGCCTTTACAACTGCTGTGGCGTGTTGACTCGTGTTGATTCTGATATTACTTTTCATATTGAGATAATAGAGCTTTAGTTCTTTAGGCGTTTAGTTGATTAATTGGTCCATGGTGTCTTGGTCAACCAAATTGTGATTTTATGTTACAAGGATTAAGGATTTTTGGGAGGGACAGTTCTTCTCTATTGTTTTTGACAGAGATTCTTGTTTTGCAAGTCTCTTGTAAATTCGGAGTATTTGGTCTCAGGTTAAGGCCAATTCCTCTGCTTTGAGTTTCAAGTCCTTTCTAGTCACCATACTAAATGACCAAACACAACTTTTAATTTTGCTATTCATATGATTTTGATTTTCTTCTTAAAATAAAGAAGTAGGGAGGGACATTTTTCAGTTTGTTACTGTAAAATCAAACCCTGAAAGTACATCTAAGTATCAACTTTTTGAAGCATGTTGTTTTTTGAGGAGAATATCAAGTCTCAGGGCTCTTAAGTCCAAGTCAAGTTCAGAGTCATTGGCATTCAAGTCTCAAGTCACTAAAATAATGACTTCAGTGACTTCATGACTTAAGTCTGACCTGAGTCACAACTTGCAAGTTCACAGCTCTGGTTTTTGAGCAAAGTCCTACTCATTTTGAGAGCTTTTGACAGTGCCCCACCACACCCTCTTTTTTAGTCAATGCCTTTACTTGATCAAGAATTTCTTTAGTCAATCACAAGATAAGACAGCTTCCAAAAATACACAACTATTCTTTCTCCGATTTTTTTCTATTTTTATCCAAGGCAGTCCCCATGTTCTACTGTTATACATACTGTATAATTTAATCTCTCATAGGTTGTTGCTTCCTTGCAAGTTTTTCATTTTTCATTTTCTTTGCTTCTAAACAACCCTGAAGTAATAGTAAAGAGCGCGTTGATCAGCGACATGGGGGGAGGCAAAGGGAGGTCAACTTGCCCGCCACGTGAAGTCAATGCATTCCACCACAGCAGCCGGTGGAGCAGAGCCAGTTTCAGAAATAAGAGGGGGGGGTCCATAACTGTGAGGCATCTCCTGTTGTCAAGTGGGCAGTAAGAGCAAGCCATCTGTCTAACTTTGGGGTGAAGAGTTGTCTTTTATTTCGTCCACGCAGGCTACAAACTTTCTCATCCTCGTGCCAAGAACTATTCATAATCCTAGCGTTGCCCAAGGCGTTCTAGTTTTTATGAGCACTGCAGTATTTTATTACCTTGTTTTCAACTATAAAAAGGAGAGACTGAACCAGACTGTATTAAAACCCTGATATCCATTTGCCTAAAAGTGTGTTTGGCAACTTTCTTTGTCGATCCTACTGAGTGACAGGAACATAACTGCGGACTTGTTTCTTATTTATTTATTTACAACCACGCAAGCACCTTCTCCTAAACACTGGCTCAGGCGAGTTGTTCCACTTTCCGCTGTCCGTTCCCCTTGGCTGTAAGCTATCATAACTGCTTTGAAGGGGGGGTAGCAGTGCGTTTAATTGGGTTACAGATTGGCATTAAATGTGCTGAGGTTCACAAGATACCTTAGAGGCGTGTAACAAACTACTAGAAAACATTAAAAAATATCTCTTCTTGATCCATTCTCTGGTTGGGAATTCACCGTTCAGTAGTGTTGTCATTGTTGCATCAGTGTGAAAACATGTATTCAAATTAACAATAAGGTTATATGCCAGAGTACCATTTGTATGCTACGCTTTTGTTGAGCTTTACAATGATTCAGATGACGTCATGTGCGTAATGATTGATCTGTCTCTAACCACATTCTCTTTCTCGCTCTGTTCATTTATTTTGCAGAGTCAGTGTCATGCAGCGTTGAGCAGAAGTGAGCCAAGCTGAACTGACTTGTATTGACGCCCCTCTTCTTGCCCCGGGCCACCCCTCCCTGTCCCAGATGGAGCTCAAAGTGTGGGTGGACGGAGTGGTGCGAGTGGTGTGTGGCCTGTCCGAGGAGACGTCCTGCCAGGATGTGGTCATTGCGCTGGCCCAAGCTATTGGTAGGTTAAATGAAATGGTCATTCTTTCTACTCCTGCTTATTCTTACAGTGTTATTTGTTTCGTATTATATGAATTTGTTTTTACAAGTTTTCCTTTTCTGCTGATGCATTACCACAAAACAAATCAATACAATGGAATTAGGTATGTTGAATTTCATTAAATGTAAAATCAATATCACAGCACTACTCTTCTAGATTAAATACGTGTACGTGGCTGGGTTTGGTTACATTTAGTTTAGGTTAATGTTAGCTCAACTCTAGTTTAACTTGTATTCCATTTATTTAACTATTTATTTGTTTATTCATTCATGTATTCATTTATTTGGACAGTATTGACAGTAATGGGTTCATTTAGTTATTTCCCAACTCAAAGTGTATTGCAAAAGAAGCACTTTGTGACAAAATCTGACTGTGGTGGTCTGCCTTACTTCAATTCTCTGACTGAAAAAGTTGTGCATGTGCCCAAAAATATCATACAGTACACATGAATGCCAGCGATATGCCAAAGGGTTTGCGAGAGCTGGGAACAAGTTAAACAGATCGAAATAACTACCTCCTCCTGTCAGGATTTGAAAATCAAGAACTCCAGTTTTAAGTTCATGGTTAATTTGTGCAAACAAATAAACATGATAACTGTCACTCTTCATAGTTTGTCCTATGAGTAATGAGAACCGTTAAGATACGGCTCTATGAACTGATTATTCTTAGTGAACTGGAAGAGCTCATTCTTATACTGTATATACAAGAGCCAAATCTTCAGCTGCTTCTGTTCAAATCTGCTAAAATCCACATTAGTAGAATAAGGTTTATGAGTATCAATCACATTTTATCACAGATTTATCTATTATCGCTTAATACAAATGATTTACTTATATGTGATATATATATATATATATAGAGAGAGAGAGAGAGACAGAGCCAGTGTGGTACAGGCCAGGTAAACAAATGAGAAAAAAAATTCAGGCCACATCTTGGTTATTTTCTTTTTTTTTTTTAAACAATGACACAACATAGAAGAAAAATAATTTAACAATGCATTGTTCTATTTTAAAGTAAATTGCTGGAGACAGACTTCCTATCACTAGTTGTCAAACCACATCAAGTATACAGCTATATTAACAACAATTAATGGCATTATAAATGTCCCTTGTTCTACATTTGCGCCGTATGATCCATTGTAAGATTCACAAAAGGCTGTACAAAAATGATATCCTTGTTTCACCTTGAACATCCTTTTTTTCCTGCCCCAAATCTTGTCTGCATTGTGCGGGTCAGTCAGGCGTCTGTTTACCACAGTAGCATTGAACAACACCACTCCTCATTTAGAACTCTCCTCCTTCCATGAGTGAGCAGCTTTCGCCAAGTCATAAGGGAGGGCTTGTCCTAATTTCAGAGTCCTTGTGGAAAATTCAGTTTATTTCAACATTTTTACACATTGAGCAATGTCTTATGCATTGGCTTTTTATTCCTATTCTCAGTGGTACCGGCTCAGAGATTATCAGCATCATCATAATGCATCTGCTGTGTGCTTTTTCTGCATTACATTCTCCAGCCCAGAGGGAGGAGTTGATTGTTCTGCTGCAGACTCTGAATCATACAGCATCTGTAACTACAAACACAGAGGGGTTCTCATTGTTTAAATTTACCCATTGTCCTCTCTGTCCATAGGTCAGACGGGCCGGTATGTTCTAATCCAACGGCTGAGGGACACCGAGCGGCAACTGCTGGCCACAGACAAACCCCTGGAGTCTTTGGCCAAACTGGGGCAACATGGCAGTGAAGTTCAGTTCTTCTTAAGGCGCACTGGCCCCAGCACCAGTGATGGACCTAACTCCAAACAGGACAGACAAACACCTCTGCCCAGACAATGGGAGCCAGAACCTTTGAAACGTAATCAGCCCAAGAAATCTCTCACATTTAACTTGGGGCCAACAACGTCTTCCACATCTCCAAAAACCAAAGCCAACCAGCTTAAGCGGTCTCCCAGAGACTCCCCTGAGCAGAGGGCCTCCCCCTCCCCTACGCCCTCTTCGCCCTCTCCTCCTGTGGGCCCATCCAAAGAGGAGGTGTTCAGGAGGGTTCTTCAGCAGCAGGAGAGACTGAGAGCCATTGAGGCCCAGCTGGAAGCCCTGGAGAGGGAGTCTCACTCTTGGGAGCGCCCCTACCCCTCTCCATGCCCTTCCCCTGTATCAGATGCTCGTGTCCAAGAGGAGATGGACCTTCTGGAGCAGGTGATGCGCAGGAACCAAGCCGAGCTCGCTCATGAACAGTACTGGGAGGATGAGTTTCAGGCTGAGCTGGAGAGGGAGAAGGGCATGAGGAGAAAGTTGGGAGAGCTGCACTCAAAATTGGACGACTGTGGCAGACGACTCCACGACTTCTCAGTGCGTTCTGATCAGCTGGAGCAGGAGATCCAGAGGGAGAGCCAGCTCCAGGCAAACTCCAGCTCACCAGAGGACTCCTTGGACGTTGTGAAAGCAGAGCTGTTGAGCCGGGACAGACAGGGCTCTGAGCTGGAGCAGCAACTGTCTGAGACTGACAAGGCTCTGGGGAAGGCAGAGTCTCTGCTGCAGGTAAGAGGAGAGGTGACTGAGAAAGGACTGTAAAGACTTAAACAAGCCCCCTTTAAATGTACAGCACTGGCCCACTACCACACCCACACTACACCCTCTCCTCCCTGTGTCTGCAGCAGACGCACTACACTAGAGACTAATGACACAGACTTTTGTTGAATTTTTACGCTGATCAATTAATGTATGAATTCAATATGTAGTATTTCGTGTTATCATTGTATAAAAGAAACTGACATTTAGAGCACCGGAACAAGTCCTAAACTGACGTCACTTATGCTCTCATTATTGGCAAGTTATGGCATCATTGTTTGTTTACTCTTTATTGTGGCTGTATCAATAAATGCCTAACCCAGTCAGAACCTCAAGTTTCCTCATCATCCATTACATTTTCATTCACAAACCTTTTCTTTCTTCTGAGCTTCATATAAAATCAAATTAGCAGTAGAGGTAATAAAACCAAAATGATGAGCCCATTTGCTGGCTGTGTGTCGCTCTTATGGAGATGGGTAACTCCTAGGTTGAACAGATTTATTGCACTTTGAGGAGCTTAGGGAGGGTCTATGCTATAGTTAGAGAGACTCACTGCTTTTGGCTACAACATTAAGTCGGCTTTACTACAAAGATGTGATTGTCATTCACAACAGCATGCCATAACACGCACCTGTGAAGGGTTTATCACCCAGCAGTTAAACCCACAAAGATGTCGCCACCAAGACAGTTTTTGCCTGGAGGGATAAGACACTTTTGTTTCCATGAAATTACATGTTTCTTTATCAACAAGAAGACACAGTATAATTGTGCCTTAAAACAGAAAGGTTGCTCACTGGTCTATGTGCTGATGTGTGGAGGTGGCGACAGGCTGTTTAAGTCAGGGCTGATGAGAGCTGCTTTCCTGTCATTAGGCTAATGGAGGTAGACTCGCAGGTGTGAAGCGCCTCAGCAGCCTGTCGGGGAGTCCAATACTAATTACACACGTACACTGGCTGAGGCTACAGTGGGCCGACACATTGATTCAACACAAATGGATAGGCCGTTAAGACTGATTGACTGGCTTGTTTGTTTAATCTGTTCATGTGAAGGTGGCGCTTCTTCCTCTGCAGGGAACCCTTAAAGTCCAAATTTCCAATAATGAGAGCTGATGAATTGGGTGTCCTCTGGGAGGTGGTTAGTTTATTGTCTGAGGAGGAAATGAGCCGGGTTGTACATCTTTTCTAAAGCTCAGAAACTGCTGGAATCAGGAGAAGAGAGACAACTTGAAATGGTGTCTGTTAGACCATAGATTTACTGAAGCCCAAGGCCTTGGACATTGATGGGAGTCAGTTGTAGCATGATTCTATTTGTCTTTACTGCCACCATGTGGCCAAAGTATGCATGCTCTTCAGTTTATCAACTTCACAATCCCGTAACACTGCACAGACGGGGAAATCATACTCAAAATAGTAAAACAGTAAAATGCTGTCCAGTAATATTAGTCAAAAGAAACATCCACTTTTACAATAGGTACACCCTCAGTAAGTATTTGTTACTTAATTTTTTTAATACTACTAACTCTGATTACTACTACTACTACTACTACTACTGCTACCACATCGATGGTCACTGATACGTCCACTGGGACTACTGCTTTTCAGCTTGTGATCATACGTTCGTACTAACATATATATATTTGGTTCTACCTTGAAATTATTATTAAAAACACATTAAATGTTGGTATTTGTTACCTTTCACTTATTAGACAAGATAACAGAGTGTGATGTTTTTACAAGAATGATACTGGGATTAGAATCTCCAGTCCCATCAAGCCTGAAATATTAATGATTGGTGTTTGTGTCCCTCAGGCCAAGCAGGACGAGCTGGAGGATCTGAATAAGGAGCTGAGGCAGTGTAACCTGCAGCAGTTCATCCAGCAGGCAGGGGTCCTGCCGGCACATTCTCAATCACGCAGTGAACTCGAACAGCTCGAATTGGCACAGCTTCTTCAGGAGGCCCACAGGCATGCAAGTATGGACCCTACATTCTCACAGTTTACAACTTTTTGCATTAGTGTATGGTATACTTTACACTCTGTGTTGTAGAATGGTGGGGTTAAGTGTTTCACAACTGGTTTGAAAAAAAAAAAACTAAATAAAATTTTACTGACAAAAACTTGGTACTTTAAAACACTTGCCACTGTTCTACAACAATGTATGCACCTTTATACAAGATGTTTCATGACAAAGTCTAAAAGTAGACTAAAAGTAGTGTAACCATTGAACCTAGCATAGTAGAAAATGGGATGTATGTGTCCAGAGTCCGAGAACAATAATTTATCATCCTATTCTTTGTACTTATGTCCTTATAGATTGTGTCAACTCTTTTCATTTCTTAAAAACTCAAATTGAGCAATCCAGGTTCAATTATTTTGGATTTTAATTTTTATTTTGTGGGACAAAGTTGAATACCAAGATTAATCTATACAATTTTTATTTTCGTTAGGTAGGTAGGTGGGTCACTTCTATGCAGTTAAGTAATAATAAAATAAATATATAGACCCAGAATGAAGTAGACCATAACACATTCTCAGTAATTTGCTGACATCAAATCTAAATATAACACAGATCATTTGCTTTTCTATTACAAAGGATAGATTCTCTACCTTCAAATTTGAATTTGAGCTTTACATAAAGTATAATTTGTGGTAAAGTTTATACTAAATTTGTAGATAAAATTACTAAACTGTTGTTCTAACAGTATTTCTGTTAGAACAGTATATGCCCAGTAAAACAAAACAAAAAAATCTGGATTTTGCCAAAATCTGATATCGCTACATGTGAGTGAATTTGTTGTTTCTGTTTTGTGATTAATCCCAGTTTCTACTTTGAAATTATTATTATTATTTTACATTACACTTTTACCTCCTATCTAACATTTAGAATGTATTAGTTTACAATCTCTTGAAAGGTCTGTATAGATAGATAATAGATATGTCACTGTAATAATCCTATCTCTCTCCCCTCTTAGGCCGAAGTGACACTCCAGTAGAATCCCCGCCACGTCCCACCGCCAAACAGTTCCTGGGCCACCCTCGAAACCTCCAGAACCCTCTAGTGTCCAGCCTGAATCCTGAGGGTGTGTATGTGTGAGACCCCCAGCCTTCTGCTCCTCTCCTGCCCCGCCCCGGGACCCCCTACTGCCGCCCCTCTATCCCACCTGTCCCTGGTGTTGGTTGCCTCACTTTGGTGTTTTGGTGGAGGTCCTTACTGCTGCTCAGGCTCTTGTACCATTCAAAGCTAACACTCCTGCTATATCACGTCTTTGTACTTTTTACAGCAGTTTTATCTAAAAACTCTAAATTCCTTGTTTTAAATATTTCTCTCTGCTTAACCCCAATCTCACGTTTTGATGTGCTGGATTAACATCTGCTGCTTTTCGTTTCAACATTCCCTCTTTTGAATAATGCAGAGCCCTATTCTGAATCTAGTACAGACATTCTGATTGTACGGCTGTTTGATACTGTGACACAAGAGGATACCAGACCAATGTCATTTCATTTTGCCTTTTAAGTATGGGTACTGTTTATATCAAAGAGGTGTGTCTATACAATGCCTTGTACTTTGGTCCTTTGACTTCCAAAGAGCAAGAGCCTGTCGTTGAGGGCTCTGCAAAATGTATTGCACTGTCCTAGTCTTCAGCTGTGTCAAACCATGGCTCTGATCTGCCTGCACAGAAATGCATTTTGCTCCGTGTATTAATGTGTATAATCCTTGATAGTATATTTTTGTAAACCCTTAAACTAAAACAATACATTTTGTGCATATGCAGCAAGACCATGGTGCAAAAATAATTCATTATACTTTTAATCCTGTTTTTCACAAAATATTTCACAACACTTACCAAAGCTCCCACATTAAAAGAAAATGGGACAAATGTGTTTATCCTAGCAACTGTTACATCAGTATAGTATGTTTACTACAGTATGTTACGGAACTTCAGTTGTTGCAGTTTTTGAAATCGCTTTATGCTTAATTTGGACAACAATCTAGCAGAATCTGCATGAGGCAAAAAAAAGGTCAAATTTGAGGAGAATATTTTACAATTTTGGCCAAAGCAAGTCATGTCATGTAGTTTTGGATCCAAATTATTGTGATATTAAATCATGTTAAAGCGATTGAGAAAAACTGTTTTCCTCTGTACTTGACTTGAGTGTCAAACGAATGCATTAGCGTGTGAATTCTCTATACTGTTTACATGTGGTGTGCTTTTGTACAACTTGCTTTGGGGTGTACAGACATTTCATTGCTTGCTACAGACTGTGGTACATGAGTTTACCTGGTCATGTGTGCCGTGCGCTTCTGATTGTCAAGCATGGTGTGGATATGGGCCACTCCTGTTGTGTCTGTGTTGAATAGTCTTGTCCAAAACAAAGGGAGCTTCATCCCCACTCATCTCTGTGTGTCTTACAGTCCTCACATCTCGAGAAGCGTCTTGGAGGTAAATCTCGGAGCACGTGGCCAAGGGAAAACTTACTGAATCACCAATACCTGTTAACCCCACTTTTTTGTCATTTAATCTATGAGCATTATTGTATTATTGTATGTACATAAGACAAATATATTTACAGTTTTGCTACTGTATACTGATATGAACTTGTATTAAATGTAAAATAATCTAGACTTTTTCTTAGAGAAATTATAAATGTATTTAAGTATAATAAACTGTGCATTGTGTTTAGATTGTAACCTGTTGTATTATTTGAATATAACTTGTACATGTTTTTTTGTCCTATTAGACACGTCTATAAGTAACTGTAGTGACTAATGTCTAGTATAAAGTTAATGTGTCAATATAATTTAATAATTCCTTGTGAGAGAAATTGATTCTCTGTATTTGACCCATCCTTCAATGCCACCAGGGCAATCCGTCAGGAGCAGAGGGGACGTGTCTCCAGATCTTGTGCTAGACTTGGTCAGGACTGCTGTAGCTGGAGGATTTTACCTAATGTGCATGTTTTGGGTTGATGGGGGAGAACGGAGAGTGTGGAAGAAACCCGGACACAGAGAGAAATATGCAAACACTGCACTGAAAGGTCTGGTCCGGCTTGGAAGTCAAACCTGCGACCTTCTTACTGTGAGACGTGAGTGCTGGCCTTGGACAATGATGAGTTACTAATAAATAATGCACTTTCTTTAATACAATTTAACTAAAGGAATATAAACAGCAAGCCACGATACCACTTTGTGCCCCGTTTATATCATACATTATTAACACTATACTGTTCGTAAATTACAGTCACCCCAGGCTCATGTATTATAAATATATTGTTGAAATATACATTGCCTTAACAGTGAGCGTCACAATGTGTTTTGTGAAGAGCTATTATGATTTCTGGATGTTTAAAAAGGTGAAATTCACAGATGGTTGATGGGGGTAAGTGTATTTGTGAATGTGAGAGAAACGGTGCAAACATCCTGCCCTCACATCTGCTTCTGTTACGCCCAATGAAACATAATACATAATCAGAATATTATTACCACTATGAGTGTACCAGGCCAGCAAACAGTGTCCAGCAGTCAGTTGAGTGGCTTTTATCAGAGCTTTCTTCTTATTGCCTTTAATACTTCCGCACTTAGTACTGCACTTTTGGTTAAAAGACAGTTAATTGGTTTAATTGGTTAAGTTCCAAAGGATGTATCTGAAGGTAAATACATCAATGTAAAGTATAGCCTTGTGTTTGTAAAACATGACCAAAGAAACTCACAAGTCAATGTGGCCTTCTCAGTATCATGGAAACATCTGTGTCAAGTACGCAGGACTGGGCAATATGACTTAAAAAAAATCAAACCATAATGACATTTTATTTTGGTGAAATTGTCATGATTGAGTGTTTGCAGTTCTATGTTCAAAAATAGACATTTTTTCCACCCACATATTACTGCATACCCCCACTAGCAAGGCAGCAGGCAAAAAAAATGAATACAATAATAATAACTTTTATTTCAGCAATTCAAAACAGTGTTACAATGTAAAAACGCAACAACAATAACTTAATAATAAGCATAGTCCTCTCTATATTATGAGTAACAATGGACATTTAGCGAGACAGATAAAAAGATGTGGAAACCTCAGTTTATTTTATTATATATATATATATATATATATATATATATATATATATATATATATATATATATATATATATATATATATATATAGGTTTTTTTAATGTATTTATTTAAAAACTAGAATCAAAACAGTTTTTCGCAGCACAACCTTTTGTGAGGGATAATGATTTGTTTTGTTCTACTCTGCCAACTGTGAAACCCAAACAGTGTCCTGGCAGGGTTGAATGGGTGCATAATTGCCCACCGCTATGGGCTTCCCTACATCGTGCACGTCCACAAATCCTCCTGCATTTGTTGACCATCACGCTGACAGGTGACATGTCCTCCTGGCTCAAGTGTATCCTTCCTGGCCTGTCTAGTCGATTTCTAAAAATATATTGTGTAAATAATCCCCTAAAATCTTTTGCGTCTTCCAGATTTTGCCTCCTGTTCTTGCCACACGTTGAACTTTTCACCTTGCGTATCAAGTGTGACTACGTGATATGATTAACTATCTTCAATTGGATTACAAAGAGAAGATTTAGGCTTGTCTGGCTTGGCAGGGGTTACATAAGCCATAAGATTGTTGTCTAGATGTCTGGGAAACACCACAGCATGTCCAATACTGACACCTGCCTGTCAAACAAGAATATTGCTACTAGCCTATTCAATTATTTTTACTGACTGCTATGAATATCGTGTAAAATAATAATGAGGTTCCAGAATGAGGCCACCTTTTCTTGCAAGCACAGTCTTTTTTTTTTTTTATCTAAAAGTTTAAATCAAGATGAACAGGAACAGGACATGAACAAATTGATGCAGATGACTCTATGCAGGGGAAGCACCTAACACACAGGCTACATTTGGCACTCTGCATGACCCTGAGGAAATATGGTGCAAAATGACTAATGTGTTTCATAACTGACTCAAAATAAAACTATTAAATCAAAATGTTCATTTAAAACTAGCTGTGATGGACCAATATGGACTGATTGAAGGGACTACAATTAGGCCAGCAAGTTGTTATTTGTTTGATTTAGTAAGAGGCTAAATCTGTCACTGTCATAAAGGCATTAAGTAGAATTTTTACTTCTAGGATATCTTACAATAAGTAAAACAACAAGCATAAACTATGTTAATATAAGGCCTAATAAAAATGAAAGCAAAACTATTTTGACAGTGAAAGGCATTGCAGACATTGGATCCATAGGCAGTACTAGAGGCGCCTGGCCCCTCAACAAGGTACAGTATGTGCACATTAGGAAGTAGACTACAGTTCACTGAGAGACCACTGGGAGGGCAATCATCTTGAACAGGCCTGTCCCGGCTACAACATGCGTGGGACATGGGTTCATGTACAGTAAGCAGCTACTGTAGGTGTCTGGTCCGACTGTGGCTGTTTTTTGGACGTGGTGTTCCCAAAACCAGGTTAGCCGCTGTCACACGCACAGTGGAACTGGCAAATGGCACAATGTGCGTTAGTCAGTGGCTTACCTGCTTTTAGATCACAGCCAGCACAAGCTTGGATGCAACAATGAAAGCGCACTATCTGTAAAGAAAACAAAAGACTGCGTGATTCTTCTGCGCCAATAGTGGGCTATTAGGCCTAATAAAACATTAACAACACGTGGATTCTAACAGAAATCATGATATAAAAAATAGGCCTACCAAAAAGTGGCCCAATACTGCAAAAAAACTGAATTGAAATGTAATGCCTTATTTAGACCGAAATATTCAAATTTACAAAATTACAGTTGCCAAAAAGTTTAAGAAATCACATGTCAAGAATTATTGAGGACGCTCTTGTTGTTATGTTATCCACAGCCCAAATCATTTATTAACATGATATAGACTGAATAAATAATTGGACCAGAAAAAGAGAGCTACTTACCAGGATCAAGTTTGTCTTCTGGATGGATATAAAAGCACAACTTTCCACTTCTGAAGATGGAGGCAAGTATAATGTTTGGCAGAGGCCTATAATGATTTTTCCTTCAGAGAAATCACAGTGCGCGGTTGAAGTTTGCTGCATTTAAAGAATATTGGATAGCTCCACCGACGCAGAAGTTCAGTTCACTTGCACTACCCCTACCCTGCCCACTCCCCTGCATCTGCAACCCGTCCTGGTTATGCAAATGAGAGGGGAACCGGCACCTCCAACAGCCAATCAGCGCTCGTATCGCAATGTCTCTGGCAAATCCAACGAGAACAAGGGCGGGACTAATGCAACCGTCGAGTTTGATTTATTTCTAGAGTTATAGTTGGGGTGCGGTGCGTTCATTTTCGCACGTCGTACATTAGGAAGAAACCATTATCCTCTTAACAGTTTCCTGTCCAAACCAGCTCTTATGCGGGTCATGCAAAAACGGCAGGGTGTTATAGAAAGATCCAGGCGCCATAAGGGTCGCAGATGTAATAACACGCGCCTCGGTGATCGTTTAGAGACTATTATGAGTCGCCTTTCTACCCCTGCAGATGGAAGTGGCACACTCGGCTTACTTGTGTACAGTGTTGCCATGAGCGGAGTGTAGATGTGCACGTACCAAGGATGCAGCCTGACGGAGTGGTGTGTGACGATGACGGAGGACAGGGAAAACGGCGATAACGCTCAATTATTTATCGCGTGAAATGATTTATGGCCGAGAACATGCACACACAGAGACGGTGTTCAATAACATTTAGGCTATAGAGGAAGACAATTATTAGACTTGACTTTGAAACTGTAATGGGCTAATAAATAGCTAGATCACATGCAGAACATTACTAACCTGTAACACAATTAATAACATATCAATAACTGGTAAATTAGGAAACGCTCCAAAAATAATGACCAGGCAAATTATACTGGTCGGTAAAGTGAGACCATTGTTCAATCACAATACTATATAGGTTTAGACTGCAAGTGTCCTTAATGGATGTGCAACAGTTTGTCTGTAGTCTGAGGAAAGGGGCAAGCATTAGGATAAATGAGCAAGTATCACAAAGAGCCTAAAACCTGGGCATCTGGCAATAGCTCACAGTCACTCACTGTGCATTAGGCCTATAGTATTTTGATTAGACATTGTCTATTCATTTATTTTTATTTATTCGGAGCCCCATTAGCCTCCACAGATTTGTTGCTAATCTTATTCATAGGGCTTAGGCTATACTAGCCTACTTAACCAACTTTAACTAACTTTACTTAACCATTCATTCGTCTCTTCTTGTGGACTACAGTGGAGTACTATACAGTCCCAGTCAAATGTTTAAGACCAGTTGAATAAATGGCCCAAGTCACATTTTGCATAGTTGGATATTAACAAGGTTCCAAGTAGAACTTCACTATCAAACATGAAATTGGAGTGAGACAACAAACATAAGTTTGAGTAAACATTTGATTGAAAACAACAATTAAACTGAAATAGGCTGTTCTACCGCTGATCAAAAGTTTAGGACCACACCTCAAAAACAAACCCCCTCAAAACTCAAATCAAAGTCCCAAACATGAACTCAATAATGAGTGGCACCAGTGTTATGTTATTGTTGATCACTTCAAAAAGAAAGCCTCATGAAGGGCATCTACTGTCTGGAACTGTTGTCCATTTTTGTAAACTTCCTTTGTCCTGTGAACTGTAGTGTTGTCCTATTGAAAAAACCCGGTGGTTACCACAGATGAGGGCCCTCTGTCATGAGGGATGCTCTCTGCAACATCTGTTTGACACCCCTGCACCACCTAAAGTTCCATTGTACCGTTAAAAGCACCCTCCAGAGCAGGTAAATTGGGTCACTTTTCAACACTGATGTTAACGTGTGTAATTATCAGTCATTCAGTTGAAAATATTGAGTTTACTATGAAATAATTGTTAAAAAAAAAAAAAAAAAATTAAAGTCTGACTATTTGGCATGTTTTTGATTTTTTTTAACCCGGATGAGGACCAGGAAAGATGAGGTATGTGTGGTAAAATGAGCCAGTCAGTTAATGAAATGCTTACTTAAATTACGGTCAAGGAAATGTGGTTGTATTTCAAACTAGAAGGAATCTGCTCTGTGGCATCTCCGAAGCCAATGCTGCAAATCCATTGTGCACCTGCCCTGGGAAACCTGCTCACTGACCAATTACAAAAACGTCACCTCTGAAGTTGTGTCTGTGTTATTTAATTTGGTTCATATGAAGTTTTAATTCTAAGTCTATATATTTCCTGTAAAGGATGTGTGTAGAATAAAATAAAACATTGCAGTGTTGATTTGTAAAAACATGTTTATTAAGTCAGTACTTGTTTCTCTTGAGCCTGATAAATGATGCGTGCTATTGCACAAATCTTGTAATAAACTGATCAAAAAGCAGGGGTCAAAATGCAACACTTTTGTTTTTGCTCTCATTTCTCGCATCTGCCCTGAACAGTGAAAACCGGGATTCATCCATGAAGAGAACACCGTTCTAGACGCCACCAAATGTGAGCCCACTCAATGGTTTGCGACCATGAACTGCAGTCAGGTCGAGACCCCGATGAGGTCAACAAAAATGCAGATAAGCTTCCTTCCCTGAGATGGTTCCTGACAGCAGAAATTCTTTGGTCATGCAAACCAATTGCAAATCAAGCAGCTGTCCGGGTGGTTGGACTCAGACGATCTTGAAGATGAACATGCTGGATGTGGAGGCCATGGCCTTGTGTTGGAGGCAGCTTATGGTAGAGAAATGAACATTCAATGCTTGAGCAACAGCTCTGGTGGACATTCCTGCCAATTGCACTATCCCTCAAAACTTGCAACATCTGTGGCATTAAGCTGTGCGATAAACTGAACATTTCGGAGTGTCTTTTTACTGTGGCCAGCCTAAGGCACATCTGTGCAATATTCATGGTGGCTATTCAGCATCTTGATATTGAATGCCTGTGCGGTCGGATAGATTGTCTCAGCAAGGAGAAATGCTCACTAATACAAATTTAGACAGATATGTGAACAATGTTGGATAGAAATGAAAATTTTGTGCATACAGAAAAAGTTTTATATCTTTGAGTCCAGCTCATGAAAAATGGGAGCAAAAACATAAGTGGGTCAGGGTGAAAATTGAGTTTTGGAGCGCGATTAATGTTTATTTTATGAAATCATGTTTCTCTTGTTCACAAGGATGTAATTTGTTTAATTTACAACAGAAAATTATGTGTGTGTATGTGATGTTATGGCAAAAAAAAAAAAAGAAAAGAAAAGATAAATCTGTTGGTTCAGAGGGAATGGCCTGCCTTTTATTGATACAGAAACTTTGCCTATCCTTTTTTTCCTTTCTTATTTCTTTCTTTAAAAAAAAAATCTAATTAATTAATGTATTTCTAATGTACTTCTTCTTCTTCTTCTTCTTCTTCTTCTTCTTCTTCTTCTTCTTCTTCTTCTTCTTCTTCTTCTTCTTCTTCTTGTTGTTCTTGTTCTTGTTCTTCTTCTTTTTATTTTTATTATTATTATTATTATTATCCTTTTTACACTAAAATGGTTTGGCTTATTGGGTTTAGGATGTATGTATTACACAAGTTGTCAGAGAAGTTTGTGTTTTCCCTTTAATATGTAAAATAATTATTTAAAAACATTTTATGTTTGCTTGTTGTCTTTGTCAAATATCTAAATTGGTGATCTGAAATATTTAAGTGTGAGATAATAGGCAGAGTACTTTTTTTTTTTTTTTTTTTTGCTATAATAAAACGTGTAACTTCTTCCTGCTACCTTCTGAAATAAACACCCTTGTATTAGCCAATAGCCAAAGTAAATTGTTACCTGAACTTACATCAAATTGAATGCTCCTTCACAAGCTTGGTGAGCCTGATCTCCATAATTCAGTGATGATATAAAACTTTATTTCATGATATTTCTGTAATTTCTCTCCTCTCCTCTTGACGTTCAGTGGTCACTAAATGCTCACAAGATCATCAAACAAGATCAAAAATCGCAAATTTAAGTCCGTTATCCTTATAGTAACTAAAGAATAAACAGAGCTATTCACGCGTGTACACTTGTTGTCTCCTAAACCCAAAGATGTCAATGAAGTCCACTTTTGTGGACGCTGTCTCTTTAAGAGAAAATACTAGGCCATTTGTGCCTCTACCATCAGCAGCCGGTGGTGTCACTCAACTACAGTGAAGATCAACTACAGTGTATCATTTACCCTTGGGTAGGTTGTGTCAAGCTCTAAATATATCAATATAAAACAATTATTATGTGGGTAAAGTAGGACATTTGTTAAACGTACCATGCGGCCTGTCTACAAGTCACATTGGGTCTTGGTGTGTTGCCTGTAGCTATATTTAGCTAACACGCCAAGGCTAACATTGCTAGTCCTTTTTGTTCAGCCTGCTAACTCATATGCTAGAATTTGGTTCCATAAAATGACAATGTGTGCACATTCCAACCTATGAGGATTTCAATAAATCCCCAACATGTGCAAATTGTGCTGTCGGTGTCGGGTTTGTTTCTTTGTTTACACATGTAGCGTTAGCCCAAGGCAGATGTCTGCTATATGCTAGCTTCTTGTAACACTTGGTCTGCAAGTCATGTGTTTTTGCAAGCTTTCTGTCAGAATGTGGCATCTCAGTATTGTCTTTTACGTTATGTTTACTTGTTACCTCTGTTTTGTGCAGCATCAAACGTGACCCGACACCTGATACCTGCATGCCACTCTTTCACGGATACATTATAGACTTTTTATTTTTCTGATGGTCAGCCATGGATGAAGATGACAGCCAAGACGAGCTGATCAACAGGTCTTGCAAAAACAAAGGGAAAAGAGCTGCAGCATGGGCCATCTCAGGTATGTGCGTGTCCCCTTACCTCACTGTCTTACCAGCAGATCTGTGAACACTGATAACATTTGTAAAGATATAGCCTCACTTGTTGTTCATGTGTACTGAACATTCTAATTTTGAAAGATCTCGTCATTTTGTCACCACAAATATGCATGTTCAAGCAATAGGCCTAGATATTGCACACATAACATAATATTGCAATGTGTTCCTAAAGGTAAACAATCACATTGTAATGCTTGATTACTGCATTTTTTGGTCTCCTCTTTTAGATAACTCTGATGAAGCTGGGTCGGATGAGGAGGTGGAGTCGCAGAGTGAGGAGGAGGATGAAGAAGAGGAACCTTTAGATGAAGAAGATGATGAAGATGAGGGTAATGTGTTTAACATTTATCTACTGGCGGTCGGTTCATATGAAATGATGTTCACTAACACCTGGGACAAATGTAATCTGTTTTAAACATTTAATATTTTTTTCTACTTTGTGCCTAGTGTTTTAAATCCTAAATGGCTTGAACTTTGGCAGTTTTAACAATTTTGTGGGTCACTCAAAACCGGAGGGGAAAAAAATAACATATTAAGAGTGCCTAGAGTTGTAACCAGTCTGTCTATGCATCATTGGTATTGACAACTGTGTGAATTAATGCATGTTTCTATGTGTAGAAGGATGCAGTATATTTTATGGCATGTGTAAATAGTGTATGTACTTGTGTGTACTTTCTGTGCTTGATCCATTGACATTTGTCTGTGTTATGTCAAATGTATGTGGCTCCTGCCAGGGGACGGCAGATGTAACGTTACTCTGGTACAATGCATCAACTGGAAACATTAATGTTCTAATTGTACCCGTGCCCTTTTTAAATAATTAAATGAATGTATCACTAATCACGGTTTGTATCGAATTAGATGAAGAGGAGGAAGAAGAAGGGGATGATGACATGCCTCAGGAGGAAGGGACATGCGCAGGGACCTCAGCTGACGCAGAGGTGAGCTCAGATGAGGAGGCAGAGAAGTGTCCAATCTGCCTCCATTCATTTACCAGACAGCCTGTGGCCACACCGGAGAACTGTGAGCACTACTTCTGCCTTGACTGCATCCTTGAATGGTCAAAGGTGAGTTTAAATATTTTGCTTTATCTTAAAGTTCAAATAAGTAATTAAACATTCATTCTTTTATTGTGTATTTTAGAATGCTAACTCTTGTCCAATAGACCGGACTAACTTCAAAGTTATATATCTAAGGACATGCTTCGGAGGCAAGGTGCAGAAAGTGGTAGGTTTCCTCTCACACTGAAACATTAGCATCTTTACTTCTGATATGACATGTGGAGAGTGTTCTTATTTTGTGGATTAATGCAGATCACCATACAAAAGCCTGCAAAGCAGTGTGAGCAGGACACAGTAGATGTGGACCTGGAGGAGACAAGCTGTGAAGTGTGTGGAGGAAGTGACCGTGAAGACCGCCTTTTGCTCTGTGATGGGTGTGATGCTGGGTAATTTCTGCTTTAGTACTCTCCTTAACATTTGAGTCATGCAACCTACCTCAGTTTTACCTATGCATGTGCGTGTTAGAAACAAAATGGGTTTGCATAACTTGATATTGGTCTGTCAAAAAAAAAAAAAGACCTCAATATGTACAATGCATTTATAGATATCACATGGAATGCCTTACACCACCACTTGATGCTGTTCCTGTTGAAGAATGGTTTTGCCCAGAATGTGAAGCCAACAACCGTCAATCAAGTTAGTCTTACCCCTTTATAGTTAGTCTAAGGGATGAGTTTATAATGTACTTTTTTATAATGCATTTTATTTGTCTACTTGGTTAAGGGGCTTCAGCTGCAGAAACAAGTGACACAGACAGCCTTCCTTCCACTGCACGCCCTGCTTCTAGTCGTGCTCGCTCCCAAGTGGGCCAGACTCGAGCTATTGCCCGCACGCAGCACAGCGAAAGAGTTCGGGCCAATGTTAATCGCCATCGGATCACCCAGGCACGCACTCAGGAGGTTTGGCATGAAGCGTGATGCTTCTGTTTTGGCTTTCTAACATAACCAGACTTAATGCGCATGGCTCTGTGTTAAAATTAATTAATATATTTTTGTAACCTGCAACACAAGTCAAAAGCATGTGGGTTTATTTTGTGAAATTGGGCAGGGCACAACATACTGTCAAATAACAAATGTTTTGCTTATAGTTGGCTCCTACGTATCTGATCCGATCTACTTGGCTGGATGAAACCATAAATGCTGTGGTAGCGGGTCTAAACACTTCCGTGTATGTGCGGGATTTAACCTCACGACCTTCATCAACCCGTCGCCGTACGTAAAGACTAAAACACACTAAAATAAAATGTTACAAATGAATACTGATATGTTATGTCTCTGTATTATTACTTCAGGTAAGAGCAGAAAAGTCAACAGCAGAAAAAAATCAAAAAGTAAAAATGGCAAAGGAGCCAGTACGGGGGTCAAGAGGCGAAAACGGAGAGTGAGAAGGACAAAATCCAGAAAAAGGCTGGTGAGTGTAATTTAGCTCAGCATCAAATTTGATTATTCTATTATTTGCTTATTCTTATTCTGTGTTTTAAATAAGGTCATGAAGAAGACACCTACCCCTCGGAGTCGCATTGCTAACAATCTTGGTATTGTCAAGGACAAGAAGAGCTCATCCCTTCCAACTGTTTACAGACCATCAGAGAGTACTCTGAGCAGCATGAGGGCCGACATTGGTGCAGCATCACTGTCGATCTATGGAGATCCTTTTGACCTCGACCCATTTACTGACCGGTACTGTCTCTCCTTAAGTTTGATATGGTGACATGCATAATATTTTATGAACTTTTTATCGCTAATGAACTGCAATATTCCGAGACCATCTTCCCAGTACATTTCAACTTTCAAATTGGAAAATGTACCGTAAGAGTAATTCCTTAAACTCCATATGTTTTGATGTCAGTGAGGATGAGGAAGAACAGATTCACGACTCTGCGCTGTTCGAGGCCAAGAGACGGGGGATCTCACGCTCTGCCTTCCGTTCTCATCAGCCAGTGGCTCGACCAGTTAGTCTCTCCAGGTAACATACATATATCATTTTTTTAATGTTCTTTATATTTTCGTGGTTCTTGTGCTAATTATGATAGTAAGTTGCTATCTAGAAAAATTGTAACCTTTTGTTTTATTATGTGTGTTAATGCCAGGAGGTCTGTGAGCATCCCACAGGCTAGCAGTGTTGTTGAAGCAGCTCCTGTACCTGATCTGTTGGGCAGCATACTCTCTGGACAGAGCATGCTTTTAATGGACAGTTCCGATGTGGTAATAAATCGTGATGGTTCTCTCAAGGCTGCAAAACCTAGTAAGTGTATGTAGCCAGGTTGAAATAGTTACTAAAACTTCAGTTTGTAATATTCCACATTGAGGCTTGATAATAATGACTCCCCTTTCTTTTTAGTGAGTTTGACAAATACAATAAGGTCGGTCAGCAGCAGAAGCAGTAGCTCTGGAGATGGAGGCCCACAGGCCAGCCCAGGAGCACAGCGAGACATGGACAGACTGGGATCTTCTGAAAGCTCCATAAACGCACATTTCTCCCAAAGCTCTTCTCCTTTATATCCACCTTTAGACTCTCCACTAAATACTAGTGAAATGTCATATTCCCATGTCCCACCCAGAGGTAATGCTTTTGCACATGAGCTGAACCGCGCAAATCAGAGATTGGGCCATCCGATAACAAATGGAGTAAGAGAATGTAGAGACAATAGTCCCTCAGAAAGCAAAGCCTTCTCTCAGTCTCATTCTCTGAAGGCACCTACAAAACCTATGTGGATGGATGTATCTGTGCTCCCCAGAATACCAAAAATTAAAAGAGAGAGCAGTGTTGATACATCTGTGAAAAATGATAGTGATGGAGATCAAATGAATGGGAGTTCAAATGGCAGCAGCAATGGCATGCCTGAAACGGGCATAAACAGACTGGCAGGGGACAAAGAGCGGCGGCATTCTGTGGATCAGCAGCATGGCAGGACAGACGGTCCAAGGAACAGACCTGATGGAGCAGGTTCTTCCTCAGGATTCTCCAGTTCTTTCTCTTCCTCTTCATCTTCCTCTCCTGCTGCCTCACACACCAACCATCAGAGATTCTCTTCAGGTTCTTCATCATCCTCCTCTGTAAGTTTCCGCATTAACTCCAGTGGCAATTCGTGGCATTCTAGACGATTCAATATAGCATCACTAACTCCAAGTGGATCTTCTCTACAAGAACAATGTACAAAAAAAGATGAAGAAGAAAGAAAGCGACAATTACGCCGGGATAAGCAAAAGCTGCTTGCATCACGGTCCAAAGACAGTAATAGTATTTATGATCCTTTTAATCCTACTGAATCCGATTCAGGCAGCTCAGATGGGGAAAGTGGGAGCCTAAATGTAGAGTGTAGCCCTCGACTTAAACAAGAGCCAGCCAATTTAAAAAAGAAAGTTTTATCACGAAGTAGGTGGGACCTAAAACAAGTAAAAGTTGAAACACCGCGTCCACATTCAGAAGACAAACTAGCTACCACAACTGCCCAGGAATCAGGCACAGAGCAAGTAAAGGGCTCTAAAGAAAATGCCACATTTAAAGAAGGCTCTATATTTTCTCATATTGAGATGCCAACTCCATCTAAAGCTACTATAAAGAAAGAGCCAGAGTCTGATACAGATGAACCTGTAAAGCTTGTCTTTGAATCAGAAACGGAGGGGGACGCACAACCAGTGGAGGAAAGACTGAATCCTATAAAAACTGAGGAGACTGTGACAGAAGAGCCATTACCTGGACCACCTGCTGTTCTCTGTGATGATAGATCTTCAGCTTCATCCAACTGCAGTCCTGTGAAAAAGTCGGAAAAGACAGAAATTAAGTCAGAATCGCACAACAAGAATCAATCCAAAGATTCAGTCAGTGAGACCTCGAAGAAAAAAGCGCCCTCTAAAGACCTGCAGGCACGCTCCAGCAGCACAGAACGGGCAAAAAAACAAGGTAGCCCCGACCAAGATCGAAGGCATGTCCGCACTGAGGTCAAAAATGAGGGAAGTGAAAGAGAAAAAGACAAAGCAAAGTCTTCCAGACGATCCCGGTCAAAGGAGAGAAGAACAACTCACAGAGCCTCTGACAGCTCCCTCTCCAAGTCCCCAGAGAAGACGTCCAAAAAGAGAAGACGTTCGCGATCACGCTCCAAAGACAAGAGAAGGTCCAGGTACTGCATCATTCCATTGTCTGTTTGTAAGATCTGAACATAGTAGGTATTTTCTGTGTGTTTACCTTGGAGCCCTTTTAGATTTGTAATTTGGTATGACCGTAAAATCCCCAGGCTAAGTACAACTTTAGTTTTTACCAAGCTTAGGCTCATTGATTTCCCCAGTTTGTTAGATTATTGCATTTCTTTAGTCTCTTTTTTTGGGTAAAAATACTGAAAGTGTTTCTGTTTTGTAGGTCATGTTCAACCTCCAGCAGTCGTGAGCGATCAAGGACAAGGAAACATAACAGGCGAAGCAAAGAAAGAAATGAGGACAAAGATGTGAAAAGACGCTCCTCAAAAGATAAAAGGCGCGACCGATCTCGCTCCAAGTCTCGATCCAAATCCCGCTCCAGATCCAAGTCACGAGAGAGGAGACGTGCACGGTCCAGGTCTAGAAGTAGATCACGGTCTAGAGACAGGAGGAAGAATGAGTCCCGCCACCAGTCATCGAGAGACAAAGCGGAGTCCCGTTCAAAAGATAACAAAAGGCACAGGTCCCGGTCCAGTTCAAGAGAGAGAAAGAAAACAAGAGAAGACCTACCTGCAGTCAAGACACAAAAACAAGCAGAATCCAGTAGATCATCTGATAAAGACAAAAAGCCGTTAAAAGACAAGAGAAAAGAGGACTGTTCCAGAGTCAAAACTGAAAAAGTGTCTAAAACAGACAAACCAGGCTCTTCTTCCTCTATTTCTTGTTCTGTGGTTAAGAAAGAACCAACAGAGTCAAAAGTAGAAGAGAAGCAGCATGAAGCTGTTGACAAAAGGGATAAAACCAAAAAAGAAATTAAGAAAGACAAGTGTGCAGTGTTTGATATGTTTGAAGGTAGTCCAACCAGTAACGTCATTAAGAAGGAGCCTGTGGACACGCCAGTTACAGTTAGTGAGGACAATTCTACTGAGGGCGCGCACAGTATTAAGACTGAGGTGTGCAAGTCTGATATACCGGAGCCAAAATCCCCTGAGGAGAAGCCTATTGTTTCAGATTGTAGTATTGATAATGACATACGTGCTACTGCTGTGTCCACGCCTCCACATGACCCATCAGATAAAAGTACTGAGGGCCCAACCAATTCTATAAAGCAGGAAGCGGTTAATCAATCTTCAGACTCCGAAGATGACTTTAATGTGGATGTAATGTTAGACAACCTGGACCTGGTCAAATCCAAGTTTGTCGAGCCAACAGAAGTGACAGTCAAACAGGAAAAAGATGAGAAGAGCGAGGGAGATCCTGCTGCTGTGGGGGCCAAGTCCAAAACACAAGTGAAAAGAGTCACATGGAATATAGAGGAGCCGGTGGAGCCTCAGCCCAACAAATCAGCTAGCAGTGAGTCCACTTTTTGGAAGCTTCAAAACTAACACATTTATTTTACATCACAAACGGACTTACACTTACACAACGTTAAGCTATTTCCAGATCCAAAATCTGAAATTGTTAAGAATTTCGTCTATACAACACAATAACATAAGGGCAAACTTGACTGTGCCAAACCCTTGTAACACTTATGATTAACAACTAGTGGCTAGGACTGCAAGATTAATCCTAATTGAATCTAATACAAATTGCTAACCCTGTAGTTTAGAGCTGGACTAAAATGTTCTGAAATGCATATTATTAGTTTGACAGTTTATATAAAAAAAAAACAACAATATTTTTCCCAAGTCTTACTGCCTTGCCAGAGACTCAATGTTTAGGTCATGTACAAATCTTAAATACAGAATTCATGAGAGCAAATGATTTACTATATAAATAAAAAATATTAAATCTCTGAATAATCCTTTGTTTTCTGTCTTCAGAGGTGGCTTTGTACAAGATGAAGCTGAAGCAGGAAGGAATTCGCAGACCTTCGTCCACATCCTCTCTGGTAAAATCTTGAAATATCATGCATGACCAGAAGATGGCAGTGTTTATCAAGGGAAACCCAGTCAAAATCTAGTCACATGGGAAACACGAAACTTATACTGAAGTCATTTCTCTGTAAACGAAATCTAAACTCATGTAGAGGCATTAATATTTGAGAGGTAGCTATCAAATAAAATGTTGTGTAATACATGGCTCACTCTACTTGCTATAGTGGTCAATAAAATGTGTGCGAAGTAAATCATCAGCATTTGAGTTGTACAGCAATTTTGAAATGGTCATTATACTGACTTAGAACACTGAGCAGTCTCATTTCTTTGACAGGACCTAACTGGAACAACAAGCGGTGGTGATGTGTCGAAGAGCACAGACCCAGAGAGGTCCTCGGGGTCTGACAGTTCACAGGGACAGTCTGCCTCAGCACAAGGGCAGAGTGACGATGGGGATTTACTCAAGAAGGACAAGGTAAAAGAGACTTGGACACAACAGATGATTTTAATGGTGTAGTAAAACCAATCGATAAATTGTCACTTAATTTCCACAACTAGACCTACTTAAAGAAGCTTCACATGCAAGAAAGAGCAATTGAGGAGGTCAAGCTGGCAATCAAGCCTTTTTACCAGAAAAGAGACATCAACAAGGATGAGTACAAAGAGATTTTACGTAAAGCTGTGCAAAAGGTAAGTCATTTGTTCACAATGTCAGATTTTGAGGGTTTTCAGCAGCATCGCCAATGATTTGTGTTTTTTCAATTTATGCCCATCAGGTATGTCACAGTAAGAGTGGAGAGATCAACCCAGTGAAGGTGGGCAATCTAGTCAAGGCATATGTGGATAAATATAAACATGCTAGAAAATACAAGAAAGGAGATGAGCCAGGCATATCACAGGAACTTTTAAGAACCACTGATAGCCCATAATCAAAAGAAACTGTATCCATTTGGCAATATTGGACAGGTCACATTGGATTATTTGGTTTCAAAGTTTGAACAAAGCGTCTTTACTAATTTGGTGCTTGGATTGTTGCTGCCAAGAGCTGGAGCAGTGCAGCTAAATTTCAAGTGTCTTAAAGAGGCACATTTTAATGATGTACTCTATGTTTGATTGAGAGGGAGCATTGCTGGCTCTGGTGTTCTACGTTGTTTTTTGGGGGGGAAGGGTAGGGTATTTATCAAAAGAAAAGTTTGTTTAGGAAAAGAAAAAAACCTGTCTAATTGTCAATAATAAGAGGAAACATTAAGGAAATTAAGCAAAGGTGATATGCAGCTTTTGTAGAAAAAGGATCACCATCAGGAAATACTGTTTTAGATGTGTTTGTAAATAAGATAGATTTGATAAATTCTATCCATTCTTGTCGCTCAACTGCAGCCAATGGCATTAAGTACAGCTAAGTTTGAATAACTTGTAGCTCAAATTTCTGTTGCCTGCTTGTCTTCCACATTTGCCAAACATCTGTTTAAAGGGAGGACACTAGCTCCTCCCTTTCTACATAAAGGACTGACACTAACTTTCACATTCTTTCTAGTAGATTTTCTTGTACAAGTTTGTCATAAGATTTTTTTTCTTTCTGCCCTACAATTAAAAAACCTTAACTGAAATGTACACAAAATGACTGACATTTACGTTTAATGACCTCTGAATGCTTCTTTTGAGATATTGTATGCTTCTGATTCTGTATCATTCTATTTGATAAATAATTTGATTTTAGGAATCGCAAATCCACATGTTGCTAATATGCATACATGTTGCACTGGGCTGAACCATTTACTTTCTCTCCGAGTGCACAAGTGATTGGGTCACAGGAGCTATATTCTGTAGCTAGTCTAAATGTTTTTTTGTTTGTTTTTTTTGCATAAAATGATAAATCAGATTTTAAAATGTATATGCCATGAGAAATTGTGGTTAAAAAAGTAAAAAATTGACTCATTCCTACATTTGGGATCATTTCATATCACATGCAGTACTCGTACTATTACAGCCTCCTCATTTCTGTTGTTGACAGAACTGTGGATTTTTTTTTGTTTGTTTACTCTTTGTATATATTGCGTCATAATGGCCATAAGGTGAGTGATAAACACTTGATTATGCATTGTAAAGTTTTATTGGAGTGAAAGCAAAACGTTATTGGTTAATGATCTACAAAAGAAGCACTCCTGTTAGTCAGAATGTATTTACTTTTTCAGTTTGTTTTTGTTGTGTTTTGTAGAAGTGTTAACAATAAAAGATTACATAGAAGTTGGTATCGGCTAACTTTGCACTCTATACAAGCTAAGCACAGCTTAGTAATGGTTTTCTGTCAATGCTTTGTTTCTACATACATATGGTCCTGTTACTTATTTACAAATAGATATTTTAAAGGAACTGAACGTAAAATTGATTTCAAATTTCATAGACTTATGTTCCCAGATATGAGGTAAAGATATTCAAATCAAATATAGCTTTTACTGATAACAATTTTAATGCTGATTTATTCTTAATTCTATAAACAACAGAGGCAGAATGAGCCTCTCATGAGTGACCCATTATTAAAGCTGTTTTACGTGAACCTGTGAAACACTTGTATGTGTTTGTCTGTGGGTTAAGGCACTGGCAACACAGGTTCAGTTGTGATAGTCTTTTTTTTTTAAAACAGTAAAACAGGCTACAAACAGTTCCTTTTAACACAATAGAAAAAAATTAACATACAAGCGAGGATGAATGCTTTTGCTTTTGTTTTATTTGCAGCCCGGAAATGCACACATACATATAACATTACATATAAAACTATTAAAAAATGAACATGAAAAACAAGTAACTAACAAACACAATTCTCATAATAGATTTGTACATTTTATCTACCGTTTGAGTTAGTCAGTTAAAATTTTTGCTCTCGTACAGTAGCTACATAAAAATATTCTAACCTGATATAACCATAGTGCATTTTAGTGAAACCAGCTTCATACATTGTAGTGCAATAACTGTTGAGAACTGTTGTCAATCAAAGGCTCTCTAAGTGCTAACGTTATGTATGGCGTTGGATCTAATATTGTGGTTATGCAGTCATGCATCCTCCACGGTGGGCAGGCCGATGATTGAGTTGATGAGGTCCATCAGACTGTTGTACGATGTCTGCAGGCTGATGTTAGAGCTGTGAAGAGACGATGCTCCGTCCATTTGAGCTTGCTCGTGGAAATACCTGCAGATCAGTGGGACCACCTATCACACAAGAATAGTGTGAGGGACAGACGAACACAACTGAATGAAAGGTGCAGTAAGAATTGTTTCTGGTGGAGTACACCACCTACTCCATTGGGATGTTTTTCTATTCACCTGCTGATCGTGACCTGCACTGGAACACAACACTAGAATTTCCCCATTGTGGGACAAATAAAGGCTCTCTTAACTGCTCTATCTTTTCTTAGAATGTTCCAGGCAAAGTATGGCATTAAACTTTTTATATTGCTACCTTGAAACATGAATCCTCACTGTGGCCAGTTTACTTCTTCAGTTCGTATTTATAAGTTTAATGCCATACTATGCAACATTCCATTCAAGATCAACTGAAGGCGGATTGTTAACCAGAAATGTTCCATAGTGACCTTTAAAGTGACGGGAAATATATCTGCAGTATTACCTTTACAACAATAAGTTTCTTCTCCAACGCTCTGCCATCTGGAAATTTTTCCCCAAAACACATGTTGATGGTGTATTCTGGTGAACGGCCATTGTTTTCTCTGAAGTTTTTCAGCTCTATGTAATGCAAAAAGTGTAATTAATTTACACCTCACCATAAACCTAGATGCATATATATTTAGTTTATTCACTCTTACCATGTAGATAGTTGTCAAAGCTCAGTAGCTGCACCATGTCGTTCAGGGGCAGTTTCTGGGGATTTGGGTGAGCCACATTCGGATCGCTGGTGCTTGCGAACACATGGCACCTGTCCTGTCTACAGGCGTAGATGCCATTCTCCTGCACTTTTAACGTTAGGCCTCTCTGGATGCTGTTCAGGATGCGACTGGTGAATTCAATCTAAACAAAGGAAGTGCATTACTTTTTTTATTATAGTATACTGTATATATTTTTCTTCTCGTTGTTTGTGGTCTGATTAATCTTGATTATCAATGAACCGATTAATCTTGACATCCCTAAATGAAACTAATTTGGTAGAATGAGTCTGCATACCTGTTTGCGGTCTATGAGGACGTCCGTAGATGGGAAGCAGATTGTATGGATATTGGGATCCCGAGTCTCCTGTGGGTAATGCAGTTGCAGAAGGTGACAGTTTACGATGGTCTTTAGCATTTCTTTTTTCCTGTAGAAAATGGAGATCTCAAGGTTGTTTATTGTCGGAAGCTGTGGTGGATTAAACTGAGCCGGGGTTGCTGGAAAAGACAAACAATGATTTACAAAGTGACCAGAAACAGTTGCGTAAATACATGTTAACAATTACTTACGCTCAAAATAAGGATTTGGCTCAGGTATAGTTTCAATGTTATTTGCAAGGGCTGGTGTAACAGGATAGTTTGGGACAGCAGGACTTGACTCTGCAATTATGTAGTTGTTTACCCAGCCATTTTCTACTGCAACAGAAACAATGCAGTAAATTATTAATAATACTATGCACTCAATAAAACAGCACAGGTAAGTGTCAGTGGTACCTGCCATGTTGCTGCTGATATCCAATGCCTTAAATGTGTTCAGAATATTGATCTGTTAAAGAAAGCATCTAAATTATTTAACGGAATTGTCTCTTACACATACGAACATCACCCTAAACCACCCAGCTACTATTGTGATGGATGCCAGCGGAAGTGAAAGTGTGAGAACATACCTCACTCCCTGAGGGGAAGTACTCTGTGGGGGAGCAGTAGATGTCTGGAGTCAAATCACAGTCTTCCTGTGAGTTCTGCATTAGAAGACCTGAATTCATTGAGAAGAATTTAGTATAATTCATTGCATAGGTCTTGAAACATTTGGACCCATGGGACTTACCGTCTGTGCTAAGAATCTCGTAGATCTTATGAGGGTCATCTGTGTTCTTGGAGTGGTCCTCTATCAGCTTGAATCGTCCATGAAGGTTGTTAAGGGCACAGCGAAAGTTGGTTTTCCACCTTGCCTTGTCATTTGGAAACTCGTTGATTTTACCACTAGCCACTGCCCAGGCCTGTCAGTCAAGACAGTACTTTAAAGTCATGGTAATTCTCTCTCCACATTCTGGGGAAAGTTTTGGCCAGTGCAAACTGACAGTGTGTCCTTGTGCAAGACACTTCCCCCACATATATAGATGTGCGTGAGCTACTGGTGGAGTTTGGAGAGTTTGACTGAGTGGAAGCCATGCTTCTGTCAGGGGCATCCCCGGGTGTCGAGGGAATGAATAATGCAAGCTACAGTATTGTCAAAATTGAATGCAATGCTATTATTAAATATGACTGCCACTGTGTCAATCACTCACCGCACAAATACATTCATAATGCCAGGTATATAAAGTCTTCTCAACAATCCATTCATAGCCTAAAGCCTAGATTAAGTTTTGCACTGCCAATCTCCAAGTTTTAAGACCACACTGACACCCAAAAATCATGATGCACAATGTGCTCACATCCAAGGACTGAAGTGACAAACTGTCTGAACATTAGCCTATGCACTACACATGGTGTATAATAATCAATAATCAAGTCACTACAGGCTGCATACAGATCCTATTTGTTATTCGCCATTCTTTATTCAGCCTTGTTTTATAATGTTACCAGGTCCAGCAACTACCTTGAATATTCTCCCGTCGTCATCATTGCAGTCTTTCCTGGAGTTGTGTTTCCACGGCACTCTGAACTTGTTGGGTCCAACATAGCAGAGTCCAGAATACTGGCCCGTCTCCACCTGCTCTATGAGCCAGTTAGCGAACTGTGGCTTAGGACTGAGAAGTAAGAAAAGAAGACATTACTATAAACGTAAGATACAGAAAACAATTGTAGCCTGTCATTCTAATAATTGTCAATAGGCTTTGGACAACATTTATCCAAAATAATTCCAGCTCCCGTACTTTTCATTTAACAACAACAACATGACATTTCTCCTACCTTTGCATCTCGTATTGCGTCCTTTGCAAACTGTAAACTTCTCCAGACTTCTCCTCGATCAACTTATTTAAAGGGGCGTCTTTGACGCACCCCTCGTGACGCTGTTGTGCTGTTCTAGACAGATGTGATTCGTCAACAAGAGCCTCACTTCCTCATACGAGAGCGCGCACGCCCGCCGCGCACCGGATGCGCTCTCCAGCACAACAGGGAGAGAGAAGTTTCGGCTGACTACAGCAAACCGAAAATTGAAACTGAAAGTGTGTACCCAACTTCTTGCATCACTATTCTTTGCCACTTCATCACTGCATTTAAAAGGGCCAAGCCCAGATTCACCCACGCGCGGTAACACTCTCGCTGGCAGGAGATTACGGTGTGTCCTTGAAAGTGCTGCTCTGGCTGTCGAGGCCTATCACAACAACTGAACTACTACATCATTTACGAGCCTTTCAATGAGCTGAACAATAAAAGTGTTCACGTAATGCACTGCTCTTTTCTTGTGAACATGTGACGTTTCATAAATTCATCAGTGCCATTATCTTTGTCAAATGTAATCCCACAGGTGTTAGAGCAGTTGAGGGATGATCGAAATCGCTTGTCTGAGAGTACAATGGGAAAATCCTTGACCAGGAATGTTCATTATGACTGAGTTATCTCTGTAGTTTCCCGTTCTTCTCAAACCACATTACATCACCTGCATTCATTCAAGCATGTTGAGTATTTTAGGGTGAACGCTGTAAAAAAAAACAACAACACAACAACAACAAAAAACACTTTTTGGAATATAAATCTTGTTTTGTAACCTATCATTAGCCCAGAAAAGTTCATTGTATTGTTTTATGGGCTTAAGGTCGATAAACTCCAACAGTGGCTGAGTTAGCACACCACAGGCTGCATGGTCATCAGTGTATTTATGGAATAAATCAGAAATAGTTTACATAAATCGTGTGCCTTGAACAGGGAAATGATACAAGCTCTGCTAAAGCACTTCTCTTTTCAGCGCTAATAGAAATAACTTCGTCAGATTGAAATCACGTTGTTTTACACAGAGGAAGACAACAGGTTCTTCCCCATTCACTTCCATTCACAAATTCAGTATGAGCAAACACGGAAGTCCATATTTATTGTATGAGGGTTTGAGGGCATGAGACACAGCCGTTGAATAAAAGACAGTGTCCATAACTGAAAGCCTGCCCACTGCAAAGAGCCATTGAGCAAGACACATTTCTAATGTATAATAAAAGGCGTGGACGTGTGAGGTGAATTGCATTATGGATGAATTAATTATTACAACAAATTTGTTATTTTTAAAGAAACACAGAGGTTTATGACAATGATGTTTATTTAAAAGTTGGCTTGTCAACTGTCCAGTAATCATGTGTCGCAAATAAACAATGTGATTCACCACACCATCCGTAATCACTAATACAGGAATTCTCAACTAAAGTAGGCCTATTTCGAGAGGCCTTAGTATGGTAGCCTAAATGAAATGAAACAATGTCACTTGGAGGCAGTGGTAAGAAACTTTTAATGTTAAAAAAAATTCCAATGGGAATTTCCTTATCAGAAAATCTCTGAAAGTGTTAGGAAAGGGGATTTTTTCCCCTATAAGTTCGTGCCATCATGTCAAAATCCCTATGAGTTTGATGGGCGTTATACGCCCTCTGCTGGTCAACTAAAGCAACGGCTATATTCTGGGCGCTTATTATGACCCTTTACACGTGTCGTCACGCTCTTCAGAGGAACGCACTCTGCCGTGACCGGACGGCAGAGGCACAATCTGTGCATATGGTAAAATTATAGAAACTGTGTTGAAAACCTGCCAAGTAATCAGCTAATTTTATTGATTTAACAAGTAAAATGGTGATATCCTTTTGTGTAGTTTGCTGCACTAACAGGCAAAAGTGTAAACCTATAGCTTTTTATCGTTTTGGCTACCGGTTGATGAAAACCGAAGGCGGCGATGATCAGCAAGGATAAATCAAAAGAACTGGACGCACTCAAAGAACTCACGGATGCCAATGTTACAAAATGTATGACATTTTTCATAAACCATCATGAATGTCTGAAACATCAGCGTTACACAGCGTAGCATGTATTTAGCCATTTAAAGAGTCAAGTGAACTTTCATGAATGTTATGTACAATCCAACTTGCATAGCTAATGCATTATAAATATAGATTTATCAGAATCAGAAACTACTTTGCGGTGTTTAATTCAGGAAAACCCAAAGAGAGAGGAAAAAACAATATTTATTTGTGAATTTGTGCAAGGAGTAGCCCACCTCTGCCTCACAGGTTTACATTAATGAAGCTCATTGATCACCTATCATTTAAAATAATCAAAATCAAACTTTTTTCATCTCGGATTAAAAATTGTGTGCTTCGACCATTGATCTAGAAATCCACGATGTTTTTCAGTCCCTTGGGTCAGGTTCAAAGCCTTTCCTTTCTCCTAAAAAACGCTTTTTTTTGAGCGTCTAAATGATGTCCCATCCTCCGACAAGTGAACTGAATATGCATTAGAAATAGCCATCGCCTAATTGACTAAAAATTGCAACCAGTGTGAGTTTTTGTCAGTTTAGCGATCCTTGCAATGCTGCGCTCACGCACTTCCGTCCGTCATGATGAACCGTGAACATGTGACGTGGGTGCAAAGTGTCAGTATTTCCAACTGTGGATTCATCATTGATCTGTTGTTCTGTTGCTAAGTAACAGAGACGTACATGTTGACCTTGTTGAACTGTCTCCGCTTATGCCATTTAGTCCATCATCTGATATAAATAACGATCAAGCTCCTGGGAATGTAGATTATAAAAGGAAAACCCCAGAACTCAACTAATGCCCAAACTATAAATCAGCTTTCCTTACTTTTACCAAAGAAAATCTGGCCGGGATTAGAAACCTGATATTTCTATGTGCAGAGCTTGTTATTATTACAACTTATAATTAGACTAATTCATACATCAAAGGCCAAAACTACAGAATCGCAGCTTCACAAAGAGTCTATGTTTGTACTCCAAAGGATCAGGAGCAGCTTCCGTTTGAATAAGAGTTTGAATTTGAATTTGATTTGGAGTTTTGGATTTGTAGGGCATTTTAATGAAAAATTAGCAGGGATGATGATTTAATATACCAAGTGTGACAAAAGTCATAATGTGACTTTGGTCGAGTGGACCAAAAATAGCCTTTTGGGGGACGCACCTGTGCAGTGATTGAAGGTGTTTTAAGACTGAACGAGTGACAAGTAACATCATAATAAATCTAAATTATATTAAGGCTGGTCAAAAGGCCCTGATTTAATAATATAAACTTTACTTTTTTTTTTTTACAACTTTAATTCCAGTTCCACCTGCTCGTAAATCAATCGGAGCTTTGAGATTGTTTTGAATTGTAATGACAGCTATTCACCAGCAGAGAGCACAAGTGTTTCATGTTTCTATTAGCGGCAGGCGAGACCAGTGATTTTGTGCACACGGCCCCGATTCCAGCTGGTCACCATTAACTTCAGCACCACGTTTGTGTGGACAGTGACCAGAACCTATTGGTCAGTAGTTCTTATGAGCTATAGTTTACATTCGATAGCTTATGCACATCTTCAACAATAATGTTATCAGACCAACCTTGCTCTACATGACTTTACAAGTTGAGGTCGGCGTGAGTAAACTCTATGCTGTGGCATCCTCCCGAGCGGACTAACTTGACGAAATGGCCATTCGCCGTCATATCATAAACAGCATATTTACTTTTCATTGAATGGCGTCCCCACCTCAGCGCGCTCTGATAGGCCGTGATTGTGCAGCAGACACGCTTACAAAGTGTTTGCAGTGTGTAGCCGGGATACAGCGCACAGCGTCCTTGGTATTTGTGAGCGTAAAGAGTTGGAGGAGTGGATTGCTGAGGGGGGACACTGACAATTTGAAGACATGCCAAGGGTAGATTGTCAAATTCAAAAGGCATTTCAAAAACCAACCCATTCACTTTTCTTTTCTGTCTTTTTTCCCCTTCTTTTTCTTTCTGCCTTTCCTTGCGCGTCTTTCTCTTCGCTCGGTGGCAGGCCGTTTAAATCCACCAATGGCTCTGCAAGTTTTGGACATTGGAATGTAAATGAGCCCAGCGCGTGCTCCCGGCGCAGTGAAAGCTCGGGATTGTTTATTGAGCTACCGGAGCCACGCGCCTGGCCCGGGGGAGTCGGCGAGCGCAAGAATCACACAGCTGGGGCGGGGCCTCGACGCAGAGCGTGCGTCCCAAAAAGTGCAAAAGAAAGGGGTGGGTGGGGTGTGTGCGGGGCGCGTGTTAAAAAAGAGGAGTGCTGCCAAAGTTTGGGTCAGATCGGCTCGTGGAGTAAGCAGTCAAGAGAGTCTTGGACTAGAGTTAGCCACACGGTCCCCACGCGAAGGACACGAGAGCTGTACACTGCCAGTTCTGCCTCTTCCTGTGTCCATTCACTGCACGCATCACTTGTCCCGCTTTAAGACATGGACACGAGCAGCAGCACACAGGGTGCCTTTACCTTTGGACTTACCCTACACACAGGGGCACAAGAGCCCGCCACTGGTGCCAGCGCGCCAGGCTTCCAGAGCAAGAACAAGGTGCTGAAGAGACAGCGCTCCAGTTCACCCGAGCTCCTGCGCTGCAAGCGGCGCTTGAGCTTCAACGGCTTGGGCTACTCCATCCCACAACAGCAGCCCGTCGCAGTGGCCCGTCGCAACGAGCGCGAGCGGAACCGGGTCAAGCAGGTTAACATGGGCTTCCAGACGCTACGCCAGCACGTCCCCAATGGCGCCGCCAACAAGAAGATGAGCAAAGTAGAGACGCTCCGGTCCGCAGTAGAGTACATCAGGGCTCTCCAGCAACTCCTGGACGAGCACGATGCAGTATCCGCCGCCTTCCAGTGCGGGCTGCCCTCACCCACTTTGTCCAACAGTTACTCCGCGGACCCCGAGTCACCACATTCCACATACTCTTCAGATGAAGGCAGCTATGAGCCACTGAGCTCCGAGGAACAAGAACTGTTGGACTTTACCACCTGGTTTGACAGATACTGAGCGTCTGTTGGTCTTGTGAAGACTGTGGCACATAGCAATCCCTGAGCGCAGGGACAGTCTGTAGAGATCTCCTGGAGCAACAGACAGGCAGAGCTTGTTGTTGCAGAAGGAGTACGCGGATGACGCGAGACAGTGTTTGACAAAAAGTGCAATTACCACACGCAGCAGCGGGCTCTGCAGAGACGTGCTGGAGTTGGACTTTACACAGAGCAGGACTGTTTTCTTCAGTGTCGGTGGGACGGAGTTAAAACAAAGATGATGCACTCTTAAGTGATGTACATCAAACTTGTATCATAATGTCTCTTTAACACGAGGACTTATTTTTGTACATGACACGAGGTTGTCACTGTCGTTGGTGTAGTGCGCGTGCTGAGAGCTGGCTGTCAGTGGCCAGTGAGTGACAGAACAGCAATAATACAGCTACTACCTGTGACAGACTGTAGTTTTTAAATAGGTGGTACGGAGATACTCTTTAATGTATGCACTTGTTCTCCATCTGCTGTAGCCTATGTAAACGATCAATTTTAACAGATCTATTTTGTGTAAAACATTTGTTATAAATAAAATGACTCTATTTATATTATACACAGTGGTTCTGGGTTGCTTTTTCACATCAGGGTCAGTCTGAGAGGGGGGTATATTAGTTACGGTAATTGAGCAAACTGTGCGTTTCTATTCAGAGCCCCTGGATGACCTTTTTCTGAGTTGCTTGGGTGCGCGGGGTAAATTACGCAGCTGGGTTGAGCACTCAATAACCATTGGAGACGCACAGCTTCTCCAGCGCTTTGTGCGCATTGGGGACGGCGAGATTAATATTACGTTTCATGCGTTGCATTGTTTCTTACTCTGCTTTTACCCAAAAGCCCTAGAGGGAGAAAGGGGAAGAGGAGGGGGTGCAATTCACTAACTCTGAAAGGCTGTAGACACTTTGAAATACGGCCCGGGGACAGTCGGACGCACAATAGCAGAGGTTAAAATTCTTATTGGCGGATTGTGATCAATCTAAATAAAAAGCTTGCACTTATAGGATGCTAGTATCTCTGGCTCTGTTCTTCCCAGAATAATCAAAAGAGCACAACGTCCCGTTGTGAGAGCCATTGTACCCCTTTTCTCCTCATCATGCGAATTATGGAAGATCCTCTGATGTAAGCAAAAGCAGCACCTTAGAGAAGTTAGAAAAAAAGTTGGAACAGCGTGTATTTCACCACATAGGCCATATCTGAATGCACGAGATAATAGCAGCTATGGAATATCTGAGAGCACAAAACCTGTAACGTCATCACAACACGTTTTTGCTACAGAAAGTGTGCCACAAGTGCGTTCTCTCTTTTGTGTATGTTTGACACACACTGCTGCAGCCCGCAGGTGTGAACGGGCCACGTGCCTGTGCTCTTTGACAAGGCGTCCTGCTCTCCCATTGGCTAAAGACTCGCGTACTTGTGAGCGCTCTATGAGCAAGTGACAATCTAAAATCTGTGATAAATTACATTAATTATGGCTCGCTTTATACTTGGATGCGTCATAGGGACCTACAAAAAGACAAACCAATGTTGGTGGACCTCTTCCCCGCTGTTCCATTATAACCAAGTTGAAATGGTCTTTCTGTGTTCTTTGGAGTCAGACAGAGGCCAGTCTATAGCGCAGAGGAGCGTTCAGAAGATGAATAAGCGCTAAGGTTTATACGGGGATAAATTTGCCCTTGTCATTATGTCCACGGGTCATTTTCACATTGACAAAGCCCATGGGCAGCGTTAATTACGGCTATCCACAGCAATCGCATGCGCCTCATTTACGCATGCGTCATGATGTATGGATTCGGTATGGAAATTGGAGTGCGCCTTTTACGCATGAATCAAACGTTGCTAAATTGGCCAGTGGGGTGAAAAGAGTGGTGAGAGGTCATGTGCTGCCCTGAGCAAAGCCACCAGAGTGCACTTTGGCTTCTTATTGCTGTTTTGCATCAGAAATAGGACCATTCTCCATTCATGCTGGGCTGTGATATATTTATACCAAACGTTCAACAGTCTTTCATGTTTTGACACCACATGCAAAATACGTTTATCAGCCTATGACCCGCAACAGGAGTTTTTTTTTTTGATACATATTTGTATTACCGCTGGCTTTGTCATATTTTAGAGGAGGTGAACGCAAACTCATTGATGGTAAAAATAGATTGAGAATAACTGCAGCAAATATGACATACGATCCACAAATTCCTGTAAGACAATTTTCATTATTTGTAACTTGGAATTGGCTCCACAAATTTAACACATTCATCTCAAAGTGCTTTTAACAACTCTAACCCTAACTATGTCTTTGGATGATGAATAATGGAACTCCTTTCTGAAGCTATTGTTAAAAAAAATAAAAATATACAGGTCAACAAATCAGTGATCTGCAAATTGTACCATATATCTGACGTGTCCTCAACTTCAAATTTTAACTGGGGATTCTAAAATGATGTCCCGTGAATACAACCTAGAATTTATTAATTAGCATCTAGGCCTAACCATGCAGTCCAGACTTTGGGGACGAAATGGGTTTTTGCCATAAAGTCAGTCAAACAGATGCTTGACATGGAACACTTGGAGCACCGAATGAACTGACGTTATATCTTCTTTTGGACAACCTAAAGGATGCACATACATTTTACCATCTTTCACTTATTTATTCATTTCTTTTCAGTAATAATGTATCAATAAGCTAAAATAACAAACACAGCATTGCAACTTTAAAATGTCCATTTTACTGTATTGTGCACACTCCGGACAGCTAAGCTATAGTGATGTAATAAACAAATCTGAACGTCTGCAGAGATGTGTGAAAAGAGGATGGAGTACAGATGGAATACATAATCAATTTTATATCATAGGTTCAACCTTGAGCATAAACAGATGAGGGTAGTCACATGACAATCACACATCTAAATGTTTGGCTAAAAGAAATCACAAAGTTCAGTGGGAAAACACATGTACATTGTAAGTGATTGAAACAGTTAATGCTTGTTGGAGTGTAGGCATTGAAATTGATAATACATACATACATTTGTCTATGTATGTATGTATATATGTATGTATGTATGTATGTATGTATTTATGTATGTGTGTATGTATGTATGTATGTATGTATGATTTTATTATTTAATTAATTCAAGAAATCATGGAGCTGTGCCTCAGTACTTGGTGGAGTGTTGGGAGCATTTCTTGCAGACTGACTTGGAGTATGTCCTGAGAGTCAGGTTGTTGCTTGATGATCCAACGTGTGCATTATTTCAGCAACGGCGTGTCTTTGCCTGTCCTCGTGACATAACATAATAATTCTAATTAAAATAAATTAAAGAACAGCATTGTAGCTACTTTTAAGCACATTTTTTTTCTTTTTCAAAGAACACAGAGCTGCACTCTACTCCCCTCTGCCGGTCTTTGCACATGCTTCATAATAAGCATTTTGTTTTACCCCCTCTTGGTACTCTCACTAGCACACTGATCTACACTGAATGGGTGTGTGCCTGGTGTTTTGCTAAACTAACTCTACTTTTCACTGGTCACACTGATAGGCCTCTCGCAGACGTATCAATTTAGTGACAAAACACTTCGTCACTCCTCTCTTCTTCTTCTTTCCTACAAACCTTACTCCTTTTCAGCTGAATGTAGAACAAAAAGCGATGGTTCTCTCTGCGGCCCAAAACTTTAAAGTCGCACCTCGGACTCGTTTCAAAAGAACTGAACTCATGTGTGGAGGAGAGCGTGCGGGTTGGAGGGAAGGGTGCAGAGGCGGGGGGACTCATTTGCATGGTCCATTGTGTCGTACAAGTTTGGGTGCTTTTTTTTCAGGCCCGGGACCCTTTTGGCCATTTACTTCCACTCTGGCTGGCTGCGGCAGAGCTGTGAATAGTCTCGGCTCTGGGAGGAGACACAAAGACCCTTTTGTACGCAGGCCTCACCATATTCATCATGTAATGCCTGTAAGACAAATCTGATTGGACGTCTCTGTCACTTTGATGTGGGTCCAGGGTGCGAGTAGCCTTGAGATTGCTAACTTCACTCTCCATTGCACTACTCCGATAGGCGGTGGAGGGGTCGGTGTTGGGCGTTTGGTAGTGGGGAGGGGTGCAGAGCAGGCAGGGGGTAGTCCTCATTATGTGCAAGAGCAAATTCATAATAAATTTCCCCCATTCTACAAAACCGGGTCGAGATGATTGACACTACTTTACGCCGGGCCGGACAAAAGGCCTGATTTAAGCAGAATGCCGAATGAATGGGCCGAGCGTGGACTCGATTCAAACAATTTTAATCTCTGCCTGTCCTGTTATTTCTCCACCTCTCTTTCCCCCTCTCTCTCTCACACTTAGACCCCCACTTTTTTTTCAAATACGACTCTACTGCCTCTTTTGTGCACGTCATTCTCGTTTTACAGGGTAATTCAACTCCAACGGATGTGCTAATTGTGCTGGGTTAAACTAGATGCTGGTGGACTCTTGTGATACAGAGCTTATTCGGGCCTAATGGCGGTAATGATGGTGCAGGGCTGGAGTGGACTTTGCAGAGATGGGAGAGTGGTGGAGAATTAAGGCTCCAGAGTAGTGGACAATTTAGAGATTCAAATAGACAAATGTGGGTTTGGTAAAATTGCATAAAAAAAGAAAAGAGTAACTACTCTTTACCTATGTACATAATGTACATATTATAGTATTAAAAAACACACATAGGTTTAATGCAAGTATATAAGATAAGCAAATATCCTCACCTTTTTCAATGTAAAGTGTTTATAGAACTTTAGATCTATTTATCCAAGTGTATTGAAGCCAAAAACATTTCCCATCATTATTGTGACTTATGATCAGTATTAACATTAAGAAAGTTGTTTAGATAAACAGGGCATGAAATGTGTCATCACACACCGCTGAAAGTAGACTGAGCTTTATTATTGCATAATGTTACCTATCACCACAGTATTTAGAATTTTAAAATCAGAAATAGTAATCAGTAGTGACAGCGGTTGCCAACTAAAGCTCATAAGAATGAATACTACGTTGCTGACTCCCGATGACATGATGGAGCTGCTTGTTTGCCAAACACCAAGATGACTATAACTTTATTTGTCAAGTTGTCAAAATGTCAGAAATAACTTAAAGTGCCTATGACAGGTTGGACTACTCATTTCACTTAAATGCAGTTCAGATAAATATATTTCAAATTTTGCTAAAATACTTCACAAATTTTCTTCCGCTTTAGCAATTTTGGAGGTTTTTTGTTTTACTTCCTGGTTGTAAATGATGACATCACACTAAGAAATTATCATTTATATTTACAACAACTATTACTACACCAAATAAAGACAAAATTAGAAAATAGTGAAAACCTGTCATACGCACTTTAAACATGACATGAAGGGCAACAACATAAGGTAGACTGACTTTATACGTTACTGATAATGATTATGCTGCTCTTATTTGTATTTATTTATTTTATTTTTTTTAAACTTGCCTCCTTATCAGGTGCATTCCTTCTCTCAACATGACTCCCCTTAAAAGTTTTCTATTTGTACGTCAAAGGTCACGGTACTTCAAAGTTCTTTCTCTCATTTTTCTGTTGTCCCTCCCTGTGCAGGTCGCAGCATGCCCCCGGAGAACCTGTTCGCACTGTCACATAGTGGATTCATGCGCTTTTGACGTGCATCGCCCTCAGCCGTGCTCCTCTTTCTTCCATTGTCTCAGGTGTACAGACATGGGGACACTTAGATATTTCTTTTATGCATCTTGTGAATATCTGGGTTTACACAATAGAAAAGTTGGCTTTATGTTGTTGAAGAATGGTGTGCACTAGCTTCAGGTCATGAAAGCTGGAGACATGAAAGAACAGGCTGGATTAGGCTGAAAACAAGGTAGGAACAGAAGTTAAACCACAGACTTGAGCTGTTTTAATCTATTGATGGTTGGTTGGTTTGAGTCATGGGATGTTGGTTAAAGGATCATTATTGTCTTTGTGAATGTGAATCACAATGACATGTAACGTACCGCATTGTGGGCACAGTATAGTCACTTGAAACTTCTGAGAAGACAATGGGGATGCCAACCGCTGAGCTGAAAATCCAATTCCCAGCATGGTTTTGTCTTTGGGCAAGACACCTCAGGGCAGTTGTACGTAAAGAGAATGCTACATATCAACACAGAATGAAATATGGGAAAATAGCACACCAATGTAACCACAGAATTTCTATTTCAAGCAGAGCAGATACTATTCATCTTGTTGTGAATTGCTGAATGAGAGATTATGAATAAAAAGTATTATTCAGACATGGTTCATTTATTAAGAAAACATTAGTTATGTTTGGGTGATTTAAGAACCGCCATCAACACAAACGGTCCAAGGCTTGGGGACCAGGGCCATTTATAATTCCATTGAAAAACACCACACACCAACATTAAAAAAAAAGTTAAAAAAAATAAAAAATAAAAAAAATAATAATAAAGTGCAAATAAACCAAAATACTCGAGTTGATATAATTATTCAAGTATCCCTAACTTCTCAAGCAGCACCTAATCCATCGCCCTTCAACCTTTCTGAGCATCGGTAGCCAACCCTGCCCCCCACGCCTCCTCCCTCCCTCACTCCTATATAAGACAAGGTAAAGGAGGGATTAGCGTGCACCATTTAGGGCTCCTTTCAGTGAGGCCCTTTCTCATTTGATTAGCTCGTGACCTCCCCAGTTAATTATTTTGATCTGGCCAAAGGCTGGGTGTGCTTTTTATGATCCTTGCCTCACCCCCCGCACCACCTCCACACAGCACAATACTTAACACATCCATTCAAGGGGCAATCGAGAAAGGGGCGAGGGATTCAAAGTGGCATTTACCAGTCGCCAGTGGTAGGCAGTGCAGTGGGCAATGGCGCTGCTGCTGGTGGTTGGTTGGCTTTGGGGGTCCGCCCTCGTGGCCCTGTTGTTGGGGGTACACTTTTGTTTATTGAATGATGGAGTGGTTAGCTTCTTTGGCGTGATGGAAGCGTAGCAGAGGTTGAAGCTAATTGCAGGAAAAAGAACAGAGTGCATCTTCTTTGTTTTGAAGGGAAGTCTGTAAGGACGGACGAATGACAGGAGTTAATGATTAAGATGCAAAGAAAAACAAAAGGAACCACGGTATTCTCATTGATTTGTTTATTGTGGTTTTCGAATTTCAGTAACATGAACTTTAAACCCCACAAAAAACAAGACAGATTTTTGTTTTTGACCACCTAGTCAAATCAAAATCAAATCAAAATTTATTTGTATAGCACAATTCATACAAAAGTAACACAAAGTGCTTTACAGTCATAAAAACACATTAAAACTCACAATACAATAACACCTAGTCCTAAAAAAAAAAACCTAACCAGACACATTTTTCAAAATTAAACCTGTAAAAAAGTAATAATTGTCACCTGAAACATCATGCGTTTGAGATATTTCATGATGTCTTCTAAGCTGTACAGGGTTCTCCTTGTGTCGCCCGTGTCCACCTGTCCTCTTGTCTCTCATTGCCTTTATTTGCTCATCTCGCAGCTGTTTGCAAAGGGATAGCTTCCGTTTACTCCGGGCATGCTGCTCCATATTGAGTGTAAACACAATAAAATCTAAGCAGCTTATAAGCATATTGCCAGTCCAATTCATTAGTGCTCAACAAGGTGGCCCAACGATTCTTTTGATGCTGCAGATTGCCCTTATTTTTTTGTCTTGTTAGCAACATCAAGGAATAGCTTTGTGGACCTTGGTCACTGCAGAAAGTATCAAATATAAAAACTGTTACTTCAAAGTGCAAAGCTTCAAATTATGTGTGATCTATTTGTTGACAACTTAAACCAAATTTCCAAAGATACTGTTGATGATACAACTAGCCCGATGTAGCCCAACTCAAATCTATTTTTTTTAACCTTTATTTGCCCAACTTGATGACAGTCTCGATATGCTTCCATGACAAATTAGTAGTTGGTCACCTGGCCTTTACTCCAACACTGCTTTTATACCTTACATTTGGCTCTCAACTGGCCTGCACACTCTCTCTGGCTGTGCATGTAAAGAGTGTCCCCTCTTTGTTCCATCTTTGGGCCTTTCGCCAACACCTCCCCATGCCCCCCACCACCACCCAATTCTAAAAACTTAAGCCACACACCCTTCATTTCACTCCCTGGAGCGCTCTCCCTCAAATTGCACCATGAACAAAACAGAGAGGACAGGAGCAGCGGGGACAAGCATCACTTTTAAAAAAGGCAGGTGTCCAGAACTTTTTCAGAGCTCGCCGATCTCAAATGGAGACCCTTTAACCTCTGTGCTTTTGAAGCTGGTGGCGGAGGTAGCCGGCCACAAGCACTAATCAGTCCTGTCTGACAATGTGGGGAGGTTGAGGGCTGTCACTCTATTCATTCAGAAGGGGCAGCCACGGCTAAGGGAACCCCTGATTGATTAGTGGCTCTTTCTTTAAGCGAAAAAAATAGAGTGTGTGTGTGTGTCTATAGGGGCCCAGGTCCAGGAAGCTTTATTTAAATCCCCCCCAGAGAAAGAGCACTATAATTATGACTTTTTCTTTCTGTGCACTGGTTAAAGCTGACAAAGTGGGTTCTTACGGCTCACTTCAGACCTCTCAGGCGTCCTAAAGGTAGATTATTACTGGTCCTGAAGAGGCTGGGCTCAAGTCAGGCTCATCAGTGCAGCTTTGTACGCTGGAGTGAGGTGGGCAAGAAAAATGATGAAGATTAAGCATGGAATGGTAGGGTAATCCCATTTGGAGATGCCCAGTAGTAAATAGAGGACAGTTGTTGTCATTAGAGATGGCATATTGGGTACGTTGTTCAAGGCAAAACAAACGATAAGAGATAATCACAACTGCAATGTCCCACAGAGAAATGTGTCCTGTGTATTTTGCCCATCAATCAACCAGTTTTGCATGAGGAACATGCCAGTGGTGGGAACAGCAATGCTGTGTACACAAACACATGGTTTAGGCTGATACTGAAATCAGGGCATTTGGAGTAAAACATTATTGTAGTGTATTTTATATGTTATACATTTTCTATAATGCTGGAGCCAGTATCTTTTCAGGTGCAAGTTTGCGTGTATTTTCTCAATGACATGATCACATTAGTTCTTTTGTCATTGGCAGAATCAAATACTGAGTTTAAGAAAGTTTGAGTTGAACCAGGATTTAGGGAGGAGGATGGAAGTGTGGAGATTGGGTTGATGGATAGGTAGAGATGGGTGTTATCCATGTAGCAGGATGTGATGTTTCCGGAAGATGTGAATGGAAGGATTTTATTATTTTATGATATTTTTTCCAAATGATGTATAAAATCAGGTAAATTTATCATACTTTTCTGTTAGATAAAGCTTAATTTCAATTAGTTCTCCCCCAAAAAAGTTAAGCAAAAGTGTATTTATCAGACAGACTCATATATACAGTCCCAATCAAAAGTATAAGTCACATTTTGCATTGTTGGATCTTAACAAGGTTCCAAGTAGAGCTTCAATATGCACCAAAAAATGGTAGTGAGACAAAAAATAAAGTTTGACGAAACATTTTATTGATAACAATTAAAGTGAAATGGGCTGTTCTGCTGCTGATCAAAGTTTAGGACCACACCTCAAAAAACAACCTCAGAAACACCCTCAAAACTCAAATTAAAGTCCCAAACATGAACTCAGTCATGAGCAGCGCCACAGTTATTGCTGATCACTTCAAAAATTTGTTGCGGCATGCTTGATGCAAGTGTTTCCAGAAGGTGAGGGGGAACATTTGGTGGAACAAGTGATGAAGACGGCCTCATGAAGGACATCTACTGTCTGGAACTGTGGTCCATTTTTGTAAACTTCCCTTGCCATCCATCCCCAAAGATTCTCAGTTGCATTTACATAACACGCAAGATGGCCCAAAAGAGTGATTTTTTTCTTGAGTTATTCTTCTGGAGGAAGTCCTTTGTGAATTGTAGTGTTGTCCAGTTGAAAAATAGGCCCTTTTCATGAAGGATACTCTCTGCAACATCTGCACGGAGCCAGTGCCCGCACCTGCACCACCTGGAGCTCCATTGTTCCACCGAAGGAAAAAGCACCCCAGATCATTACAGCGCCCCTCCCTGTGTTGCGTAGAAAACAACTCAGGTGGATCTGCTTGTCGTGCCAGTAACGTTGGAAACCATCAGGACCATCAAGGTTACATTTTTTCCATCAGAGAATAAAACATTCTTCCACCTTTCAATGTCCCATGTTTGGTGCCCAAGTGGCAGTTCTGTGGCGTTCAAGGAGATGAGGCCTTTGAAGTCGATTTTTTTGTTTTTGAAGACCTTCACCCGGGATTTATACCAGGAGCTACATACATGCGTATTTTTAGAAACGTCAATATACACCTGAGACATAAAACCTACTCTAGAGTCTGTGCATCTAAATGATGCTTAAATAACAAACTGTTTTATATTGCTTACTTATCAAATGTTGGTTGGATGAAGTAGGTTTCAAAACGTTACGACAATTGATCAGAGGACGATGCTTTACTGTACAGTAACAAGCTGCGGCTGCAGTGTTCACATTAATTAGGCAGCTTACCTTAAAGGTTTTGGCTGTTTCACGTTGTGTTTTCTCCTGTCTTGAGTTGTCCTTGTGAAAATGAGGTTTGACAAAGTAAAGCATGTTATATTGCTCCACTTTGATGATGAACGTGTTCAGGATGTGATGCTCCTTGTTTTTGTCACTCACGTGTTTGTAGAGAATGTATTTTGAAAGGGCATCAGAAGTTTATTTTGAGACGACACATCTTTTCCCCATGTTTCTCCTGCTAAAAAGCCTGGAGACATGTTATTGACGCTGAAGAATTAGAACTCCAACCTAATTTACGCCCTATGTACAGGCATATGACATTGCTGGTATAGATTGTCGGACCAGTTATTTTTAAAAGCGATTCCTGCGTGTATGCTGTGCTTATGCACTGGTACTACTCTGGTGTAAATTGGGAGTCAATTGCAAATGCTGTCTGATGGTTATTGGGCTGCAGTCAGCACCAGTAACGGCCTTAATTTGGGTCAAGGATCATCCAGTGTCTTGACGAACAGCCAATCGAATCCTCTGACTCAGTGCTGGTCTTCTACTTGATTTTTTTGTTCCATAACCCCCAGGATCTTTTAAGAAATCCAAAATGACTGTCTTACTGCGTCCCACCTCAGCGCTGTGGTGCGCTGTGAGAGGCCCTGCTTATGCAGCTCAACAATCCGACCATGTTAAAAAAGAGAACGTTTTTTTGCCTTTGCCGTTAGAACGTCATGACAGTGTGAATACCTGACAGAAAATGACACTGAATCTGCATTTTTGCACAGATTTGGGCTTTTAAAGGCATGTGGTCCTAAACATTTGATCAGATACAGATTTTTATTTTTGTTTTCAACATAATGTTTACTCAAACCTTTTCTTGTCTCACTCCCATTTCTTGATGCTTATTGAAGCTCTACTTGGAACGTTGTTAAGATCCAACCATGCAAAGTGTGTGTTTTTCCATTTATTCAGCTGGTCTTAAACTGTATGAGTGGTTCTCAAACTGTGGTACACTCTGGTGGTACTCATTAGTTCTGTTCAGTTTCATCCACTTTTTTTTTCCTCCTTTGGATTGGTCTGTGTTTAACCTTTAGTTAAACCTGGAATAGTGCAGTTATGGCCCTGGTTTAGAGCTGGTGATACTTGAAAGGCTAAATATTTCCCTAGGTTCTACTTGGTGTTAAAAATTTAAGAACCACTAAGTCTTACGGTAACTTGATGTTGATGAATGTTAGGTCCATTCCTTAAGTCGAAACACTTGCAGGCCACAGTATGTCCAAACTGACTGAAGACAGATTATAATGCAAGGTTTGAAGAGTTCCCTAATGTTCAGGTCTCTAAGTAGGAGGTCTTTCACATCTTGCCTATCTGTTTTTATCAGCTGTTCCAGTATGTGCCTACATGACGTCCATTGTCCTGCTAACACCCCCTATCTACTGCCGACTCTGCAATCCGCCTGTGTGGGCAGCATCTGAGCTGGTACGTGTCCCTGTTAATTGCAGTGCTTGGAGATAAGTAAGCAAACAGCCCTGGTACACACTGTGAGGCAGAAGGGTCACACATGGGTAAGAAAAGTCATTACGGCGCATTGACGTTCTTTTAAGAGACTGCTGTAAAAACTACCAAAAGGAATTGCATATTGTAAAAATGGTGAAAGAGAGTGATTTATTTACGTCATAAAAGAGAGGTTTTGTTCACATTAACAACAAACAGAACAACAGTTGCAACTATGCAATAATATAACTGTATTGTTGTCTGCACATTTATAATAATTATCATAATACTTTAAATTTACTCTACAGCATCTTTAAAGGTTGTTCAAGTGTTTAATGAGCACACCTTTCTCACCCAAGAATGCATAAAGCGCTTTCGTCTGCCCATTTCCCACATAAAGTAGTCCATATTTATTGCTAAAGTAGACTCACTATAAGCCTTCATAGGTTTGTTAGAGTGTTCATATTTGTTTTGGTTCATCTTCCAACTACCAACTAAACGTTGTATGCCTTGGTCAGATCAGTCAAGCGCAGCAGAGGGAACAACCTAAAATGAGCTTGTGAAGATCTTACCAATATCAATACCAGTTTCCCCTGACATTTCAAAATATGGAGCCCTTTAATGCTCCTTCTAGGTACTCCTGCTCATAAGGTGTTTGATGGAACTGGTCCTGACACCAGAATGTTATATTTGGAGCATTCTAAAATGCACTTGTGGATTTGACCTCCTCTGACAGTGGCACAGGTACGACTGTGTTGTCCCGAAGGCTGATATGTAACAACTCATCCCAATTACTGTCAGTCTGAGGTATGACCAGTGCACTCGCACAACATGGTTAAGTCTTGTTACACTGATTTGTCATGCTGTGTTCTGAATGTCAAGTGACAGCTTACAACAGTACAGCTACAATATATATCACAGACAGAAGTAGTCAGAAGCCACTGTTGTATTATAGGAGATTTTGGGACTAAATTAATAAAAAACTAGAGCCGAAACTAACAACCATTTGCTTCTTTTAATTAATTGATTAGTTGTTTAGAACACAAAAGTCACATAATTACATTTTATTTACAAAGTTTGACCCAGATGAAGCTGAAGTGAAGCCGTTTGACGTTTGATTCTTTGTGGAGTACAAGATTTTTTTTCATAAAATTCATAAAATGTACATATTTTCTGTGTAATTGTCATGCAATTATAGCTCATATTGAATCATAAAACGTATTTTTCAGCTTTTCTCACCTATACATAGACCACTGTATGATTATTCAGTAACTAAATTATGATTTGACTTGCTGCAGCCCTATGAAACACATTATTGCATTGGAAATACTTAGAAATGTTTTTATATGTTGTCGAACCATACCATGAAAACAATAATATATATAATAACTGAAATTTGTCTAAATGTTGCTTCTGTACTCAGTGCTCTGTTTCTATCTTTCCTCACTTTGCTCCTCTGTAAATAGTGGGCCAACCACAAAAATGTTTTAGGTAACAAACTCTGTCAATATTTATAGTTAAGTCCTTTTACTTAAGTGTGTTTGCTTTCTTTTCTCCACTTTTAGACCGTTATTGTGCACAGGACACATGATTCCTGTCATTCAACCCCCAGATTAACAGGATAATGCTGCAAAACTTTGAAGTTCATGAGTGTGTGTCTTAAGGCAGATCTCATGCTTTTGTGTTTCTAGCCTTTTGTCACTCATCTAAAGCTGCTTTCATCCTCTTTGTATTTCAGAACTGTATTATAACAAACTGACTTTGGTGAGCTTTCTACTGTGTTACTCATCAAAAACATTCCTGATTATATGTATGCTTTCTCTCACGCATAATTTTAATCCAATGCTGTCTGATGCTGAGTCGTTATCCAGAGCAGGCTACCACAATCAAAGAAACATTATCAAAAGGAATATGAGCACAAACAGAAGACGTTTTTGAGAGACAATTTGTTGACTCTATACTGTCTCTCATCATATGGATGCTGGAGGAATATATAGTGGAAGAATAAAAAGTCTTAACCTCAGTAAAAGGAGAATGTGGGTTTCAATATCGGACCAGACCAACATCACACAATCTCTGGGTGGAGTCTGCATGTCCTCCCCATGTTATTGTGAGTTCTCTCTGGGTTTTCCGGCTTCCTCCCACTGTCCAAAGACATGCATGTGTAGGTCAACTGGCAACTCTAAATTCTGAGTGATTGAATGTGAGAGTGAATGGTTTTCTGTTCAGGTCTTGTCTATGTCCCTGTGACGAGCTGGCCCCTGTCCAGGGTGTACCCCGCCTAAAGCCCAAAGTCACCGTGATAGGCTCTAGTCATCTGCAACCCCTAATGAAAACAAGTGGTAGAAAATGAATGAATTAATAAAAAGTCTTAACTCAAGCACAAGTACGGTCATTGTGTACTGTCATTTAAAAATAAACAAAAAAATAAAGCATAACATGACAAAAAAGCACATATTGTGGTGTTAATCCCATGCTACAATGTGGTATCTGTAATTCTTTTGTTCTTTTAGATATTTAAAAATGTATAATCCACATGTTGGCAGCCCTTAAATTAAGATGAGAATTATAAACTAATCCCCACTACTTAATGCGCTGCTGCAAGCAAAACACTGCATTTAAGGAAAAGAGCATTGATTTACATTGTAATATCACAATAGAGTAAATAAATAACAAATAACGTGGCATATTTTGTCAATAACACCTTTTTTTGCATTAGACCCCAAACACTACAGCACTTTACCTGCCTAATTCCCCGAAGAACTCACAGGTGCTGAGTTTAAGCATTAACCACATGTACCTATATGTGTGAATAAATGCACATAGCCTTTACTCTATCTGCAAACAGGGACCTGGGACTCTGGGGCTGGTGGGTGGCAGGGCAGGGGTGAATTCCGACATGAGCTCATTTATCAGGAGAAAAAGACTGTGGGTTAGATACGAGAGATAAAGTTAAAGAAGTCAACATGCGGCAGGTGTCCACGGCTTTTTACTGCACGACAATGTCTGCATTTTATGACCAATAAAGGATTAGGCTCGTGTGTGTTGTGACCAGTGGTTGTTCAGAGTCCAGAATGGCTAAAACAGGCATGTCTTTTTTTTTTTCTGTCTTCCGTATGCTTTGCTGCTGTGGTGACAAATATAGTAATTGCTATCTTGCAAAAAGAGGCGAAAAACCAAATGTCTGTAAACTAATTTGTTTTATTTTACTGATATTTTGTGGGATTTTGTAACTTGTAACTTTATTGTCCCTGCATGGAATTTTGTATTGGGCTATAGTGCCACTTTAGCTGTGTGACGTAAAAAAATATATATATATATATATATAAAAATTTGCCATGTGTATATAAAAAAATATATATATATATATTTTTTTAATGAATAAATAAATTCACAATTCTTATGAGCCCATGTCACAACCTATATAAAAATGCAATACAACGCTGGAAAATTCAAGTGGAGATGGGCAATAAATATGAATAAGGTACAATTTACTATTCACATTTAAGATTGTTTTAAAAGCCCTACAGATCCAAAAACAGGGACACAAAGAAAGTTAAATGAATTGTGCAACAACAATTAAAAGCTGAGCATATACAGTACTTTATACAGTACTTTCATTATTTAGAAAACTTAAAAGCTCAAAAGGCACAAATGTTTAAGCTACACTACATTTTGTGCACGGTTGACAAAAGAATCGATACAGTGATACAGGACCAGATCTGAAGTATCAGTACTAAAATAAATAAATAAATAATAAACATCACATAAATAAGAAAAAAAATGACCTTTCCTGAATAGTTTTAGATTGCAATTCTCATGAGAGATGTGTGGAAATACTGACAGATTTTGAGAAATAATTTTGAAACTACACATTCTAAATCAAAATCAGCAAAAGATTTAATATTGTTCATTTCATTTTAAACTTTTTAAAGTTTGAAGGTGTTTTATACGTGTGCTACTAAAATCTGCTGAAACATCTAGACGATCCCATTCGATGACTTTTAGTTCTTGCATAGTTTTGGTGAAGACAATGCCAACCCTAATTGATGCATGGGCAAAGTGACAGAAGGACTTTGATGGATCACAGAACAAATGGGTTCTGGCTCAGTTCCTTTACAGGCGCACTAGCATGTGAAAGGCTAACTTGGTTAATATGAGCTGCCTGTGGCTTTTGCTCAGTGGGCGCTCATGACCAAACTGGTGAAGGTCCCTTTGCATTGTCAAACAGTTCTTTCATAACATCTTACCTGTCACATTACCTTATTGCTTCCCAAGACACACAACACTGGATGTGGCAGAAGAATTGGTGACTCTAACATCCCCTCAATGAGAAAAGATTAATGGTTGTCTGTGTAGGATAGACAAAGCAACCAAGAACAGAATTTAACTGGATTTAGCTTTAACATTATTGAGTATTTCTAATTACCATCATTTACTGTATATGATCACATAAAAGCGCAAAACAATGTACTGCAAACATTTCAGTCAGATCATGTAAAAAAGAGGTTCTAGTCTGTTATTAATACCAGACAGAAACTTTTAAGATAAAGCGTGTGACGTGTAACTTTTCCTCAGGTTTTGCCACCTGCTTGTCTCCATGGAGATGCTTTGCCTGCAAGGTTCCATAGTAAGTAAGTTATCTACATTGTATTTATTCAAGTACAGGAGTTCAAAAATACCTCAAAAAATATGCATTCTTACTGGGAGCAGCCTCACCTCTCCACACATCTGACCTGTAACTTTCTCTGGTGGGTCACCTTCTTGTCTCCATGGAGATATTATGTGTAAATCCATATTATAGACCATGGCAGGCAAATATATAACATCACCACAGAGAAAAACAAGTGGTGGATCCCCTACCTGAAAAGTTCCACCGTGCAAATGTAAATTATGACATTTTAGGTGGCGTTCATATTCTACAATTTGATATGTTATACTTTCAGAGAGGGCATGGTCTTAGTTTATGACCCGTTGGGAGATTCACTATTTTTGAAATCAATGGAAAAATCTCCGAACATTGAACCTGGTCATTATCTTTTTGTTGGCTCCACAAATTTGCCATGCTGTATAAATTTCATGACTTAAAGTTATTTCACAGACAAGACTCATGCCTTTTCACTTGAATAATAGAAACCACTCTATGCTGTGAAAAAAAAAAAAAAGATTCACATGTTTATTTATGCTGACAGAGAAGCTGCTGCGTGAATCCGAGAGCTAAAAAATAAACTTTAGCAAAACATGGGCTCTTAAATAAAGCCATAGCAATGTTTTCTTAATGTTGGTATAATCTCCAAAACAAAACGCATCCTTTTGTCTACAAGGTCTGTTGTATCTGATACTGTAGGTCCTGTTCAAAGCAGGTATCTTTGACCTTTGACCCCTTGCATCTCTACAGTGATAACCAACTCTCTTCCACTGGGGCTGGAATGTAGCCCAGGCTTTCACCTCCCGTGTATGTATTTGTGTGTGGTAGGATTGACATCACTCACCTCTCTGACCCCCAGGACAACAGTAGCCCCATGAACCTCTTGGTCGTTATGGACGCGACCTCCCACGACCACCTCTCCATCACACGCTGCCTCAGTGAACCCACAGGCGAGCTACAATTAACTGAGTTAGCCTTTCACATGCTAGTCCATCGCTAAAGGAAGTGCGCCGGGGAAATCCTGCACCCATTTGTTGTGCGATCCATCAAAGTCCTTTCCTTGCCTTCTCTTTCTCTGGAAGATCTGATCAATTAGCTGCATTGTGCTGGCTCTGATGCAAGGTGGTGAAAGTTGTATGACAATGAACGGCAGATGAAAGCCAGTTGGTTTACCTCTACTGTACTGGGGCAGATACAGATGGATGGACAGTGCTGACCTCAGGCTATTGTTACATGGTTGGGAGGTTGCTTTACATCTGCTGCCCACTGGGGCCATTGCTTCAACAAAATACTCAATTCTTCCAGCTATTGTCTGCATAATAAGATACACCAATGTGTTAACATATATGAATATGAAAGAATCACTTGATTTATTGGGGATTTTCTGCTTGGATTAGTCTCACTACCAGACTATTTATATATTAACTCACAACACACACAGGTCTGGACAGTTAGTCTCTTTCATCCACCAGTATATTCAGATATACAATGTTACACAAAAAAGTTGTACTCCTCTTGAGCAGAATTGCCAGATTTGGTTCCATACATAAAGTCTCTTTATATGTTTGAAATCCAGCTGAAAGTATTCCTCATTTCCTTTACCTTCTTACATTTTTGTCATGATGTAAATTAAACTGCCCAAATAGTCCATGGTTCCTGATCAATAATTTTGCAAGTCAAATTAGTTATGATGAATTCCCATTTAAAGTACAAAATTAGACACTTCACTCCCTTCACTTCCTTAAAAACAAAAGCAAATTAATGTTAACGGACTATCGTTTAGGTTGGCAGGTTACATAAAGTAAATAAAAAATAAATATTAAAATGTCAATATTTCCTTTTTTCTTTTTTACATATAATCCAGATGGTCTTGGTTTTGTTTCTCTAAAGATTTGAATCAAATTGTATTATCTTTTGTGTACAATTCACCTTCACCTTCAAATAAGAATAGAAATATGATCTTGAAAAGATCTAAGATTGAGGTTGGATTGCATAATTGTCTCCACAGTTATTGGTCAGTCAATTTTTCTCAAGTTAACTTGGATGGCACTGTTCTCAGTTCAGGTCCCTGCGTGTGCAGAAGTCCATTCTAGCCTTCCAGTCTCTCCAATGAACTTATTAACAGCTCCATGACTTCTTAAATTAAATATTTACCATTTAAATAATTTGGTTTTCAACTCAATAAACATGTTGAATAAATTCAGGAAACACTGAATACAAATGTCACTTTTCCCTCGTCTGACTTTTAATCCTCTTTTTCATCCTCACAAATGGATTTACTTTCAAAGCCTGACATGGTTGTGGTTTGGTTTTCTTTGTTGATTTGTATCAAACGTATCTTACATTTCTAACAATTGAATTTCACATATCACATAATTTACATTACCTTTTCCTTTTCCTTCCAAATATTACTTGTTGTATTTTATACTTTTACATGTTTTACAGATACATCCAAGTTCATGGGCAAAGCGCAACGCAGGTTTGAAGAATGAGAAGAAGCATTCATAATCTTATCTCTTGGACATTTGTTTATGCCACTGCTTGTCAAACATTTGATCTTTTTTATTCAATAGTTTATCATCCATTTGTTCCAAAGAGCTGCATGAAAATCCCATAACAGCCATTTTTGAGGCTTTAGGGGGGGGGTTCGTCATCTGAGAACCCTGAGCAAACCTGAAAATGCGGCCATTATTTCTGAGGGACCTTGATGTCTAGTCTGTTTTGAGCTGAAGCTGCCTATGTTGTTCAAAACATGTGCATCGTGCTCTAGTGCTATATGCAGCTATTTATAAGTTGCTTGGGATCTTGTCCATTAGTTGCGTCAGGCTAGCTTGCCGTTATTTCTTGTCATTGTGTGACCTGCATGTTATTTATTTCCTTGCTCAGTTTGTCATATTATGATTACTGTCCCGAACTTCAACTCTTAGCTTTTTAATTACCTCGGAGTTCTTGTTAGCCATGGTGTTGTTGGTAATGTTAGGCTGGTCCCAATCACTGCCACTTTGCACTGGTGGCTATGCTTGCAAAAATGATCTTTTACGATATATCTTTCACAATTAGGTAAGGTTAGAGTTAGTATGGGCTTGTACAAATAAAATTACATTCAGAACAGTGCACATTTAGTGAGTTTTTGGGATGTTCAAGGCTAAGGTGGATGAGAAGCTTTCCTGTGACCGTCTGGACTGTCTTTATATGGCCTGCACTTCCACATTACACATCATGTTACCTGATCGACTTCAAATACTGCTGTTTGGGCCATCCTCAAAATCATATTAAAAAGGTCATAGAACATTTATTTACTTAGGCTACAACGTCTCCTTTCTCCTTATCAGCTAAACTCTTGTCCCTGATAAATCTTGGTTGTTCCCCAAACACACGTCTTATTCTTGGCCCATGTTTGAGCGCCATCAGACAAACAGAGATGCGTCTAATGGCTCCCTTCAGATAGCCGCGGCAGAGGAGGGTAAATATGATAAAAGTATATTAGATAAAGTGCAGAGGAACTGGGCTGGCGGGTGGTCCAGTGTGCTGCCTCAGTTTGCTCAGTGTTAAACCAATAAGATAAGATGGCCCAGGCCTCACTCCATCCGTAGATAAGGCTCAGATCCCTGATGTTCAGTTAGATAATGTTAGATGTGTTCAAAAGTCTCCAGCGGTGTTTACAAGCGCTTAATGCAGGTGGAGTTTAGAGAAGAAAAATACTCAGTCTGCAAATGTTACTTCTAGTTCCTTTAAAGAATGTAACGACAACAGTGTTGTAATGCGTGGATCTATACAACATTATGATATATATTATAATAGTTCAAGCTAAGGTGGAGTGAAATTAATAATAGCCGTGGTAAAATTCTGAGTAGTAGAGATGTTTCCATGCGTTTTAATACTCACTACATACGGACGACATTGCTGTATTTTCATTCATTCATTAATGTTCTACTGCTTGTTCCCATTGGGTGCTGCAGGTGACTGGAGCCATCCCAGTGACTTTGGGGCTTAGGCAGGATACCCCTATTAGCCCGCTCATCGCAGAGACACAGATAAGGACAGACAACCATTCACTCTCACATTCATTCACAAGGGGTGCTAACATATGCATGACTTTGGACGGTGGGTATTTATTTAATGGAGGATGAATAAAAAGGTTTAGTGTGGGGGTTATTGATTCAAGTGCGCACATCCTGTTGTATCTCTGAGCAACCAACGTACCTACATTGCCGCACACATGCTGAACACGCATCAGAACCTTTGCACACTTCTCCAATTCTTTACAGAGAGTGAGTCTGGTTATCACTTCCTCTATCGATCTTCAAGTCAAACTCAAAAAATACCAGATGAGTCATCATATGTTTATTTATGTGACGCATGTGAAACAAATGAGCTCATTGATTATATACCATCATACAGTGTTTTATGCTTCGCTTACTGATTCTGTAGAAATTTGCAATGTTTTTCAATCCCCTCTGAAACTGTATTACTTTCTTTTTCCATGTAAGAGGCATGTTTGTTTTAATTCGGACGGACCATGCATTTCCCTGATTGGCTAATCCATTTCTTAATGAGGTTTTATGTCTATCTGAATTTGGAAAGATGAAACCGGTCACCAGACTGATATCGATCTGGATTTAAAAAAAAAAAAAGCTGAAATATATCCTTCTGGACTTTCCAGGCAATCCAAACTTTCCCACCAAAACATAAAAGTTGTGCTTTTAATGATTTTATGATGTCATAATCTCATTGGGGAGAAATTAAATATTGAACCTTGTTGTTATTTGTCGAACAAACACAAAAAAAACCATTAAACTTTTACTTCTATTTCTATTTCTGAACTGCATCTGTGCTCAGTTTTGATGAGCCAGACCCATTAGTATCAGTTGTAGTGGTAGTAAGCATAACATTAGCTGTAGAATAATTAAGGATGCCACCTTTTTAATATGTCTCCCCACCACATGGCTATCCCCAGGGGATTTTTTAATTTTTAATTTAAGTTAATATGTGTGCATGTGATTTCCTTCCAACTATAAAAAAAAATTGTACGTCATCTGTTGTGGCATTTGGCATTCTACATGTTTAGTTTAGCAAATGTGTTTACCGCCTATTTACAAACTCTCTATTTTGTTTGCCATGAATTTGAATGCCGTTTTGGTTTTGGAAAATTGCTTACTGAGAACACTCCCTCAAACATCTTGTGATTATTTTTTTCTGCAATCATGCCAAATTTATTTCAATTCTGGAACATGGCAGAGCGTTTTCTGTTTATTTACCTGTTGACAAACCCTGGAAGGTTTGTCTTAGCTCCTGGTACTCTTGATCTCATTTTGGGTTTGGTTGCTTTTCAGACCTGGTAAATTAATATGTGTGAAGGGGAATTCGTTAAGTCTTGCTTGCACATCGGACTTGACTGCGACGGCATCCCCAGGAAGAGCGAGGGTGCAATTCTGGGCTTGAAAGGCACCATCTGTTCCCTGTGACAGTAATGAAGTGAGGGGTATTGTGGCACAGAGCCGCAGTCCTATTCATCAGAGTGGTGGGCAGGCTAAGAATATTCCCCCTCCTGCCTTTTAGGGATACCTCCACACACACGCACATATGCTAGCCTTCCATGTTAGTAAAGGATGGACCATTGACTTACACGAGTGCCTTGACTAGAGCTGGAGATTGATCCTTTTCCATGTGCACAAATCCAAGATCCTGTAGTGCTTTATATTGTTCAAGTTATTTTTCCAATATTTCCATCAAAACAGTGTTGTAAATACTCAAATGTCAAGTTGACTCTAATCCCTTACTTTTTTAAAGCAAAGGAAATGGTAAGGGTAGATGGAGGATTGTTTAATCACATCAGAACATTCATTTCAATGTTTTTACTCATCTTGGGAGGCTTTGAGAAGTTCTACAGGGTTGCTAGTAAGTACTTGTGAAAGGTTGTAGCTTTACTAGCTCAGTTCATGGTTTCAAAAACTGAATTTTGCCAAGCTTCAAAAAGACAAGAGAGGAAAACTTTATCAGCAGGGACTGGAAACATCTGAAGGTCCTCGTTGGAGTCAGCTAAACACAAGCCATCACAGGACAGTTGTCTTCACGCTCTCCCAGCATGCACCACTAAACTCCACGCTGGCAGGGATGGTGGCAGGGAATTTGCATTGAGACTAAAAGTGTCAGTCACAATTACCAAACTCAGAGATAGGGGATTATTTTTCACAGCACACAAATTTGCAAATTTAAAGGTCTAAATTGATGGAAGATATGGATTTCTGCAACTAAACGGACCAGTAGTGAGTCAAGCCTCAAGTTAATTAAGATATAAATGTATTTCTGTATTAATTTGGGTTTACATTTGAAGAATGATGTAACCAGCATCACATAACAATTCAAAATCTTTATAAAAATGATGTAATGGCATGAAGATTGAAATGCACTTGTGGTTATGGTTATAGTTATGGTCATACCTGCTTGTCTATGCCCGATCTTGTCAGATTTCTGAAGCTAAGCAAGTGGTTAGTGCTTGGATGAGAGACCGCTGAAACATCAAGGGCCACAGTGGGGCAGCAGCAGCTCTAGTGCAGACTGTTCTTGTGTCCTTAGGCAAGACACTTTTCCCACATTTCCTGAATCTGGTGTGTGGGCTGATGGTGCAGATTGGCAGCCTCTATTCTGTCAGTCTGCTCTAAGGCAGCAATGGCTTCAGTAGTGGCTTACCACCATTGCATGTGGAGTGAATGAACAATGCACGATGAGCTGTCTTTGAGTTGAGTCCAAAAAAACCCAAATGTACTATGATGATAAAATGACAAACTAAAGTTAAACCAATGTTTATTGGACGTTTATTACATTGACATGAGTGAATTAGCAGGCTAGTACAACAACTTCACATTAAATAGAGTAACATTTTTAACAATTTTATCAAGATCACATGATTTTACAATGTCAAGATCAGTAAATGCTATATAAGTATACTGTATTTCTCACAAACATCCCCAGAAACACTTTTTGATTGTATTAGAGGTGAAAGTGAATCCGATTTCGAAGATTTAAGGTACAATCTATGTGATCTAAACTCTTTAAGAGCACAGGTAATGATCACTCATGTCGTTAATTATAAAGATTATTTTTTAAGATGTGTTGTTATTAGCGTCTTCATTAAATGAAAAAGATAATCCTCAAAAGCTAAATATCAGGCTTGTGGTCAGTCATTACTGCTTTTTTCCCATTTTAACTGCAACAGTTCCCATTCCCCTTGTACATGAGGCCTCGTAATATGTAACTGAAAAGGGACTTTCCACATATAAACTACTTGAGCTTCCGTGTTAGAGAAGACATATAAAAAAACAAACAAGCCACACCTTTCACCTTCAGTGACCTCACCATGTACACTATGTAAATACAGGACACAGAGGGTACAATGCACATAACTGCTGAATGAGTGTATGCAAAACCACTGGCCAACAGTCATTTAGTGACATAATGTAGCGAAGTATTGACTCATAGGAATCCTTCACACAGCCTTATCGCCACATTGTACCTGGTCCACACTCACATTTGCATTTCTGTCACGTTATTCACCTGGTTTCTGAAGTTCCCAGTTTTGGACATTCAACACTAACATGCTATAAATAAGTTGAAATGTTAAAATCTATTAAGGTGTCTTCATGAACAGTTGTATAACTTTGTGTATGAATAATAATAATATTCAATAATATGAATAATCAACTTCCCTTTTGGAGAATAAGTTGTTACATTACAAAGAAAAGCTTCTCTACACAGACTGCGCTAGGTAAACTGTAAAATAAACAGATGCTTTGAAGAGTAGGTTTGAGTTACAATTACTCTACAAGACTCTAATGACAGCTGCTTTATTGGACCATGGCAAAGCTCTGTATCTTCCTTAAAGGTGCAGGGTGCAACTTTTAAGGGTCCCTGCTTTCTCAATGGAGATGTTATTATTTTCTCTTTGTACCATATGGTATTTAACATATCTACAATAATCACAATTTGCATAGTTTTGAACATTAAAAATACATTTCAGCCCATAATACTTTTATCAATGCTTGTATCATTCTGAATGAGTTTGTACAGTAAACTCTTTTGCCTTCCTTCCATCCTTCTGTCATTCCCACGTCGTTGCTGATCTATTAGACAAACCATGTGCTCTTTGTGTAAATGATTAGGATGATTGTGCAAACATGAGCTGCTTGATTCTCTGTGTTTGAGCAGACAGGGCTTTCCTCGGCCTCCTCACTAATATTGACTCTTATCTCCTAATCCCTCAGTGTCTTGCATGGTCTCACAACTCTGAATGCTGTCTTTAAATTGGTCATATATGGCACGGTCTTTCCTCTATTCATTTTGAAGTCCAACATCAATGCCATCTACTTTCTATTTTGTTTTGTAGCTGCAAAAAGCCTATAAACCTGTTTTGAAAATGTATAACTAGGTGTATTTAAAATGTAATGTAATTTCCAGCTTTATTGTTATTTTTAAATTATTAAACAGTTCCCTTTGATCCAAAATACTTCTTCAAAGCCTTGTTTACAAGACAACTGTGGTCAGGAAAATGCACCAAGCATGCTTAATTCAATCTGCATTTAAACGTAAATAACGAGGTTTGAAGAGAAACAATTTTAGGTGTGAAAAGCTGCAGTACATGTATTTGGCCGCGACACCATGCTGTGCTCCCTAATGATTGACTGCACTACATCGCAGAAGTAATCTTACATCTTGTTTACATCTTAGATAAACATTTCAGAGCATGTGCTGGGGTGCCACTGACACATTCTGAGGTAAAAATAAGCAAGTAAGTTTCTTGTGTGGATATAAATGTATGTACGTATAAATGTATAAATGGTTCAACTCAATTTATTTTGTAATGCTCAAAATCACAAGAACAGTTGCCTTGATGGGCCACAGGTAGAAAGCAGTTCAAATAAATAATGTTCAACAGAATTTAGCAAGTGGATAAATGTCCCGGAGCATCCTTGACCCTCCTTCTCAGCGAGGAAAAACTACATAAAACCCTGTGGGTGAAAATAGAAACCTCAAAGAGAACCTCAGTGAAGGAGAGAACCTACTCCCACAGACGGACAGATGGTCCAGGACTGACGCATCCACTTGGACCAGAACCACTCAAGAGGAAGGAAGGTGGTTTGGTTAATGATAAAATTAACCAAACTCGGATTGCCTCTGACTTATCTCGTGGACCCAGACATGCCCCTGAGCTGATCTCCTGTGTTGATGGGCTTTGTAAAGCAAATTCGCCAAAGTCACTCTCTCTGTTCTGCCATCGCACAAAGAGACCAACCACACCGGAAACACAACATAAACTCCACGGCCGCAAATGTAGATTGAACATGTTGGACACGACGCGCGTCCACTGCTGACATTATTTTTTTCAGATGCACAAGGCATCCATGGCACACGATCGAAGTGTCTGTCCTCAAAATGCAGAGATGTCCCACTAGGGGCATCAGGCGCGAATTTGACTCTGCAGTTTGAACGCAGAATGAAAGTGTTTTATTTTGTAATCATGGGTCATTTGCTTGCTGCCTGCAGCCAATCGCTGCATAGATCAGGGCTGTGCGCTCATGCCTCGTGAGACCAGTTTTTCCAGTATTTGTGAACTCAGAACAGCCACCCATCCCCAAAGAAACTACCTCCTCCAGCGTTTTCAGTAGAGTGCAAACTAAAAGCAGCTTCAATGAACACGTAGCTAGTTGTTGCATGTGTAAAAGACCAGAAAATCCGATATCAAAACTTTGTGGATTTGTGAAAACCTGTGGCCGTGTACACAGCCCTATTCTCTGTGACAAGTGTGTCTGATCACCCAGTGTCACCACACTCTCTGCTGCGTCTCTAGCCGAAGTCAAATATTAACGTGCTATCAGATTTGTTTATTACAGTTTTTCTCCAGTGGTTTGGCTCATTTCTTGAAACAGAAATTACATTCTCAAAACTCTAAGATCATTTGGCAAAACAGTCTTACAGTTCTGCACAACATTATAGCTCACCTGCAAAAGCTCATATCTCTCCCAAAACTGTTCACTCATACTTCAGTCTAAACCCCTTTCCCATTTAAATAGTCAGTGCCTCCAAAATGGCTAAGATCCTTCTCAATTGCTTTGGCTCATTTCTTGCAACAGACTAGACGTTCTCAACATTCTTAGTTGTTTTACCAAAATGTATCTGGATGGTTGATCACAACAACATGGTTCACCTGCAAAACCACACATCTCTCCCAAAACAGTTTGTCAAAACTACATTATTTCTAATATGAATAGTCAGTGCCCCCAAAATGAATTGTCCCCTTGGCATTGTGTAAGCACTGCACGTCAAAATGTTTAGATGTTGTGTCACTGGCAGAGGACCAGCTCACACTGGACAGAAAACAAGGATTTTACAGTAGCCTCCAAGGTTTGAAATCACAGATTGCACTCATACTACCAAGGAAATTCTAACCATATTCATACACATAAAGTAAGTTCCATACATATGTAAAAATAAAATTTACATTACAGTAATAAACTGTAATATAGTAACAAACACAAAATAAAAAAAACAAGGACTTATTCAATTCAATTTATATATTCCAAGAAATTCATATATGGTATTCATAGTATTATATTCTTGACCAATTTTGACAATTGAACAGACTATTGTGCATGTGAGGACTTATACAATGAGATCATGCTAACATGTTTTGGAGAGAATGGTCATTAGCCTGAGAATCAACTAATCAGTTTTGATCTACAAGATCTATTCATTTGAAAAATGTGCTAAATGTAGGCTATAACTGTGAACTGTAGGCGACTTGTACTTAATCATTTGCAAAGATGCACTGAGACAATTGAGACATGTATTAAGACATCTGCCATTTGATCAAATGAAAGAGAAATGACATTCTGTTGTGAACAATTGCCAAGAGGTTTGGAGGATTGTCCATGTTATTTTGAAAATGTAATTTCAGTTTCAAGAAATGAGCCAAACCAATAGAGAAAAACTGTAAACAAAGGTTATTGGCCATCTTTCAATTAGAACAAAACCAAACTTCACTCACCTCGGATTAAACAGCATTTAATCTTCACTTATTGAGTCTGCAGACATTTGCACTGTTTTTTCAGTCCCTGGGACATATGTTTCTTTTCTTTTTTTTTCCCCTGTAAGCAGCCATGTTTCTTTTGATACAAATGGACGATGCATGTCCTTGATTGGCTGATCAGTTATGGATGATGCCACAATTTTTGGTATTGATACCAAGTTCTTTGGGCGTGTTTATTCCCACACTGATGCCGATACAAAAAAACACATTTTAAGGCATTTCAAATAAATGTATGTATTTAAAAAAAAGCTCTAAAGGATAAACAGAACACCTAACAGTCTGCAGCTGCTGAGTGTGTTTGACACAATATAGTGAAGAAATGGACCTTGAATTAATGCCTACTCCTATAATTGCTAATATGCTCATTCCTATCGATATTTGAATGGCATTATCAATACCCACATTTTACAGAGTCAGTATCGATATATTGATATTTTGGTACTCCCATCCCTAAGAGGTATATCATTCTGGACTTTCCAGGCAAAAAGCAATGCTACAATGTCATTAAAAATATATATTAAATCAAATCAATAAAAAATGGTCAGGCGAAAACTGTGAACTGAATCACACAATGTATTTATCATAAATTATGTCAAAATCTCGTCTTGTCTCGTTCACTTGGGTCCATTCTCAATCCAGTCTCATCTTGCACTCCAAATGCATCATAAACCATGGTATAAACTCGTTTGCCAAGTTTCCTGGTACGTAAATTAAGCCATCAGTCATATTCTTATTAATAGCTTTATTTGCTGTGACAGTGAAGAATCTCGACAGTTCATTGCCTTACCTTAGACATATTTGGGGTTTTTTCATCCGCAAACCCCCATCAGCCTCAAATGACGCACAATGCAGTTCATTCACTTGTTGTGTGAGTTGTTTGTATGTCCTCTATCTTTACACTACATCAACACCGGCTTTGTACACTGGTGCCCTCTGTGACCCCAGACTTCCCCCTCCCCTGGCGCTTCCTCCTCTACACATAAACAGAATTTGCATGTTGGCGTGACCACACATGATTGTGTTTGTAATGGTGTAATGGTGCCACTTTCAGTGCTTAGTTGGTTGTTTGGGATATCTGGACTTGCTCGGGTGGTTGCAAAATGCTAATGAGCAAAGGTCGCCTCCCTCCCACTGACAGTACTTTTGCACAATAAAGACATCATAAGATTTCCTGGGAATTGTTTGTAAACAAAGTTAGACTCCTGACCCATTTACTTTTTCTTGTACCTCATCACGCCATCACAACATTCACACAGAAATGAAAACGTTAATTATTGTTTAAATAAATTGCATGTAAATGACGATACACTGAAAACATTAGGACCATAATTCTGTAAAGCTTGACCAATGACATTCAGGTTACATAACTCATACATTAGCGCATAAAGTACTTTTTTGTTGATTGGGGAAACAGGGGCACCAGGTAGAAACCCCTAAGTGTAATAATACAATGGAATTGAACTTGAGGCCTGGCTTCGATGAAAATCTTGGAATAGCACCGCTGATTCTTAGATAGATAGATAGATTAACAGATACTGCTATGAGCATACAACATTTTGAGTAATTCTGTGATGATTTGAAGAATAAAACCTTGTGGTAAAAGCTATTCTTTGAGCTGTGACTGACTGAGCGCTCCACAATTCTAAAAGATAGAACCCAAAAAACTTCAACCTAAATGCTCACAGAATCACTGACCTTTCACTCTTGAGTACCATATGTTCTCAATAAAAAGACCTACCATTGCTCCAGGATTAGTTTTTTATTTTTAATGGAAATCCTGCTTATTATACCTTCAAGTACAGTGTGGAGAACATACGGTGGCTTTCCTCGCAACAATTCCTCCATTCAACTATTCACCCAAGTTTTAGTATCACAATCCGGAACAAAATGGCGCATTTGCACTTTTTCTTTTTTAACAGAGTCTTTTCCCTGCACAAAAAGAAAGTTATAAAGTCATTGTTGTCCTTTGCAGTTTTACAAATTGCCTCTTTTTTAACGGCCTTGCATCTCTGAGCTTGAATTCGCCCTCCTCTCTTAGCCCCACCCATTTTCTTATGTACAGGCTTGTGCTGATAGTGGCCCAGTGTATAGGGGCCTACTTTGCATTTTTCTGTCTATCTGTGAAGCCCTTGGTATAGAAAGTTCCCCCTCCCAATCCACCCGCTAGCGTCCCTCCCCAGGATAAGTCTACTATCATGCTAATGCCCATGTCCTGGGACTAATAGCCCCCTTTTACACTGGCTGTTTTCATTCCACTTGCTACGCTAAAGGGTTTAGCGGCGAGCCCCTTTTTGTCTTCCCTAAACTTTTAAACAGGATAAATATTTCTGTCATTCGTTGGGCCGCGCTCAAGTTGAAGGCAGTTTTCTTTCTTTTTCACTTTTTTTCGGGGGAATAATTGGCTCCAATGGGCTTGTTGTTACGCTGTCTGTAAATACACCAGGCGAGATGCAAGCAATTACAAAAACTGGAGGCAAAAAAGGGGAGGGGTTTTGTTGTGCATTTGTGTGAAAGTATGCAAGACGCCTGTGTGGAATCATTTCGATAAGGACGTCTTTGGCATCAGTGACCGTTGAAGATGTAAAAGAGCCTAATCTCCAGCCTCCAGGCAGTCATACAAACTAATACGACAAATAGGATAATAAAACAGGGACACAGAAACAGTTGTTTGTGTATCTGAGGACTCTTAACTGCTGATAACAGAGCATTGTAGCGTCAATAATAAAAGCATAAAGAGCTTGGGATACAGCTATGGTTTCTAAGATCCATAAAATCTTAAGAAATACGGCTGTTACATGCATACATAAATCTGAAGTGTTTTAGTAATTGTATGATTACTTTACTGTGAAAATAAACCTGTGTCCAGCTGTTTATTTTAAATTTTCCTTTTTCTAAAAAGTGGTGTCTGAAAAGGGCTTTTATGAACAACCCATTCTGTAATTGCCTTTTTGCATGCATGCTATTGTCACTTAAAAGTATTATCTTGACTCTTCTATTGATAATTAATAGCACCGTATATTGTCTCAATGAGAAATAGACTGGGAGGTTATATGTTATAAGAACAGCTTGAAGTCTTGTCAGTATTTGCTCCTTAAATTCATTGAGAAATTCCTAACGAAAGTCTCAGCTGTGAGACCCGGAAATCATCATCACCGACAAAGTTGTATTTTTTTTGTCCCTGTTATGCCACAACCTTTTTCTCTGCTACCTCCCAGTAAACTTGCTTAAGTACGTGCCTTTTAATCTCAAGTAAACATGTGAACGTTGCTGCATGTCTTTCATCCACTTTATTTTGGGTTCAGCTTATCTTTCTGTACGGTAAACAATCAACAACTCAAATTTTATAGGTTAACGATTCTTCCAGTATTTACATCTAGAACATGTCTGTTACTGGTCTGAACAACCACTTTGTACTGATTTTTGCCTGAGAGAAAAAAAAGAAGTCATTTTTATTGGCATTTGTGAAGCTGGCATGCTACCAAGTAGACTAAGAATGAGGAGTGATTGCATAATTTATCGTCTTATGTGAAGTAGGGTCTATCACGTATTTTCTAACAGACCGGACTCTTTGAATGCACTAATTGCATGATCTTTTATTTACTTTTGTGGTCCCACTGACATGCAAGAAAGTGTTAGGTTTGCATTTGTGGGTTAGATGCCGACAGTAGTGTTCTATAAGTTGGCGTGGGATCTGACAGGCAGACAGGTACGGTCATGTCTCAAATGTAAAGGTGGGAAGAAGAAAGGTGAGAATAAGAAAGTGTCCTGGGGTGAAAGGGAAGATTGGGAAAAAATGTAAAATTAAAAATATTGAAAAGAGTTGTCTTTTCATTTTAATGTGAACTGTTTCCCACACATTTTGTGTCTTCTGCTTATTCTGAATTATGTTGCAATGTTATGTATGGGAAAACAATAGACCCCTCACAATATCGACTACCGTTCCTGTTGCCTCAAAAGTTAATTGCAGATCTTCACTCACTGTCCCGCTCATTCAACAGGGCGAATTAGTTGAGACCTGCTAAAATAAATCAATATTTAAAGAACAAGTAGTTGTTATAAGGCAACAGGAACTAGCCGGGCAGTATTGTGAAAAGGGCCCATTGTTGCAGTATATTTGCTGAAAACTGTTCACTTCGCTTCACTTTTGGAGACCCCAAAAACCCAGGAGTGTGCAGTCACTCCACTTCTCATCTGTAGCTTCCAGTTCAAAGGTGCACAGTGTTCCTCCTCGGTCCATGTTCCACTTGCATGATCTGACTGTCACTTTGTGTCTGTTTACACTGCTCTGTCCCTTGTGTCTGCCTGTGCTGGTCCACACAGACACCTTCCAGGGCTAACTCTTCACTCTCCACTGGAAGAATGCTTGCCCCGAGCTGCGGAGACTGACTGGAGATGAGCCAATGCATTTTGACAGCCCTGTGAAGCATGAGAAGGCTACTGGCTGCCCCCGTAGAGGACACCCAAAACCCTGCATGCATGCACCCATTCACATGAGTGTCATGTGTAACCCAAATGTGCAGACTTTATTTCAATGATTTCTCTTGCATTTGTGTATTCCCTTGAGCCAATACAGTGGACAGGTTTAGGCAAATGTGCAAATGTGAAGCCAAGATTTGGAACGAAGGGGTGCGTTGCCCATAGCTAGTATTCTCAACTATAGGTACTATTTTCTATACTTGATATATAATTTTATGATTTATTAGTTCACTTTTTATGATTCAATCATTCACTCTTCACTGCAGAACTAGTTGACTTCTGAATGATCCCTAAAGACTCTTTCAGGCGTGACATGTTGCCTCACACAGCCAGATACCAATAAAAAATAATTTAATCTTCAATAAGTCAGCAAAATTAAACCATGAATTTTGACATTTTCACGACACAGAAACAAATGGTTGCTGTTTATTTTCATCCCTTTTGCCAGTATTTGCCAAGTATTTATAGTCAATATCTAACTTTGAGCTCTATTTTCTAAAGTTTATAATTTAAGAAGAACTTGTAGCTTGTGGTTAAAAATGTCATTGTGAAATTGTTGAGGCCCCGCAATATTTTTCGTACAGTTTGCCCTGAATAGAATAGATTTCCACAATAATAACTGGCACTAACCACTGTGTTATAAATGTGTTTTATAACAGAGCTCCGGTCAGTGTGGCGTCATTAGTAAATATAGACCAGTGGAGTGCTCTAACGGGACCGGACCTATCTGCAGTGGTAGCTCCCTAACTTCAGGAAATAAGCTTGCTTAAATCAAGAGAATATTGTTTTGTTTTTTTGCTTCTCTAAGTTCAAATTTAAAGTAATGAATGCAAACAACCCTATCCCAGATTTTGAAAACCATGATTCGGCAACATGTTTCCGTCTTGCCCTGCTCTCTGGTCTTAGCCCGAGAACGGTCTTACCCCGCTCTCTGGTCTTACCCCACTCTCTGGTCATGCCCCGCTCTCTAGTCTTACCCCACTCTCTGGTCATGCCCCGCTCTCTAGTCTTACCCCACTCTCTGGTCTTACCCCACTCTCTGGTCTTGTCCCGCTCTCTGGTCTTACCCCTCTCTCTGATCATGCCCTGCTCTCTGGTCTTGCCCTGCTCTCTGATCATGCCCCGCTCTCTGGTCTTGTCCCGCTCTCTGGTCTTGCCCCGCTCTCTAGTCATGCCCCGCTCTCTGCTCTTGCCCTGCTCTCTGGTCTTGCCCCGCTCTCTGGTCTTGCCCCACTCTCTGGTCATGCCCCGCTCTCTGGTCTTACCCCACTCTCTGGTCATGCCCCGCTCTCTAGTCTTACCCCACTCTCTGGTCTTACCCCACTCTCTGGTCTTGTCCCGCTCACTTGTCATACCCCACTCTCGGTTCTTGCCCCGCTCTCTGGTCTTGCCCTGCTCTCTGATCATGCCCCGCTCTCTGGTCTTGCCCTGCTCTCTGGTCTTACCCCTCTCTCTGATCATGCCCCGCTCTCTGGTCTTGTCCCGTTCTCTGGTCTTACCCCTCTCTCTGATCATGCCCCGCTCTCTGGTCTTGCCCTGCTCTCTGGTCTTGCCCCACTCTCTGGCCATGCCCCGCTCTCTGCTCTTGCCCTGCTCTCTGGTCTTGCCCCGCTCTCTAGTCATGCCCCTCTCTCTGGTCTTGTCCCACTCTCTGGTCATGCCCCGCTCTCTAGTCTTACCCCACTCTCTGGTCTTACCCCGCTCTCTGGTCTTGCCCCGCTCTCTGGTCTTGCCCCGCTCTCTGGTCATGCCCCGCTCTCTGCTCTTGCCCCGCTCTCTGGTCATGCCCTGCTCTCTAGTCTTACCCCACTCTCTGGTCTTACCCCGCTCTCTGGTCTTGCCCCACTCTCTGGTCTTACCCCGCTCTCTGGTCTTGCCCCACTCTCTGGTCTTACCACGCTCTCCAGTCATGCTCTCTGGTCTTGTCCCTGCTCACTCGCCTGCTGGAGGACCTCAGGGCAGGCTTCTTTAGAAAAGGCACATGCTGAAGGTCCTTGGTAACTTGAAGAACACAAGAAAAAAGACATTCATAAGTCATTATTTTAAAACATTTTCAAAGCATGTGCTGATTTCTTTCCCATACGTAGCAGCCAAGGGAGTTTTCTTCAGGGTGTTATTTGCTGTTACGTTGTTATAACGCAGTCAGTCATTAGCAGAAGCGACCCGAGCCGGCCCAAAGTGAACCGGTCTGAGGGACCAGGTCTATTGAAATGCGGCTTGTGTTTGACAAAAGTTTGCCAATGCAAATGTACTAGCAGCTATCAAACGTCTTCAGCCCCTCGTTTGCACCCATTCGGTTCTTTGACTTGCATGTTTACTAGAACAAGAGGAAAGAAAAGGATAAATCTCCAAGAAATTATTATATTTGTTAGTCTCCAATGAGGCATGTAAACCCAAATGTGTGTGTGTTGACTGACGGGTCCGTTACCTGTCAGTGACTCTTTTCTTTCCATATTCTGACCCCCTTCCTCCCCGTCGTTCCCCCTCGCTCCCTCAGGCCTCACATGAACTCCAAACCGCACAGTGAAATGTCAGGTTAAAATCATTAGTGGGATGTACAGTGGGCCGTACTGTACAGTAGATGTGAATCCCTGAAGGCCCGTCTACACTGACAGAAGTGGCACGTGCATAAATAAATAAACCATTTATAATGATTTATTTCTTTACATCTGATTTTTTTTAAATAAATAAACCTGTATAGTACTGCTGAAAACTAACTTTCAATTGGTTCCGCAGTTTTTCTGGTCACAATAACATAGTGCTAACAAAACACAGTGTATTGATGTCAATGGGAGATTATTCCAGAGTTATCTTATATTTAAAGCAAGTCTGACCCGTTTGGTTAAACATCTGACTAAAATGAGCCCCAATTCAAACTGAAGCTGTTTGTGACGCTTTTGGAGCACAAACTATTGTCTGGACTCTTTATGAAGCTGAGACTCTAGTTTTGGCCTCTGGTGTCTGGTTTACTCTAAATGCACTTGGAAATAAGCTCTGCTCAGAGGAATGTCAGATTTTAAATTCCACCTAAATGTTCTTTGTTGAATATATGAAGTAAAGCTGGTGTTTGTAGATTTTGCTTGATTGACTACTTTTGGCTTTTGTTGGGTTTTGACAATTTCTCTTTCAAAAATGTGTCTTAGGGACATTTAAAAAAAGTCCAGTCGGAATCGATGTAAAACCCCTATTAAATTTTTCAGAATTTTAGTGTAAAACTTAGTAAAAACTGACTCTAATTCATCCCATAATGGTTTATTTGACTGTAAATAAGTGAGTTACAGCCTTCTTTTCATATTTAACATGTCCAGCAGATTGATTGTTTCCTTTTATCAGATGGTGGATAAAAAATAATAAATGAATAAAAAAATCCAATCTCAACTGGTATAGTCAAAAACCTTATTCCACCCTGCCCACTTTTGCCTCTTTTTGCTACTGATCCGCACTCCGCCAATACAGCGCTCGTTGTATTGGCACTTTTGGTTTGGTGGAAACTCTGTTCACGAAAATGGTGAACTATATAAACTATATGGCCCACTATGTAAACATAATATTTCTCAACAAGGCAGATTAATAAAAGTAAAAACAAATAAAGGGTAAAGGCGGGAAGGGGAAATATAAAAGTAAAGGTGAAAGAGGAGTCTTTGGAGTCAACTCGTGAGTGTTTTCATGATGCTTTATTTGAAATGTCCCATAAAGAAAAATGATCCAAGTAGTTAAAGGTTGTGCTTTTAATTAAAAATACTACTTACATCTAATTCCAGAGTTTTTGAGCTCATTAGTGTCATCTCTTAAGTGGATATTATGTGTTCACTTGACTAAAGCACCACTATTATCCTACTGCTCTTTGAGTGACAGTTCGCCTGGAGGGCACTCGTCCAGGTATTCACATAACTCTCTCACGCATCTCCAGCCCATGTACTAACATCTCATCTGTTGTGACAGCCTACAAACTCCTGCATTTATGAGACTGACCACCATGAACCAAGCCATATGTATTCAAAACTATGATTTTCCTCCAGCATGCCTTTAACAGTTTTTCATAATGTGCAGATCATTTTGGGGCGTTCATTTCTGACAACACTTTACAAGCCATTACCTTTCACACGCCAGGCCCAGAGACAGGAGCACGGGAGTGGTTTGCTTTCATGCGTTGAGGTCCTTAAGTGTGTTTATAGTGCACACACCCCCAGTGCCGCGGCCGTTAACTGATTCTAGAGTGGGACAGACAGTGAGTGTAGGAATTCATGTTCATGTTCATGTCTTTAGGGTATGAATTTGTATGCAATAAAAAGCGGTTAACATTGCACAATATTTTTCCCAACAGAAAATGAATGCAAAAACAAATTTACAACACATAATTTACAAAAAAAATGATCATAGTTCTCTTTTTTAAGGTTCTACTTTATAATTCAACGACATAAACATTACAGTCAAGCCTAAATACACATCCATATTAACAATATTTTAAGAATCAAGCCGTGGCCGTAATGTTACAATCCAAATCACTTGAAAGCCCCTATTTGAGCTACGACACAAACACCTGTATTTGTACAGTATGTGTCACATGACCTCTCCCTCAGGACTCTCGGTGACGCTCTCCTCTATATTCCGAGTGCTTTAAACCCCAGAGAAGCAGAGGATTTAGAAGTTTTCTGCAAGCTCTGCACTTTGTGCGGTTTGTTTCTACTAAAACATAGACACAAATGCCCAAAACATTTATTCTTTCAGATGTTTCTCTAACAGCAGCAGAATGTCGACATACTATTTTCAGCTGGAGGATGCATGATATGCACTCTAGTGAGCCGCAACAACTTCATTATTCTATTACATACAGAGCAATTCAGTCACTTACCAGACAATAGTAAGGGGAGGGGTTTGTCAGCAGCCACTTTTAGAATTAAACTAACACATCCAAAATGGTGGAGCCAAATTTAAAAAATAATATCTTTACTAATGCTCATCCTAAACAATGAATTGGGGTAGTCTGCTTTTAGATCATGAAATAATCTCTTACCATATGTAATTTATGGCAACTAATGACAAGTGTCAAGTGTAGTTTGTGGCAAAATTACAGGAGAGGTAATCATGGTGCAGGCGGTGGGATTCCATCAGGGATCACCTCTGGGCTGATTTTTGTTTGCGTATGGCTTGCTTCCGCTACAAAAGTGTCTCCACTGTCTTACGTCAAACGTAGACTCGTTTACATGATCCAGAGTGGAGTCCCAAAGGTACTAGCTTCCAAAGTGGTCTGTCCAATACATTACATATTATAAAGAGATGTTGAAATGTGGCATAGAGGCGCAGAGAAGTGAAATAAATGCAGAAAAAGCTGACTCTAACTTTAGAAATGTCTCACAGCGCCACAAACTTGGATTTTACTAAACATCTTTTTGTGAATTGCTGAGATCGGACTTGTGATTGAAAAACGTTACAGTTTAGGTTTTATTTATTAAGAAACAACTGTTAATTTGGGTGACCCCTGCCCTATGATGGAGAGTATTAGCATTACCTTAGCATTATTACCTTAGCATTAAAACACAGGCCGCTATGAACCTAACCGAGCCAAAGAGCTCCAAGGCGAACCGCTCAAGGGGACTAGAACCAGTTTTGACTTGCCTGATGTATAGACTGACTGTGACGTGACTGATGATGCTGATGCTGTGTGCCCTAACCCTGCATTTAAAGTCTTTTCTACTTTTTTACCAACTATAACTTTTACAGTTCTTCATAACAATAGTACCAGCATGTTTTAATGGATGTTAATGGGACCTTCTTTGCAGTTATGTTTAATTACATACTGTTACATTATATAGCACTCAGTCTTTTAATTACACACACCATGGCATCAGTTCAGTTAAAGTAAATTAAAGTTAAAAGCATAGAAAGAGCAATTAATTTCCTTTTTGTGTAGCTCATATTTATATTTTTATGATTTAGTGCTTTTGGTGCCACCGCAGTTGTCACACCTGAAGCTATGGAGCCGTACACTAAAAAGACTAACCTCTGGCCTACTTTGTAACTTGGAACGACCATTGTCAGTGAGTGTGGGTTTCCCCCAGGAGCAGACTTTGATACTGGGCCAACTTCAGTTAGTTTGAAGTAGATAATACGCAGCCACGCCTTCAAAACAAGGAGTCCGCCGCTGAGCAATAGGGAAATGAGATTAGCGGAAAGGAAAATTATTAGTCTTTAACAGGATGCTCCGGTGAATATAATAAAGAGGGAGAGACTTTGATGTGAGAAGTAATGGTTATGGAGTGTGTTATTTCAAGACATATTGTATGATGGAAAACAAATTATAGTTCTATAAAGAACAAAGATTACTATGAAAGGTTGTGAGTTAATCTTTTTGGTGAAGAGTTCTCTATAAAATATCTAATCTTGGGGCCTGATGAAGAGGAAAAGGGGAGTCTGAGGCAGGTGATGGTTCTACGGCTGTGGTTGAGGACAAGTTGAATGTTTGAGAAGAAAAATATGTAACACAGACAGGGACATAAGGTGATGGAACATGGAGAAAAAAATGATATTCCAGTGCCACTGGGAAAACTCCCACACCTTGTCTAATGTGAAGTCAGGGCAAAAAGGGCCAATTGTGATTTTTTAAAATTCTTTTTTTTTCAATGATCCGATCAGTAGTATTGTATTTATGTATTTAAATTTTGGATTCAAATGTTATGATAAAAAAAGTAATTCTTTTGTGAAATTGAAGTGCTAATATTTTTGTGTGTAAATTAATACTTTTTCTTTCTTATTTTTATTTCTTTCCTTTTTTGAGGGGGTCAGTTGGGTTTATTGGACAGACCAGTGTAGTTTAAAATGGGGGTGAGAGAAGGGAAGACATTCAGAAAATTATCAAAGCCGGGAATCCACCTCACAATGCTGAGGCCACCGGACAGCACGTGAATTTATACTTTTCCTTGTCAATATTCAAATGTTGATATTTTGGTATTGCCCATCACGAGTTTACATCACAGTTTAATGCTGCTGTTGTGTGTATGATCTGAATCTCAAAGACAAATTTGAACTGAAAAGATTCATCAACTTCTGCAGCTCCCATTTATAACAAAACCGTGCTTTGTGTCACCACATGGTGCACCAGTGTGAATTTCCTTGTCTTGCTTTAGTCAAATGTTTGATGGAAGTGATGTGAAAGTAGACAGATGGAGTTGGCAGCCAGACAACAGACTGCGGCGTCTGTTCCTCTGCAGATCCCAGGATGCACCTCTTCTCCAGGAACTCCTCTACCCATTCTTTATTTTTCATTTATTACCTCCACTCCATCCTCTCAACCCAAATTTCTCCTCAGAAGCAGATATTGCGTTTCTTTGCACTTTCTTAGCCCAATTTTACTGTGAGCTGCCCCATAAATCCCGGGTGCCCCCGTTTCACCCCGCTCTTCTATTCTTCTCCCCAGTGTCTCTGTGGCCCCACACTAACGCAAGCCTTCATTAAATGTCAATTATACACCAGAGACCACACAGCGTAGGCCCAGGACACAATGATTCCTGACCTCCGGAGGTCATCGGCTCATGGGCATTCAGTGTTCGGCTCAAGCCACAGTCTGTCCACTCTCCCACACTCCCACACTTAAAAGTATATTTTTCTTAATCAGTTCACTATGAAATCTTCATCATGTACAGCCCAAGCATTTACTAAGAAGAGTCCAACTTCTTTTGACTTAGTAGTAGCTCATCTCATCATTTTGCATTTCAGTGTAAAAGTTTTGATCATCTGAATAGTCTTTTTCTGCATGTTTCTCCTTTAAAAATGTTCAGGCATTTAGTTTTATAAGCTGACAATAATCTTTGACTGGATGCACTTATGACAAATTTAGTTGTCATTCTGAGGGCGGAAAATAGCACATTTTTGTACAACATTGTCTTCATTAAGTTCTGAGAGCTCCATGATATTCTACAGTAGCATTTTCTCGGTACACTTCAAACTAATTTGGCACGATCAGCCAATTCTAATAGTGCTACACCGTAGAATTGATGGGAATTTTCTGACATCGCATCTGTGCACGTCCCGGCTGGATGCGTGGGTCTTGTAGTGCACAGAGGAACAGGCCAGATGGTGCATTTTGATTTCTGAGGGTTGAAGGGTTGAGTTTGGGGGAGGAGGGGTGTAAACCACATGTTGAGAACCTCCATTCAGACAAGCTGTGCAGTGCGGACATGCTTGCAGCTCTAAATAAACCTGTGGCAGCACCCGTGGGGGACGCTCCCCGCACCCGGAGGTGTCGGGACGAGCCTCAAAGTGACGATCCACAATGGAGGGGAGGGGGACCGTTTGGGTGCATGGGAGGCGTAACCCGGGGCTGTCACATATTTCCTCTTGGGCTTTGTGCGCCATTACTGTACATTACAACATACAGCCGGACGGAACAACAGGAGTCAAATTTATTGTCTATTTAGTCTGGCCTTGTAAAAGCTTGTTCTTTTTTTCATTCCGGGATAATTGGGGACAGAGAATGGTTGATGAGCTTATGGGAACTTTGCCTTTGACCGAGCACCCTTGTACCTACATTCATTGTTTTCATTGCAAAGGCTGGTTTTTATTTAGGGAGTGGATAAATATATACATGTATGAGAGTTCACTCAAATGAACACAAACATGACAGCTCCAAATCAGAGGCGGAAGGTGTTCTTCTTTATGTCCACAGATGAGAGCGTGATTGTGTGCCATATGGTCCCCACTTAAATATACATCACTCAACAAAGCTCAACACATGGACATTTAAACACGACGTTGATCTCTCACCACTTCAAGAACCTTCAGTGTTGTTCATTTTGAAATAAACAACTTACAGCATTTCCACGTTATACCAGATAAGATTGGTCCAGTAATAAAACAGTATAGTGGATAAAATAAGATTTGTTTAAAGAATAAGATAAACAGTAAACAGTACGCTATCACCCCTCCCTTCGGTAAAATAACAGAATAGTCTTACCTCTGCGCCACAAACTGCTCTGTACTGGAAAGTGGGAGTGTCCTCTGATTTACACATGTGGGGAGAGAGATGATGAAAACACTTGTATCAGGGGCTGTCGAATAGTAAGGTCATAGAAAAGTCAAGGAGAGGTCAGCAGAGGTCAACAGTTGAAGACTGAAAATTTACTGTCTATGTAAATTGCTTGTTTAGTTTTTGTACACTGTTGTTTGACTCACAAACGTAAAGACATACTGTATCTGTCCAAATAGTTTATTGAACGCTGCAAGTCTGAGTGTCACTGACCAATGTCTCTCAGGTCTGCAGGGAGAGTCACATGGTACAAATTAATGAGAAAAAAAACAGCAACAAAGGATAATCATAATTAAAAATAAAATGAGAAATAATTAAATAGTAATTTGCATACCAAAATATGAAAAAAATAACATAAAACATGAGGTATGAATCCTTTCAAATACAGGTTATGGGATTTTACGCACACACCAGTTACCAGTAACAATAACTGTGTCTGACCGTGTCCAGGTGGAGTGTACTTCTGCTGAACTCCCTCACCCTTCACCTGCTGCACCTGGCCAGCTTGGTAAGTGCTTATCTGCTGTATTAGTCTGGGAACATTATGCATTCATCATTTTTTAAAGTTGAACTTTACAGAAAATCATGGAAGAAAAACTGCTGTGGAGTGTGTTAAACTTTCACATGTGGGCACTATAAAATTCCACTTGTGAATAGCATTGTTTAGACTCCCAAACAAAAAAAGCTTCAAAATCAAACACAACAAATTCCTTGGAGAAAATAGATTGAAATTCTTCTTCTAGTTCTCATTGAAGTTGCTGTACAGTACCAGATTTTTACTGTTTTGAAATGTGAAAGACAGAACTAGCTCATGTGACAGATTTTTTTGCATGTGCCCCAGCACCGATATAATGTGAAAGAACCTATTCGGCTGAAAATGAGATCACAGCGCTTTCTTGGCATCTGTGTATAGAGCGTTTTATTCCATGAGAAGCAGGAAGTGTGTCTTTAGCTTGTTAGCCCAGGACGGCAAAACTCTCAGTGAATATATAGGATGCTGGGGGTTGGACTAAGACTGCTGTAAAGAAAAAGAATCTTGTCTGGTTTTTCACTTTTCAAAACCACAATAAAAACCAGATACAGTGCCTTTCAGTAGTTTTGGTTTATATTTTACTTATTGGAGGCAATCATTTTGGGCAGGTACATCCTTGACAGTGACCAGAAACAGTGTCTAGTTACACCAGGACGTATAAAGCTTCATTACATCACTTCTTTTGGGAAATTCACAATGGACTGTTATTGATGTTTGTTAAACGTTGAGTATAATTTTTTTCTGCAGAATGGCTTGTGTGCCTCCTATTTGTGTGCACACGGTAAACAAAATAAAGTCATAGAACTTTACCTATGCAAAGCCATGTTGCAATACTTTCCTGGGTGTTGCAACATAAAGGGGGCACGGCGGGTCCCACCTCACAGCCCCAGATGACTACATGAACTATAGATCTGAGCTGCAGACACCGGCTCCATCACACATGAGCCCCACCGCTGGGAGCCTGGTACAGAGGGGCAGGCGCACACAAACCCCCGGCACAGCACTTTTCTCCTCTCCCCTTCTAAACCCGGAATACACTCCCAGATTACTAATGCATCTCCCTGTCAGAGAGGGGCTGAAAATAGTGAGCACTGACCCAGTTAATCAGAAGCAGGATGACCCCCAACTAAGGTGAGCACAACCGTTTGGTCCGGAAGCACAGAACAGTCACATCACAGGGTGCACAGCGTAATTAGAATGAGGCAAGAGGCACTGGATCTTTTTACTCCTAAAGGTCATTGATTTCATTATTTAGAAGTCAACATAAGATCCACACGTATGTACAATTTGATATTATACAGCAAGCTATACAAACGAAACAACTAAAGTAATAACATATTTTTCATATTTCTTGTTCCTTTTTATTGCACTAAAACTTTCTGACTGTGAGCAAGCTTGCACCTCCACAAACCTGACAAAATGTTGTTCCTTTGGCTGTAGTATCCTAATCTGGCTCACTGCGGATTGATATGTGTAGCACTCTGAATATGAGTTCCACATATTTATGAATCTGGACAGTCTCTGGCCGAAAGCCGTTGGGAGAAGGCGTAATGTCATGACAAACATTTGAAGCTGACTGGTTAAAGCGTGACAACAGCCAAACAAGCTGAGAAATGATGTTATATCCAATGTAGAGAACAACATAGTCTGTAAATCTGCTAAAATAGGCCAAAGTACGTCTGTTTGCACCGCCATGTTTATTTAGGTTTGTCCATTCGACTTTTGCCAAAATCTCACTGCGATTGGTCCACCGCACAGCGGTCGGCTCAAACCTAATGGCAGGACACTGTCCAGATGGATTCTCAAGAGTTTGTGAACTTGTGAATAATATCTCTATACCATACACAATTTAACTATCATGAAAATGTTCAAAAGCATGGTTTTAACTTACCTGCTATCTGCTAAAGGAAATGTGTTTTTTTAAATCTGTAAATCACACATTAAAATAATGATTGTTTCGTAAAATTGAGTGAACTGGTCGAAAATCATATAGTGAATCGTGAAACCTTTATCTTGACATTTCTTCTCAAACCAGTGCATCTGTGTATGTTTTCACCCAAATGTAGCTTAATGCTACGTTACTGCAGGGCTCGTATTCCATACCACCAGGAATGCTCCTCTTAACTTATTGTGTTTTCATGCCTGACAAGTACAATGCAACATAATTATTGTGATGAATGAGTTCAGTGAGGTCATGGCTGTGTATATACTTCAAAAACAACATCTGAGAAGAAAATAAGTTGCGTTTTGCTGTATTCTCTGGCGCTGTCTGTCTGAATCTTTAGAACAGTAAAGTTAAACGACCTCATACAAAAATTTGAATGTATAAAGAAGACACAATACAATTTTTAATAACAGGACTTTCATTTAATATAACCACAAATCCCCCAAGCTTATTTAAACAGAAAAAAAGAGCTGGAGAACCTAACTGCCTCAGAGATGAAACAGTGCAGTGTTCTTCTGCAATTTCAATGTCTGACTTTGTACTATCATATCAGTACAAATTTGTTTGCCATCCTGTCACCTTTAATAATCTAATCAACAAAGGTCACAAGGTCACGTCTTCTCTTTGCTGACCCTTTCCCACCACAAGAAAGCCCTGTCTGTTTGAACGTAACCTGTTTAGTCCAAACCTTCTGCAGCGTGTCAAGAGCTGACGTGGGAGACGGATGGTGAAGTTTAGCGGACTCGTTGACCCAGGTCCAGCCTCTGTCCCTCCGTCCTCTGTCCCTGTGTCCTTGGAGCCCCCTCGGGTCACCACCTCTGCCCCCCAACACCACCCCAGACCCCTCTGTTGTCCACTGCTGTCCACCCACTGCTCTCACTCAAAGAAGGCAGAGGTTAATGGGTGAAGCGGTGAAGGTGAAAACCCAGCTCTTCTCCTATAGAGCCTGTTTGTGTTTGCTCAGGGCGGACATTATGCCGGGCTCTGATCAAGCATCCAAGTTCAGCTCCAAGACTCCCCAGACCCGCCCTCCCGGCCCCTCTGTATTGGCAGTGGGACGTCCCGCGGGAGATGCACCCCCTTGGCTGGGTGTCTTCCCACCCCTTTTTTTTTTTTTCAATTGCTGGCACAAGATCTGTTTATTCTGCATTCAAACCTATCTCCTTTGTAGTTGCTCATACCCACAAATAGAAAAAAAAAACAGCACTGAAATGTTTTGATCAAGTTGGGTATAATACTCTAGAACAATAAAACATATAGCACTGAATTGTAATTAGCCAAAATTTCAAGCTAAGTTATTGTAAAATGTACATTGATACTGACTCATGGGTGATACCAATTATGCTTTTAGTTTTCAGATTCAGACAACTTTATCTGTGCCTCCCGGGGCAATCAGACAATGGAAATAAGTCAATAAGATTTACCTTTTGCTTTTGTTTTTGCTGTATGTTTGTCTTTATGCTGTCTTCGAATACTCAATGGACTAAGTAAGTGTCCGAAATAAAGCTTATGATCAACTAAACAAATCACACAACAATCATGGTGGAGTCCGTTCATAAATATGTGGTATGACATAAAAGACACTTGCAAGGGCGCAATATACAGTGCAGAGAATCTCAAGGGCTGCAAAGACTTTAGCAGTAAAGGATTGTGAGTGTCGGTTAGTTCTACTGCTCTGCTCCGAACATGGTTTGGTGATGCTGTGATGACACTGGTCTGCCTTGTGAGCCCTACAACTACAACATAATTACTACTAAGACTGTTGATGATAATACAGTTATACTTTTACTACTAGTGCCGTTTGCTACTACGACGAACAATTTTCTCATTGCATACATTTTCTATAGCAACTACTGCTTTTTGCAATAGCATTAATAAAAATATCTCAATAAATATCAATACATCTTTATTTGTATAGCATGTTTTCAAATACTTCTTAAAAGTCAATATGTATGAACAACTACAATCCCTTTGCTTCTAATTAACTACTACTACTACTGCTACAACAACAACTACTACTACTGCTACTGCCACAACAACTACTACTATAACTACTGCTGCTACTACTACAACTACTACTACTGCTCCTACTGCTGCTGCTGCTACTGCTCCAACAATAACAACTACTACTAATACTACTACAAAGCCATATATCCTCCCAGACAACCATTTTCCCATCTTTTATCTCATCTATAATCTTCTATCTGATCTCGGCGCTTCTCGTTCAGTGGTGGCCCTACACACAGCCCGCAGTAGTGTTGTGAAATGGGCCCGTCTCGTCGCTGCCCCCGGGGGCCCTCCTCGCTGGCCCCGTGGGTAAATGGCCATTGTGTGGTGCCACTGATCCCTGACAGGGCCATATTGTGCCGCGGCGGGGTGTCAGCGGCACAAAGCCAGCCGGGGTTGCCACATTGTCTCACACTCCAAATGAAGAAGTCGCTTTGCTCTGCCTTGAAATGTGGCGGCGAGAGGGAGGATGCACCAGAGGATGGGAGGACACAGAGAGAGAGAGGGTCATTGTTTAAAGTAAGGGCTCTGTGTGTTATTCATTAATGCACCCACACTCTGCTCATTTATACCCAAATCCCCAAGCCATTGCATGAGGCACATCCACTTTTGGCTGCCGTCTTTGAGTGCTCATGTATGGGGAGGGTTCACACAGACATACACACATGTTGGATGTGGCTTGGGACAAAATGTAGGTCCCTAAATTTGCCTTAAACTGACCAATCTGTCAAGACATAAGTAGTAAGTCAATCTAAATCCACTACAAATCATTGAGTCCTCTAATAACTGCAGCAATGTAGTACTCAAACTTAGACGAAGAGCTCTTTGCCAGTCAAAATTAGAAACTTACTTGGAAAACATAAGTCTTTTATAATATAAAACTGACTTTCTTTCTCTCTTTAGTATGTCAGTGTTGTTTCCTCATCAAATAATGCCCCTGGTGTTTTCCGTCCTTCGTGCATGTTTGAATAATCCTTTCCCAGGTTTTTTTTCATTGAACTTGCCCAGAGGTTGGCAGGTGATCATGACCTTTGACCCCATGACCCTGTTCTTTGACCCTGCAGACGGAGTGACAAACAGGCCTGTTCCAGATGTGCTGATATGAATGTAGATACACACAGATAACACGTCTTTAACTTCAGCGCTGTCACGATCCACGAGCGATGGACAAGAGACGTGCCAAGTGCAGCATCTGATCTGTTTTTCTACAAGTCGATATTCCCTTATCAATCCTGATAGGCGTGAGCTTCTCGGTGGCAGCCTTGTGACTTTCACGTTGTACTAACTATTTCTACTACTATTCCCACTAAGATCCATCGATCCAGTGGATGAGTCTCAATACAATGGGTGCCAAATCAGATAACATTAATCAGATAATCCAATAATTAGCCTTGATTTTAGACGTGTATTCAAGCCCAAGTGTCGAGCCTAAGCCCAAAACACCTGTCAGTCAATTTGTGGATTTTGAAATCAACCGTTGTATTTGAAAGATAAAGTACAATACATTTAAAAATAACTTTCAATCTTAAATATTTTCTATTTCACTTTTTTGTCTTTACCACATTAGTTTCCAGTTTTTGCAAGATTGTCCTTGTCAACATCTGCACAGATATGAACAATCCAAAACAAATCAACTTACTTACATCAGATTTCCTTGCCATTTCAGCTGTCAAATAACTCCAGAAAAATTACAGAAGTTTTTATGGTGTGCATATGACAATATAATGCAATATAGACAAGACCTGAATTCAGTGTGTCCTGTTTTTAATTAGTTGGTGTGACTAAATTGTGGTATTTTTATCAATATCATTATCGCCATTATCAAAGGAAACATTGGCATAAAACATTTTACTTATTAACAGTTAATTGCCAGAGACCTCTGGGCCACTAACATCCCTGTCTACCTCTGACATTCGTCTCATTACTGGTCTGCCATAATGCACCAGTCAACGAGTCTCTGTTTGGTTTACTTGCCTTAAGCACCAAAACTAGCGAGCACTTAATTACTCTCGTCTGTGGAGACTGCACTTGGCTCTGCGCTGGAATGTTAACTTACACACGCTGACGTCCTTAATGCCACTCACTTACAATTGCCCAGCGGTCAGTTTGTGTACATTGGAGTACAACAGCGACTCCAGGAAATCCTCCATGTGTTTGTATTGTTGCTGTCCTGCCGTGATTGACCAGTTCGATGTGTGTATTTGACTGTTAGTGGCCGGGTCAACAGTATGTATGAGGCTTAAGCCAGCAGGTTGACCAAACTGCCCCTTACCCTTCGTCAGTGAGGAGCCATGAGGAGGGAGCCTGTCTGCCTGTCTCTGCTGAGAGCTCTAATCCCACTCGCACCAGGTCAGTCCACTCCATCAAGGCCATGTCTAGCCGAATTCATTTCTCCATTTTTTACCATTTTGTTAATGTTTATTCAGGACTTTTTATCAAAGTCCTTGTACTTGTAAAAGATTTAGTATATTTTGAATTATGGTCAAAACTCATTTCAAAGTGAGTTTCAAAAATCATTTAATCATTTGACAGTAATAAATTTCCCAACATGATTCATAGAAGAATTTTGCCATCAATGCACTGCTAACAATAACAGGGTTAGGGTTACAATAACTAATTTAACAGCGCACCAACTCAACTTTCAGATGTGCAATAAATTTAAATGCTTTGGATGCAGACAGGGGTTTCATTAACAGCTGATTTTACAGTAATTTACTGAAACAAATGTACTCTACATTTAAAAAGTTGGTTACTACTATTCCATTACAGCTATGTATGTAAGTTGTTATTTATGATACTGAAAATTTTACATTTTGTTCATTGTGCATTTCACAGTAGCAAATATATTGTGTTTTTATGGGAAATGGCACAGTAACATTTTTAAGTCTGAACATAAGTAGGTAGTCTACAGGGTCGTGGGTAGAGGCATGACACAAGCAAAAGGAAATGTTCCTCTGAGCACTGACGTAGGACAATACAAGATTACTCAAACATGCGTGACCTCAAAATACAACTCATAAAAGGGAAAATCATTATGACATGGTAACAAGCTCTTATAAGTACTTTTGCATTGTGTGACTCATTTAGTTTTACATGCACAAATGTTCTTTTGGTGCTATTGTGGTTAAGATGTTGTCCAGCAGTGCCAGTTTCTTATTTCTGTCATAGTTAAGCCATCAGTTTTGTCATTTTCATCTCTGTTTATAAGGAGATTCCTCTGTAGCATTGATTACAAGTTATTAACCTTAATCAGAACAGGTACTGAAACATTATCAAGATCAAAACAGCAAAACAGCAATATACCTGCATTACCAAGTAAATAATGTTAGTAACAGAAGTTCACCAACTCATAGCAATAAAACGGTTGAAAAAAAAATAGTTGTGCATGTGAAAAGAACAAACAAGTCAACTGATAGAGATAATTAATTGAGCGAAAACCAGAGAAAAAGAAGCACAATCTGATAATTGATCTCGCCACGGTCACTGTCCTTGCTATTGATTTTTTGCCTGTTCCCTGCTCCATGTCCCTGTCTTCTGCTTTGTGTCGTAATGAGCTGTGGCGGTTCTGGAACTGTCCGTGCTCCGTCCTAATCCTTCCTTTCAGCTTGAGGGCCATTTAGAGCACCAGCGCACAAGGCCTGTTCCAGAATTTAATTAAACATTCTTGGTGTCGCCTTGTTACCTTTCTCTCCAGGCAAGCACACACACGCATCCATCCATCCAACTACCTGCTTCGATGTGATGTAACTGCAAAGTCTCACTCATTTCACTGTTGTCTACTCCACAGATCAAAGGGGGAAAAGGGGCACAGCCTTCACAATCATTCATTTATTGTGAAGTAAAATTATTAATCTTACCTGAACCCTTCTTTTGAATTCAATATCCACCTGACTGGCCACTTCTGTTTCATGTTAACAAGCCGCCATGTTATTTCAAGTCAATTAACAGTTTTGTCCATATTATTTAACCGAACAATGCTTCAAAATATGTGAAAAACAACGCTTTTCCACTATAGTTCAGAAAACCTGTGATCATCAAGTTTCTTTTTTATGTTACTGTTGTGATTTGCACATCACAGGTGCGCTCAGAAAGATTCTCTCTCCACTCAGTTTTGACATGATGAAATATTACAATATAGCTGTGTTATTCCTTCTATTTAGTGATTCGAGGCGGGCACAGAGCAATTTATTTGACTTTGAGGAATTTGCTGCAGGCATCTTTTTTTTTGAGCACTTTCTATGACCTTGAATGGCTCAAACAAGACTCTATCCAATAAATCAAATGTATGCATAATACAAATCAATATGAAGATAAGTATATGCAAACGTTCAACTTATGAAGCCACTGAGGTTTCAATTGATGTTTTTGGATGTTTTGTTGTTACTTTTGAACTCATTTTAATAACCATTTAAAACTGACCGTGGAAGCGATAAAAAGCTTCTTTAGCCACAATTGCCCAAGGGTAGGAGATAAAAATAGTGGCAGCCATCATGTATTTGACCCGTGTAAAAACTACATTCATCCAACTCTCAAACACATTGGTTGGTGTATTGCCTTGTCCATACAGAAAACAATAGAATGAGTCAAATTTCAAACTGGCCCTTTGGTGGCGATTACAAATACACCTCTGTTAGACAAACAGTAATAAAGGGGGTATGGCAGCGCAGAGATTTGTGGCTCTGAGGCTTCAAAAACACCAGAGAACACAAGATCATTGGCTGTTTATCACAATCCAGCTGCAGCTTTCAGATTGCAGCATTTGTTTCCATGTGATAATATTTAATAATTAAGGAATCACTAATATAAAACAATATATTCTATCTTTGCAATGGCCAAAAGTCCTCAAAATAAAATAAAACAGGATGCTGAAACCCATGCTTTTTTCTGGATTGAGAAAACAGCTCACCGTCGTCTGCATAACAGTGGGGAATGAATGCAATGTTTGGTGTGCCCCATTGACCAAATCTAATCAGGAGTTTGCAGGTTTCCATCTCTTCTATATCCACATATCTCCGGACTTCATACAGGCGCTATACAGGCCAACAGTTGGGCAGGTGTCAAATCGGCCATGGTCAGTTACACTCCTGTCCAATCACAGTGGAGATAAATCACTTCCAGCCAATCAGAAGCTGAGAAAAGCCAGATTACTCAGAGTGAGCGTGTGTTATCTCTAGTGCACTAACAGAGGCCCTCATTCATACACAGGTCTTTATAACTGGCCAAAGAAAGACTAATTTGGATGGAGTTTTTTTGACGGGGGTTGTAGGGGGGGTCTAGTATTGTTTGCTTAATCCGCACTGACTGGGAAGTTGTACGCTGTGCAAATAGTGAATATTTGAGCAGCCCTGCTCCTGAGTAAAGCCCCTTCTGCCCCAAACGTTGAGATAAGCAGAGACCTAGTGTTATTCATAAAGATGTGCCTTAACGGTCACTTTCATATACTATTCTACAGAAGCCAAATCCAACAGAATCCCATTATTAAATAATTTTAAATGATTTGTTTGGATCTTTCAACAGTGTTACATTTGTGAGCATCATTATTTATTTTTACACAATTCTGAGATCAGTATTGTATTCCAGATTTTACATATCAATCACCATTTAGGGATATTTGCATATTCATTCCTGACCAGCTTCAGTGGGTCCATAGGAACTTTTTTTATTTCTATCAAGACAAATAGTAAATGTAATGTATGCATGTTTTAAATGTATTTTTACAGTTCTGGATTGTATCGACTCATCAAACATCTAATGTAATGATGTCACCCCCCCCAGATGGAGGGGCAAGAGTCAATTTTTGCTATTGATAACGTTGTCATTTTTAACACATCTAAATTTCTAATAGGTCCTTGACCTCACCAAACAACAATTTATTAAATATTACAGGCCCATAGAATCTTGTGATGTCATTGCAACCCAACAATTTTATGAAAAAACTGTGTTGTACAGAGCTATATTCATTTGGAACAGTGTTCCTTTTGAAATTAGTCAACTCAAAAATAAGAAATTATTTAAAAACGGTCTTAAGTGCCATGTATTAAATGGGTTAAAATTTTTGCCATATGGACAGAAATGTTATTTGTATTTGTCCTTTTTCCCCCATTGAAAAATGTGAAATCATTCGTGTAAGTAACTTTTATGCATTGTAAGAATATTTTATTATTGTAATGATAATTTATTATTGTGTTTGTTGTATGTCTTGATATGACTGCAATGGACCCAGGAAGACTAGCTGATTGCTTCGCTTTCAGCTAATGGGATCCATTTAAATAAACAAATAAGCAATCTCTGGTACTGACAAAACTTTTTTCATGCATTGGTAAATGTATAAATAATTTGTTTAATGGTCATTCTGAAAGTTCCATCCATTGTGCCGCACACTGTCTGTTCTTTTCAAAACAAGTGTGCTGAAAGGGTCATTATGAGGTCTAGAAGATATCAGCCTGCTTTGACGGCTGTAATGATACCGCACTCTTTCTAGTCTCACAGTTACAGTTTGATTTAGGAATGCATGCCCACTCAATGTGAACGTTTTGGAGACAGAAACTTGGCCCAGTGCAACATCAGTGATAAGTTTTGCCTTGTCTAACGTGACTGTGCCCCTTCACCAAGTACTCTCCCTGCAGGCACTTTTCTTTTCATCACTCTACCCATCACCCTTTCCAGATTCCACAATATTTGACTTTCAGATCAATGTCAATAATATTACCATAACTTGGAAACACTAGTTCTTCCATGAGCTCCATTAAGGACTCAAGTAAATCCCCTCTATAAATTCAGACAGCTGTAGTATGTGGCATTGAAGCAACCGCTTGAATTATTGCTGTTTGAGAAGTTTAGCTCAGTGTTGGGCAAGCCTTAATCTCCACATCATCTGCATAGAGAGATCTTTGGCGACGTGGGGCGACCTTGTCCTACAAAGTGGCGCTTTATTCCAGAAACACACAAGCTGTAATGCATTGAGAGTGTTTGGATTTAAAAGAACAGTCTTGAATATCTACAAAAGCAGCAACCCCTGGCCTTGCTTTCAACCCATTTTTGCCGTATTGTGGAATTCGCTTATCTTGCTCCACCAGTGGCGTATAGTGTAGAAAAGAGCAGGCCCATGCCATTGTGAAGCCCTCAGAGTTTTGTTTGATAGTGTTTTTTTGCGGGTCACTTGACGCTACCCCCTCACTTCTATCCACACACCAACACACATCTTTCGCTCTCTCCCCACAACCCTCGTCACCACCACCTCTACTCTTTCCATCATGACTGCTCATTGTTTGGCAGGGCTATTCTTTTGGGCCTAACCAGATTCAGGGTGTCTTTGGGGGGGGTATAAAGGAAGGGAGGATAGGGAAGTTTGTCATCTCTTTAAAGGAACACCAAAGCCTCAGTCTGGTAGCAGTCAGTCAGAGTGAAGCGAGTAGCTATAGGTCCATATGGACCCCCCAGACAATCAAATTACCTTCTATTTGAGGAAGGCAAACCAGGACAAAACCTATAGGAGATGTGATAGAATTCCACCACACCTAATAAGTTAATGAAATAATAAGATCAGCTGCCATAGATCACAACCCAACGTTTTATGTGGTAGGGTTCGGGTTTCTCTAAATGTCAAATTTAAGGTCACTGAAGACAGCCCTTTGGGGTAAAGAATGTCCCTTTGAAATAGCAATGTGTCAAAGTGATGCATACTTAAAAGCAACTAAAATCTGTGAATTTCTTCTATGGAAATATTGCTCTGCATTTAACTATCACAAATGGGGAACCCTGACTAAATGTTATTCATACATAATAATGCTCTCCAGATAAACTTGGCAAAGCACAAACTACTGGGATTGCCTGCTACTATGAGTACAGTTGTGTTGTTGTAGGATGCTATTTGAAGTGCAATGAAGGATTTTTTCCACCTGCGGCAAAATCTTTTAACTTCTTCCTGAAAGTTTCTATTTACCATGACAACCGGCCCCCAGCACAGGCAAAATAAGGGTAAATGAGAGAAGATTTTCCTTATAGACGTTTAGGCCATTGCACATGTTTTGGGTTGAACGCAATGCTTGGGTGGCCAATTAGCAAAAACAGCATAGAATAGCCCCTATGCCAGGGACCAATCAGGACCGGAGGAGTAGAGCTTTTGTGTCCTTCCTCTGTTCCTCTTTTACTCGCTAACTCTGTCTGTCAACTTGGTGTCCACAGCACAACTCCATCAGAATACCCAATGAGGATTATTGAAGGAAAGCAGTGGGATTTCCAGCGCTCGCTTGTTTGCGGAACAAAAATGTCCGTGTGTGTCCTCAGACAGACATTTGGCCGTGTCCCATCCGTGGTGGAGGATCACAATCCCCGTCTTTGCCTCTTCACACTGGGCCACAGAGCTGGAGACTCCCCCCGGATCATGACCCACTGGGGCACATTCATTCCTTCAGAGGGACCTCACATCACTTTGTCAATTTCCCCCCTGATCCAACCAAAGTCAGTAGTGGATAATCAAAACATGGGCGCCAGTCAGCCATCTTGGATATTGGTGGGCACTGTTTACATGAGCTAATGATGACGTGGATAAGTTACTCTTGAAATTATGTTGAGAAGGTTCCATAATTTATACCAAGACCCACAGGAAATATTTAAATATTGCCATACCAGGCAAGATCTCTAAGTCAATGTACGGTTTCATGCATGTTCTGCTTCTGTCTGGGTGTGTTTTCCCAATAGACAAATTCCTCAATGGCATTGTCACACCAAGCATGTTTGCCTCCAGCAGAGAAGAGTACAGAATGTTGCACTGTTCCCTTTGACCCTTGGACATAAAACTAATTTTAGATCATATACTGTAGGACTGCCTCATTATTAATTCTGCATTTCTTTTTAGTGTGAAACAGAGACCTGTGGCTGCCTGTCGACTCTCTCTCCCCTCTGCTACAGTCTGTAGCTCCTCTCTCGCCCTGCAGATATTCAGCTGAACTGATCCGGCCTGATGCTACGCTCTGCCCTCAGCCATCTTCCATACAAGGGTTCAGGGATAGGAATGCTGGGATGCTTCCAAAAAGGTCAATCAGTGCTTATGATGTTACTATTCCACTTGCACTGGAGCATTTAACGGATCGGCATACACATTTTGTTTCTTGAGTTCATGATTTTTTTTTTAATAGCAATTTTTTTTTCAAATGATTGTGTTTCAAACGTTTCAATACTTATAATACTACTACAGTATTATTTATCCAGTTACTATCCTCATCCTTTTATTAGCATAAATATATTGTTATATGTCCATAGGGTTAGGTTCTGAGTGGAGTAGGCATGATAAAGTTTCTTTCTCTCAGTGTAAAATCTGAAGCCGCTCTGATGCGGCTGACAGGATTTATCTGATTGAAACGTGAAATTCAAAGAACACATTTTCTTACGTTTAGACAGTAGTGTTTCTGAGTAAAAATATTGCACATAAATATTGTAGCTATATATTGTAACTGTCTGACCCAGATATGAGGTGGCTTATTGCAGAAACTTGCTGAACAAGTGTTTTGGTGAACTAGAGAGGACCATTTTTAGACTCTAATTCATTAATGTGACAGTGAACATTGCCAAAATAGGTAATAAAAATCCATTGTTCTGTAACACATTGTGGAAGTTTACTATTTTCTCTAGTACCAAACTACTATGACTACTACTGTTAATATTTATACTGTCACTATACTCAAAGCTGCCTCTAACCGTAGGTTTACCGCTCATTCTCTTCCATGATGTAGCTCAGTCAGTTGAAGGCGCATTCTACAAAACTTGACAGATTCTTATATATTTTTGTTATTTTTTCTGTCTGTGCTTGCAGCAGCCTAAAGTGGGGTGTCCCGTCTTCTTTGTGGCTCGTAGCGTGAAGCGGGGTTGACCCAGTGGGGCTCTCCTCGGGGGCCCCCCATACAAAGCCCGTGCAGGATTATCCATCCCGGGACAAAGGGGGTGATTAACATGAGAAAACAGGAGCGCTGCAGCCCCTCCAGCCCCGCAGAGGAGAGGTGTCAGGGGTACCCGAGAGGAGAGGAGAGGTGGGTGCCGCTCATTAGCTGCTGGGACAGGCTGAATACAGGCGCACACTCCACGCCCCGCACGCCCGCACCGGGACACTGGCATGCACACGCACGCACGCCCCACATAACCATGGAGAAGGATCCAGGCAATTTGTAGCTCATATGCATATGTCTGAGCACAGCAAGGGACAGGAATTTACCAAAGAATAACTCAATAAAGCCAAGGGCAGGGAGCAATTTTCTTGTATGGTTTAGTGTGATGGCACAATGATAGACAAAAACTGTATAGATTATCCTCTCCTATTTTATCTTGGCACTTCAGCGCCTTCTAAACTTGCACACCTTTTAGAAAAGATGTTCACAATTGTGTGCAACAATGTTTTAGTAAATGTTGGAAGATGTATAAATGTATTAGTATTTCACATTCACTTAAAATGTTTTATATATGTATTGAAAAACAATTAAATCAACAATGATTTCTGAGCAAAGAAACAGTTACCATGCAGGGCGGACAGTTCAATCAAAGCATACTTACCTGTAGCACGTATCTCTCAAATGCAGAAGAAATTTGTTGAATACTCATATCATTCAGAACAAAACAGAAGTACAGTAAACAGTAGATTTACACTTGTTGATTCTGCTGAAATCTGTGCTGTTTCTCAGTCCTTCTCTGTTTTTGTCTTTCTTTTTCACTTGTTTGTTTGCCATGTCTGTTTTTACATGAATATACAATATATTTCTCTGATTGGTTAATCTGTCAGTAAATCCCACCCATCAGCATTATGGAGCTCACAAATGTACTTGTGCCTCCGTGTTGCATCACACTCGTGTGACTTGACAGCCAGTGACACCACTGTATAAATTATTAGTTTGGTGAGGTTATATTTGGGCAACAATGAGCTTGTGTATAGTTAGGGAAAGGCCAACAGCAACATGTAAATGTGATGACTCAATAACGTCACCCAAAACATCAACACATTTTTAGAGAGAGAAAAATTACTGCCCCTAGTGTCCAAAGCCAAAATAGTCCTTGCTGTGTCCTTTTTTTCTTCAACTCAGTTCTGCCAAGACCCGTTTGGTTTACCTACCCCAAAAGTTCTAAACTTAACCAAAGTAACTGTTCCTAAACCTAACCCTAACCTTCCCCTAATTATGAAAAAAATGTATTATACAATTTTTTACTTTGCTAGCATAGCCATCAATACAAAATGGCGATGTATGGCATAAGTAGGTAGGATAAAACTGAAGAGTCCCTGCTACAACAAACATGCCTCCTTGACTGAAAAAAAGTGTCCTGGCAAAAAGATAAATTACTGCCCCCCGTGTCCAAGAAGAGGTACTGACAGCCAGCCTCGATTGTACATCTTCAGTCTACGAGCGTCATTTCTTCTATTCTTTGTCACCACACCATGAAGAAGGCTTGGGGAAACGTTAGTGTTTTTAATGTATCCTGCCCTCATGAAATAAAGGCTTTTTATATTTTTCTAGCCTGATATTTGAGGTTTTTTTTAATGAATTGTAACCTTTTTCATGATTACTGTTATCACCAGTTGCTCCCTGTCTCTGCTGTTTTCAACATCTTTTGACATTCATGGTCATTTATAAAGTAATACATTCCACACAATCCATTTAAAGAATCCTCATGAGGAACTAATTAATCACTGAAATGCACTGAGAGGTTAAAGTCATTAATTCATTTTGGAATTAGTTAGTTAGTTGTTATGGTCTGACCTTACTGCCCTTTCTGCTGTTCTGCTTGCAACTTCAAAATTCATGTCTATAATTATTTAAAACGTAGCACCATTTGCACACAATGCAAATTCAAAGTCATACATATATATTTTTAATATTATCACAATAAAAAATAAATCACAGCCCTATCAATCACACACTAAGGATTACACCAGCAATGACATTTCTTGGAGATTAGTGCTTTGCTTATCACTTGAAACATAGCATCTGTTGCCATGTTATGTATATGTATGTAATCCACGTACATTTGCATAACGGTCTTTATCTTTGTAAAACAACAGGGCGGTGTGCAATAGAATGCCGCCCCCCAGACTGTGTCCCCGTGTCCTGCTGCGTCTGTCCCGGAGTGCTCCCTGGACTCTTTCTGTGGAGGAGAGGATCAGAGGATTTGGCCCTCTCCAGTGAAGAGGTGCCCTGTCGTACCGGGATTAGAGGGATGAGCCCACTTTCTCCTGTCCCCTCTGAAGAGACTGGCTGGACGTGTCTTTTGTGGGACACTCTAGCTAGACGTCCAGGCTTGAGGAGATGAAGATGTGGGGGAGGTGCCTGGGGAGAAACCAACGATGTTTACACCCCCTAATTAATAGTAATAATAGTGCATTAGTAATATAGATGCTCAAAGTTGGCTTACTTTTGTGTGCATTAACTCCACACTTTATGGTGTGCTTATGTAGCCACAGCTGCCTTGGGGTAGAAAGCAACTCTGCGCCGCCATCTCCACCTTCGACCAACACTTATCACTCACTCACACAGCACATTTATGCATGGTGGGTTTAGGTAGGATATAACAACAATATAACAACTCTCTCTCTTAACAAGAAGTCCTGAGTGGAGTTTGCATGTAGGTTTCCTCAGGGCGATCTGATCCTTACTGCAAAGCATGCTTCAAATTGGTGTGCCAGATTGTAGTGGCTAAGCACAAAACATCAGTCTGATCTATGTTTGTTGTTGTTTTGTTGTTGATGTACAAAGACAAATAACTTAACTTAACATGTTAACTTAACTTAACTTAACTTAACATGTTTCTCAGACTGCGTAACCACGCAGTCTGAGAAACAGACCTGTGCAGACTAGGAGATGTACTGAAATTACCATCCCTCTAGTATGTGTGAGTTTGTTTTGGTCCGCTGCGGAAAAATGAAAGTAAAACTACCAGAGATTCAGTATTCTGGTCAATTGAAGATGTTTGCCAACAGTGTGGTTTTATTTGCAAATATAGCAACAAGGTTTTGGTACTAAGATTTCCAAACCCTGAATGTCTCTCAGTCACCGTTCGCACCTACAGCATTTGGTTCTTTTTAGCTGCATGTTGACTGGAACAAGTGAGTGTCTGAGTGAATTTTGGGCTCAAGACTCCGTTCAGGAAAGTTACACCAGTTAGCAGAGGCTAGCACGACATGCTAGCGGTGTTTTTGCATTTGTAGAAGTTACTAAATGAAAGAGAAATGCGAAGACAAGGTCCCGTTTGCAGCGGAGCTGCTTGGCTGAATTTGCGCTTGTGTTTACATGTTTGACACAGATTGATCGTAGACGCAACGACAGGAGGACTCACTCTGTGACCAAGATTCTAAAATATCAAACATATTTGATATCAATCGTAGCTCATCTTTGATCATTTGACGGTTCCAAGTTTAATCTTTGTCCTCGCTTCACACTGAGACCTACAAGCCACGATTTTGAGCCACGATTTGAGAGTCTTCCCAAGATCAGAAATCTTACATCGCAGGCAGCCAAATTTGTGCAGTGGACACCCGGTTTATGGTGGATTATTAACAATGCCACTGAGGGTTAGGATGTGAACAACAACAGTTCACATTTCTGCATTTTACAACTATAATAAATGCTTTTACCATAAAACTGTCTTCACCTCTGCTCTCTTTGGTCAACTAGGTGTCTCTGTCCTGTAGACGAGATGAGTGTATTGTTTTAAATCAGTAGCAGCTCGGTCACTTCAGGGGTCGAGAGTTCGGCTCTCTGCCACCCTGACCCCGCTCTTTCATTTCTCTTTATGACCCTATTGTTTCCTGGTTGTGGGAGGAGTACCAGTTAAAGTGGGCAGGACCAATGAGGCTGGTGGTGTGTCCATTACTTTTGTACTTTTACTTTTCAACTCTTTTTGTTATTTTAAATTTGGATGGTCAAAACACTTAAGGGGATATATTGTGAGATTAAACGGAAACCATTTAACAGCTGTTTTAAAGGTCCAGTATCTGATTTTTACAGATTTGTGAAATGGGAAAAAAACAGAACTAGTCCATGTTCCTAAATTTTTTGTATGTAATAAAATAAAATCTGTGTTGTCCCAGCACAGATATATTGTGAAAATGAGACCACAACTTTTAGTCTGCATCTATTTATAGTGTGTTTTATCCTACGAGAGAAGCAGGAAGTGTGCTGTTAGCATGCTAATGTTTGTTAGCTCCCTTCACATTATGAGTCTTTCTGGGCTCAGAGACTCATAAAAGTACTTATAAATTCATGGCAGTGAATATTTAGGATGCTGAGACCGCATTAGGTGAGTGATACATGTGACTGCTGTAAAGACTACAACATTAACTAGTTCTGTTTTTCACATTTCAAAATACTAAACATGTGGTAGAGTGCCTAAAGTTAAAAGATAATTATGAGATTTACTGCTTTACTACACTGAAAAAAATTAACAGTAAAGGTTTAGAAAAAGTAGCCTATGTAAACAATATAAAAAATTCCCTGCTCACCCTCCGCGGGTGGTCACATCCATCTCTGAGCTCGGGTCCTCTACCAGAGGCCAGGGAGCTTGAGGGTTCGGCGCAGTATCTTAGCTGTTCCTAGCACTGCGCTCTTCTGGACTGAGATGTCTGATGTTCCTCCAGGGATCTGTTGTAACCACTCCTCCAGTTTGGGGGTCACTGCCCCAAGTGCTCCGATCACCACGGGCACCACCTTTGCCTTCACCTTCCAGGCCTTCTCCAGCTCTTCTCTGAGCCCTTGGTATTTCTCCAGTTTCTCATGTTCCTTTCTCCTGATGTTGCCATCACTTGGTATCGCCACATCAACCACAACGGCCTTCCTCTGCTCTTTATCCACCACCACGATGTCTGGTTGGTTTGCCATTACCATTCTGTCAGTCTGTATCTGGAAGTCCCACAGGATCTTCGCTCGGTCATTCTCTACCACCTTTGGAGGTGTTTCCCACTTTGACCTTGGGGTTTCCAGTCCGTACTCCGCACAGATGTTTCTGTACACTATACCAGCCACTTGGTTGTATGGCGTTCCATGTATGCTTTCCTGCCAGCATCTTACACCCTGCAGTTATGTGTTGGACTGTCTCAGGAGCTTTTGCACAGCCTACACCGTGGGTCTTGTCTGGTGTGGTAGATCTGGGCCTCTATCGCTCTGGTGCTCAGGGCCTGTTCCTGTGCAGCCATGACGAGTGCCTCTGTGCTGTCCTTTAGTCCGGCCCGCTCTAGCCACTGGTAGGATTTCTTGATATCAGCCACTTCAGTTATGTTCCGGTGGTACATCCCATGTAGGGGCTTGTCCTCCCATGATGGTCCCTCCTCCGGCACCTCACCTTCTGTTCCCCATTGCCTGAGACATTCACTGAGCACATCATCATCTGGGGCCTTATCCTTGATGTACTTGTGGATCTTGGATGTTTCATCCTGGATAGTGGCTCTCACGCTCACTAGTCCACGGCCTCCTTCCCCTCACGGTGTGCTAGTGTACAGTCTCAGGGTGCTGGATTTGGGATGGAACCCTCCATGCATGGTCAGGAGCTTTCGTGTCTTAACATCTGTGGTCTGTATCTCTTCCTTTGGCCATCTTATTATGCCTGCAGGGTATCTGATCACTGGCAGGGCGTAGCTGTTTATCGCCCGGGACTTGTTCTTGCCATTGAGCTGGCTTCTTAGGACTTGCCTTACTCGCTGGAGGTATTTGGCAGTTGCTGCTTTCCTCGTTGCCCCTTCGAGGTTGCCATTTGCCTGTGGTAGAGATGCGAGAACAAGGCTCTGTTGGAATATATATATATATATATATATATATATATATATATATATAATTATTTTTTTTTAACACTAATTAAATTAAACAATTCATTTGTCAAAAATCCAAATCACTTGTACTTTGGTATGTTGGTAGTAGAGTAAAAGTTGTATAGTGTAAAAGTACAAGTAGCTGTGGCATAGTATTTGTAGTGGTTGTAGAAGCAGTACTTTATTCTCACTTCAGTAACTTACTCTTACTAAAGCTGGAGTGCTTAAATTTTGTTATAGACTAACTCCAACTTGTATTTGTGTTGCTCTCAAAAACTTTTGGCACATTGCTAATGTCAGCTTGCGTGAATATTTTGGGCTCAGAGCCATCATGTGCTTTTTCCAAAACAAGCGATTGACAAAATGTTCCATAACAACATTACAAAATGCAGACTTGCTGCCCGATTTAATGAAAACGTTATCAAAATACTACTGCTATACAAACAAAATTGTGTGCGATTTTTGATTTACTGATGTGATACAGTATTTACATTAAATACAGTGTTTATAATTGCAGTTAGACTGGTTTTTGAAAAGAAGAAAATTACTGTATATAATGGAATTGCACTGAACTTTTCTGTAACTTATCTCTTCTTCCTCATTCACATAGCTCCATCCATCTCCACTGTCCCCCATGTCTCCCTGTCCCCCTCTCGTCTCCCGGGTAGACGACAGGTCACAGCTGTAGGGGACGACCATCTTGTCACGTGTTGCTTTGTCTGGGTCTCTCACCAAAACATACCCCCATGTGTTTCCATAGCAACGTACCCTTCCTCTGCCTACCACCAACCCTACTGTAGGAAATAGCCACTATAGTCTCCGGCGTCTCCCCTAAAGGTCACTGTGACTTTTAAGTTCTCCTCTTCTGAAAATGATTCATGGTTGGGCCTTCAAAAATGGGCCGCTTGATGTTTATATTTGACTTGTGGAAGGAGGGAAAATAAATTAAAATCTGATTGGACGCATGGTTATTTATCTACCTGGCGATAGCTGACAAAACCGTGTTCGCTGAAGCAGGAGTTAGTGAATGTCACCGGAGAGAAATGGTTGGCGGCGCGAGGATCTATAAATATTTTGACTCTCCTTTGTAGCTCCCTCACTAGAAGAGGTTGGGTCTATATCCTTACCGGGGGGAACAGGGTGGCACGCGGGCTGATTAATCGACTTAAAGAGAGCATACATCATGTTTTTTGGGGAGACCTAGAAAAAAGTTTAGGCCTCTCCTCTATATCCTACAGAAGTACTTATTCAGCAGTAAATTTGAGCTTGTTTGCAGTGAAACATTGCCTTTCCACAGAGTGCCCTGCTTCCTCATGCTATCCTTGTGGAATTGTCTGTGTGTGTTTGTCTGCACAGAGCATTTCAATACGTTCAATTTGCTGTTTGAAGTTAGTGTCATGTGTTATATTTCTCCCTAAAGGTGGTTTTCATACTGTATAACTGAGGATTGTTCTGTTTCTGATTTGGTGTAATGTTCATAGTTGTAGCCCTCTCACTGGGTCCCTGTTTAATATTATTTTGTAATAACAATATACCACTATCCAACAGGTGCCTTGGTTTCCCCCTCAACCTAAAACCGGCAACTTGGCTCTGACCAGGGAGCTTCCTGTTAGTGCATGACAGTCCCCCTCTGCTCCTGACAGGTTGCCTGAGGTATAGAGGTACTGGCTGAGTCAAATCCAGAGGACAAATTTCCCACTGAGGACAATTAATTCTATGTAGATCATCCAGGTCATTTGGACATTTGGGATAAAAGACAAAATGTCAAAAGACAAACTTTGTCCTAGATTTACTTTGTATGTGTATGTGTCTCTGTCCACATCCCTACATTACATCAACTACATTATTAAAATTTAGTTAACTAAAAAAAACAACCCATTCATAAAGACAAAGCATACTTCATGAGGGCACTTGAACGAGCAGCATGAACAAGGGTTCCAACAATCCATTGTTCCACAATAATTAAGTGAAAACATTTATCTTGCATCTTTTCCTTAAAATATTCACCAAAAAACAACTAAAACATTGAGACCAACATGCTTTGTCTTGGCATATTTAATTCACTGCAGTCTACACCTTTACCACTAGATGCCTCCAAATCCTTTCACTCTTTAACTTGAGTCGCTGTGGTGAAAGCTTGTGTTTTTGTTTCCCTGGGGAGATACTTTCACTTCTGTGTGCGTTGCATGTGCACTCTGAGCCTATGTTGGAGTATCACAGATGGCCTGGCCTCTTGTGCTGACAAGCCTTCCATTTGTAACCATCAGGGTCCTCTCTCACACATACGTGGCTGAATTATGAACTGCTGCACTCGCCATAGCAACGGCAGACTCTTAAAGGCACGCCACTGGTCAGTGGTCCAAGTCTGAAGTCACTGAGGCCTGAGGGGCTGGCTCCTTGCCACAAGGGGGACTGATAAAAACACTTTTGGATACTTTCATGTAAATACATGTACAAACTGCAGAATTCTTTCAAAGACACTGCGCATGAAGAAACCTATCCTGTCTTATGTCTTAGTGACAGAATATTCAAGCCTAGTCCAGCATTTGAATGTACTTGTCATTCGATCTGTGAGACGTGAGTGTTTACTGTTGAGAGCCTGATGCTCACACGACACGGGTGTTCTCAATTATTAGCTTTCTTTTGTGCACACATGGCCACATTCCTCATAAAATAATGTTTTATTCTGGCATTCCTGGAAAGAGAAAAAGCTGAAACATGCACAAATATATTAGTGAATAGCTTTCACAACATATTAAAGAAGACATATTATGCTAAATTAACTTTGAAGAGTTTTAATGGTTTGCCTTTATCATTAACCAAGTCAAAGTTGTATTTAGAATGATTCATGCATATGAGTATTATTTGTTGTTCTACATTCAAGATGCAGAACATTCTCAGTTTCTCGTACCAACCCATATATTGACACAGACTCTCATATTTTATTATGTCATTTTAGATCATATTTAAAATGTTCTTCCCAATACTAATAAAAGTCTATAATAAAACCTTAAAACCTTCGATAATAATTTTGCCTGAAAGCGATTATGATTTTATAACAAACAGTGATGAATAAAGCTCATTGCAAACTCAAGCACACACAATAACTACCGGCTTGTGCATACACATTTATATAGCCACGCGCCCATATAAAGACAAATCAGATTGAAATGCAGCATGTGAATAAGGCCTTATCCCCTAAAGAGCAATCATTTACCCCTCCTCTATGCTCTAATGTTATAACTATCCACTCACAAAACCTTTTATACCACAGACTTCAATGTCCTGCTTGGAACGCTGTCAACTGTTACTCCATTCAACAGTTTTCATGAATCGCCCAAGTAAGGGAACTCGACAAGCTGTTACACGCACCCCCCTCTGCCCATTATCCACCCATACAACAACCAACGCTAGCAGAATACAAGGCTACATCCCATCCTTATGCTGCGTTCCCTTGGCCTGTTCAGCAGAGGTCTCCACCCTGGGGCCTTTGGGGCATGGCTCGGTGCCCTACGCTGGCGAGTGTGTGAGGGAATGTACCCCCCCAGCTCCATACACCCATGCTCAATGCTTTCTAATGGGACCCCCCAATGGTTTCTTGATAAAGCTGAAGACACTGTGCGCCGTATGCTGAGGTTCACCTGGGAAATTCACAATCTGGTGCACTGGAGAGAGGAGCAGTGGTGGAAGGGGCGGGACTCCTTAGACTACCCCTCCTCGCAAGAAATACCCACCAACACACACACGCTCCCAACGCATTGAAATGCTTTTTTTTTTTTGCAGCCTCAGCAAACCATTGTCCCGACGGTGAATGGAGTTGGAACGTGGTCAGTCACGCTTCCTTTTGGGGCTATTGACGAGTCTGTTTCTATGCATGGGCTAAAGCTTTAAAACTTTTCTTCTTCTCTTTGGACTTTTTTTTCAAATAGTATCACTCACTTGTTGCATTCAACAAATTATAACCCAGAGTCTTTATTCTGCAAAGTTGCAAAAATGACATCCAATATCACAGCGTTTTATTATGATCTGATATAAGTCTACATATAGCAAGCATCTACACTGTCAACGCTGAAATAACGCTGTATTCAAATGTGTAGGTTGGTGTAATCCCTCATTCATTCACGAGTGTTCCATCGTAGAATAGGTTTCAAAGGTAGTCATCTGGACTCTGTTTTGAAATCAAGATATTTAGATTAAAAGTCATTCTCAGTCTTTGGAAATGGTCTGAGAACTCAAATATTTATGCTTAAATAAATATATGTGCTTAATGTGTGCTTAAAACTTCTGTTCACTGTTGTGAGGGTTGGGTAAATAAAATCAGCAAATATGACAAAAGTTGAAAAAATTGATCATATCTATACAGATTTTGTATTTACCCATTAATTTATGTGTAACACCAAGTTCTCTAGACTGGCAATCCTGGGTATTATAGGTCAAATGTGACAGATAATAACACTCCTGACTTTAACTTGACTTTAACTTTGAAAACTCTCTTTCTATGAAATATTTCTTTTTCACCACAGGAAATCACATCCGTCCAAAATCTAAATGATACATAAAATTCAACTGACTAAAAAAACATGCTTTTCATATTTAAAAATACATCTTTTCTCCCAGAGTTCCAATGGGCATGACAGACAGACTTTACCAATAAGAGAAAGGCATTGTCCATTTGTATCAAACTAACTTTTACAACAGCAAAATAAGGTAATATAACACACTGCTGGCTCAAGAGCCCAATTAACTCTGCATTGACATAACTTGGTTTTCTCCTTCTCGTACTCCCAAAGGTTTCCTCCTGCCGTACTATGCTCCATGGGACCTTACAAAGTAGCACACTGGAAAAGAACAATCCAACTAAATCCAGACTGGGACTGTACCTCATCATTAATAATGCTAACCTTTTCTACATAAATCTCTATATAGCTGCCTTATATTTGCACTTCCTTTTGTTCTGGCCTCCATTTTGACTCCATCACTTCTTCTCTTGAACACAATTTCTTGTGTGTCTGTGTTTGTCCACCTCTTCATTTGCGCCCACGCAGCTGCAGCTCTGTTAACAGGCATGACGGGCCGCTGAGGGGTGCTCCATCAGCCGGGGGTGTGATCGTGACCAAGCGGGGACTTCCCTCTCCTTCTAGGACCACAAAAGGCTGGACGTTCTGCCACAGAACAGCCACACAAACTGCGGGCCAGTGGCTATTGTTTTGCTTCAAAGGATATTGCCCTTTCACTTAGTCATTTTGGATTTTTCTTTCAAATAAAAATAGTCACGTCACAGCACGATGTGTCAGTCAATTGTGAAGTATTGAATTTGGGTAAGGAAATGATACAGTGTATTTGTTATATGCAGTGCGTTTTAACATTAACAGTATCTTGAGTTAAATTAAAATTGTAATCATAATTTCCAAAGTTACAATAAGAAACAAACATTTGTTAATATCAGGGACAGCAGATGGAAAGTTTTTCTGTAATCTGGTGCAGAACATCTATTTTTTATGAGTGTAATGTTTCTGTACATTGTTCCTTCAAATAAAGACTAAACTAAAGTAATATCTGGATGACTTCGTCTGCATAGCCTGACGTCTGGGGGTCAAATAGAAAGCATTACCAAAGTTGATGAAAGACATGCACGCATTTTTTTTTCCCAGACAGGTAGTCTACCTTCTTGTTGAAATCCAGATTAAAGTTTAAATCCAGTTTAAATCTGTGTCCTCTTTGAGAACAGACCGAAGAGAGAACTCATTGATCATTCCAGGGCCACTTATGAGTCTTCTGAAGCTTCAGTAACTCAGCATCAAAAATTACAGTATTGCTCAAAATTGTGAACTCCAGGTTTATATTTCATGCGAACTTATCATGGCATATTAAGTTAATACAAGCACTGATTTGTGTAGACCTACTTAAAATGGTTCAAACTACACTGCTTGAAAAATAAAAAGGGCTAGAGGTGTGTTATAGTGACTGTTTTCCTCCAAGACGCACCAATGGTCACCCCAGCAGAGCACCCACAGATCTCCAGGCCTTTCCCCTATAGAATGTGGGCCCTACCATCCAGTGAGAGTACTGGAGGGCACAGGGGGTGTTCCGGGACAGCCCCATATGACAGCTCTACACATGGTTTCTGCTGGTGACCAGGGGGCCTTCAAGGGGGCCACACCATCCTGCTTTAGATAGCACCACACCCAACTCCACCCCCAAGTCTCTCCCAGTGCAGAGGGCGTGTTTGCCCAGACGAAGAACACTGAACAAAAGACGCTTGCACTGTTCTGCATGGTAGCGGCTGTATTCTTTTTTTTTTTTCTTGGATGCTTTTGTAGAGATCTGATGATGCCTGGAGGGGGGCAGATATGATGGATGAAACCAGGGGGCACGCAGAAGCCGATGGGAGCAGGGGGTCGTCGGCACAAAGGGAGGTGTCCATGGAGGGTCCCCCCGAGTCGTGCTCCCGGGCGCGAGGCGTAGGGGTGGCGGAGGCGGGCGGGCGGCTGCACTCGTGGAGCTGTGGATCATGACAAAGTGTGCATAGAAATTGGGGTTCAAGGGGGTATGCTATGAAAACCCATGTGAGCTGTGGGGCATTGAGTTTAAGGCTCTGTGCCAACTTTGGAAAGAGATATTTCTTGAAGATAAGAATTGATGTGAGAAAAGAAATTACTGCTATGAAAACAGCTTTGCAACATAAAGGTGTACAATGTAACTTTTCTGCTGCCATTTACTTGGAATGTTCTATGGTATTAAACTTATCTATAGGAAAACTTAAAGCTTAGAAAATACCTTGAAAAACATGTATTCCATATTATATATTGTTGAAAGAGCTGTTAGTTTTTCCTTTACATTTTAAAAGGCATTTTGTGAAGTGAAAATGATAAGGAAGCAACTCCAAGGACAGATAATCAAAGCCATTGTTGGATGATCACATCAGAGTGAGTGAAGGAAGTGGCTCAGTGGTTAGAGCGCTCATCCACCAAGTTAAATAAATTATAGTGTTTATGTTGTCAATCTTTCTTGAGGCTGTGACAGGAGGCCCAGAAATCTCTTATCACATCTCGAAAGCTGTTGAAGTTAGTAATGTAAGACACAAAGTTACAACGCAATAAAATCAAGGATGCCATTATTAGTAGAAAAAATAGCGCACCAATTTCACATCCATCCAAATGTATTACACAGCAAAATGTATATCTAGCCTCGCTTAAAATGACTTGAATTTACTATTTTTATCTGGATTTGACAAGATTTGACTCAATGAGATTTCATTTCTTACGTGATGCAGATTATTTCACAAGTTTCAAGATATTTCTGCCTAATTATGTGATAATGTAGCTTAAAATAAGAAAATAAAATGTGCCAATGGGGAAAGTAAAATAATCTTAAACCACTGCAGATAATTTGCCTTGAAGTAAGAAAGTTATGTATTAAAACAAGTCAGAAACAGTTTGAAACAAGTAGATTAATAGATCAAGATTGATATCCTGAAAACAAGACATTAACTCATCTAGAAATTAATTTTTTGCAGTGTACTTTACTCCAGTCCTAGCGCCCTGTGTGTGTTTGCTGGTGCACACATTCTGGGTGCTGCTAGCGAATGTGGAGCTTAGTTCTCTGGGGGTAAGCCAAGACAGATGAGAGCGCACATTTGGGATAGGGCCCCCATCTTTCATCATAGACAGTATAGAACCAGGGCTAGACAAATTGTTTAAAATAATCATCATACTCCTATGCCTTTGCTGCCGAACATAGACATACCACACGCAAGATACGCCGGAACGCCATCAATTCTCCAACCTCTCCTTTATCCTCTTCGTTGATTCCATCCCATCGTGAGGATTACTCTTATTCCCATAGGATTAGTTTTGCCTGCCACGTCTTTACTGCACCTTGCACTGTGGAATGTCCTCTTAGCCTTCTGCACCCCCAGGCCCACCTTGCACCACGGAATGTCCCAAAATGCTTATCACCGCGGGACAACTCTCTTGGTGACTTCCGTTTCCAGGAAAGAAAATCAAACTCCCATTCAACAATCGTCCAATGGCCCTTTAATGTCGTTTTAACAGGTAATTTCCGAAATGGGTTGGACTAACTTGCGTCCGGCTTTACAATTTCAAATCACGTAAGCCAATTATTTGTGTCTTATATTGAAAATGCATGGGGCGATTAATGGGGGAGCTGAAAAGGCTAACAGGAACAGAAGCGACCTCATGCCATTCCTACTGTAGTCCATAAGAAGGCATTGTTGACCCATGCGGACCACCTGCTGCATGACAAATACACACACTTTTGCTCTCCGCACACAAAGCAGAAGGACATAGCATACCTCCAGCAGTGCATCACAGCTAAAGAAAGGGGAAAAAGACCCAAAAACAAAGTGTGGCAGGGAGAAACGCCAATCTTAAGCTCATCAAATGCCTATCAGACCCTGGCAACCTGCTGCTATCCAAAAAAGCAGGGCTGAAAGATCACTATCTGGCACAGGCAGTCCATGGTAGCTGTCACCCAGAGACCAGAGAGAGAGAGAGCGAGAGAGACGTCCCGGGACAAAGGTGGCTCGCTCCTCAGGGATTAGCCATTAGCATGCTAGTCTGTGTGCTTAATGCTGATCTGAATGGGACAGGACAAGAGGCAGTGGCCTGAGCTATTCTTGAAAAGGGAAGTGTTTGTGTTTCAGTTGCTAATGCCACTGACTTATGCATATAGAACATACATGCATAACTATGAGGAGGCAGGCAGGGGCTACTGGGATGTTGACACACACATATCTTCAATGTATGCATTAAAATGATACAATAATGTACCGTCAAAAACACAAAAAAGTCATATAACACCATACAGTCTACGTAAATGTTAAGTTCATACTCTCTTCTTCCTACTTAATTTCAAGCTAGTATGGTTTATTATTTGTGCTTGGGAAATATCAAATCAATCAATCAAATGTTGGTGTAACTGTGTATGCATGAACTTGTGTGTTTGTATGAGCCAACAATACATTTTTTTTTGTTACAGTATAATATAAATAATGTGTAGTCCCTTTCGCAAACAAAAGGTGAAGGTCATTTTCAGTCAAAGCTTGAAATAAACCAATAAATCAATCAACACATTACATAGGCTATAGTAGTTCACACTTTGCTATAGAGTTTACCAATTAACTTAAAAAAGACATATTATGTTTTTGTCCAGATATTATTAAATTAAACTATAACATACAATGATCATTAGTTTACATTTATGGTGAACTGAAATGTTGATCTAAAACGGCGTAGTAACAGAAACAGGTTGACTGACTTTGTGTTCAAAACTGCAGAAGTGAAAAATGGATTTGTTAACCCTTCTTATGACCCAGAGTCAACTTTATTAGATGAGATATTGCAAGAACGTGAGCGAGGATAGGGATAATCAAATGAAACAACTTGATGTTCTCACTCACAGAGGGAATACCATCTGATTAGGTTCTTAGGTTTTCTGATAATTATCTGTTTTTATCGAGCCTCAGCAGAATGCAGTCGAAGCTGTCAACGTGTTGTCAATTCACAAGAAACTATTGCATAATGAGAGAAAATATTATCGTTGTAACATGGGTAAAATGTCGTAAAAGTTGATTTTATCTAACATGTCTCCTTCAAGCCTAGGAGCCATTTCTAACAGTATGTGCTGCTGCCCACAACGTGCCAATGATGTGAAAAATGTTCATATGAAGTTCATTGATCTCAGTTCCCATAAATCTAGTTTATTTCTTCCCTCTGGTAAGTTTTGCTTGAATACATAAGGAATGTATAAAGATGAGCTGCACTTGTGTATTCCACTTCCACTCTAAATGACAACATATTTGCTCCTGAACACTGACAAAACCCATGGCTACACTGCAACACAATACACAACAGACACTCATAGACGCTTTTCATACAAAGGAAAGACAAACCACAACATTAAACAAACAAGGAACTGTTAAATAGCAATGTTTAAGTGAATATAAGGAAGCGATCTGATTCCTCATTTGCGATAATGCCTCTAAATTTATTGTACACCTTGATCTCATTTGACATTCTTATTGCTTTCTTACAGATTATCACATTAAAACATCCAATATTAGTTTGTTAGATATGTAATGACTTAAGCAATCCTAAAAACCTTGCATTTATTAATCTTCTTGCACATATTTCTCTTTTGGTTTGCTTCCAGAAACATTTGGTCTTTTTGAATGTTAATAATGACCTATTTTTGTGGTGTCTGTCCAATGGAATCGACATCTGTTAATTTATCACTTCACTGGAACTATACTGTGGAACTATTTGAACAATACCACAAAGTTTGGCAAGAGGAAGTTTGGATACATCACAGTCTGACATATGCAAATCCTTGCATGAGGAATTGAGGAATTGAGGAAAAAGAGGAATGTAGACGTGTGCTGGTATGTTGACTGTTCTGATGGTAATGCGGTGGAGACATACTGCATCCACTAACATTTAGAGTGTAGTATTTGGTTGGTGTTGATTCTAACCTGTCTCCAGATCTACATGACAAAAACTGTTTGTCCGTGGCCTTCAAAACAATATTTATTTATGGAGACAAAGCACAACATCAACTTCACAATACACAATAAAGGTTCATTTGGGTGGCGGTGTTTGAGCTCGGGTTATACAGAACGACAATGAGTTTGGTTAGGAGCGTCGGTTTATATTTTAGATGATCAAATAAAACAATAGACAACACAGAGGCAAGTTAACGTGTCAATACAGTGCAAAACAGTGGAAACAGAGGATGGAAACAGTGGAAACAGAGGATGTTCTGCCCTGACGAAGACACAACCTTTATGAAGGACTTTATCTTAATCATCATATAAAGTGCCTTCTTTTTCTCCTCTTTTTTGACTGCTTTTCAACTTTTGCCAAATGTGTTTTTATATTACAAGAGAGTCATTTTTACCTTTTGTTTTGATTCCTGTTGTTGATGAGCCTCTGCTTCAACATTTTTTACTATGGAAAACACATTTTTCCTGTGTTTTTTGAACAGCAAAATAATGTATATCTAGCCTATCTTAAAATGACTTAAACTTACTTGTTTTTCTTCTGGATTTGAGTAGTTATGACTCAATGAGATTACATTTCTTAGGTGGTATACACTATTTCTCTGAATTCAAGGTATTTCTGACTGCTCATGCAATAATTTAGCTTGAAATAAGAAGATTAATTTGCGATAATTGAGGTAAGTGAAAATGTCTTGACCCATTGTCAGATAATTTGGCTTGAAGGAATTTGTACTGTATTGAAATGAATCAGAAATGACTGGAAACAGGTCAAATAATCTAGTCCCATCAAATAAATCTTAACTAACTGTCAAAATGTCTGACACTGAGATTAATATCCTGAAATCAAGACATTAGAACTAATCTAGAAATGCATTTTTTGCTGTCCATATTTTAAACTTGTATTAGGTGTTGTTCAGGTTGAATTTAACCTGGACAATATTCGTGTTTTGGGTGTGAGCACCTTCTTCAAAAATATGAGTTCATTCGAGTTGAAGACAATTTCACAGTTTCAATACATAAACTAAATGTTCTTTAATTATTTATTCAGTTTTGCTAACTTTAATTATGTTGTGCTTTTTTCCCATCTTTTAACATTTACTGCCAAATTGCAATCCTGAGAATGGAAGAATGGAAAGTCAATGCATCTTGTATAATTTGAGAAAGGAATAAATTACAAGACCTGGCTGATTCACACTTACTTCTTTACAACTTTGGCCTAATGGTGTGTAAAGACGGCTGTATGGAAATGTGTATTTGTTAACCTTGCACTCATAGATTCCATTTTGTGTTTGATTGTGGCTCTGTTTCCCTTCGCCCTCTCTTCTCTCCTCTCTCTCGGCTGCATGTGTGATTATGTGCTCAGACCCTGGCGGCTGGCTGATAAAACACTAGAGGCCTCTGTCTGTTTGTGGATTTCTTTTGGAGGAGATTCCCACCGTGCTTGCTTCGTCTGGCCCCTGTATGTTTTGGGTCCTGCACGCGTGACTCCGGACAGCTGTTCCATTCTGCAGCCCCGGCCCATCATCTCCTCTCCCCTCATCTGATAAGGCCGTGAGGGGGGGTCCAAAGACTCGGCAGATCTCCTCCATGGCGGACGGGAGGCTAACAATGCGCCCTCCTCGCACACAGGGCCGAGGGCATTAACATGTGAAAACAGCAGCTCTTATCTGCGCTGCACTGGGCGAAGGACCGGGAGAGCGTTATTGAGGTGTTAGGAGCAGACGAGTGAGAAGGGAGAGGATGTTAAGTTGAGAGATCGCAGGCAAAAGAATATGTAATAAGCAGAAGTGGTGAGGACAAAAGTAGGTTTGCTGCCACTGGTGCTACTGATGCTTCAAAATATTAGTGTTCAAGTTGTTGTTTGAATAATTACTCATGGAAAAGTTAAGAAAGAATGTAAAGATTTATATACATCTACGAGAGAACAGTTAAAGGAGCTTTTAGTATTGAACTGTTACATAAGTAGATCATCAGTTTACATTTTGTTCATTGTAAACGCCTATCTAAAATGGCTTGGTAATAGAAACACGTCCATTGACTTCCTGTTCAAAACTGCAGAACTGATAAGCCCCACATCGTCATGGTGACATTTCCTTTTAGCAAGCAGTGGATTAACATGGATAACATGTTTTTTTATTTTTGAAAAGTGGCTACGTGACATTACAGAACCCGACATGTATCACTCGGAGTCTTCATTTTTCAAATAATTACAGCCAAGTGATGTGGGCGGGGATAGGGGGAAGGGGAAAACAGGAATTTTCTGAGCACTAAAACCTCAGTTGCAGGACAAAATTTTGATTAAACTGATGATGAGGAAATATACTTTGTTGATTTTGCATAATATGCCTCCTTTAAAGATGCACTACATAACTTTTCTGGTGGAGGATTTGTCATCTGCCAGTCTCCAGGCATGGAATGTTCCATATTATGGCATTAAACTCATTTACCTTCATGACAGTTGATGCCAAGTTACAGGTCAGGTCTGTGAAGAGGTGACCCTGTTCATATACACTGCAAAAAATATTTCTAGATTAGTTTAAATGACTTGAATTCAGGATATAGAGCTTATTTCAACAATTTTGAATAATTAAGATGCATTTTCTTGGACCTAGATTATTTTACTTATTTAAAGGCGTTATTGACTTGTTTCAGGTCATTTCTTCTCATTTCGAACCAATTTTTTTGCCAATGAGGTAAGAATTGTTTACTTATCTCACTGCCAAATTAATTTTCTTATATAAAGCTAAATTATCGTATAACGAGTCAGAAATGTCTTGAAACTAGTGAAATTGTCTATGTCACATAAGCAATTAAATCTCCTCTAATCAAAACTACTCAAAATAAGATTAATATTCTGATTTCCGGCCATTTTAAGCAAGGCTAGATATTGAGTTTTTACAGTGTAACATGACAGCAAGTTTTTTTGAACACCAAAAACAAAGGTAAAAGATTAAACGAAAGATAGGCAAGCTATATATTGCGGAACATTCAAAACCAAACAATGGCATCTACAGGTGACGGACAGAAAAGTTACACAATGCACCTTTAAAAAATAAACTACAAAAAGCCTGTGTGCATGTGTTTCAGAAAAAAGAGCAAAGAAATGAGCAATAGAGAAATTACAATGGCTATAAAATATGTAGACTGTTAGAATAAGCTTAATCCATAGTGTATTTAACAGTTACAGCCGGGGCAAAGGTTATGTTATTTTCAGTTGCCTTTCTGACCTCCACAAATGACACAAAAACATTCATTCAGACATTGCATATGTGTCGGAACAGAACTTGCAGCCTGGAGTGGTGTATTTCCATTTGTAACTTTGAGATCTTCCTGAATAAAGGTTAAACAACATGACACAATATATTTATACTGTCCATGTCCAAAGATATTATAAGCTTATCTATACGCGTAAACAATATCAATTTGCTTGCAGACCTGTTGCTGCCAATAGAAAATACTGTCAAATAAACATTTAAGTAGATAAATAGTTTGCTTCTCATTCTAAGCAAATTAATTGAAATAATAATAATTCTCAAAAAACACATTTCAAAATTAAAAACATGGCACATTTCAGCCAATACTAATCCCATTATTGTACAGATGCAGATAATAAATTCATTGCTTTATAGTGCACCAATTTTCAAATAAGCACCAGTCCACCATCTGGCATGAGAGAGACAAAGTGTGGAGCGTGCAGCCTTTTAATTAAAACCTTGTATAGTGAAGGGCCCGGGCTAAGCAAACATGGGCCTCTGCGTGAGCAAGGGGCACCCACCAACAGAGAGTGGGTGAGGGTGGGTGTCATAGAAAAGGCTGGTGGGTGCTGTGACGCTTTGGTGAGAGCAGACAGGTAGAGTGATGAGGAGAAGGCCACTAAGATGGTATCTAACGGTATCTGATGGATTGTAATGTCATGCGGATATTACGGTGGGAGGGGCAGCAGGGGGAAAGGTTATTGCGTTTAACTTGGAAGACATTTATTACGGAGATATGGAGGAAAATAAAGGGTAAGAAATGGATTTAAAAAAACGACAATGAATGCTCGAAAACATGACGTCCACGCTGTAAAGTTAAAGGCAATTCAATGGAGCGACAAAGGGGTTGGCTTCATTCAGTGGGGGGATACTGACATCTGTAGGTGAAAGGAGGAACTGCAACTTTGAAAGGCGAGGAGGAGCGTGAACCTGTTGACCGTTTGGATTTGCAATTTAACAATGTAAAACTAAAAAGAAGTCTGAATTAATTGCACCTTTTCACGCTATACTTTTGTGAAGAAGTAAAAAAAAGAAAATTGTGTCATATTAGATACAGTAGTTCTTTATCTACCTGAAAATCGTCAATAATTTGAAATAAACATTATTATCATTAGATTGTGGATAGCCCTAACGTTTTTAACCCCTGATGTCACGTCTGCATTGACACATTCTCACCTCCCCAATATTGAACTTGCATTTTGTAACATAGAACACGCTGGGGTTGTCAAAGTACTGTTTTTCATTGCTTGAGTAAAAGTACAGATACACCAAATATGACTCCAATATAAGTAAAAGTAAAAAAAAAAAGTCAAATCATAAAGTATTTGCCGTAGAAACTGTACTGAAAATACATTTTACAAGTCATTTTAAAAAGGAGTGGTAAATGATAACTTTGCTGCTTCAAAACTTCAAAGATGTGGAAAACTCCTCCACCAAAGTGCTTGGAGCCTTATTTAAAAATCTAAAATGTACTGGGATAAAAAGCATTATTTATTTGTCTTTCAAATGTAGTGGGGTCAAAGTAATAAGTACTCAACAGAAATACAGATCAAGTAAAGTACAAATACTCAAAAACTGGAATTATATCCAGTTTACTTTGTTACCTCTTACTTAGACCACTTCTGAAAACAGGAATAGAATACGGAGCTAGACAAACTGTACAGTTTACCAATATTTTTTTTTTCACCACACACCACCATATGCTGAGGATTTGTGGTTAAATTCCCACTCTGACAAATGGAAACTGTTGTTTTGTCCTTGGACAAGACACTCCACCTGAGCCATCTTGCCAATAATGGATAAGAAAGGGTACTTGTGTGATTAAAAATATACATTCACATAAAAGAACAATTACATGGTTAAACACGTAGTCAACTACAAGTAAAATAATAAGTGTCACAAAATTGTTTAAACAGTTTAAAGATTAAATATGTGTGGAGCAGAGACAGCGATGAGATAACGGTGGATTAGGATGATTGGGACTTGTGCTGTATGAGGTACTCCTTTAATTTTAAATGTAGCTAATTATAATTGCATGGATGGACTTATACTCAATTACAAGTACATTTTCAAGAATCTACTCAAAATAGTAAGATTACCCCAACAATCGACTTGAATTATAGTAACGTAAGTATTTATAATTAGTTACCTTTGACCCTTGCTGCAGCACTGGTCAGAGAAGCCGTTGGTGCTGATTGTCAACCATATTTCAGCCAGTCAGCCCCAGGGCAGCTCTGACTACAAAGCTTACTACCAGAAAGTATGGAATGAAATAATGTAAAGCATTTTGTGAATCTTGAGAGGTGATGTATAAATCCTAGTGAATGGAACTTTTCTGAACATTTTCCACACCATCATGAAGCAAATATTATCCACTGGAGGCTTCACTGAACACACACTAATGAAACACATGAACAAATGATGAATAATTTTATATTACTTTAAATGTACAATACAGATTCATTGAACAGATATGCTTGAGAAAATTATTGCACATGACAAGACAAGGCGAAACGGGCCCTGATTCTACGTCATGTTTTCCAGTTATACAACTAAAGAGATGATGTATACTGTAAGCCTTTATATGTGAACGTGACACAGCGGTTTGAAATCCAGACATGATTATCTTTGGTGTGATTGTTTAGCAGAAACAGTTTTCACTACTATAAAATCATATTTACATTGATACACATTCATTCTATTAAATACATCTCTTTACCCGCACACTAGCTTCTATTTACAGTGTTGAACAAATACAGTCGCAAAAACACTTCCTTCAGATATAGTTGTCAGTCATGGTCTAATGATCAGGGCTACAAAGGGAAATGACAAACACTAGAAATCTGTAGTCGTAAAAGACCAACGTGGAACTTCCTGCAAATCATGCATCAAAATGAAGGCACTTGGGGATAAACCAGTCCATACAATATCAAATGTCTTCTACAAAATGCAGTATGCACGTAGCCAGTACAATACAGGCTATAGGAATGATTACAGATAATATGCACAGATTTAGACGGTCTTTCTAACCCAAGGCAAATAACAAGATAATAACTGCAACCACAAGGGGTCAGTGAAGCAACAAATCTGGAAAAACTATGTTCACTTGACCAATGTAGCAGTCTGTTTCTAGTAAAAATAAAGGCACATTTAGATAGGTCTGCATATAATATGTGCAAACAAAGGAGGTTGTGATTTTTTTCGTAGTTCAAAAAATCCATTCTTAAGATTACAGAAATATGAGTGTCGTCTAATTACTCTAACTATAATTTGTTATACAATGTTTTACAGCTCTCAGAATTAAACATTGGATTTAGGCTGATAGATTTATATAATTCAATTAATATAACCTGATCCATTCTAAGGAAAAACATGAAGAAATGCTGTATATGAACCAATGAAGATATGATAAAAATATAAGTGTGTGTATGTGTGTGTGTGTGTATGTGTGTGTGTGTGTGTGCTTGTGTGTGTGTGTGTGACAAATAGAACAAATTATTGATGTTTTTTTAAAGCATTCCTCCATACAATTTACAGAACTGCATTACTCAAATGTTTAAGAAATACTAAGGAAATGTATTGAAAACATATTCCTAACAATGTGGTGCCTTGTCTCCAGCAGGGGGTGCCCTCACACCACACCAGTTTTGCATGTGGAGCCAGTCCAGTGCTTCCCATGGCCATGCAACAAGTTCACTTCTGAGTGATTTCTTCCTGTTCCACAATGCCCAGTCTATGGTCCTCCGTCCACCCTCTTTACAATGTCTGTGGCGGCTGGGGCTCTTGCCTGGAGTCAGTCCTTGTGTCTGTGGGCATGCAGACAGTCCTGGATGTGCACAGGGCAGACTGTGGGGATGGTGTGGGGTCCAGGGAAGCTTCATATCGGGGAAGATCACTCTCCGACGGGACGTCTCCGTCTGGGTTGTATGGTGGAGGAGGTAGGTCGAACCACGGCGGTCGGCTACGGGCAAGAAAACAGAATCAGGATAAGATAAAACCACTTTTCTGCTTCTTACATCTGATGGTTTTTAGTGACATACGATGGTCCTTAAGTATTATTCCTGCTTTATTGTTGCCTTAGTTCTAGATTAAATTTGATTTGAGTCATCCAGTTATTCCAACCAGTATCCTGTTTTTGTCCAGATGTCATCCAAGCATAGCCTTGTTTAGTGCAGATTAAAGACTGCTTTGGACCTGATATATTGACCAATTTTACTTGAGTATCTGTATCTTCAATAAATTGTAAATCTGTGAGCAACTGAATCATAATTTACCGGTTGAACATTATTTCAAAGTAATTATTGGTTCTTTGTAGTTGAAGTTAATTATACTTTTCACATTCTATTGTGTGTAAAGAGTCATTAGTTAAAAAAATAAAACTTTAAACAACATCAAGACATTTTTCAAAGCTTCATTGTATTGTGTGAGGGAAAAATAAAAGGGTTTAAAAGGGCCTATTGACTGCTGGCTGGCAAAAGCACATCTATAGAAGAAGACACATAATGGTGAGCATCAGAGTTATTGCACAGTTTGCACTTTAGGTTGGATTTGAGAGTGGAGTCATTACTGTGAATGGGGCCAAGCCATTAAAACTGTACTTATGGTATCATTACAATGTATTAGTTGCGGTCTGCATTGTTCTTGAAGCTACTGGGAACTATTTTTGGCTAAAGTATAACAATATAAGAAGCATTTATTGATCATTAACAGAAAATAAACTAATCATAAACACATGTTTAATAAACATATAACAATCATTTTCAATTTCTGACTTGTAACTCACACTGGACCAGCCTTACATTTCAGAAGTCCTACTTGGAAAAAAACGGAAAACATTTCAGAACCCAAAGCTTATCCAAGTTAGGCAATCCAGCATGGCTGTGCCCTGCATTTGGTTTGATAGTTGACAATTAGAATATTGACAATCCTTGTGTTGTCTTGTCATTTTCCCTTTTGTTGGTCCCTACTGTTCACTCGCTGTCTGTGGACCTGCTCCTGTGGTGAGTCTCTACAATAATACATTCATTGTTATGCTAATGTTGATGACAACAAAAGATGAAAATGACAACAATTGCAGAAATTCTCTCTCAAACAATGATTTATAACTTCCAAATGCAAAAACACTGTTCGGGTAAAGAAATTACCTGAATTGGATCCACATTTTGACTGATTTGATACAATGATCATTGTTTTTCCGACTTGACACTAGGACACTAAAACTCTGAGAAAACATCTCTCCAAGGTTCAAGTGCTGACCTCCAAGAATGAATGGAATGCAGCTTTAGATAATGATTTTTAAACATGAGTTAATGGTTAGTTCATTTTTTGTCAATGATGAGGTAATGATCAGTTAAAAAAAACAAAAACAAACAAAAAAAATAACACAAATAAATAAATACATGCTTTGTACATATGCTTTATTATAAAGAGTTACTCAGTATTTTTCATTTGGTTCTACTTTAAATCTATGTTGTGGATGTTTTGTCCTAGATGTTTTAATGGTAGACCATAATTTCAAATTCCTTAGTCCTAGCTTTAGTCCTGTATTTGCTCCTAATTTAATTACTTCTCAATCGACTTATGCTTCTTTTATTGCTATTGATGTGAAAAGCTGGTCTAGATGTTTGTCTAGATATTTGTCCAGTCACCTGGCGTCCAGAACAGCTTGTGAGTACGACGGAGGTGAGTCCAGTGAGATTCCTGATGGATACAGCGTCCCGGACAGCAGCTGCAGGGCCTGAGGCGTGGAGCTGTACTGGCCCACTGCTCCACTGCCACTGGGTGACATGCGGTCCAAGATCACCAACCGGGACAGGAGCAGGGGCTGGTGGTGATGGGAACTGCCTCGTACACCTCTGGGAAGCAGGACACTCCTTTTCCTCTGGTGATGGAGGACCAGAGCTAGTAAAGCCACGACCAGGACGAAGATGACCGCACTGCCGATGACTGCGTATGTGATGCTGGGGTAGTAACGCAGGCGGTAGTCCAGAGTCACAAAGTCCTGTCCCGGAGCCTCTGAAAGAAAGGAAAATGAAAAGGGGAATATGAGCATAATGTTTCCAGACAAAGACTATCTTACACAATAGAGTGGCCATGTCTTGCCCAAGGACAAAGCAACGCTATACGCTGACTGAAGCAGGGATCAAACCGCTCAGCATCTAGTTAAGAGATGATCATTCTATCACCTATGCCACTGTTATATTTACAATGTCCAAAGTCAATTGTCTCGTTCTATTGACACAGCTGTACGCATTAGCATTATCTATTATATGGATTCATTAAGCAGGTGTAACAAAGTCATTTTAATGAGATTCACTTCATTTGTTCCTTTATTAGACAGTCATTACTCACACAACCCTAGAGCTATCATTCTGGCATGATAGGCCATAATATTCTGACACATTTCAAAAAGAAGCCATTGCAATGTACCTAAGAATGGAGTCATTTATAGTGCAATTTGCTCTTTGCAGTTAATAACTTTTACTACTGAACAATTACATTTCTGAATAAGTCACATCAGGGGTTTGGAATCTATTTTGTAGCCATGGCTGCCCTAAACAGCCCTGACTGCCAATCTGGCTCATGCATCCACGACAAACAGTCACAACGATGCATTCATACGAGCCAGACAGGGTAATGGTCTAACCCCTGGCAGCACAACACTGCACTGCTGGTATCAGGGATTGAACACATTGGCACACGTTTTCGTCATCTTTGATAATAATTAAAATGTCCCCATGTCATTATTATATATGCCAGGCAGTTGTTTCTTTGTCATGGTACAACAATAAAAGACAAAATGGATGGAGTTGGCAGTTCAAACTCAACTGTGTTTCTCAAGGTTCAAAATCAGGTTCTGGACCTTTAATGCAAGCCCACGCATGAAGCCATCATAGTTTAGAGGGAATTGCTGCAGAGGGAAGATAGGAGGATGAGTTGTGGCACTGGAATGAGATTGAAACGAAGATGGAGGAGATAGTGAAAGACATAAATATTCCACAATAAATAGTTTTCAGGTTCATTTAGGTGACGTGTGCTTTGATTTAACACAAGCAGCTGCTCCGAGATGAGAGCACAGGAGCAGTTTCACTCCACTGAGCAACTACAAGGCTTCTCGGAGCAGAGGTTACTTGTGGGACCTATGCGTTTTAACAAGGCCCTCTACTTTTAATACAGAAGAAGCAAAGCGATAGAGACAGTGGAGGCTAAATAATTCCGTATGAGGCCACAACAGCTTGCAGCCGATTGAGATAAAATGCGACAAGTGCCGTTTCGTTGGAGATGAGAGGACGCAGAGTAGCGACCAGGGGCTGGGGTAGATTACCATGTTTGTCACAGGAAGGGCCCAGGGACAGCCATGATGAAAGAAAGCTGTGGTCCTAGCTGAAAAAAACAAAACTGTGGATACAAGCAAGAGCCGAGGCGAGAGAAGGGACCACTGAGATGGCAGGGAAAGCTTATTATTCCAGATGGGAACAGGGGATAGCACTTAAACATTTGTGCTGACTCGTAATGCGCAGTGGGAGAATTTCAATCAGGGAGACGATACATAACATGTAAATGTGTTTCAGCTGTTTACCACATCAGTGAAAATTACACTTTTGTTGTAAGGAACATAAACTGGCTCAAGAAACCCATAAAGAGATTTGCAATTAATCAAATGATACTTCTGATCTAAATGCTATAATTTTTAATCGTAGATGAGATGTTTTTGTTTTTTTTAATAATATTGTATACAGCCAATCCTCTGAGCGCAAAGTCTGGGAGTAGAAGTATTTTTGTGTTAAACGGCACTAATTAAGTAAGTCTGTATCGCCAAGACATGTTAATATTACTTCACTAATTGCAACGACAAAAGCAAACCATTAAAGCTAACATATTTAATTAAAGAGACAATTTTGAGATTTTAACCACGTTAAAAAGTAATTTGCACTTCAAAACCTTTTTCACTCCGTTTTGTTCAGTGTCCTTAATCCTCCGTAACCTTCTTGAGAACACAATATGCCCAATAAAGAATATCATATGTTAATTCAAATTATTAAAAAAGTATTGTATATAAGTACTGCTAAAACCTGTTCTCCATCCCGAGTTCTCGCTTCTGAGCGTCTCCTTGTATGGATTAAAAAGGTGGTGCACTAAAGAAGCAGGGAACTGGTATTTATTAAAAAGTTGCAGTGAGTCTGTGCTAATGAGGAACGAGCAACATAAAAGTACAACTCAAATTACACCAATGCTTCAGGGACCTGTAAACATCAAATCAGTGCGTGCCTCGTGAAAGTTCAAAACGCTTTAGATGCGCTCTCTATTTCCTTTTTGGCTTTACATGTTTCTGCTGAAAGAGGGAATGTTTCTTTAAAAATAATTATCTGACTAAAGAGTTTGTAGATTGGTCAATGCTTCGTAGATTTGACAAATCCCAGATGTCAGAAACATAAAACACAAATGCAACTTTACTGTAGGTATGTTTTGATTAAAGCTGTATTTTGCTGCCTAACTTTTCTGCTTGTTCCCATGGTGCTGTTATTCATTTCTCTGTAAAGTTCCACAGCATGCAAACTTATCTATTTCCATGGCGAAAAACAGGGGACGCTATACCGGCCAAGTTACAGATCTCTAACTGCAACTGAGTAAGAATGAACTGCTTTTTTGGGACTAAAACTCCTGTAACTGAAAAACTGCAAGATGATGAGGGAAGTATGGCAGCTTGAGCATTATCCTCTGGTTCCTCCTACTCTTCCTGTGAACAGTATTCAATATTTTAGTTAGTTGCTTTTCACAAGTTGTCCCTTTCTCCCACTCCCATCTGGGGAGTGCTACTGAAGTAGATGTTGCTGCACCAGTGATGACTGAACCTCAGATGCTACAATCAGTGGACATGAACCCCCAACAGAAACATTTCACATGGGACACCTTTAAAGGACACATATTATGGTAGAGTGACACTTTTGAGCTATTAGTTCTATCATTGTTCCTTCATCAAAAACATACCTAAAGTTGCATTTAGCTTCACTCACGCTAGTTTGATGAATTCCAGTTAGAAAATCCTCTCCCTCCAAGCATCAATAACACTCCATTCTGATGTGTGGCGTTTTCTCAATGTGTGGCGTGGCTCCGGGAATCTTCTGTGCTGTTTTTAAGTCCATAAATCATTGTCAGACTCCTTCTGAGCATTTCTGCCATCAAATTACAATCTTCACGACTACTTGGCTGCTTCCACATTTGCGTGGGAAGCCCATGTGTGTTTCTCTCAAATATGTAAATCCTTCTGCAGGCAGTAGATGGAGCCCTTGTGTCAGTTCCTCGCATGGGATCAAGAGACATAAAACTATTTTCTTTTTTTAATGAGATGTCAAAGTAGAGATACTCAAGAGCATGTTTGAAGGCCATTAACAATACAAATAATGCATAATATTTGTCGTTTAAGGAACAACACTGTCACATGGCAGAAAGCTCAAACAGAATATGCCTTTAAATTAATATGACCTTCCCTTTATCCAAAGCATTAAAAAGACTGACATCTAAAGAACAACATTTGAGGATACTGCCCAGAAAAAAACTGCCTGCCAGAAAACCTCCATCTCAGTGCTATCGCAATTCAATCAATAGTCTGTATACTGGTATCTGTAAGAGTTAGATATTCCCGAAAAAGCAGCCCTACACAGCATTTAGAAATATTTTGAGTCTCACTGACTCTTGAGAGATATCAGGTTTAGCTCACTTTGAGGATTACTGGGCATGTTCAAGCAGGCTAGGACCTCATACATTTAGAGGAAAGTAAACCATAGTGAAAGTTTTGAAACCACCAACAACAACTGACATGTTTATTGTTGATTTTAATAGTAAGTAAATTATACAGTAATTGACTTCTCTTGTGTTTTCTACAGTGCTGTTATCGTATCCAAAAGTCTGCCTCGACTCTGACAGTGTACTGAATGTCTCTCCACATTCTCTCCCTCGTGTTCCTATAAACAGTCATAAAAACATAACTGGTGTTTTACATGCATACATATTTGAATAATCCTCTATTATCTGCACCAGAGTAGGGTGAGGGGTGGTAACAATACTGGCAACACCTTCAACCACTACACCGTCAGCAAGTTTCTGAACCTCTGAATGCTCAGTAAACTGTCCTCTTAAGTAAGCACTGATAATTGCCAAGCCTTCAATAGATACCATATTGCAAATGTCCTCCTTTACCCTCAACCTTTTAGATCTACAGATTAGAGCTGCAAGATTGCAAGCTGCAACGGAATCAAAATCACAATTTGAATGGTCGCAATTACCAAATCACAAAGACTGGAATAATTTAAGTGGCATCATTTCGTAGTTTAGACCTCTACAAACATGTTCTAAAATGCATGGTTATTTGATTAGTTTATTAATTCCTATTTTGGTCTTCTCTCAAACTGTTGGATGTGTTTAAAATGTGAACGTTGAACAGAATTCTACGATGAAAACATTAGTTAGTTATAGTTATTTTGAACACTCAATTATAGCGCTACTAAAGCTCTACAATATATTAAATCAGAACTCACCAACACAGACATAAAAACAAAACTTTAACCCAGAGCTTAAAGTGTGCTATGTAACTTTTTCTGGTGGAGGGTGCACATGCTTATCCCCAAAGGAGATGTTGTTGCCTGAAATTTTCTACAGTTCCGCATTTCTTGCATTTATTCAATTACAGGTGCTATTATTGCTTAAAACACCTTCATAAAACTTGCTGTCACAGTGAGCAGGCTCTCTCCAGAGATTTGTGGTCTCATTTACAAAACTTTACGTAGAATTCTTACTAAATGTGTACACAACACAACCTTCCAGAAACCAAACCATCATTTTTCATTTATCTAAATGCTCATTTTAACATCAATTGTCGTTTACTAGATCACAAACTTAACATGGAAAGTTGCGTATGAAATATTTTTTTGTACATACGTGCGGTTTGTAAATGTGGCACCACCAACTTGTCTCTATGGAGAGAGAGAGGTTTAATGCATAGTGTGGAACATTCCTGAAAAAGCAATACCATCTCCATGGAGCACAGTTACATTGTGCATCTTTAAGTGACACTCCCTGCAGGCTAGACAGTTACTTTATCTATTAGAGCTTTTTTGCTACTCTTTCCCTGCTGTATTATTTCTTGAGACACAACGCCCCATGTTCCTCTTTGAGTTCCTGACCTTCAAGGCCTGGGGGAATATTTAGCAGCACACACTTTGAATCCACAACAAGTGGCGTCCTGGCACACAGCCCATTTATATGTAACAGTAGTGCGTAGTCCGGGAGGGGGCCTGCGCCTTAATTAAATCTAATCTAATTCAAATGCTCCTCTCTGCTACTGCCCCGGACCTGCCACCAGCCAATAAAACAAGCCCCCCTAACCCCTCCCCTGTGGGTTTTAAATTGGCCAAGTCCTTCACGCTACCAATTAATTATGAACTGGACGCGCTGTACAGAGTAGCCAAAAACAAAGAAGACTTATTTTACATAATTACAAAGTAAAAAGAAGTGCAAATAAATATACCACCCCTTGCCACCAACTATCATTTTGCAACTTTGGGAACACAGAAACTACAAAGCCTTACAAAAGATGCCTATTGAGTATATTAGCAATAGTAAGCTGAAAGGAATGTTTTGAAACACCAGATGATGAAATGCAGTGGGAAAAGATACACGGCTATTGCTCAGTTGGGTGTTGATGCCCCTGCTGTGTTGGTGATTGAGCCCTGCGTTTGCGACGTAAGCCCATTCCCTGTTGTCAGATGTAGTGGGAGCAGAAAGTAAGGTGTAATCATGCAAAAACAGCTCTTGACAATAGAGGTAAAGCTTATGGAAAGTGTCATACAATCCAGAAATGACGGATGACAAAAGACGACATGCTGAGATGAATGGAGAAGAATTGTTCCACACGGAAGACGAGAGACAATCGCTATAACTGAATGTACGTAAAATTTTTAGATAAGAAATTCATAGGGTTTGAGTTGCTAGAGTGTAGGACTGTAGTCAACTTAAGAGATTCTTGGACTGAAAATAGTGCAGCAATCAATCAACTAAACGGAGTTATGATGGGGTGCTGGGAAAAGCTCTCCAAACTATGAAGTATCGCTACGATCCAACCAAATATCTGACACAAACTACACTCACAAATCAAAGGAATTCATGTAAAACTAACTATTGTACAGGCGCCACAAAGCCATTCTTAAACTTTGGTATCATGTGTTTGCACAGGTCTCCAAGTGTGGTATGGTGCAATCCAACAGTCCCTCAAAATAGTGCATCTCCTCCAACGCTGATGCTCTTGAGTCATTTGATGTGCCGATCAAAGATAAGCATCAAAGATCACTGGGGCCCTTCTGTCCGCTGAGCCTAACATGAAAGACCCGAGCTTTTTACTGGGACGCTGGTCTAGCACAGCTGACCTTGCAAGGGCAAAGTTCAAAGTGAGGAGGAAGCTTTTTAAAAACTCCATCCAATTATTATAGTCTTCAAGGAATAGTAAAGAGCATGTCGTTCCTTCTTGCAGGTCGTCATTACGCTCAGTGAATAATGGTGAATGCGAATGAGGGTATGTTTCAGGCCTTACTTTATGCAAAATTGAGCTTTTAATAATGTTAAGACTGTTGTCCTCATCAAAAACATACCTTTGTTTTGATCGTTCATTTTTTTTAACCTTGTGTATTTACTCCAGTCCCACTTCAGAGAGGAAAATGTAGGCCACCCATTGGTGTGAGCAAGTGGCAATAGGCACAGTAATTATATAACAAAAGATGTAAAAAATATTTGTGGGGGCTTAGTATTTGAGCTGTAGAAGGTTAAATAAGTATTAAGTATGACTCATGGATAGAAACTATTTATTCTGCTATTCATTTATTGCAGCACACAATATTTTAACAATATACGATAAGAAAAGGGATTTGTAGCATTTTTCAAATATAAGGTTATTGTTTCAGTAGCATAAAGTACCAGTACTTCAAAAATCGCTATATGACAGGCCTAAGTGGTAATTCATACAGCTCCTTTGTGTTTTTACACCTTCAAAAGGCTCGCTAATTGTTATGATCCAAAGCAGTGTAAAAAGCCAGAACAATGCATTAAAAGGACTGTCCATGTTGGATTGGGCAAACATAAATCACATATTACTAACAGATTCCAGTTAATATGAAGAATTCCCCACAATCATCGTTTTTACAATATCTTTAAAATGAACGATGCTGAGCAGATGTGGAGGGGCTGCAAATGACCTTTTACCTTTTACACTACCCAGAGAAAAATGACCAACTCTACATCAGGGTCCAAGGGAAAAGAATGCCATTGTTGGACATTATTGCCACTTGTTCCCAATGCGTCCCAAAACAAAAACAAAGTTGGCTATATTACACTCAACTACTTGCTTACAGTGTTCTCTGGCAAATGCAGAGCTGGCTCTGAAAGTTCCCCCAGGCTTGCAGCAGGGTTTCTGGCTAACATGTTTAACACAGAGTTGCAACAGTCTCCACCCGCTGACACTGGCACCTCTTCCATGCTTTCATACTCTACATGTAGTATCCATAAAGTGTCTGTACGCTGCAGATTGGAAAGAGGCTTCAGCCTTTCAACTTGGCCACTTTAATTACAGCCAAGTGCCTTCTGTGTGCTCCTCCAGGCTTTTGTTCGGCCTCTTGTTTACTCTCCCAATGCTGGATCTGTCTCCCTCCCCCTTCAGCATGGAGCGCTCTTTCCTTTCTTCATGCCTCATTGTGTACAGCTATCCCCTTGTTGGTAATTTTCTGTCATGGAGATGCCATGTAGCTTCCTTTTGTGATCTGTAACAGTACTCCAAAGATTAGAAGCTCCATTAGCAAACATAAAAAAAACCCCACAATAAAAATATCTTCTGGTAGTAGGCTATGTATATATTGTGTTTCAAAACCCAACCTGTTCAACAGTAAAATCGATTATTAATCCTGAGGCTCTGGCCGTGCAATTAATTGAATTTTGATCCCGATTACAATTATTACGCCCAACAATAAAAAAAAAACAACAGTATTAATGTCTTTACTCTCTCTCACTGCCCCTCCTCTTGCAGCTTGTGCAGGACAGGCTGCTCCTGCTCCGTGTCCTGCCTGTTCTCCGGACCAGAGCCGTCCACATTAGTGACCCATGGGGGAAGCTATCTTTCCAGGATTTTCATTCACATTTGAGCTATCAGGAAAAGTTGTTACACAAGAAACGCGAATATACAGTCAATGGACGCGCTAGCATGAACCCTGGCGATGCCCCGTACTTTCTAAACTCCCAGAGTTCTCTGCAGAGTGCTTCATGTTACTCACTTTAAAAATGATTATTATTTATTATTACGTTTGTCCAGGAGCTAATAGCATGGATCATAATACACTGCACACAAATAAAACCTCTCATGTCACTGCAGTCATACACTAAATCAAATGTCTTTAACCACACGACTACAGATTAGTTCAGTAATAACACCACATTTTATTAAAAATAATGAATAACTTTTTCCAAGCCAAATGGAAATGGCAAACTAAAAATGAGCAAAATGAATAATGAGTTAAATACTCATTTAGATTTGTAGATTAGCAGAAAAGCAGAAATACTTTATTAACATGCTTTAAACAAACAAATTGACGTTTTATAGCCTATGGGGACAGAATTTTTTTTATTTGGGGTTTCAAACTCTGCTGATCACTTACTTTCAGACTTTCAAAGGAGAAAACATAAGCAATATCTAAAATTAACGACTAGAAATGACTGAATCTCAGTCTTGATTAAAATTGTATTAATTTCACAGCTCTTTCACATGCTCTATTCGACTGTATGGTGTTAAAGTTATCACTGGTCTCTCCTTAAGTCTGACCAATCACTTTTTGTCACTATGGAGATGAATAGGTTTAATACCATACTCTGGAACATAAGCGAAACAATAACATCTTCATATCCAAGCATCAGAAACTGACATCGTTTCATAGACAGCTTTTGACAGCCACTTAGATTATATCTCCCATTTCCCTTATAAATTCTTTAACATCTCCCACGATATATTAGCCGGGATGTGTCTAGACCGTACACATGAACTCGAATGTACGATTTTCATCACAGCAAACCTCATAGATTGCCTTCGAATGAAAATATTTCCTATTCAAAATGAAAGGGAACTCCGTGGAGAGATCTGTTAGAACAAGATGAGACAGAATATTAGCGCACCCTTGAACACCCCCACCACATTTATAAAATTCTGTTACTGAAGCAAATCGGAGGGGCTACTGTGCGTGCACAATGGACCAGTGAGCAGTAATTAAAACAAGCACAAGTACTTCTTTGTCTGATTTTAATCAACAGTACCTAGTTGCCGAGATACAAGCCTTTTTTCCCTCCAACTTGCCGCTTCCTCATTGGTTACTGGCAACTGAAAATGCAAAGTAGCAACTGTCACAAAAGCGCAAAGATGAATAGGAAAAGAAATCCTGCTAATAAAAGCCCCCACATATCTTAATTGCCGCTCTTAAAGGGAATGGGCATAAAAGGGACGGAGATAGTCGCCTACCCCTGCAGCTCTTCCCTCAGGGGGGAGATATGGCGTGTGCAGATGTGCTGTGCTATGAAGACTCATTCCACATTCACAAAGTGCCATCTTTAAAAAGTCCAAAATGGAAACGGGAAAGAACTAATCATCCCTCGGTGCCACCATTTGCGGACTTTTTTTTTTTTTTTTTATCTAGTGAGAGGGTTTTGATTCACCGCAGCGGTTGTGGGAGTGGAGCAGATACAGGGGTTTTATGTTGTGTCATAAAACCCAAGAATGAATAAAATGACCTGATTAGATTATAAAAAGGGGCAACTGCATTTAATGTTTAATCGAACGCCTATAAACCATTTCAACTTAATTTTTCTGTGTGTGTGAGGAAGACATCTTTTCTTAATTGATTATCATTGTGTATCATTTTTAAACAGGCTTCACAGTCCACCTGCTCGCTGACTGTGATGCCCAGGCTGCTGGACAGTGAGGAGTCTTTGTCCAGAGGGCTGTTACTCGCTTCTCTGACACGTGATCTGCTGACTCTGCCTTACAAATCCTCCTGCTAAAGTGGCGCTGAGATTATCCATCTATCTATCCATCGATCCGTGTAAAGCCCCGAGACAAGACTGTAGTTCAAACAGTTTCAACCACTCACATTTTTTCTTCTTCTCACAAATAAGTACGCAAGTTTGCATAAAAAAACAACAACAACAAAACATTAAATCCTTCGGCTAAGGCAGTTTTTTTTCACTCATTCACTAAACTCAAATAGTTAATGCTGCTGCAGATTTGCTATAAGATCAAAACGATAGGCATACGAGCCATTTAACGCTGTCTTACATAAAGTTAGATTCAACCTGCCTTCAAATAACACCATCTTCTTTTTACCAACTGCCTCTTGTTGTTTGATTTGGGTTTGTATCTGTCCTGAACTGTAAAGCGTGTCATGAGAAGTGCTTTACATTATTATTATTAGATGTGCACACTACAATACAACTCTATTCTCCAGTCAACGCTCACGTTTGGATTGAGAGATAACCACAAGGGGGCAGACATCTCACATGTTTCCTACACACATACAGTTGTCATTAGAGTTGGCAGACCGTCCTGAGAAAAGGAGGGGATGCATTAGCTGCGTGTTGGAAGGGACGAGCCATCTGGCCTCTCACACATGCCATTAACACAGAACCACACTCAGGACACCGCTTGCTTTTAGGCCCTGGGATCACACAGAAGTTCAAAGAAAACCAGTGCGTGGACATGTTCAAACAGACTACTCTTACATCCAAATAAAAAAACACAACATTCTTTCATCGTTTTCCAGAGCCAGCGTGCTAAAAATGCTACCACATGGGGAAGGAGTGTGCAAGAAATCAGCAAAGCTATAAACAGGCACAGAGTTGAGTGATGTTAGAATGGAAGTCAGTGATTGTGTTCAAGTAGATGTAAACAAAAACAACACAGACAATTCATGAAATTAGGATTGTTTGAAATATAAATGACAAAAAGCGCAATCCATTCTAGATTACACAAGTTTGATTATAAAGCAGAACAAATGAGAGATTAAACTTGTTCTGAAAGCATTAAACTTAATAGAAAACATGGCGCTTGTAAATAAGATTCTGACTCTCAATGTGACTTTCCTGTATTCTTAAAATTCTGACAGTCAATCTAGATAACTGTAGCATATTGAAAATTGTACTAGATATGAAAAAGTTCCAAGACAAATATTATTTCACAACTTAAATTTCCAACAGAGAATACAACGAGCTGAAAAGGTTGCCAAAATTTTGCAGATATGACCCTTTATTGAGCATTATTGAGTTTCCTCATTTTGGTTAAGAGCTGCCTGGAGTGGAGCTTTAGATAAAATACACCTTGCAAGGCTGACAGAGAAACATAAAGTGACACGTTCACTCTCACGATCCTTCAGGCGTAATTTCAAGTTCGCAATCCACTCCAAAATAAACTCTAAAACATCAGTCAAAACCATGAGCATAATAGAGTTACAGTTTCTTTAGTATACGCTTTCATTTGTTCGCTCTCTGTGCTTTGGCTTGCATGTAGAAATAGCTAAACTGCTTTGAAATGTCTGTTTACTCATACACATAGCTTCAGGTAAATATAAATAAACACAACATATAAAACACAAACATACTATGTATACATATGTGTGTGACAGATCATACAATTGTTTACGAAATCAATAATCATCATATAACTAAGTTCTATCTATTCATTAAATTACTAGAATCCACGGTGAAATCCAGCAATTATTTTATTTAGTGAAAACATAATTAAAATGATGCATCAACATTCATAGAAGCATCTTTCAAAACATAACATTTTTGTATATTGTATTGTAGTGAAAAAAAAAACACATAAACAAGACAAAATTTGACCTTTCCCGATCAGTTTAAGAGTCATCTTGCGCTTCATCAGCACTAGCGTAAGATCGCAGGGTAACATTAAAAAGCACTATTATTTTGTGTTGAAAATACTGTCTACTGTGTACAAAAAGAGCATGTTTTATTATCAATGCGGAGTATCAAGCATTTTCCTTAGTATCAAAATTGAGTTTGAAATAATAGTATCACGACAACACTAGCCCCAAGCTTTAGCAATGGTAAAGCGTTATGTTTTATCCTCATGAAAGAAAGAAAACACATCTCAATTACATTATGAAACCATGAGTTCTGTTGCAATTTTCCGTCACCAGCAGATACCGCCTTAAACAATTTGCAAGCAAGCCCAACGCCGGAGGGGGCTTTGTATGATCTGGTCACATGCTCTTAGCTCTTGCACTTTCCCATTACCATAGCCTCCTCTCCATCAAGATAAAGCAGCCGATATCTATCAGCCTAATCCTGTGTGCAAATGAAATCTATGGGTCTGCTCTGGCCTCGCTCATGTATCCGCTCTTGCACCCGGCGCGACGTATAGCCAATGCTAGTTGCACTGGACCTTATAGTGAAACATGTCCAGCCATGCTAATAAATAAAGAAGGATATAGGCTGTGCTCAGAGCGTCGCAGCGGGCTTTATCTAACAATGAAGTGGAACGCTCGATGTTGTCGCCGCATGAGGCACAGAGATTACGGCTGTTATTGTGGAAATGGCCTGTTTTATTGCAGCTACAGCCACCATGTGTTTTAGGCTCACAGCCCTGAACTACAAAGAAACAGAATGTAATTGGGATTATGTGGGAAAGGGACTTGGGTGTTTTACATACATACTAGTGTATTCATTTGTGTAGTGTGCTTTTATGTACTAACTAGCTTCACTGCAAATTGTAATATCTATGCAAATTAAAATGACTTAGATTTGGAGTAGATCTATCAACTAAACTAATCTACCAATGGAATATGATATATATTTTTGTCATATGTCTTTGGTCTGATGGTCGGAATGTAGTCAAACAACTACTGGCAATAAGTGGTTTATAGAGGAAGTACTATTCCAATCTTGTTATCTCCAAATGAGAGCTGGACAATTAATCATATTTTAATTCATCAAGATTCATTTGTTTGTAGCTTTCAATGATGTTCTTAGGATTTTTAATTAAGCCAATCCACATTCAGTATAAGTATATGTTTGATACTTTGGAGGAAGAAAATGGGCACTTGTTTGTTGTTCAATAGGACATAAAGATCACCACTAAGTAGCACCTACACACACCAAACTGTACAATCTTAGACTCAACAAGATTTTGACATACAGAAGGATTTTTATATCTAATTCTAAAACTGATTTATTTAAGTTTTAAGTCAAAAAATGAGGCAAAATTTGAATTTTTAGAAAGATTTTAAGTCCAATCTAGTTTACTTAAAAACAAAAAAAGAAATCCAAAATCCCCTCTGTTAATTAACCAATAAATTAAAACCTGGTTCTGTCCATTTTTTGGATTTAAATGTCTGAAATGCATTTCTACATGAAAACATGACATGATGAAAAACTTGTAATACATTTTTTTTTCTTACATTTATGTGAGTAAACTACAGGAGAAGTTTTTTTCCTGTTCACCTGTAGTGTCTCACCTTAAAATGCATAACTTGACAGAATGTTTTAGTTGCTCGAAACTTTGAAAAATGGACACATTCTAAAGACAAAATGGGATGCCTACACTGGACTGAATATGCTGTAATTCCGTTTGTTTCCCTTTATGTTTTTCATGCTCTGTGTGCTCTTTCTGGTCCTGTTCGTTGTTCTTGTTCTTTTTTGTTTTTTTTTGTTATGTTTTGTAAACTCTCTAACCCATTAAGTGAAGTAAATTAAACAAAACAAGTACTAAGCAACACAATTTTAACTAAACCATACACTTTTTAGCAGCGCAGGGGAAAGTGACACCCATCAAATGCGTCGGATGTAGATTTGCACCCTCCCTTTAGCTCGTGACCCCGCTGTTGTCCTCTGCTGTGAGTTATTGTTTTGAAAGGCTCCCCTGCCGCTCCCTTGGTGGCACATCAAACACTGATTGATTGAAAGCTGCTCTGCCAAGCCACACTGAAAAGCAAAGAGCGCTCAATGGCTTTATTTATTTATATATACATTTTTTTTTTCTAATTTTGATCCCTGAGGCACACTCATATTAATATTCATGTCCCCTGTTGTCACCCTGTCCCCAATGCTCTGCCCTGTCATGTAATAAATGTCTGTTCTAGTTAGCATGCATGGGGATAGACTGAATTAATCTGCAGCCTGTATGTGCAAAGCCTATCTTTTTCCTTTTACAAACTTGTACATTGACTTTGACTACGTTTTTATGGCTGTATGCGCCGAAAGGAGAAAACCGCTTAGGGAGAAGAAAGTTTTTATGCTTCATCGGCTCCCTATTTGACTGTCCTGTAATAACTTGTTCGCTCCATTGCACGCCGCTATCAGACCTCACCAAAAACTGAGAGGCAGCTTGCTATGGCCAGCCAAAATGACCCGAGGAGACAAGAAATGGAATTAATGGATGATTGGAGCATCTGGTAAACCTCCAAACAAAAAAAGAACAAGCTGAGGTTATCCAACAATGGGGAAGAGAAGCGCCATTGTTCTGAATGTTGGTTTTTTCACATTTTTATTTTCTTGACAATTCAACTACAAATCCAATGCTGTCTCGATGTGTACTCCATTTCTTCTTGTGTTTCATTCAGGTGCCTGTCCTACCTCTATGTATGACATTTCTACCTCACAGTGGGATGTTGGAGAGGGCACGCATGGACAGGGAGCAGTGAGAGGCTGAAGGCCAGAGGTGGGTTTAAATGACGAACCGTGCAGCGCTCCAGCGGCACAATCTCCACTCACAGAGCACATGGTCGCTTGGAGAAGCCCCGAACCATGATAAAACGCCATTACAACTAGCATTAATGAGTTGTAACTAGTAATATTCTGCTCATTTTCAACTACGTAATGGGTTATACTGTGTAATGTACTGAAAAATGCAATATATTACTGACTTCTGTTTAAGGCTGCAAGAATAACGTTAATCGAATCGAAATTTGAATGGACTAGTAAATCGCAAAGACTGAAAGTTTTGAATTCACATCATTTCATCATCAAACAACAGAATATCCTGCTATATTCTGCATTAACACTGCTGAACCTGTAGTTTAGATCTGTACACATTTTTTCTGAAATACGTTATTCTTTTTTTTAGTTCAAATTCAGTCAACGTCAAATCCCCTGGATGCATTTATGGTAAATGGTAAATGGTCACATATTTATATAGCGCTTTTCCACCTTCGAGGCGCTCAAAGCGCTTTACATCAAGCGCTTTACATCATTCACCCATTCATTCACACACCAGTGTACGCAAACACTGGGGGACAAGGCGGGTTAAGTGTCTTGCCCAAGGACACAACGGCAGTATTCACCTGCGGGAGCAATTGCACCGCCAACCTGTGGGTCAGTGGATCTGACCGCTCAACCAATGATGTTTATGTCAGGAGCGGGATCTCTCTGCCAACTGAGCTACTGCCGCATTTAAAATGTGAACTTTGAAAAGAATCCCATTTGGATTGTGACTGACATTCAAACTATGGACTCAATTTGAAACAGGAACAATTTGATAGACTTGATTGTGCTGTCATAAAAAAAAATAATTTGTAGTCTGCTCTCTGGACCTGTTTTGCATTTGCATTTGCAAGCATGGGGGAAAAAAAAAACCAAAGAATCATATTATTTTAACGCAAATTACAAATCTAATCCCAATCACAATACTTGCCAATTAGATGTTTGCCAAATCGTGCAACCCTAATTTTCGTACTTTTGTTGCTCTTTTGACAGCATGTTACGATCTCTCGCTATATATTCTATCATATATTATCTGGCTGAAGTGTTAGCAAACCTCAATCTGCCAAGCAAAGTGAAACTGTCAAAATGCAGAACATAGCCTCTAACGTTTGCGTGTGGGACCAAAGATTAGCCGCTGAGGCACAGTTGGCAGGTATGTTCATGACTAAAGGGCTTTAGATGGAGGATGGTACAGAGACTCCGGCTATGAATATCTTTCCCATGCACCCCAGAAAGGCACGCTCAGTGGGAGTCGGAGCAACAAAGACATATCGCTCATCGTCGCTCCACTCCTAAACGTCTTTCACGCTTCAAGTTTCTACTTTTTTGTAAGCCTTTTCTCTGCTGCAGCACGGTGGAGAGCGACAAGGCCATTTTTGTTCCTGAAGGAGGAAGAAGAATGTGGAGGTGAAGGACAGATGTGGCTGTTGTTTCTTGAAGACGCTTTTGAGTCCAGCGGGACAATGGCAGGTTGAGGTTTGGTCACCATGGCAACTGCTCTCTTTGGGTTCGAAGGTGAGTAAGAGAAAGGTTAGGGACAAAGCTTAGATTGGGCCAAAAGAGAATGTCCATTTCCTACAGATAAAAACTGTGCCCAAAGCCGTTGAATGAATGGTAGAGCTCCAAACTGAAAATTAGACTTCAGGGTATAGGCCAAAAAGCACTTATCCTAATCCTTCACTTGTTTTTAAAGTTGTAAAATCAAGTAATGTAAGCTATTATTACTTTGTCTCTTTTTAAATGCCCTGACAAAGTATAAAAAGCGCAAAAAACAGTCATGTCTTCATATTGTCTGCACAAAAAGGTACAAAGAGGATCATGGTCTCTGTTGTTCCACACGCACTTTTAAAAAGGAGCTTATTTGACATATTGTGAGAGCCAGTGATTGCCAGTTATTGTTAACATCACTACATTTTTGGGCTCTAATGTATACTTTGTTGGTTATTTCAGAAACTCTGGCCTGGTATTTCTGATACTTGTAAGCATCCTTTTTGACCCAGACACAGCGAAGGGAGAGTTGAAGTCATAATTTGAATAACTCGACAAACGACTCACACCGCAGAGACAGTTAATTCTTACTCGTAGATTTGCCTTGACATTGACAAAAGAATGAATTCATTATATTTCCAGTGCCATTTCATGTGTATATGTGAACTGACTGCCCCGCATGCACACAGACAGTGCCCAGAGCTGATGTAATAAAGAAGATTCATTGAGGTGAGGTTTTTCAGCCTCTCACTGATGGCTGTGTAGGTGTCCGCTCATAGACCACACTCCTTGAAGATATTTATAAACCATCGCCAACAGCGTTATCCACAAAGGCAGACAAGCAACTCTCACTGGAGAAACATGATATGTAACTGTCTACTTGCAGAAATGTATTGGTGACTTTGAAAACTTCTGACACATGTAAGAAAGCAGAATGTCAAAAACGCAAAGAATTGATGGGCTGAAATTGACAATGTTAATAGCCCAATCATCGCCCTAATTTTGTGCAACGCTACATCATTGTCTAAAGCTACAAAGTGATTCATAGACAATGTATAATAGCTATAATCCTCACATTATGCACAAGGGGGTGAGCTAGCGGAAACTGTGTCTAGAAAACCCTCCGCACACCTGGTCTTCAGTGACAAGCAGTAAATTCCACGTCTCATTTGCATCCTGTCCTCGTGAGGATTTATGATGGGAACACCTACATGCAGATGTTTGAACTTAACAGAGAAAAGGTCATTATTACACTTGTGGGACATTAACATGATTTTGAGAGGCGGCTGTGACTTTGACCTTCAAATCTGAAAGACAAACAGATAGGCTTCAGAGGGACAGCAACAAAACCAATACATTTTATGGTTTGAAGCAAATGTTGATATCGCCCTATTCACATGGGATTAGTTTTACCTCGGGTAAATAGTAATAATTACCGAATTGCACTCTGCATTTCAGCAAACTCAGAGGTCCGAGGTGATTTCAGTCCTGTGCAAATTCTCGTGTCTGTGAAGTGTTTTTAGTCCGTGCGTTGAAGCTTCACTGAAGGTAAATTCACAAATGTTGAATTTCTCTTAGTGTCTAGACCTAAGAACTCATTATATTACAACAAAAATCTGCATTTGAAAGATATTCATTTTAGCTGCCCACTATCTGTATAAAATATTATTGGCTGATGGAATGTCGAGATGTCATGTGAGCGCAACCTATCAAAAAGTAAAAAACACAAAACAAATGGTAAAGATTTGACTCTACAACCCCACTGTCGAAGGATCAAGCAGAATGGAGGCTCTTTTGAGAAAGTTGAGGAGCTTTTGGTGCAAAGTTTGGATCGAGGAGCCGTGTCATCCTGAATGGATTATAGGAGAGAAGCTATGTTGCAAAAACGTGGTAAAAAGAACAATGTCCGTGCTACAGCAAACATAACACTAAAAACAAACTTAAAATAGTTGAAAATAGAATAAACACTAATAATATGGATGAATGGAAAGGCTCTTATTAAATGTGTTTGCCAGTCTGCTATTTCCAGCTCCTCCTCAAAATCTTAGATCTTTTAATGGGTCAAGTTTTTTTTTTTCTTTGTGATAATTTGTGCATTTTTAGTTTAACTGTTGTATTTGGAAGACAAAGTTCAGTGAATTAAAATAACTCTTTCAACATGGAATTTTTATTGGCTAAAATTGTGTATTGCTCTATTTGCACACCTTACATGTCTGTAGAAGAAAAGGCATGTACAGATGGTTTTGTTCTAACCAGATGGGCAGTGCTGGTTGATGAAGTAGCACAGTCATGTTCGTTTGCAGACAAGACACAGAAGGCTTCATATACTCTGAGAAGTAAACAAAGGAAGGCAGTCAATTATGCTAAACAAAAGTTCCTACACATTTTTTAGATCTTTAGTATTATGTAACTAAAATTCTACCACTTTAGAATGCATAAAGCAAGGCCACAAGGTTTAAATTGATTTCAGTAATATCATACTTGGACAACCACTATTGACGCCATTCCCATCTTTGTCTTTCAAAGCAGCAGCCGATATTACTAAAGTCCCTTGAAAGGACCTGTTCTTGAGTTTATTAAAACATGCAGCCTGCGTGTGTCTGTCAGTCGTATTGATCGCATCAGTTTGAGTTAAAGCATCAATCATTCCACTGCCACTCATCAGGCGCTCTCTCCGCACTGTCCCTGTCCGGCCCCAGCAGCCTGTCAGATGTGTGGAGCAGATACAGGCCAGCCAAGAAGACTGAGGCGGCCATCTTGTTTTATCGACTGGTAGATGATGGGGAGGTGTGTGTGCATGTACGGTCTGGTGGTGTGAGACTTCATTCAAGACCATAGTGATAAATGAGGATTTTATCTGAGGCAAGTGATCTTGGTTCCAGAGCAATGTTTAAAACAATAAATAGCATGTAAGATAAAGCAGCTTAAGGTGAGACAATACAGGCAAAACTCTTTCTTTTTATTTGTCGGTCAGTGCTCTCTCAACATATATGCTAACAACAAACTTGTCCAATCTGCTCCTAGAGATTTTATTATTTCATTTAATCCACTTCATCCACAGGTTTCTCTGGGACACTGTAACTTCAAAGGCTGTTTTCTTAAAATGCACATAAGGATCACCATTTAAAGTAGCTCCTACACACACCAAACTTTACAATCTTGTACTTAACAAGACTTTGACTAAACGTACAGAAGGATTTTTTGATATCTATTTCTAAACCTGATTAAGTTTGAAAATTTTGAATTTTGTAGGCCACTTTTCAGACAGATCTCCAAATTCCCTCTGTATTATTGTAATTTTTAAAACGTACTTAATATGTGTACAAAATGAAACAAGAAATTTAAACCTGGTTCTATCCATTTTTCACATTTAAATGTCACAAATATGTGCAATTTGTCAGTTTTTACACATAAGATGGCGCCGCTGACGGATGCCCTGGCGTTTTGGTGCGCTCTATGTTGTTTGTTTTTGTGCGTTAATCGTGTGTCCGCGTGCTCTTACACCCGTGAAGAGCTCTTAAACATCAAAACTTCTGCCCCCACGGACTTATTTCCAGTTTTTAGTGTCTGCTGCAGACTTAGCGCTAGTTTTGGCCAAGAGTGAGACGCCGCAGAAGAGGAAAAGCTGGGCTCTCGTGGCGCTCCGAGCGTGGCGCCCAGCGTGCGCCTCTACCTGGGATTTTTCCTCTCCAACGTCCGCTCACTCAGCAACAAGATGGACGAACTGGCGCTGCTGATGAAGAGGAACAGAGACTTTTCTTCGTCTTCTGTTTTGTGTTTCACGGAGACGTGGCTCAGCGAGTCGATCCCGGACTGCGCGCTCCATTTGGAGGGATTCCAGCTCCTCCGCGCCGACAGACAAAGGGATCTCTCAGGGGAAAAACAAAGGCGGTGGAGTCTGTTTCTTCATCAACAACGCTTGGTGCTCGATGTGACTGTGATCTCCAAACTCTGCTCTCCTGATCTGGAATATCTCTTCATTAACTGTAAACCATTCTACTCTCCACGTGAGTTTGCTTCATTCATTCTCGCCGCTGTTTACATCCCGCCATGCGCGTACCACGCAGGCACAGCGCATGTTAGCGGGCGGGTTTGAATCTGGAGCAGAGACTTCCCGGACTCCTTGTTGATTATCCTCGGGGATTTGAACAAGGGAAATCTCAACTAGGAACTACCAAAGTACAGACAGTTTATTAAATGCCCGACCAGAGAGCAGAACACACTGGATCACTGTTGCACTACAGTGAGTGGGTCCTTCCGCCAGTTCCTCGCTGCCCTAGGCTCTCAGATCACGCCATGATCCACCTGATCCCCTCATACAGACAGAGGCTGAAGCTCTCCAAACCTGTAGTGAGGACTTCTAAGAAGTGGACCAGCGAGGCAGTGGAGGAACTACTGGCGTGTTTGGACATTACAGACTGGGATGTGTTCAAAACTGCCCGCACGGATGGTTTGGATGAGTACACGGACACTGTGACGTCATACATCCAGTACTGTGAGGACAGTATCATCCCCACTCGCACCAGTGTGATTTATAACATTGAATTGCCCTTGTTCACACCCAATCTGATGCATATCAGGCAGCAGAATGATGCAGCTTTCAGATCAGGGGAGAGAGAGAGCTACAAAAAGGTGCTAAGTACAGATTTAGCAGGGGAGGTGTCAAGAGCTAGATCTCTGTACAACAGCGCCTAAAGCAGTCTTTCTCTGCTAACAACGCCTCGGCGGTTTGGAGGGGACTTAGGCAGATCACCAACTACAAGCCCAAAGCCCCCATGCTGCTGGCGACCAGAAACTCGCTGAACAGCTCGCCTCCTTCTATTCACGATTGAAATCTCAACCCCTCCCCACCTATCTCACCACAATAGACATTTCTGCCCAATCACACCGGGTCCCCCCACCTCCCCCACTGGCCTTTCACTACACAGGGACAATGTAAGGAAACAGTTTCGAAGTCCAACCCCGGAGCTGCTGGACCAGGCGGTGTCTCCCCCGCCATACCCTGAGACACTGTGCGACGAGCTGACTCCTGTCTTCACAGACATTTTTAACACCTCCCTGGAGTCATGCCATGTCCCAGCCTGCTTCAAGTCGTCCATCATCGTCCCTGTTCCCAAGAAGCCCCGGATCACTGGACTTAATGACTTCCAGGCCTGTGGCGCTGGCGCCTGTCGTCATGAAGTCCTTTGGCGCCTGGTCCTGCCCCATCTCAAGTCCTTCACCTCCCTCCGCCCTGGACCCACTGCAGTTCGCCTACAGAGCCAACAGATCTGTAGACGCGCCATCAACCTGGCCCTCCACTTCATCCTGAAGCATCTGGACTCCCGGGAACCTCGCCCAGGGTCCTGTTTGTGGACTTCAGCTCTGCATTCAACACCATCATCCCTGCTCTGCTCCAGGACAAGCTCTCTCAGCTCCACGTGCCTGACTCCATCTGCAGGTGGATCACTGACTTCCTGACGGACCGGAGGCAGTGCGTGCGGCTGGGAAGAATGTCTCAGAGACTCGGACTATCAACACAGGAACTCCACAGGGCTGTGTACTTTCTCCTCTGCTCTTCTCCTGTACACCAACTGCTGCAACTCCAGCCACGACTCTGTAAAAACTGATCAAGTTTGCAGAGCGACACCACCCTCATCGGACTCATCTCGGACGCGATGAGTCTGTCTACAGGAGGGAGGTGGATCGGCTGGTGTCCTGGTGCAGCACCAACAACCTGGAGCTCAGCGCCCAGAAGACAGTGGAGATGATCGTGGACTTCAGGAAAGTCTCAGCCCCCTGCCCCCTAAGCCTGACAGACTCTCCCATCACCACCGTGAGACTCTTTCCGCTTCCTTGGCACCACCATCACTCAGGACCTCAAGTGGGAGCCGACCATCAGCTCCATCATCAAGAAGGCCCAGCAGAGGATGTACTTCCCTGCGGCAGCTGAGGAAAGCCAAGCTGCCGGCGCAGATGATGGTGCAGTTCTACACGGCCATCATCCGAGTCCATCCTCACCTCCTCCATCACCGTGTAGTACGCTGGAGCCACAGCCAGGGACAAACAGAGACTACAGGGCATTGCGCTCTGCTGAGAAGGTGATCGGCTGCAGCCTTCCATCGGTCCAGGACCTGCATGCGTCTCCAGGACTCGGGGGCGAGCAGGTCGGATCACAGCTGACCCTTCTCACCCTGGACACGGACTATTTGAGCCACTCCTCGGGCAGGAGGCTACGGTCCATCGGACCAGAACCTCCCGCCACAAGAACAGTTTCTTTCCCTCTGCCGTTGGACTCATGAACACTTTGTAACACCTGTCACCTCAACAATAATACTATTTAAGAACAATCTATTTGCACTACTCATTTGCACATTGCACTATCTGCCAACTGTACATTCTGTATATAGTCTATCTTAGTCTATTTTATTCTTAATTTTATGCATGCCTTTTTATATATTTTTTATATTTTATCCTTTGCTTTATGTTGCACCTACGCCGAAGCAAGTTCCTACGTTTGTGAATTTCACTGACAATGGCAATAAACAATTTCTGATTCTGATTCTGATTCTAAAATGCTTTATTTCTATATGAATATTAAAGAATGAATAATAATATAAACAACAATTAACATAACAAAATAATAGATACATTGAATTTCATAATTTAATTGCATTTTATCTTTTCAATAAGTACAATGTCTATGATCTCTTCTATCTGAATTTTTAACACTACTACTTTTCAGGTGGAGTGTCCGCCATCTTCTAGTCATAAAGATGCTATTGCTTTGTAGTGAATGTCCCACAGTATGGCTCTACATTTATCTACCTTCATGGAGACACAGGTTTGTAGTAAGAATATATCACTTCAGGCAAAGCAATAATAAATAAACATTTGAACAACACCAAGGGACCATTCTCCAGATCTTGAGATAGGATCTTAGTCAAGGGTCAAGACCAAGGATTAATTGATTGTGCAAGTTAGATAGATGCCTCAGTTGTTGTCCTCCTGCATCTAACATTTCTGTTTGTTTGTGTGACTACATAAGTATGCAGAGCGCTCCAGTGAATGCTGTTAAAGGTCAAAGGGCGGCGCGTGAACCTGCTGGAGCTTATCTATGAAAGGTACAGCGATCTGCAGCCGCTTTCAACTCCACTCCATGGAAACACATAATCCCAGCAGGCCACGCTGCAGTAAATCTGAGCCTAGAGACGAGCACTTAAGTCAAGAATGAGTCTACTTTCAACTCACGTGGAATTGCATTGTATTTCAAAATGTTTATGTACAGATATGCAGACAAATTAAATTTAAATTGTTTAATCTCTGATCACCGTCCTGTTCTACTGTCAGCCCATCAGTTGCCCGCCTTAATCCCTCAAACAATTTCCACCCAAACCAGTCGTTGCATGTCCTTGTTGAGTCGACATTCATTATAACACTGTACGGAATCTGCCTTCCTTGCACTCCTTGGAAACAAACCCTAAATTGCCCCTGACAAATGCAATCACCTCAAAACGTAACCATCTCCGTTGACTTTTATCACCACAGTGGGATGCTCAGTGCTCTGCCCCCTTGACAGTTGCAGAAGAATCAATGGGCACTGTCTGAACGATAAGTGTGCTGTGATGGTCAGCCAGGGGCAACTGAGAGAGCAAAGGTTCAGACGTATTGAGCGGTGTCAGAGGAGGCGCTTGTATCTGAAGGTAATGGAAAAACCAGGACACAAACAGCCGTGGAGATAAAGCCTGACCTTTACATTTTAAGAAGGCAGTCTGGGACAAAATAGTGTTTGTTGAGAAGGCAAGCCAAAAATAGGATCAAGATAGGGCTGGACAGGGAGAAAAAAATCGGCCCTGGAATTTTTGTATCAGACCGGACCCACATATGAAAGAGAGAAAAACACACAGTCACAGAATTTATATTTCCCTATATTAGCTGAATTATGTCACATTGTTGAAGAAATGAGGCAGAACATATATATAAATAAAAATAAACTGTCAGAACAACTGGATCAAAGTAAAACACTGCTCTCTCCAATAAAAGAACTAAAGACAATTTCTAGTCAAAATCATGTACCGTACAATGCGGGTTATAAGCCGCTACTTTTTTCTCACGATTCCAACCCTGCGGCTTATACAGCGATGCGGCTTATTTATGTATTTTTCCACGAACAGCCTCTAGGGTAGAGTTTAGATCGGGCTCAAAAATTCAAGTCCGACCTGCCCAAGCCCGCGCCCGTACTGTCCGAACCGACCTGGGCATGATTCGACCCGAACTCGACCCGCACTTGCACGGGTACTGTCCGAACCCGACTCAGAGTCATTTGCTGCGTGATTCGACCGGCCGCACACGTATGTCTGAACCCGAACCGAGCCCGCGCACATGGAGAACCAGAGTTATGTAAACTAAGTTCCGAGCAGAGATTTATAGGCAGAATAAGTAAATACTACGTGTTTAGTGTTCTACCTGCACCAACGGGACGTCTCCTGTACCAGACGGGTCTGTTCCTCCGCTGACGCTGGTCCACATGATCTCTCCCTCGCTACTTTCTTCTCTCTCTCTCTCTCCTCTGCTGCTCTCTCTCCTCCGTTGCGCTCTTTTTTCTCTCTCTTCCTGCGTGTAGCAGCCGCACACTTTCATTAAGGGTTTTTCCCACGTAACATATTTTGACCACTTATTCGAGGATGAGGAGGAAAACAACACAGCACTGGCTGCACACCGCGCTCTTTCGCATGGAGCGCATGTTACAAAACATGTGTGCGCCTCTGTCACATGCGAGTGCTCTTGCCAAACCGGCACAGCCCGGAAACGTAAATGTAAATTATAGTCAGGTGCGGCTTGTACAAAGTTGTTTTTCTTTGTAAATATGGGTGGTGCGGCTTATACTCGGGAGCGCTCAATAGTCCGCATTCTACAGTAACTTTAAAAAGCAAGAGAGTAGGCACAACTGGAATCCACAATATCTCAGACAAAAGTTTACTAAGGCCTTTTCAGCAACTTTGTCAATGACAGTTTCTGTGTCCAATGACATCAGGATGTCCTTTTCTGTGGCCATCAACATAAAGGCTTCCAGTTTGTAGCAGGAAAAGCTGCTCCATAATCTGTTCTTGATGTCTTTCAGAGTTTGAAATGAGCTTTCACATGCAACTTGGGTGACTGACAATGTCAGTAAGAACTCGTAAGCTACTCCAAGGAGGGGATAAGCATCTGTCAGCATGTTGAATTTGACAAGGATCTGATGGCAACACAGGGGACAATCCTTGCAGCTAGAGCATGCTTTACTCACAATGTCCATTGCCACTGGCTTCCTCTTCTACAGTTCTCACTGCTCATTCATCCACTGTTGTGAATTTTTTTTTTTTAATATGTACCACTGCTCTAAGCTTTGCAGCTCCAACTGGACATTTCTCATTAAATTGTTAATTTGTCATTACATTTCAGAGGGTATTGGCTCAGATCTTCAAATACAGCTCTTGGTAGACCATCATTTTCGATACTGTCAAAGTGCTTGGGATGTAAACATGACAAATCATCATTTAAAGGAATTTTTAAATTTAATTTAAAGGAAAAATATAATGCATTTTTTTTTGTAGCTTTTAAACATGCTATTGAGTACCTTTAATTTGCCATCTCATGTTTTGAAACAAAAAAAAGTTTATTATGAAATAATTTTTTTTCTCAGCAGTCTGGAATGATGCTTGATTAGTGCATCCAGCCAGTAGGCGCCAAGTTTTTGATGTCGTAACATTGTTGGAATATGGTAAAAGCTCAAAAAAGTCACTGTAGCAGAATATGTGTCCTTTAAGAAAACGTTTATGGATTGCCTCTTTAGCTGTTATGGACAATGACTTCATAGACTCTCTCTGCTTCCTTCATGGATTCATCACTCATCTCGCCTGTCATACTTTTTTTCTTCTTATATCTTCTTTGTGGTAAAGCTACTTCCAACTTCCAAATCCATCTCTCCCTCATGCTCACTATTTTTTTTAATTACCCTATTTTACAATGATGTCAATGGCCTCTATAACAACTTTAAAATCTCTTGCCATCTCTTTGAGTGAGTTATGGGTAGAAGTTACCATTCTGTGAGCTGAGAGAATGTCCACGCCTTCAGGCTGAAGGTCCTGTCAGAGCGATGATGTTTGCTTAAACATCCTGAGGAGTAACTGAACTGATTTCATGAGGTTCTTACGTCTGTGTTTCCCCTACCATTGAATACGGCTCCTCCTGCTGCCCCAACAACTCTCCCACCATGTCAATCATATTATGCAGCGCTACTCATCAATTGTCAAAACGAGTCTCATTACCGCTACTCAATAAGAAACTACTGTTTTTATAGCCATTATTTTCTCTTATGTAAACAAGATAAACTAGGTCTTTGCGTCTTTCGTTCCCTTCCCTCTCTCTCCCTCCCTCTCCCTCTCTCTCAGGAGCAGGTGAAGCAGACACAGGTCTCAGGTCTGAGCTCTCACTCAGATCATCACGGACAGTGAACAGTAACAGCACGGACCCGTTCTCTATGTGGTAAGCTACAAAACGCTGCACGTTTTACTAAAATTATTTTCATATTGACAGAGCAACGAGCCGAACCAGGAAATGAATTGCAAAATGTACAGATGCACATTCAGTGGCGCGCATGTGTGAGACGTGATCATAATTTTATAACCTATAACGCAATAAATTATGATTTGTTGTCCTGAACAAACCTGCGGCTAAAAAGACACCCTGCGCATCCAGCAGCGACGATCGCGACATAAACCACGTGACAAAAACTGTCCCAGCTCAAACTCGAGTGTGTGAATGGTAAAAAATATGTACGTTTATTATTGCTATTTGAAGTGGACAAAAGTAAAATGAACCCTAGTAGCTGTTAAAAACTTGATACCTTTTTCACACTTTCATTAGCAAATTCCGTAAGTTGGACTTAAAACAAATTGAAATGTTCATGTTCATGTTTCCAGTCAGACATTCCAGTTCAGAAGTACTTGAGTATGCGTTACTAAATGCCAAGCGTACAAAACAAAGCTGATGATTATTATAGCATGAAAATAATAATACATTGTAATTATTAGGCTATTATTTGAGGCTATTAATAATAACAAAAAAAAATAATAGTAATAACAACAACAACAATAATTATTATAATTATATTATTATTAGTACTATTATTGTCAAATATTTAACATGTGGCTAATAATATGTCGAACACAATATTATATTATTAATATTGTATAATTATTTTTGTTTCTTTGTAATAATAATAACAACATATATTTCATAATATTGCTTATAACTTCTCGAAGATGTGTTTTTACCTGTGGCTGTGAGCTGGTTCCTGCTCTTTCCTCTTGGTTTTCCATGACACACAGCTGCTGCTCTCACTCAGCCTGACATACATATTCTGATGATCTGATTCCATGATCTGTTTTCTCATCATGGCTAATTTCTTTATCCTGAGATGTTGTTCTTGACCCTGCTCTGGCTGCTGAATACAGATCTGTGATTTTGGCACAACTGAGACTGAGAGTGAAGACTTTTTATCTCTCTCAGCGCCTCCCTTCCGACGTTTTGGTGCTTGGCTCATGGTTCACTGTCGCTGCTGACAACGAAACTTAAGTAGGCTATATTATTATTGTTGGTCCGATGAGGTAGCATGATGCGAGTGACTGCAAGCCCGGGCAGGTGTGTGCAGTGCAGGAGAGGCCGGAGCTGCGTGATCACAAATTCGTGGGCACACAGGATTTAGGGGAAGGGGATTAGACTGTACCAAATTGCTTAAATAAATTGGGGGTGGTGCCGGTGTGCGCCCGGTGGGTGACGCACATAGAAAATAATGGAGGTGCCTAATTTGCCGCGTGGCAAAGCGTCCTGGTATATGTTGGGCTTTATGAAACAACTGCTGTGTGTGTCGTAGGTTGGGCCACTGGGCTGATCCTGGGTTGCAGCTGGCTCATATATCCAAGTTACAAATCATGTAACTTGGATATATTGGCCCAATACACTGGCCCAAAAATGCACCGGCTCACCTGGGAAGCTCCCGGTGTTCCAAATGGCCAGTCCAGGCCTGGATCAGGAGGAAAAGCAGAATGAAGATGAAAAGTATGACACAGATCTACAGAATTACTTCACCTTCTGTTTTTAGACCAAAAATAAACCTTGCAAGTATGTGTGTGATTGACTCAGAAAGTGTTTTTAGGACATGCATGTTATCCAGTCAACAAGTTAACCATTTGATTTTCATCATTTTGGAGCAACCAAACATCCTGTGGAAGCACAAGTGAAATTATTTACTGGAGTCAACTGAAATGTATCCACAGAAGAAAACCAATAGCTGCAAAGAAAATAGCATATACACTGTGCTTGTTCTAAAAAAAAAATATACTTCCAATTTAACTCAGTTGCATCAGAGCCCTGTTGTAGTTCACTAAAAGACCAAATAGATGCGGCAAGCGGCCATTTGCTGGATCTGTGGCTTTTAACGCTACATGCCTCATTATAGCTCCCCTGCTCCTGAGGGCAAAGGCTACCAAACAAGGCAGCCAATTAGGACCAGAACATTAATTTCCCATGTCCTGTATTTACTATACACAGCAGAGTACACAGGAAGGCAGCGACCTGTTGGCCTGATTGAGAAGGAAAGTGTCGTAGGCCCTGTTAGGCTGACTAAGCACTGCACTGACAAACAACAGACTCACAGCTACCATAGCCCCTTAGTAGGCTGATTTTCCCCATAATCTTAAAAGGTCACTTATTTCTTCAAACTGTCACATTTGATGACCATTTTTTGCTAATGACCAGAGATAATTGGCAATTTAGTGTGAGACAAGTGGTTTTAATATATACCCATGGAATTGATTGTCGTATTATGTTTCTTAAAGACAAATGGATATGTTTCAGCTTAATAGTAAACCAATAGTAGACCTCGGACCCCAGTTTGGGAACAACAAAAAGACTCTCTCTGCATCAACCACATGCACCAGAGCAATATCGGAGTACTCCCAATTTACACTAAAGCAGCATGGCAGCAGGAATTGGTTTTAGCCCATTGGACAATCAACACAATGTAGCAATGTAAGCGGATTCAACGGGCGTAATTAAGCTGCATGCATCGCTCAAATTAGGTTGGAGTTCAAATTTTTCAGTGTCAGCATCTCCGGGGATTTTAGTATGGGAAACACAGGCAAGAGGAACTTAGTGTCAAAATAAACTGCAGATGCCCTTTTAAAATATGTTCTCAGGATCAGGAAATGATTCACGATGCACTAGGACGAGCTGAAGGGTCAGATTGGAAAAACATGCTTTACGACGTTAAACATTAAGTTTACCAGGAGACGGCACTACGTGAAATAGGCAGAAGTTTGAAGGTAAGCAGTGCAAGCAAAGCAGACACAGCTTGTTACTGCTCTGTGAAAAGCATTGTCCCTCTGATAAACTTTTGTAATGTTTTGAAACCTACTTCATCCGACCAGTATTTAATACGTAAGCAATCAAAATCAGTATGGTGTATAGCTCCTGGTGTAAATTTGGATTAACCATAGCACTCCAGAGGTAACACAAAAACTTAGTGTAAAAAGGATCATTAGAAGAAACGTCATCCGTGCTAGTCAATGATACAGGCTGTCCAATAAAATCGATATTTAGCTAGTATATTATCTTTCAACCAACTGTATTTGCTCTTTTTCACGACATACATCCAGCCAAACATTTTCTCATCTTCTGTTTGATCCTAAAAGCTTCCTGAGGTCCTGTTTACTTCTTCCAGCCTGGTACCTGGGTTTCGCCTCTTTTATCAGACAATCTGGCTTCCATCCTGTTGATCTTCGGATACTTTTTCTCAGCGGGGCCTCCTTTTAATAGCTTGGACGGCAGGCCCTGTAGTGACCCCCAGTCAAATCAATGCCTCATATATGCAAACGTACGACTGAATCATTTATAATGCAATTGATCCCAAGCCGTGCCATCTCACATACACACAGCCATCCCTCTATGTATTTAATGGTAGCTTTATTGATGATTGTGGGCAGACTTTCTCACATGAGCATGTATTCGGTAACATAGGAGCACCCCCCAACTCCTACCCCTTTCCCCATAGAGCACATTAGACGGACCACACATCGAGTCATGGCACAGGGGGTCAACTTTACCGTATACAAGTCTTAATTAATAATGCAGCAGCCGGCCGTGCATCATCGCAGCCCGGGGGAGTGATCCGATACGGCACCAGGGAGTATTGTATAGCAAGGATCAGGAGGGAGTGTGTGCAGTCACGACGTTAAAAAGCAGCGAGAAAGAATGAAAAAAAAAAAAAAAAAACAACTTAAAAAATATATCTTACACTGTTCAACTCAGATGTAATAGAGTAAAGAATGACAGTTGTGTGTAGAAAAATAGAAAAAACATTTTCAGATGAAAATGAACATGGCTTAAGTTGTTTTGATAGACTTCGTGTGTATATCGTAACTTAAATGAAACCTACAGTATACGTATCTCTATTGGCCCTAAAATATCATGTTTTAGAACTACAATAACATAGCATACTTTACTATGAGCCAGGCATTTCAAGGTTTATTTTAGGGTTTATATTAGGACTACATCTACCGGCAGCAGAGGGCATTACCATGGGGAATTAAACAAAAGCTAGCTAGTCCCTAACAGGTTAATGTAGGCATGCAGTTACAATGAATGTGTTTGGATGGCAGAAATGTTCACAAAGAATGATTTATGGACTTAAAACTGCGCAGAACTGGGACATTTGGAATCGAGAAGGAACAGAATCCATTAAACAAGTGTGAAAGAAGCTAAAGACAACTCCAGATTTTTTTTTTTTTTAATGAGAAAACAATGTTCTAACATGGTAAAAAAAAATAAAGTTAAAAAGTCAATTTTGCATAATATGTGAAAAATGGGACAAACAAATATTTAATTTCAGATATTTTTAGTAAACGCTTGTAACGTTTTTACACCATTTGCACATGTGCAATTATTTAGTATAGATTCTTAAATTATAGATACATCATATACATATGTACATAAACATATCAAATATAATGTAAGTTAGCAAGCAAAAATGTCTGTGTCTCCATAATCTTAGCATGTCTCATTTTCCATATCACACTAAACAATGGCCAGGTCAGATCAATATAGTCCCCAACAAGCTAATGTATTTTCTTTTTAAAAAATAAAAATAAAATAAATATAAACTGGTGAACAGTTTGAAATATAACAGATTGTTTGTAGGTATACACAGCTGACCACAGTGTTGCAGTAGTACAAATGATTGATGGACACATTGTGGATTAAGCAACTGGATGATGGATCATAATATCATTGTATATGAGTTATTACACCTCTAATGCTCACAGGCGAGCTGTCTTTTGTGATTATTGTCTCAGTGAACACATCAGAATGCAGATACAAAACCATAAGACATCAATTTTGATTAACGAGTTTCAGCCATAATATTTTTCTGGAATAATTTCTTAAGTGCCAGTAATTGCTTTGATTCCTGAGCAGAAAATGAACCTGCATTGATTTATGTTTTTGCAGCCTCGGAGGAGCTATAATTATCAATTAGATAAATTAGTCTTTGCTACAGCTTTTGAAATATAAAATTGTTCTAAACACATAAAAAGCTGAATTACAGTTAAGCCAGGCGTCCACTTTTTTTTTGTCTTATAAGATTTATGAATGCCACATTACAAGAAGTGATGAATTAAAGTCAGAACGCAGAATGACAGAACGCACTCACATTGTGCGGTGGTCAATCGTAGCTACGACAAAACTTTATCTGAGTGAATATCTAGCTCTTGGTTCCATGTGATCAAGTTATTGCAGTTTTACCTCTTAGCGGAGACTAGAGCGACATGCTAGTGCAGTTTTTGCGTTTGTAAAAGTTACTAAATGAAACAGTAATGGGAAGATACGATTCTGTTCGCTGTGTTTACATTTTTGACAAAGATTGATCGTAGATGCAGAGACAGGAGGAGTCACTCTGCGGCAAAGATTCCAAAATATCACACGTTAGCTCATTTATTGGTCATAGGGCTGTTCGAACTTTAGTCTTTGTCCCACTTTGTCTCACTGTTAGACCTACGAGCCACGACTTTGAGCTACAACTCAAGATTCTTCCCATAATCATTAATCTTTCATCACTGACGGCCAAAACCATGCAGTGTGTGGATACCCGGCTTTAGGAAAAAAAGATGCAAGCAATATGGATCTCCGAGCAAGTGACCATTGTTTGACAAGATTATGCTTCAACCACAAGGGGTCAAAACAAATGAACAAAATCGTTTTTAATGGAGACTTAAATGGTGAGAGTACAGCTCATTGGGAAGCCTTTAATCCTGAACTAAAGAGTAACATCCCTCCACTGCACGCCATGCTGTTGAGACAAATGCAATGTAACGTATCGTTCCTTACATAATGTGTTTTAACTATAAATGCTTAAGTGTTCTACTATTTGGGTAAAATGCATTATATTTCATAAATAAGCTATCTTTAAATGCATAGTATTTGTGAGCTGTTTCCCTCTGTAGGGAACTGTAGGGCTTTCAAGAAGTAGGCTAGCTTCTAACTTCATGAGTGTGAGTCAACAGGGAACAATTGTGTTTTCTGTATGTACAGCTTCTAACTTCAGTTGTTTAAACATCATGGGTGTGAGTCAACAGGGAACAATTGTGTTTTCTGTATGTACATAGCCAGGTGCATACAATGCAAAGGATTAAATCAACACACATTTGGAACAGTACGTACATAAACATGCATTGTAGAGTTTAAATACCGGTAATATATTTTCTCTGAATGTTCTGAATCATATTTGTATGAAATGTGCAGTGCACATTGTGCCTACAGTCTCTAAGAGACTCTAAGAGACTCTGTCATCTTATTACAGCGGAGAAAAGATGTTTGTTTTATTAGTTAGCTATACCTACAAGTTGTTTTGTGAAGGGGCAGGTTATGTTTTGGCAGGATTTTTACATTTTGAGCTCTTATTTTCAAGTAAGTCTCCCCTGTTTTTTGTTGTAATTTGCTCATTCTGTAAATGTTGTTGTGTTTTAAAATTGGAGACTTTCCATCAACAGACAGTACTCAATTGGAAAATAGCTTCTGCTTCAATCTATCCTTGAATCAAACTAGGTTGCTGAAAATGACCTGCATGTCAACCTCATAACACAGCCAGTTATTCTCTCACTTTTGGCTCTAGGTTCAGTGGATGCATTGTTCATCTTACAGCATTACCAATGCCTCATGCATAATGAGACTATATATGATAAACATTCCCTCTTGACTGTCTCATTCTTTCTGAACCTAAACGTAAGAATAATGCGATAAAGAGACAAGTAAACTTTCTGTTAACAGCTTTTATCCTGTTATATGTTTCTAATATCTGTTATGCAAATGTTTTAATCAAGGGTCAGTCACGCCTGAGCTATAGGCAATGTTGCGGAGTAACGGAATACATGTACCACATTTTTTTCATAACTGTATCCCGTTACAGTTACTATGTTTAAACGTGGTATTCGGAATACAGTTACTTCTCGAAAATCAAGGGAATACATTGCATTTTTTATCAAATGTAGGCATATTTTAAAGTTAATTTAGCTTGCAATAGTTCGTTTTTCTGCGTAGGAAATCAACTTATTTCACAAAACAGTAATGGGAACAGTTATTATAAAAGGGTCAAACATGGCGACTGTCTTGAGTATTCTTCCCAACGCTGGCTACAGGTTCCACTGCATAACATCATTTGATGGTAATCAAGAAAGCAGTTTAAGTTTACGCCATCAAAAAGCTAACTAATTAAAGATTCAATCTTCAACAAACTGAAGCAGACTATTTTAGCCTCATTTGCACAGATTATTTCTGAATTATATAATGTGAAATGTCTATGAAACATTCAGAAGTATTGGAAAAGAAATGATGGATAAGACAAGACCTAAAAAAAACTATTTGCACCAATATCATCACCTATTTTATCACCACCTTCTAAATATAATCCTTCTTTCTACAAAAAATGACCAAAGGCTGCCAAAAAGTTGCCAAAATACAGCAGCGAGAAGGTGATGAGAGCAGACAGGAAAGCCAGGCGCGAGGAGGCGAAACGGTAAAGAGAGCTGACAAGAGAGAATGGCAGATGGAGCAGCAGAACAGAGAAGGGTCAGGATCAGGTTACATCACGTTATACGAGTCAGAAAACTGCTTAGAATAAAATATTTAGAATGACAAATTACATTTACTTTACCATCAGTTGATATGAATCTTGTAATGGCTGTTTTAGTAGATATAAAGCTGCAGTCCAGAAGTTATTTGGATGAAGATTGGAGCACTTTAGTCACCTTTATGTGGTTTATAAATACATTTGACACTGACATTGATTCCAAATCCAAATGTTTGATCTAACAATTCGCTACTATGCAACTCAACAGATGACATGAGAAAACATTACCACGTGTAGAGTTTCACCTTTGTTACAAGTATGTTTACTGTACCTAATTTCACCTGAAACGACACACTGCTTTTGTTACAGTGACCTGTAATGGGCAATTAAAGTCAGGAGAAATAGATGTGTTTCATGCCATACTGTTAAACATCTCCATGGAAACAAACAGGTTCCGGACCCTTCACCAGAAAAGATATATAGTGCACCTATAAAAGTGTTAATGTTTTGAATGATCTGGTCTTAAATTGTGACCGTAATTGTAACATTTGTCCGGGAAAATTACAATCTGTGGACAATTGTTCAACCCTTGAGCAGAATTACCAAGAGTGACAGAATTGTTCCAGCTCTAATCTGGGTCCCACTTTCATGGCCTACCTCCTTGTCATTACCCAACTGCTTCCGTCCTTGTTAACTGCTCATCCTTCCTTGCCTCCTTTGTCTCCTTGTTGCTACCTTCCTGCTCTGGCTGCACTTCAATCCGCTCATGCCTGTCTTTGTTGTTCAGTTTTCCCCAGCGTCCTTTGGCATTCTATTCAGCACCGATAGCCTCAATTCCCATCCCCAATTTCCTCCAACTTGAACCAGGAGACTGTTAGAGCTGTTAGAGCAGGTGCACAGTGGAATTTGGGGGAAAAATATCTTTCCTTTGACAAAACAGTGAGAAACCAAGAGCCTATGACGTTCTTGACCTATTTTTCAGGCTAGAGTCATGGTTTTTGTTGTATTCTGTAATAACCGAGGAAGGGTCACAGTGTATTTTAATGTACAATACAAAATTCGCAACATTTCATGTGATATAACTTTGTGTATTGAGAAATTAGCCTTAATTTTTTTTTTTTTTTAACCAAACAGCAAAAGAGACAACATTTTGAAGGCTGAACTTCTTTCAATCCATTGTCACAAATATACCATTTGTTAACCCTCACTTTTTGTCCTTTGAGGTCATTTCTGTTTTGTTTCTTTTTTTTAAAACTCATATCATTTTGGGTTCTATCTTTAGTGCGAACCTCAAAATGTCCTTTAACTATTAATTTCCATCACCCTGCTGTAACAACTCTATTTAGACTATTACCAAGTGGGATTTGTCAAAATGTATTTAGTGCAAAAGCTATTTTTGAATTTTTGTATCTTCTTTTTGAATGGCAGCAAAAAGTTGTCCACTGGGGTAATTTCTGGCTCTGTACCAGATTTTGAAGATGAGACAGTTTGAACCATTAGCCCTGCCCACATCCTTTCTTACATCCTGTATTGAAATTCACTCCTTCTATTGGCAGGCAATAGACTCTACAGCTTTATTATTGGAGGAGTTAGCCGATATCTCGCAAACATCGCAAATTGAAAAACCAGGGCTGTTTTCTGTATTCATGACTGACAACCACTCGACTTCATGTGAGTAACATCACATTCATCTGAATACATTAGGTATGTGTGGAACCATGTCTTACTTTATAATGTTATAATCTATATCAATAGATTTCAGTTGAACAATTGTTTGTGTAGTGAAAAGTCAAAAGAGCATGATCAGTACATGCTGTTCTTGAGCACGGTGGGTAACTAACCTCTGTGAGCACAATTTTTCAACAGGTTGCCATATGTCTTTGTATTAAGTTATTATGTAACTAATTATACATTTTCAGAGTATTCTTCCCAACAGTGAACACTCATCACATCACGGTTTGTCTATTCAAGTCTGCCATGGAGTGATGCATGGGATGGAAAAATCCACAACATAATGTAGTTTTTCTCATTTCTTATTTTATGTGTGAAGAGATCTGCAGACTATGGAAATCTCTGACATAAGGATCTTGGATAACAGCAAAGACCTTGAGACTTTTATTGATGACAAAATCAAAGAGCACGACTCACTGGTATGCAAAGTTATAGCTACATTTCTGCATGGTTTTAACTATTCTCCCAGTTATTTTTCAATATATTCTTATGTTTCTCTACATTAAAATGTTTCATACTGTTACTTTTTTCCTATTATCTAATATGAATATGGTCTAATATGAGATTACAAGTAATGTATAATGTGTTGCGTAACAGTGGAAATGAAAGAGATTTAGCTAATTCACAGGAAGAGTTTAATGCTTATGCATCAAAATCATTTGATTTATTCTATTGTTTTCCAGGGCAGTGAAGACCCTTTTTATGTAGCAAATTTAGACATAGTCTTTGAAAAGTACCAGAGGTGGCAGACTATTCTTCCCAGAGTGACACCTTTCTATGCAGTGAAGTGTAACAGTACACCGGTTGTTCTCCAGATGCTCGGTGCACTGGGAACAGGGTTTGACTGTGCCAGCAAAGTGAGTTCAAATCAAAGCTCATGACTCCTTACGGTTTCATTACTTTTGCTTATTGTACGTAGAATATATGTTATCTGTGACAGAGGGAGATACAAATGGTCTTGTCTTCTGGAGTGACACCAGACAGAATCATTTATGCGCATACAGTAAAACCCAAATCCCACATCAGGTACGCCTGTGCTCAAGGGGTGGACCTCATGACGTTTGACAGTGAGGAAGAGCTCCTCAAGATCTCCACCTCTCACCCCAATTCAAAGTAACAAGTCTATTATTATTTGTATTATTTTCTCCTCTTCTTGAGAACCATTTACAATGAAATTATTTGTTTTGTTAATTCCCTTTTTTTCACAGACTATTGTTGCGTATTGCAGTGGATGACTCCAAGTCAGTGACAAATCTCAGTACTAAGTTTGGAGCCAAACTCCAGACTGTCAGTGCCTTGCTGCAGCGAGCTCAGGAGCTGCACTTGAACATCACTGGAGTCAGCTTCCATGTTGGGTGTTTATGTACTGACAACATAGTGTACAAGAAGGCCATAGCAGACGCCCGGCACATCTTTGATCAAGCAGTAAGTCCCCTAAATCTATATTTATATTTCATTTTATCTTACAGCAATGTGTTTTCAAATGTAGTTGAAGGTCTGCTTATTTTTCTCTACTTTTAGTTAATCATTATAATGTCAAACATAATGAAAGGTGCCATTTTCAAAATAATAATACAAATAAATACAGTACATAATTGACATATTTCAGAATATACATGGATATATGAAATATACATTTCAGATGAAGCTTCTGGACATTGGTGGAGGATTCAGTGGATATGAACAATTTCAAATGGTATTAAACATAAAAATGGTTTGGGTCACTAATGCAGGTTAGCTACGAGTACAGTAACCTACAGATTCAAACATTAATGTGTGCTATTAAAAACGTTCTAGATGTCACAAGGAATAAAAGAGGCACTGGATGAGTTCTTCCCCGCTGACTGTGGAGTGAGAATTATCGCTGAACCCGGACGCTACTTTGTGGAGTCTGCCTTCACACTAGCTATGAATGTCTTCGCGGAAAAAAAAGTTCTGAGTGATCCTACTTGCAAGAAAGGTTCAATTAAAAAACTGACATTGTCTGCAAATACATGAATGTTTGTAAATAGAGATTTAAAGATGTATGTGGACCACAGTGAAAGGGGAATGTGTGGAGTGAGGTAGTAGGAGTGACTGTTAGTAGGATTGTTTTTCTAACCATAATTGTAAACTACAGTAAGCCTGTAGCCTTGCAGTTAGTGTCAGATGCCATCAGATCATAGAGATGAAAGGTTTATAGTTCTTCTATGCCATGTCTCTTACTTTTTAGTCAGCTAACTGTTGCAGAGGGTATGTCTTTAGTCGTTCACAATAACAGGCGCGAAGAGCTTAAACTGCTCATGTTTACAGATGGAGATACCTTGGAAACATTGATGATGTATTACATGACGGATGGGGTTTATGGTGCATTCGGGGACAACAGATGGTATCCTGGGACAAACTATCATCTGCGTCCCCACAGGGTAATGGGGTAAAATGTATTATTGTATAAAAGATGTAATGGCATCCAGGTGTAACTATCTATGTTATTTAATTCTTCTGACAGCCAGTGGACAGCAGTGAGCCCATATACCAGTCTGTCATCTGGGGTCCATCCTGTGACAGTATTGACAAAATAACGGACTTACGGTTGCCTGAGCTCCAGGTCGGTGACTGGATTCTTGCTTACAAAATGGGGGCTTACTCAACCGCCATATCAACTGAATTCAATGGATTTGGAAAAGCAAAAATATACCCGGTTGCAACAGATAATACCTGGAAAATGTTAAACCCTTCTTTACTTGCTGCTTAGGCTGCATCACATTTAATTTGCTGAATCTTTCTGCCCACTCTTGTCCTGTCCAATAATTGTTAAACCTTTCTTTTAGATATCATACACATTTTGAAATCTAAAGCTATAAGGGTCTATAAAATGTATATGCATAAAGACTAAGGTTGTCAAAATGATCATTTTATTAACATCAGATACTAATCGATGCTTAAACTAGTGTTGAAACAAGATACTCATCTGAGCAAGTATTGATACTAAAAAAATCCCAAAATTTGATCTTTTGTGAACAGTTTTAGAATGATCTTGAGCTTTATCAGAAGAAGTATAAGACTGTAATGTTTAATAAAGAAAGTCCTATTTATTTTTGTCTAAAACCTTGACCTTGAAAAGAGTATTTATATGTACCTTGATACCTTCTGGTATCAAGAATTGAGTATGTTTCTTAGCATTGAATTGATTTTGAAATTTTAGAATCGTGCAACACTAGTAAAGACAACATTTTGGTCTGTCTTATTCTACCACTCAGTTGTAAACATGATGTAATTTCTTTTACATTTATATTATTCTTGAGTTATTATTATGATGTAATTATTTTTACATTATGTTTTCATCACACCTCACTTCAATAAAATCCATTAAGAAAATATACTGCCTGGCCAAAAGAAAGTCGCCACTTGGATTCAACTAAGCAAAAAGGTCCTCTCCAACTATTAGGTAGCTGCTGCATGGGCGACTGGCAAGACAACACTTAAACCCAACTGATGCAGTGAGTGTCTTCTCATTTCTGTAACAAATGTGGAAAGACAAATCCTGCGGTTGTGGGAAATATGTCAGTGTGTTTGAGAAGGGTCAAGGATAATCTACTCAAATTGTCACTAGCAACGTGTTATTAAAAACTGGAAGGATAGTGGGGAACCATCATCTTGGAGGAGGAACTGTGGTCGTAGAGGCAGGTGAAGTGATGTACCCATCATGCTTAGTGCCAACTGTTGGGGGGCAGTGTTATGGTCTGGGGCTGCTGCAGTCGGTTAGGGCTATTCACCTTATTCCTGAAGTTGCCTTACGCGCCGCCGTCTTGTTTCCGTTGTATTAGTTTACATGGAGCAGACGAGCTCAACAGAAAATAAGTTCTACATGGACTAAAAAGCCGTTTTCAGACTGACCAGGAAATCGGTGCGTTGTTGACTTGTTGTTGCTCGTGTTCATTAAACATTTTACACAAATCAATCTACTTTATGTAACATTTTAGCGGCAAGACATTTCCCTCGTTCGTCATTAGCTTTAACGGAGTTCTCGTCAAACGGAAGTGCGTTTACAACAAAAGTGCAAAAAACTGCAAAAGTGGGCGGGGCAGAATCAGGTCAATAGGTTCAGCAACATTTTGTGCCCAAAGAATGAGATCAGCTGATGACCTGAACATCCTGAACAACCAGGTTATTTCATCAATAGATTTCTTCTTCATTGATTCCAAGATGAAAATGCCAGGATTCATGGGGCTCAAATTGTGAAAGAATGAACAGTCCAGATCTGAACCCCTTTGAGAGTTTGAGAATCTGGGATGTCCTGGAGAAGGTTTTGGCAGCGGTCACACGCTTCCATCATCGATACGAGTATATATGTATATACGAGATAAGAGTTTGGTGAAAAAATAATGATACACTGGCTTTTTTGACCTTGCAGAAGCTTATTCAAACAATGGAACAGCGAATGAGTGCTGTAATCAAAGCTAAATGCAGAGCATGTGACCCTTTTTTCTGTGGCGACTTTTTTTTGGCCAGGCAATGTATATCATAATAAAGTAAATATAACTAGTTTGAATGGAACACCTGTGTAATTATTTAGCAAACATTCCAAAACACTTTTTTAAATCACAAATACAGTGGAATAATTTAGTCAAAATGTTGAAAATGAATAAAAAGGACGAATAAATAATTTCTTTGTCTTAAGTCATCATATTTTTTAATTTGGTTGATAATGTGTATAAAAAGTCTCAGTGTACAATAGAAATAATAATTTGACAAATCAACAAATCAAAATAAACAATTGTTTTAGATTTACACACGCACACTTTCCATACTCTGTTCATGCTTCCTCCCCATCTTCCCTTGCACTCCTGACCCCATCCAGAGCCTCTCTTCCCCGTCAGTGCTCCCTCTGGATCCTCGTCTCTCCACACTAAACCTCCACATGGCTCTATCTTCTTTTCCCAATAGCTTTGCCATTTTCCCTAATCCCCTGTCTCCAACCGTTTGCCATCCCCTCCTCCAATCCCTTCATTTTCTGTTCCATCTCTGCCTTTGTTTTGTCCCTTTTTTATTCCATATTTCCAACCTCTTGCGCCTTCCTGCTCGCGTTTCTTTCTCTGACAAGCAATCCCTCTTTCCTCTCTCCAGGGCACTCTCCTTCACAGCTGTAATCCGTGATTCTTTTGTACCGCTAGACGCTATACCATCAAAATCACAGTATGTATGAAGGGATTGGTATCCATACACCATGGCGATTTCTGCATTGCGTTTATCATGATTCCATGTCTTTCCAGTAACACCTTCAATAATATAGACAGTATATGGTGGGAGAAAAGGCATTTGCAGAAAATAGCCTGTGGTCCATTATAGTGAGAGCTTACTGACAGCTAATGCATCACACAAGGGGTGTATAGCGTAGTCCTGGTGAGTGCACTCTATTTAGGGCTCACACTACTCCAGTCAATGGGAGGAGAAGTAACGCACTACTCGACGCGTCATTTACGGAAAAGCATTAAAGTATTGAGCTGCAGTGACCTCTGACACTTTTAAAAACGTCTTTCCTGGTCACCTTCTGAGTCAGAGATAATCAAGTAGAAGTGTATCCGTCAGACAGACAGAGTCAACATCAATCACTAAAATGTATTAACAGGAGTGTGGCGGCACAAAGTGTGTTCTTGCCGTAAATGTCCTTTTATATGAGGTTTAATTGCAGAGTATTGAATATCATGGAGCTGATTGACCCTCCATTTTTTCCATCAACTTCAGTTATTTACCACGTAGGACACTTCAAGCAGTCTCTTATTATGGCTAGCATATGTTTTTATTGCTAACTTTTAATATTTTTTCAGATACTATGGATTTCACTTTGTTTTGTGGGAAAAAATAAATAATAATTACCTCCTGAAACTCCATTTCCACACACATTTAATGCTTACATTCTCCTCGGTTTCTTCAGCCATCATCAATACAACAGTCCAAGGAGAACAGAAACAGGCTTGTATTGTAACGGCACGCTGGCCAAGCTTTTTCCGTGCAGAGTTTGCATGTTTCTCCTCAGGGTTTCATACAGGCACTCTTTTTTCCCTCATCAAACCAAAACATGCACCGCAGGTAAAATCGTCCAGCTGAGGTCCTGACCAAGCCGAGCTCAAGATCTGGAGATGGGTTCCTGTTCACTGCTGCTGAAAGATTGCACCAGCAGCACTGAAGGATGGGTCAAATGCAGACAATACATTTCCCTTAAAACGGATTAGAGCTGCTTTGGGAAAAATATTTAATTGCAATTTTTCTGACCAGTTTTGCAATTGTGATTAGATTTGTTATTTATTCATGAAATTCTATTAAAAGTTCTTATTATGAACATAACCAGGAGACTTCACTGAAAAAAGGCCTATCAAAAAATAAGAAAAATAAACTCAAAATAAGACCTTTTTTACCCTAATTTAAGTGAAATTATCTGCCAGTGGAATAAGATTATTTTACTTATCAAGTTTACTTAAAACAAGTCAAATAATGTCAATTTGAAGTAGTCCTGTCAAGTGAAAAAATCTTAAAATTGGACTTTTAAGATTAATTTGCTTAATTCAAGTAAATTTAACTAAATTAGATAATCCCTTTTTGCAGTGTTGATAAGAGACTGAAATATAAACTGACAAACAAATAAAAGAATCACGTTTCAGAAAGTTTTTGTTGCTTTTTGTCACATTTTTGTTGCTTTCGCTGCTGTTTGTTGTTTGCGTCACTTACACATGCCACTACCACTTTCAGTCACATTTTTGTAACTTTTAGTCACTTGTTGTCACTTTCACGTTTTTGACGATTTTAGTCAAGTTTGAATCACTTTTAATCACATTTGTGTCACTTTTAGGTGAATTTGTGTCATTTTAAGCCACATTGTATTGCTTATAGCCACGTTTTTGTCACTTTTAAACACACTTTTGTCGCTTTTAGTCAGGTTTTTGTCGCTTGTTTCAGAACATGTTTTAACACATCTAAACAACAGGGTTACAAGTTTTTATACAGAATAAAACTGGATATTTTGCTATTTGTGGGGGAAATTATTGCACTTAAAAATTGCATCCTTTGTGATTTGCTAATTGGATTCCTTCAAATTTCAATTTGATTTCAGTTAGTTTTGCAGCCTTACAAGGGTTTAATAAAGTATACCATTGCCATATCCTTAACTATTGTAAGAGATCCCAAACATGGTAAAGACTTCAGTAACATTGTTTAAATCGTGAAAAAGTAGAAGCAATGCCTGGCTCCAGTTGTTCTCGAGCAGACTGACTAATTACACATTTCTATCTCCTTTGGTGCACCTCTCCAGTCTATTATTACTGTGGAATTACTCTAATGGTGGACTGAGCTTCTTCTAAGTTTGTGCGCAATGTGGAGTGCTGTCAAAAAATGTTTGTGTGGAAAGAGCTGGAGCAATGTTAAGAGAAAAATGATTTAAACGCAGAGACAGAAGGAAAAGGTCTCTCTGAAGAACACTTTGCGTTGTGATCACACCTCTTCTGTGCCGTCCACAAACCAAAGAGGGTGCACTCAGAGCCGAGAGGCACTCATGTCTGCAGCCAAGTGTCGCTGGAGCAGGGGAATGATACTATTCAGGGCATTCTCCAACACTTGAATGCAAATCTCAGGCTCAAATAAGTGAACTAATGAGCTTGAGGGTTAGGGATATTTAGGGATATAGGGATTTTTATCATGTCAATGGAACAAAGTAATGACCCAAAACAGCCAATTAACTAAAAGCTCCAGCATTTGGGAAATCTTTGAATTTACTTTGTGAAATAATGTACTGTATTGAGAACATGGTGCGGTGTTTCTACATTTTAACTGACTACTGACATCAGTAGAGAATGGAGTATGGGACAGTACAGCATGGCACTCACATGATGATTAATATAAATACACAGGTAAGTGAGTCATATCTTACCAATATATTCACCTTATTCCGCCCCGCCCACTTTTGCAGTTTTTTGCCACAGATACGCACTTTTGTTGTAAACGCAATTCCGTTTGACGAGAACTCCGTTAAAGCTAATGACGAACGAGGGAAAAGTCTCGCTGCTAAAATGTTACATAAAGTAGGTTGATTTGTGTAAAATGTTTAATGAACACGAGCAACAACAAGTCAACAACGCACCGATTTCCTGGGCGGTCTGAAAACGTTTTTTAGTCCATATGGAACTTATTTTCTGTTGAGCTCGGCTGCCCCGTGTAAACTAATACAACGGAAACAAGACGGCGGCGCATACGGCAACCTCCGGAATAAGGTGAATACTGTTTTGGAATTAGTGTGTTGACAATTTGATGGCCTCATCAGACTACTTCAACTTGGATGAATGAAACTAAATTCAACTATGTGTTTTAAAGTAAAACTAAGTAACATTTTTACTAATTGGACCTTTTTGCTTAGTTTTACTAATTACACATCTTTGCAAGTCTGTGTGGTGGTGGCAAATGTATTTTTTGGGCGTTTGAAGCCCTCGCCGTCTCCCCCTGCAGGCTCTGAGCAGAAAACCATCCTTCCCTCCTGAGAAACCTTGGCTCTTTTTAAAATTTGGCGACATGAAATTTTTTTTAATGTGATTGTACTTCCTTATTGATAAAAAAAGAAAGCATTTGGCATTTTTTACTGGTAGTGTATATTCACAAGAGACCTGAGGGGGGAGCTCTGTCAATGAAATTACTTAGTTCTACTTTAAGTTCGAACTTCATGGTTTAAAGCTTATTTTCTATAATGTACAGTGTATCTTACATTATAGAAATACGTTTCTGAAAACCAGAGCAGTCTTTGATATATCTCAATTTGAAAGAATTAGAAACAGAAATTCAGAAACCAACTCATGCTTTCACTGGGGAAAACATTACATTTTCACATTTTGAGTTTTGCCTGCTTACAACTGTACTTCTTTAAATGTAAGATCAGAGAAGACAAATAGTTCAGTCCACCCAAGCTCACACATTCAGACGCACAGACTCCAGCAGAGAAGCTTTTTTCAGCGATATTCCTGAACAAAGTTGTGGTTGCAGGTTGCTTCAAAGCCGCCATCACCATGATAACCAGCAGGGAACATTTGAATGGTGTTCATTTGAAAAAAATGAACACCATTCGGAACTTCGGTGTAGGTCTTGTTGTAATTTAGGGGAGAATATAATTCAGGTTTGTTGATGGCAGTTGGAGAAGTGATGAGTAACATTAAAACACTTGGAAAGAAGGATGTGTCTAGGAAGAGACAGTCATTGAGTAATTTATCTTTTTTTAGTATTCAGTCAGAATCTCCCACAATGTACTATTCAACACAAGCTTGTGAAAAAGCTTGGGGCAAAACTAAAAAATGGATTCGGAGTGGGAATGAGCGCTGACATGTGTGACCTTCTCTGTCTCTCAGCCATCATACTGCAGTCCAGTGAAAGGAACTGTACAAAACTTTAGCAAGTTTTAGACCTAAGTTTCTAGTTCATCAACACACTGCAGTCTGTTGAACCATATGCTTTTGGCAAATTGCTTGTTCCTGAATCTGTTCCTCTCATTCATCAAAATAAATTGGAACTTTTTATTTGATGTAACAATGCATCTGGTGCTCCAGACCAGCACTGGGAAATGATCACATCGCTGCATTGAAAAATGGGTCAAACTACTTCCATGTTGGATCATTTATGTTTACAACTTTGGATAAACATTGATATGGCTTTTTTGTGACAAGGGATATCACAACATCAAATTTTAATATGATTACTGTGACAAAAAATGTCACAATTTAACAGTTATTAATGATTACTGAGATCATGACCAAACAAGTGAATTCTTTAGTTGTGTTTCATTCCCGTTGTTTAAAGACATTGTGGTTTTCACAGTTCTGAAACACAGAACTAGTTCACTTATAGTCCTTACAGCATCCTAAATATTCACCGGAATGAGTTTATAAGCACTTTTCACAAGTCATCATGGTAAAGCTGACAAACATTATCATGCCAACGGCACACATAGAATAAAATACTCTATAAATAAATGCAGAGAAAGAGCTGCAGTCTCATTTTTACCCAAATAGATATTTTTACAATATATCTGTACTGGGGCAAAACAGATTTTACTTTATTACATGCAAAAAATTGGGCAATTTTTACAAAACATAAAAGGGCAACAGTAAAGAAACCTAATTGTCAAGAGTTGGATTGAAAATAAAAGTTAATCCAGTACTATTTTCTACAAAAAGCATGCTTAAGGCAAACTCAAACTTTTCTTCTTCTTCCCGAGTTTGAGTCCTTGGGCGCTGACATGCTGAACCTTCCCTCTCGCAGCCTGTCAAGTGTGCGTTGGCCCTGATAAACTGGCACCATTACACCGACCTCCTACACTTCAGTCTGCTGCCGTTATATTCAGCCCACGCCATTTCACACTGCCGCCCACTCTGCCTCTCCCTGCCAGTCCACTGCTTTCAAAGCTCTCAGCGAAGGGCATCAGTATCACACCAACTGCAATCTATGGCCACGTGGATTAACTTGTTTATCTTTTATTATGCCATTTCTGTCTTTATCATTTTGCTATTGGCGTATTAACAAAATGCATCATATAGAGGTGGGCGATACTGACACAAATGAATATCACCATGTTTTTTTTAGTATCGTGATATTATCTGATCGTCAATCCAACAAAAATGTGTCAGAACATGTCTTTAAATTTATTAGTTAAGGGTTTTTTTTATCAGACAAATATGACATTTCTGTAAAATTAATCACAAAAGTAATAAAAATAAAATATCACCTTAAAGTGCCCATGACAGATTGGACCACACATTTAACTAAAATACAGTTAAGATAAATATATTTCAAATTCTACTAACATCTTTAAAAATGTTATCCCAGTTTAGCTCTTTTTAGGGGGAGTTAATATTACTTCCTGGTTGTAAACGATGTCACACTTGGAAATGACCAAGAAACCATCCCGTACACTGCACCAAAACTCCTCTAATGTCACAGATTTTTTTATTTGACAAAGAAAAATACATGTGAACACCTTTATTTTGCTGAATCAATGTTTAACGGGTCTAAAAAAGTTATTTCTTTTGTGTAAATTAGGCATACCCTTTGTCTCCATAGTGGGATGTCATCAATTTGTTTACGTCCTGTAATTTTCAACATATTTTTCAACTTTTCTCCATAAACAGCTACCTGATGTACAAGGTGTAAAACTATCATTTATATTTATATAACAGGTATTATTACTCCGAATAAAGCCAAAACAAAAAAATCATAAAAACCTGTCATACGCACTTCAAACGCTTTTTTTCAAAACAACATTTGCAATATTATCTAAATTCCTCTATGTTGCCCAGCTCTCGTATCATAATAATAATATAAAATAGTGCACAATCTAAATCAGAGCGAAGAAATTCATTATCTATTTGCTTTCTACATGTTGCTTGGTGGAAATGTTTTGTCTCACTGTGTTTGCTTCATTCTGCTTTCCCTCATAACTTACTGCCAGTTCTGGAGTGTCCAATAAATCTTACGCCATTCATTATTTTCTGATGAAATAAACATTTTTCATTTTACAAGACATTTACTTTAAAAGCCATGCGCATAAACTGTAGTGCCTTGCCTTAATCTAAATCTCTTATATTATTCTGCCCCCCCCAAGTCTGGCAGCAATCAATGCGCGCCAATGTGAAAATCCATTAGCCGGCTAAAAGGATAGCGACAGTGAACAGGAAGCAAAGGGGCTCTCACTCACGCTGACGTTCTTTGTTCTGTCTGTATATATCTTGGTGACAAAGGGCATTACCGTCTGTTTCCTGGCATGGCTAATGGAGAGGAAGGAGTTACTATTCGGTGTCACTACCAATACGCCACTCTCTGAATTTGACTGGTTTATTAGCTCCGTGCCTGGCGACGGGCTGCTGAATAGATTTGCTTATGCAAAACAGCAAGTACAGTGGAAGAGTGTTTCTACGGGGCCTTAAGAGAGACATAACAAACGTAAAGCAGCAGATTACTCGCGGTGGGAGGGAGGCGTCCCAGGAGTTTAGGAGATTTTGTTTTTTAAGAGGGGATATTCCTGTCTGCACAAGTGTAAGTATTGAAGCTGATATGGTTATAGAAGGAACCGGGGAATAATGCACAGAACAATAGTGGTCTAGCGTGTTAAGGACCTTTGGTGACAAATATTCAACAAAACAAAAAGAAATCATGAGGTTAGAACATGATTAAAAGCTCCAAAAAGTACAATTTAAATAGGACTACCACAAGATTTTCTCCTGATTTCATTACTTCTATCCTAAGGCACTCGCTCAAATTCAACACACTTCTGTATATGGCCAATTTTCATCAAATTGACTCCACGTTCAGTGTTTGCATAACTTACAGCATGCCTCGCGGGCTGCCTTGCTTTCATCAAACCAATCAGGTTGAGGGCTGCTGATCGCTGCCAGTGCTGACAGTGTACTCATGTAGAGCACTAATGTTAATTGTCAGCTCACTGTCTCTGTCTTTCTGTGACTGACATTTCTCTGAGGGCTTGTAGACCCATGGCTGCAGCGAGAAGGTCACGCAGAAAAAGCAAGATAAAAGAAAATGTTTTGGCAGTTTAGCGTGGGATCTCGCATTAGTGTGTCGAGGGGCTTCCTGGCTGCCTTGGTGAAAATGTGTAAACTATGAAATGCGCACTCCCTATAGAACATACCTAGATGGATGTAAACAAAGGCATGCTCAGGAGTAAAGCCCTCTAGAACAATACATGAGAAAGAATATCTATAAATAATGGTGTGCTGTGAATACATTTGAATTAAACACCACTATCATGAACACTGTAAAGATGCTATAAATGTGTACTGAGACATTTTAGTGAGCACACTGTAAATAAATGCCTGCGATGACAGCTTTTGCCTATGGGCTACATGAGCTACATACATCCACTTTCTATGACAAACTGAAGCTAAAGGCATGTATGTGAGAATGCCATTCAGACAGGATACTTTTAAATCAAAATTCATTTTTGGCCCAGTAGTGACAAAACTAGATAGAGCAGCTCATTGTTCACTAATGTTATTTTTTCTTTTACAAAACTATACTGAAATACCATTTAGGGATGTTTTTTAAGGGTGCACAATTAATCGCAATCGATTTGAAGTTGCAATATAAATGGACGTAATCACAAATCACAAAAGTTGTACGACAATTTTCCTCCATAAACAACAATATATCCTGTTTTATTGTGCATAAAAACTGTACAAATATGTTCTAAAGGATCTGTGGTTCTTTTATTACACTGCCTGACCAAAAGTAGTAGTCACTGAAAATAAAGGTCACACCAAACACTCTAATATTTCGTTGGACTGCCTTTAGCTTTGATTACAGCACGCTGTGGCATTGTTTCATTAAGGTTCTGTAAAATCAAAAGTATTATTTCCGTCCAGTGTTGCATTAATTTTTCGCCAAGATCTTGTATTGATGATGGGAGAGTGTGACCGTTGCACAAAGCCTTCTTCAGCACATCCCAACGATTTTCTCAGTGGGGTTAAGATCGACATGGTAGTTTCAGAAATGAGAAGACACTCACTGCATCAGTTGGGTGTAAGTACTGTGTTGCAGCTGAAAGGTAATTATCCATGCAGCTATTCAACAGGAGGAGAGGACTTAGTTGAATCCAAGTCGCAATTGCAGTGGAGTTTGTTGATTCATTGGCTTGTTTCACTCTTTTTGTCAGTTATCCTGGATATAAAATGGGAACTTTTTACAGAATTCTATCCATATCACACAACAAAACATACATTTTCGTAAATCAATTGGACATTTTACCAAATCGTGCAGCCCTATTTTGTTGACACAGTCTTGGATTAATTTAAAACTGAATTAAATGTTTATTTTGGAAACAGCATATTATTTTGGTCAAACAAGTCATTCACAGTCTGTGCCCAAATTGAAGCATGATTACACTTCTCCAGCAGTGCTTAGGGCAGAGGGAGTTCAGAGGAATTCATAATCTGAAAAAAAAAAAAAAAAAAAAAAAAAACTCTCTCTGGCTTTAGTTGGAATTTTATAGCTTGTTTTTTAGTTTCATACAATATTATTTTGATAAAGAGATGAAATGAATCAAGACTAAGCCCTGCGACGAGTTGGCCACTGTCCAGGGTGTACCCCGTCTAAGGCCCAAAGTCACTGGGATAAACTCCAGTAACCCGCGACCCCGGGGACGGGAATAAGCGGTAGAAAATGAATGAATGAATGAATGAATCAAGACTAATATATTTAATTTGCTAAAACACATAACTTTTACCACAATGGTTGTTTAATTGTCCAAATTGTCACCAATAAGCAAAATTATGTGCAATTTTCTATACAGCTGCTATCTAATTTTTACAGCAATATTGCACTATTTGTAGAACTCACCTTATTATGAACGTGACCTCAATAATATTTGCCAATCCTTGCACATAATGTGTAATTTACTTTACAGTATACATGCACCCCAAGGTCATTTTAGCAGAGACTAATATAAAAAAAAAAATTGCCTCGTCTCCTCAAACTAATATTTGCAACCTTGCTGCAGGGCAGACAGGACCAGATGCTCGAGGAGCTCACAAACATATGGACGGTGCTATTTCAGCTAATAAACCACAAAATACAATTGCATCCTACTCATTTTCATTTGCTTATTAGAACACAGACTTACACAACTTTGATTTCACAAAATTAGCTTCAGCATCAGACAACACCAAGAGAATTACCACAAATGATCAATGTCAAATGAGGGTTCACACCGGAATTTTCTATAATTGAAGCTATTCAAGGAGTAAGCATAAAAGAGTGACACGATGATGCGTAGTGAAGGTCGAACGGGCCGAAGCGTGAGTACAGAAGGCTTCAAACAGCTTCAGTTGGCTTTGTGTTGCATTGATGATAAGATATGCAATAAATGGCTACAAGCATCAAAGACGTTCTTTTCGTATCATGTATATAATTGTGCTAATGTAACAGTCAAACACAAATCCTTTACATTATTTTCTATGGAGTTGTTTGAGTTTGGCATTGAAGCCTGGAGCATTACACAGATTTATGTCCCCTTATGGCCACCACTGAATAGTCCATTTATTTTAATATCAGTCAATAATTGGGAAGATAACATGTAAACAACTGCATTAAATCATGAAAAATAAATGTCGGGTTTTATGAGCACGTTGTCAACAAAGAGAAGGGCCAGGGCTTTTCAGGAGTGAAGAAGAAAACTGTGGCATTCTTGCATCAATATAATAACAGGAGAAATGACATTAACCACACACAGTTAAAGCGATATTTTAAGTTGAATTCACAAGATTGTCGTAATATTTCTTTGGATTGTGTTACATAAGCCCTGTCCCTATACTCGGAATACATACTATCCACTTGACTGAAGTGTGCTTTTTCTGAAAGTGCATGAAGGGTGTGAGTGCACAAGGGCACGCGGGTGGGAACCCATTACACAGTAGGGACAGTCTGCTCCTCAAAGCGATGTAAATGCAATAAAGAAAAACAGCAGCATAAGACAGCAGTCAGTGATGTGGTTTAACAGTTGAATTAATCAAAAAGCGAAGACTGGGACAATGCTATAGTTACAGACGGGTGAGACTCGGACAAAAGTTTGTTTCATTGCCAGTGAACAAAATTCAAAAACAGGGAACAAAATTCAAAAACACTTCACATAACGTCACTTTCGCTTCAGTTAGAGTTTACTAAAATAAAACAAAATAAATAAAATAGACTTAGACTATAATAGGTGACCTAGTTTAGTTCTGATATAGGATAATATAAGTATTACTATATGTTGATATGTTATTGTGTTGAAATAACAGTGCTTTAGCGTTATTAAAAGTTAGTGTATGTTTTAGTTTTCTATTGCTTTAGGCTGAATGTTCAGATAGTATGCCTGTTCCTCTGCAGATCAAACAATCAGATTAAATGTTGAATTTTGAGACAACTGAATCCAATTTTTTCCCTTCAGGTTGGTAATTTTTAAAACTAGTATAGCAGTCCAACTGAGGTCCAACTGTATTTCAGACCTAGTTTAACCTCGAATAAGTCTTGTATCTGGTGGTAGTCGGTAGGCAAAATAATAAGGTACTTGGAGTGAAAAATTTGAGAACCACTGGTGTGGAAACTGGGAACTCTTTTTTGTATTATGATCTTTTTCTCAAGCCTATTTTTCACGCAATACTAGGCATTTTTGCACATAACAGCACAAAGAACTAAGTCCCTATAATCCCCAATTCGCTGTTCTCAGGTTCACACAGCAACAGTGGCTGAAAGTCTAAATGACTATAAACGCAAAACCATTCATATAAATCTGTGATTCATAAAGATCTAACAAACACAGTTCAGAATTTTTGTTATTCACTGATTAAATAATGCATTTTGGAGCTACTGTGTCCGAGTTATTATTTTTTTTTTTTGTGGATCCAAAAGGACTGATCTAAATGTGCTAACAAAAAAAGTTCCAAGTCTGCGTAAATAACACCTGCCCCTGAGCAGGTCCCTGGAGTGTAGCCTCAGGTCTCCATAGGGACTGGAGCTACAGTGTCCCTACTCTCCCTCCTCTTATCAGGGATGAAGAACTTATTTTGTGACAGAATGAGTGCGACTGTCAGCTAAGTTTACGCTCCCTCCTCAGTCCTCGCATCTTTGTGATGGCCGCGTATGTCAGAGGGTGATGTTACTGGACAAAAAGAGGTTTGTAGAGGTTTTGTGTCATTTCCTCTTGCACTTCTTCCACATCAGATGGAACAGCCCTCATCACCAACACTCTTCATATTTCCAAATCCTACTCTTTCCCATTGCAAAACATCTGTCTCCTTCTGCTCCCCTCAATCTCCTTCTTCCATTGCTATTCACTACCACTCGTGATCCGCTTCTCGTTGACAATATTATGTTTATGCAGTGCGCTTTCTATTTCTTTATCTCTCTGATCCATTGCCGAGTTGCCTCTCCCACTACTTCTATCTCACAGTGCTATGATTGCGCCAGTGCGTTTATAGAAGATTGAATAGCTGTTACCATGCACAGTTTGCCTGTTTGCCACCTCTCATCCATTGGAGGAAATCAATTACCTATCACCTAAAAAGATGAGCAGAAAATGTGGCTCTTCTGCGTTCGACGGAGGTGTATTGTTTTAAGTTTCTGTAGCAATAAATAAAAGTGCAATTCACATAAACTGACGAGAGACTGTGGTGGAAAATATGAACAAATACAGCAAATAAGTGTATTGATCTTTACAGTTTGTCAAATAGAAAGAAAGCAAATAAGGACAATAGGGCATGACTAGACTAGGACATGTCCGAACCAACATTTATGTCACCCGCAGGCGTCAGATTATGTCCAGACAGCAAGATTTGAATGCAATGCGGACAAGCGGGTCAAACCCTTTTCTCTTCTCTTATTTTATTCCAATATGCGCAATCGATAAAAGCTACCCACATTACCTGACCAGAGCAGGGCCATCCGCCGAGCGCACATCTCTCTAAGCAGAGGTGCAACATTCATTTGTGTTAGATAAACTTCTAAAATGCCTCTCAGTACATTAATTTAGACTGCAGGAGCAGGACAAACAGTACTGAGTCTAGACAGTCTACGCAGGAACACGCTGTATAATCAGCAGGGGTGCACAGGATTTGCGTATCAGTTTTGCAAGCAGTGGAATAGGTTAAGTTTCAGAGAAGACTCGGACAAAACAGATGCACACGCATCAGTATATTCTATTAGTGCCAAGCCACAAAGTTGTTTATTTGACGACAATCAGCCTCATGTTCACAGAGCAGTGCAAAAGTGTGAATGAACAGAAGCGTGCACGGCAAAGTTAAACTTATTAACGCTACAATTGACAGCAAAACGTAAAACATAAGTTTATATTAGAGCCCTGAGAGAAAAAAAAAGGGTTTCTGAAGCCTTAGGGCAGAAGTGAGAGCGGAGTGAGCAGCAATTCTGACTACTAAACTCATGAGCAGGAGCTGGGCAGGAGCTGGTACAAGGAAGGAGTCGAGGAGTAGGACACTGACATAAACCACATCATACCACCAAGTAAATGGGCAATAAAACAAATTCCTCAAAATGTATTTATTCTAAAACCAAAGTACTTTTACTTCCTCACAGTTCTGACAACTAAACTCATCGCTGACTCCTAATATGAAGTACATGGATAAATATGATGTCACTTTCATAGCATTATTGCGTTTACTGCAATCAAACATAGCTTTCTATTTGACCCTGTATAAAACTGCTCATCTGGGACAAAACTAAATAAACCAAGGTACCAAGGCGCGGGGAGGAGTGAGAGAAGAGAGGACAGAGGCGCTCAGGTGACTGTGGGGCGGATATTGTGTGTCTTATCTGTCAGCGCAGGTCTGGGCTTATTACACTCAGAGCAAAAGTCACAGAACATCTCCTGTGTGGAAAAGAACAAACGCCAAACCGCTGAGACGTGTTCACTCAGTTGATACTAAAAACAAATCCCGCAAAAACAAAAAACGATGAGCCATTTTTATCTGCTGTAACAAGGCCCATTTATAGTTTGGAAGAAGATGAATCACTTGAAGAGTCAGTAAACAAGGCACAGAGTTTTCCGATGCCATTAGAACGATAGCGTCAACCTCCATAAAGATTCTCTGCTGCTTTTGGTGACAAGAGATGCGGGAAGCATTTGGCATAGATATCAATCAAAATAGTGTATCCCCCCCAAACATTATTCTGCAGTCTGGGCTCCTTATCAAGACTATAAAGAGAGTCTAATAAACATATTTTGGGAGAGAAGCACACTCCCATCGTCTCTTAATGACTTGATGATGATTCTGTATCATGAAACTGTATTGAACAAGCTAAAAAAAAGTTTAATATTTTGGCCATGATGCTATTCTACACTCAAAATGACAGATCAAAATCCCTCATTTTCAGGCCAACAAAATCAAAATGAGAAGAGCTGCAGCACCTTAGGTTTGACCAGTAACTAATACGTGCATTCAGCAATTGCATATAGTTGTGTCATTGAGCAAGACCAAATCCAAATGTGCAGACAAAAATGTGTTGGGTGTTTGGTGGCATATTTGTTGAATGATTTTGAGAAAGCCTGCATTAAGAAAAGGCCAAAGCGAGTCAAAAATAATTCCATATTGTTTAGCATCACAAACTATTTAACAATTTGGCATTGCTGTTAATTGCCAACGCTAATATGCATTTGTGATTTGTTTGAGATTCCAATTCTCTTTTTGCACCTTGCTTCCATTAATCAAAGCATATTTCTCCATCCAAATGAAAGCTTCAGTTGCCAGTTGGCTTAGATGATGGCAGCTGGGAAAATACATTGTTTAATTGCCCTTTTTTCCTTCTATCGTTTATTTTTGTTGATGTTTCAGTAGTGACGCGTTCAGATTACTTTTTAAAACTTTTCTTACATACTGGAAAAACATTAAGAACAAATGTAGATCAATGCATTTTAAATATTTAAGTCTTGCATCAAAAAGACCCCACCGCCTTTTCCCTCTGGACATGATATCCAGAATGAAAGATGTGCCAAGGATAATACAGTCGGCCTACACTGAGGAAAGTGACGTTATGTTGTTCAATCAGGAGTGTAACAACAACACGACAACGCATTTTAGATCTAGCATCTCACCTATGTTTATAGAAGACAAGTTCAAGCTAAGGTGAGACACTACAGGCAAAACTCGTGTTTACTCTCTCAACATATTAGCTTTCATGTGGAAAAAATAAACATGTCCAGTCTGCTCTTGAAGGTGTTTTATTATTTTATTAAATCCACATCCATAGATTGCAAAGGGACATTGTGAATTCAAAGGCCGCTTTCTTAAAATACTTTTTTTTTTGTAGGGGACATAAGCTCAGCCCTTAGTAGCACCTACACGCACTAAACTTTACATTTTTGTATGAAACAAGATTTTAACAAAACATACAAAAGGATTTGTTGATATCTAATTCAAAGCATGATTTATTAAAGTTTAAAGTCTAAAAAATTAGGCAAAACTAGAATTTTTAATTTTCAGTCAGATCTAGTTTACTCATAAATAAGAAAATCTAAAATACCCTTTGTACGTTTTTTGTAACTAATATGTGTACAAAATGAACCAAGAAATGTAAATCTGGTTCTGTCAATTTTTCAGAAGTTCCCAAATATGTGCAATTCTGACAGTTTTTAAACATAAAATGCCTTATTTCTGTATAAAAAACATTACATAATGAAAACTTACTTACATTATTTTCTGCATTTATGTGACTAAAGTTCAGGAGAAGTTTCAAATTGATATCTTTTAATTTAAGATTTTTTTTCCTATTCACCTGTAGTGTCTCACCTTAACATTGACATTAAAACATCTGACATTGCCCTCCTCCATCACTCGTATTATGCACGACATTTATTTTTGTCCACGTTTTGATATTTGTTTCGGGAGTGTTTTGTTTGCACGCCTCTTTTTGACAGAGAGCGGTGAGACCAAAGCCCCTCCGCAGAGCGTGTGAGGGGCTGCGCTGATGTGTGCGTCAGGGAGGATGCTGGCAGGTGTCTTGTCAGTTCTCCAGTCTGAAGACAGCTGTGTGTTGACAGGAAGCACAGCCCGAGGAGGTGGTCCACGGAGGAGAGGAATGAGAATGGTATACAGCGCTCATCTGATATTCTATAGGAGTGGATATCACAGTGATAGCCACTATTTTTATGCAACTGTGTAAAAGTTTCATTTTCGAGGGGAGGAAAAATGGCAGATGTAGCAGCAGAACTGATGTTTTTGGCACGTGTCACCTGCAAGAGCTCATGTGAAAAGAAGAAAAAGAAGAAAAGTAAGCATTGTCAAGTCATCAATCCAAATGTACAAATCGCCATCGAGCAATGACATCCATCTTGCAACTTTAAATAATAATAAATCATCAATAAATATTCAATTGCGATGACACCACCTCTTTGAATCCACTAAAACCACTTACATTCAATTATAAATAATAATAATTATTACCAGGAATAAATAAAAAACAAAACCAAATACTAGTTAATTGCAAATAGAAAAAATTAGATAAAAAAATACTCGCAATTAAAAATGGGCCTGCATTAATCGCATTTTATTTATTATTTTAAAAATAAATAAATAAAAATTACATCGAACCAAAGTGTCAACTTAGACATATTGTATACTTTTAAACACTGAATGAGACACTGACTCTTTAACATGTCTTGAATTACCATAAATGAATACAATTAAATACAATTGCATCACTTAGGTTTTTGATCAAGCCTCCACATAGGTTCAATTGGCAAAGGATGGCCCCTTGACATAATCGACACAATCTTTTTTTCAAGGGGGGCCTATGGATATGAAACAAACTGCAGTCCATACAACATGTCTATCTTTTCCTTGTGTCCAACATGAGCAGACGCTGCTCTGCCTGTCAATCATAAAGCTGTAACAGATCATTCACAGTGGAGTCCTGCTTTTCTATGGAGAGGCTCGTTTAGCTTCCATGTTGCACTTGACTGACTCACAAAACGACCCCTTTAATAAGCACAGGCGATCGTTCAGCGTAAAAAGAAACTGTGAGTCAAAATCCAAGCTGTGGACTGTCAAAACTTTCTTTCCCATCCCAAAGTCACATGCACACAGCGCAGAACAACCATGAGGCTCTGCAGCCGCGTGCCATACGACAGAGCAGGAGGAGGCAGACACATGACAGCAATGTCCTCACACACACAGGAGGGAGGAGAGGGGGAGGGTCAAGTTAATCTACGCATCAATTCATTTTACCTTCATTAAAGGGAAAATATGACGCAGTGCAATCACACGCTAAATTTCCAAGCCCTAATAATAATAAAGAATCAATCTTAATCTTAGACATGAATAATCAACCAACAAAGCATCACTGGAGAAAATATTACTTCTCTGGAAGATGTAATTATCTAAAAACTGTATTAGACAGTCCCTTATAACGTCAATATTCACTTCACTATGAAATAGAAAAAAGCTTATGTGAAAATTAAGGAAGAGAATATGATCAAAAAGCCTCAAACCAGAGCAAAGTGTGTCATTGTAATCAATTAGTTTTCATTATGAATGAGAAAGAGTACAGAAAAGTCCAACATGGACAAACTATTGAGGGACACTGCACAAGAGCCATGTTCTCAAAGAGTAAATCCCCACTGCCCCAGCGAACACATGATTCATTACCCGAGTTAATTAAGATCTGATGAATTTTGTCTTTTAATATTATCTTTGGCAAAGGTTTGTCGAATCAAGATGGATTTTTCATCAAATACCAGGCATTTGGAGAATTGCCTCAGAAGCACTGGGCACTGAGACAGAGCCTTGCAGAAAAAGCGCAGCACATTTTGTCTTCTTTTAAATGTGTGTGTGTGTGTGTGTGTGTTACCAAACAATTCCAGATTAACTCATTTATCTTGTCATGGATGGATGTATTTTGAGTCAGCACATTCTCTGCCTAAATTACCTCTCTGGGGCATTGGACTAAGTATTGTGCACTTTTAAATAATCTGTCCCTGGAAATGTATAGTCAGGGGTGGTGCGGAGTAGTATCAAAGTGAAATAGTGAAAGACATTAGATTAGAGCACTGGATATTAGATAGCTTCTCTGGCATAGGGCTTGCAGTAAACAAAGATATTATTTAGATTTGGTTACTGAGCTTGGAACAAAAATACTTTTTTTATTTTACGTTTTATATTATGGTAGTGTCCATGCTGCACAAGAGCCAGCTTTAGACTGTTCTTGCATATCAATAGACTAACAAGCAGAGAAGTGCAAACAAACATACAATTCCACACTGACATACCTTAGCATAGTGAACAGGTGGAACTTTTGAAAGAGATGTTTCTTTAATCTATTTGGTTTTAGATTTACATGGCTTTTTCTTTCTTTTCTTTCTTTCTTTCTTTCTTTCTTTCTTTCTTTCTTTCTTTCTTTCTTTCTTTCTTGTAAATGTATAAAACAAAATAGAGCATGACACAGAGATAGAACAAAATAAACAAAGATAGCAGAAGACATCCAATTAAGATACGGCACAGTCAACATAAACGTCCCACTTAGTCCAACGTTAAGTCTGAATGTCATTTTTAAATGTTTTTCAAATGTCTATTACTATGTCAGTCCAGTTTTTGATTGTTGTTGTGCCGTCTAATGTCATCCTTTGCCCCTCAAGATTTCAACAACTACTTAATCTGAGCAGAACTGACCTGAATTCATACTGTAGCCAGTGTCTTGCCCAATAACACTGCTGAAAATCGTGAGTTTTTGGCATATGACCCCCATGTGCACTTGAGTCAGATGACACAGATGTCTTACCTGCAGTGGTGAGGCAGAGCTCCTCGTCACTATTGTCCTGACAGTTGTCCTGGCCGTTACACAGGAAGCTGCGGTCCACACAGCGCCCATTCCGGCATTTGAAGCGGGCCTCTGTGCACACCAGTGGGTTCCCTGCTGAGGGGAAAAACACGACAAAGAGAGTTCAGCTGATAAGTCCTGATTTAATGTTTATTATACTATATTCTGATGAAATATGAATAGTCACTATATTATTGTATAGTATTTTTGTATATATAATTGAGGTAACTACACACAAAAATGTGGTGAGTCTGGTTTAGGTTACCCTAGATTTTTTTTCTGCTTACCACACAAACAACTCCAACTGGCTGGATTTGTTGAGTGTAAATTTTCATTGCCTTAAAGCTAGGCTACCTTATTTTCACAGCGTAAAACCAGAAGCAGGTTTTCAATTGCAAACAAGTTAATGTATTTAATATCAAAGCAGGTCATTACAAGCCAGCTTTGTGGGAACACAGTCAGAACTTTTTCTCTATACAATCTGTGAAAAGTCCAAGTCCGCCCAGGCAAGACTCCACTTGTTGAATTAGCGTAATCTTTTTCACAACGCAGTTCTGCCAACACTGGTTAGAAAACCTGTTCCAAATACCTAAAATTAACAAAATGAACTGTTCCTAACCCTAAACCACAGCCTAACCTAGCCCTGATTGAGAAAAAATGAACATTTGCTAGTATAGCCACCTATGCAAGGAAGCGGTTATGTGCTAGAAGCTGGTTGTGAAAAAAAATGACATGTTCAAGCATTGATAGATGGGGCGGGGGGTTGGATATTTGTGAATACCTAACCATGTATATTACAAGACATATGTGATAAAAAACGCATTGATAGATATTATCATAGCCCTCGTGTTATCAGTAGACTTTTTTTGTAATCTAATCATTGTGAAACTTTCATGGGTGGTCTCAAACACCACTCAACATACAATTTATGCAACATTTTAAATCTAGAATAAGTATTTTTTCTGATATAAAATGTATATTGCTCATTGACCAACAGTGCATAGCTCAACGAAGAGAGCACAATGGTTTTAAGAGACGATCTGGGCAATTATGCAGTGCTATGAGCGTGCAGTACAGCCTCCTTATAAATGGCCAGATTAGATTTGTGGACACAAGGCCCTGCAGGGGACGGCCAGCGCGTTTGACAGAGAAAAGTGATTGGCTCAGAGCTACGGGCTGAACAAGGACAAGGTGATGCCAGGACAAGCTAACACACATTATGAACTACACCTGCAGTCAGTCCATTCGCACACAGTGAAGTGATCAATAAACAGCAAAGAAAGGCACAACAATTATGATCAGTTTGGACATATTACTGTTTTTAACACATCAAGTCATTGCAGACCAGTCACATGGTGATATGCCATGGTTTTTACCCTGGGTGTCCTTCCTGGTGTTGGTGTAACTGTAGCTGAAGTGTGCAATGGGGGTGAAGTGTAAGTCCCAGGGATACAATGTCAAATTTTAGTGTTATCGTTGTTGTAAGAAAAAAAAAAAAAACATCACAATCTAACAATTATTCACGATTACTGAGATCGATTTTGTGACCAAACAAAATCATATTTTCTGAGGTATGCGAGCTAAGTTAATGTGACAAAAAACAGCTAGATAAAAAGGTACTATTTTGTTGGACATTGATTTTTGGATTGATAAAAAAAAAAAAAAAATCTTAACTTTGCTTTTAAAAGGGTCACGGTCATTATTTTTTGGTTCTTACTATTACGCTTGAAAAATCCCGTTTATCTATTAACGGGATCATATTGATATCCCTTGTTGGCCCTTTTAAATGCTCTTCTGTGTGTTTCGTCAGTGGTGCATTGGATTAACGCATACAGTATGTGGTTGTTGGGTTTGGGTTGACATTTTCCAACTGTCTCTCCCCTCTCTTGCCACCTTTCACGCTGCAGCTGTCCTGTGTAATTAAGCCTGCAGGCCAAGACACTCTTATAATAAAAAAAATAATAATAATCATCTGCTCAAGGCCAGTTTAAATTCTTTTTATAGTGAAAGTTGAATAGACCACCCCAATATTTGAAATCTAATCTTTCAGAACAAAAATACTAGATACATGATTGTGCATTGTAACTTACATACAATAATCTTTTTTTTTTTTTATCCCACAAATAGACAGTCTTTATAAAAACATAGACTACACTTGGACTACTCCACATTGCTGAGAGTATGAGATGAATAGCTGCAGTGTAAACAGTTACCCAGCGGGACAGTGCATTACAGAGCAGCCCCTGGCCTTTTGTGACCACACAGCAGACTGATATGGGACGTCCTGTCAGAGACTTACTGCAGTTCTCCTCGTCGCTGCCGTCCGGACAGTCGCTGAAGCCGTTACAGCGGAAACGTCCGATGATGCAGTGTCCGCCCGTGGAGCAGGCGAAGAAAGTGGGGGCACATTTGGACTTGACCTTGGCTGTGGAGAGACGAGAGAGGAAGAGAGTATAATAGGTTAGACCAGAGACGACAGCAGCCAGCACTTTTTTATTGCAATATGTCACGTTTTATGATAGAATTATCCTTGAACGGCATCAAAGACAGGAATTCTTTGTCAATAAGGACGGCCGTGTTTTGGAGCGTATATCACCCAATAAGAAGGCATTGTTTTCCTTGGTTTCAAACATCTTTTATGTTTTATACACAGACACATAAATGGGTCTTTTGTAAGAATCATCATGATACAAAACTATATTTAACTGTCTTTTGTTTTATTTTCTTTTATATTATGATGACATCTACAAAGTACACTGTCATTTCAAAGACAATATGTGCAAATGCAGAATTTTGCAGACTCCACCAAGGTTGAGGTTTTTATGCTAAAGACTGAGCGTTTACACCTGAGTTATAGCTGACGAGAGATTTTCTAGCTTGTAGCTCAATGATGGGTGTAAAAATGACTTAATAGACATTATCACCGGTAATGGTAAGATAGTCACAGCTTTATGGCTAATTTGTGCATCTCTGAGGATGTTCTCCTTACGATAGGAAAAGCTTTAAAATATATTTGACTAATTTTAACGTTTTGGTTTAATAAAGTATGTTGAATTAAACTTGAACTGACGACAATTAATTTTGTGGTCATGCAGCACATCATTTAGCACAGACTAAAGAATAACATAATTTGTGAATGGTGGTCTTTGAGATCCTGTTTTATCTTGGAGCCAATTTGGACAAAATCTGTTTTGTGTAATGGCTGTGTTTTCGGAACAAAGCAGCCTGAAGATGAAAGAATAGACTGCACTCTTCACCTAGTGGCCTCTGTGCTTGTCCAAACAGTGAAATCGCCAATGTATTCTGCAAAACATTTAATTATTCAGCCCCTGATGTTCTCCTGCCCTTATCTCAACTACTACATGAAACGACTAAGATCCCAGACTCCCAGTTGCTGATAGGGAAGAAAACAGGCTAACGACAAAGACAAAGAAGGGTGTGCTTGTATGGATGGAACAACTGATCAGACTGAGGCAGGTTTGCGTAGTCTTATCTCACAGGACAGGCCCCAGAGGGAGTGACGAAGGCTGTCCAGTACAGACGCCCAAGCCCTTCTGTTCAAAATAAGCCCTGGTTTAAACTTGGATACATTGATCTTCTCCGGCCGGCACAGAAAAATAAGATTACAGGTACATGCAAGTGCCGAGAAAAAAAGAATGACCTGGGTTTACCCCTCTGCTGTGAAGCCTGTTCAAGACATTCAAAAGTCCTTGCAAAACCCACATCTATTTCTAGCTGTTGAGGTGATAGATGTGATGATGAATATAGTACACATTTGTATTTGTGCTATTACTACAACAACAGATGAACATAGTGTTTTTTGGTTATTTGCTAGAACATGTCAATGAGAGAAAAATGCGTAGAAATACATACACTGCACAAGGGGTTTTATTTTGGCAGGTAAAGCTGTCAAAACTACATGGTCCAATCAAAGTACCTGGCCCATTTGTTTATTTGTCATTCTGTTAAGGTGCCCTACAAAAAGTGAGTGATGGCATTGAGAGATACACCAGTTAAAATGTATATTAGTGATATATTAGAACACTATTGTTAAAGCGCATCCACAAGGAGGACTATGAGATTATCAAAAATTACGCTCCTGATCACATACGCTCAAAATCAACTCACATGCCGACAAGTCGCAAACACACTTGAGTGAGAAAATAGTCACTCACAATGAAAAACTCACACAACTTTCAAACAGCGTGCTTCGACTCAGAATGCTAAATGCCTCTGAAATGAAGATCGAAATTCACCACGTTCACTTGAAATCCTAAGCATCTACAGTATGTATTGTAGAATTGGTCATGCATTCCAATCTTGAAATGAATTTGCATCATAATGTGTGAAGCTTGGTGTCTACTTTCCTAAGTATTTGTACAAGTGGACTTGCACTAGTTTAGATCTTAGGATTTTAAGGTATGGGGCAGAAAACAAAATGAAAATAAACTGTGGGGAGCCACTCATGTAAACACATATGCAAGGCAACTCAAAACAATCCACCAAACAAAGACGAAAATGGCACAGTGCCACTTCAAATGCCAGGGGCGCACTTTTTCTTTTTCTTCAATATATTGTGGTGGGCTGATTTATGAGTTCTTTCAAGCCACTGCGATTATGTGTTGCAAGAGGGGAGGGCTCGGCATAACAAAACCACGAGACAAGATGTAATGTAATCCGGGAGGAAACTGGGGGTAGTACCCGATCTGTGCTGTCTGCAGCCAACGAAAGCCTTTGTTTACCTGGACAGCAGAGGCTTCTGACTGTCCAAAGCTCATTTTGCATGGGGATATCGCATTCATTACAGCCCAGGGAATGTAGCTCAAAGCCTCAGCAGCTCTTCAAAGGAAGATTGTGTGGGGTAAAGTGAAACCAAACAAAGGGATTTTATGATGCAAAGCTCAGAATGGGCTGACAGTTGCAGCATTGCTGGAAGTTGGTTTGCAGTTTTTCTTCTCAGCTTGATGTCTAAATTTCAGACTACAATAGCAAAACTACCACTGCAACATTCTGGTTTTCAAATTCGGAAAAAAAAAAGATGGAGAATCTTGGAAAAGAAAAAAAGAACCTCATTGGTTGGAGAAGCACTATTTTTAAAGACCTTCTTCATGAGACAATGACACACATACTTGATACTTACACATACTGAAGTCACTATGGGTCAGAGTTCCAGCATCGATGCTCTAGAATTTTGGTGAAAATGTTTGCTTATCTGAAGCCAAAATAAAGAAGATTGGAGAAGTAAAACCATTGCACTCTAGTTGTTTGGCAAACAGCACTATGCCATCTTCCTGCAAGACTTGAGACTCCAGTAACACAAGCTTGGCAAAACCTAGCATGTCTACCACATGGGCAAAAAGCCATTCAATCAATAAACTAAAATTCCAAAATAATCTCTTTATCCTTGTTTTAGAACCCCTATACAAACTTTTATCTCAATCTTAGCTTCGGTGACCCCAAAACAAATCTCAGAGAAGTTGTTTTCCTCTCCTCCACCTTGGCATGAAAGTAGACCCTAAAAGCCCGTCTTCATTTTGGGGACAGAAACAGAACTGCTATCACTCTGGCAGTCTCCAGCTCATTACCACTCACCGGCGGCAGGATCCGTGTAGCACTGTGTTTGTGTTCAAAATGAGCTCAGAAGTCACATGAAGGACAGGCTCACAAAGGGGGTGGGAGAAGCTAATGTACTCGAGGATGCATGTTTATAGCCCCAGTTGCACTTCCCTGAATACGAAGACAAAATATTAATTAAGAGGAACGTCAAGGGCCTTGCAAACTGAAGTAACTCTTAGTCATTCCTTCCATCTTCGTAGCGTCTGTCACCCCTCTGTTCTACAGTTTGAAGTGTTTGCCAAATATTCTTTTTGTTCTGTTTCCTTCTTGGTTCAGTCTCTGTAGAAATTGTTTACAAAAAAAGCAAGGCAGGGAGTGCTGGATGAGTTCCAAAGATCGAGTTCAGCTGTGAGGCGCAAATGAAAACGGATGAAGTGAGTGTCCAAGCGGATTTCTGCAGGTAACACCATCTCCAGCTGAAAAAAATAAAAATTACCAAAAGGTAGCAGGTCTTGGAAAAAGAGTTTTAGCCCTCCTGCTATCTTCGGGTAATTTTGACCCAGTTTTTAATTTTATTTTATCACTATGAAACTTTCATGGGTGGTCCACACATCACTCAAATATAATTTATATAATATAATACAATACAAATATAATATGCATATTTTAAAAATAAAAAAGCTTTTTTTTCCCTGATACGAATTTATAAGAGCAATATATTGCTCTTTGACCAAACGTGTAAAGCTTAATTGAAGAGAGCACAAATGTTAAGATGTGATGATATTGGTTTGTCTGTTTAAATACCTCTTAAATCTAAATGGTGATTATACTTAGCATGAATAGGAATAGGTTCACGACAAGTCAATTAAATTCACACAAGGTGGGCCAAGTGTCTATTATTTTTGTACCCGCAACCCCGGGACTAAGCGGTAGAAAATGAATGAATGAAAGTCTTCACACTGAGCTCACCATACCAGACCGCCACCCATCTTACAGTTCAAAAAGTTACATAATGTTAGCCTCAAAGCTTTATAATCTATGTCATTTTTAAGGTTTTCAGGAAATGACATAGATCTACTATTGGGCGAGGATGGAGCTTGTTACCTACAGATATGATATGAGGCAAAAATGTGTCCTCCAAGGTCCAAACTGTCCACTAAAAACAACTTTACATCACATAATGTTGGTGAAGTTGCAGTTTTTGTATCACGCGTTTACGCTGCTGAGTACAACCTTACCCGTGGCGTTACGATTCAACATCCGACATTGAGACAAAATTTTCGAAGGAAGAAGAGAGAGTACGGAGGTTATTACAAGATGAGCTAAGCGCTCGTGTTCACGTTATTTGCTCCGTTTTCACCAAAAATGTAGATGTAGAATCACAGCCAAATCTGTTACCCAAAGCAAGTTGCAGACTTACTCACCAGACTCTTTATTGTTGGAATGGCCTTCTTCTTTAGAGTCAGTTTATCTACTAGTCCACTGTGGAACAAGCTTTTGTTGTAGAAGTAGTCCTCGGTAAACAAACATAACATGCCTTCAATGGTATGCTGTCACCAAAAACAAACTTTTCCCGAGTTGTGTCATCTCTGGGAAGCGTGAAAAGTGGTGTTCTTCCTGGTCATCCAAATATGCACTTTCTCCCTCGACATGTTTTCAACAATAAGTTGAAGACAAATGTAACAATAGCTTTAATAACTCGATGTTGTTACTGTGTACCGTTATCTGGTAACCTCCGGCTGCCGCGCAGATCTGTGGAGAGGACATCGCCCACAGTAAAAATGGATGTTCTTCGAGTTATTTATTTTAGCAATAAAACACGTGTAATTAAATAAATGCAACATAGATAAGTTTAATGACATACAGTGGAACATAAGCAATGCAACAACATCTCCACTAGGGTTGCAAGACATACCGCAAAAAAACAAAATAAAAAACATGTTCAGAAATACATTGGATTCTTGCACTAGTTCAGCAGTTCAGAAATCTGTCTTCTCTGAAATGTTAATGCTTCTGGACTGGTTCAAAATTGAACAAAACTAACAAACTGTAAATTGCAATCGTAATCACAATGCTTGGCAAGAAAAATGCAATAAGATATTTTTCCAAAAATGTTCAGCCCTAATCTCCATGGAGACAAGCAGGTGGCAAAAAATGAGGCATGACTTGTCAAATATACTTCATAATGAGGGTTCAAATTTAGGATACGGAATGCAGTACCAGCATCTCATTTTTAGATAATTCAATAACTCATACATTGTTTCTTCTCCTCTTCCTTCGCTTTTGGGTATCTTCAGCATTCATGTCAGGCACACTTCACCAGCATCACTCCTCTTGTAAATGTACTGTACTCTTCTTGATGCCCTTCTCATCACTTCTACCCCCTTTTCTCCTCCTTTGCACTTTCCCTGGAGAGCGGAATAACTCGTTCAGGTAGGTAGCGCTGGCTCGTGATGTGCATGCATGATTGACAGGACGGAGAGGAGCCAGACAAGGACTTTGGAAGGTGGGGAAGGCGACTAACAAGGAGGAAAACAAGGGCAGAGTGTGTTGGAACAAGAATAGAGGCCAAAGAGGAGAGAGGGAGAAAAAGTGAACAGACGACTGAGGACTTCAAAAGGTTCCTTCGACCTTGCTGAGCGGTCCTGACTGGAGGAAATCAATAGGTAATGGAGTCGTAGTGTAAGCAACAAGGGCAAGGATACTTTAAGAGTGGGGGGCGTATGAAAGGAGGGTTCTGGGTGTGTAGTCCATCTCTGTATTACATCTGGAAAGGATCTTTTGTGATTCAGAATTAACTCCTTTTAAACGAGTTTTGTAGCTATGAAGAGGTTTTATAATGCAGGTTTTCACATGTTTTTTTAATTTTAAAATCCGTCTTACTTTTTCAGCAATGCATAAAATTCCATCCAAAATTCAGGGAAAATTAACGTGAAATATTTTCCTGACAAACTTAAAGGAAAAATATTATGCATTTTCATATTGTTATTAGCCTTTAAACATGCTCTTGCGTACCTTAAATTTGCCATCTCATGTTTTTAAAACAAAAAAATATATGTATTATGCAGTAAATTAACATGTTTCTCTGCATTTTGTCCTTAAACTTACTGAGTGTATGCAGCCAGTAGATGGTGCCTAGGGCTATACACAGTTTTGTTATGTTATCGCTTTAAGGGACTGCGTGACATGCGATGATCAGGCTAGCAGTGGCAGTGATCGTGTTTAGACAGCAGAAATGCTCAGAACGAGTCTGGCAATGATTTAAGGACTTAAAACAGTAGAAGATTCTCTGATAAGTGAAAAAACGTCATGGATGGAAGAAGTTTAGCAGGAAGTGTTTTTGACAGTGAGAGCGGAGGATTTTCTAACCAGGAGTCCAAAAAATAGCGTGAATGCAGCTAAATGCAACCCCAGGTATGTTTTGATAACGGAACACTGTTAGAACATGGTTTAAAGCAAAAAAAAATCACTGTAGCAGAATATGGCCCAGATTTACTAAACTTTTGCACAGGTGCAAAATGGGTTGCGCATGCCAAACTGGTGCAAAAACATGTGCAGTTGAGATTTGAGTCTCCCTCAGTCTGCAACGCAAATTTAGCACATGGGACCTACTGAAGATGCCAAACAGGGCAATATTGCCCCAACGCGCAAAATTGGACGCAGAGAAAATGCAAATTATAATGTTTTGTGTTTCTGTTGCAGTTTACAGGTCAGTGTGGCATTGAAATTATTGTAAATGATTGTGTTTGGCTCATTTACAAATACAAATCAGCCCACCACAAAAATAACTATTGTTTTGATGGACAGGAGAGGTTATAAACCCTGCAACACTTTGTACTGGATTGTCATTTGTGTCGCTTTGAACTGAAGCAGTTACAGAAGCTGTCCCTCAGATGGATATGAGGAGTTTGTCCTAGATCCGTTTAATGTCTTTAACTTTAAACCACGCCCTCTGCGAACAGAGTACTGATGACACCTGTTACCTGTTCCACGTTTCATCCCATAGCATTTCCAAAGCCGTGCGCATCCGTGCTGTCTCGTTATCCCGCAAAATCTGCTTTTGAGGAGGCTGTAATAAAATCATGTTTTTGGCAGCGCTGATTAAAGTCAAACGCCTGCAGGTTTTCCATCACATCCCTCTGTCCGTCTGTGCTGCAGTGCGCATCTGAACTGGCTTCTGCGTAAACGTTCAGACACGTATCACAGACTCTCCCTATGTAAATATGTAAACATCATAAAACATTTATATGTTAGTAACCACATTCATACAGTCTGTGTCATGTACACAACAACGGTATCCGGATTGCGGGCGAATCTATTTTCTCTGACAGACAATAACCAAATGTCCAAATGATTCTACTTTGAAAAGTAAGCACCACCATGCTTTGTCTCAAACTGTTCTTCTGACTTTCCATTAAAAAAGAAAGCACATGCTGTAAAAGAGCATATAGAGTCATATAATGACCCCCACAGCAATATTCATCTCAAAAAGGCAATGCACTGCAAGAAAAAAGCCATGTTTGAACTGGCAGTGACCCCAGTGCACCATCGCAAAGTGACAAAACAGAGCGTCTATGCACGGAATATTTTGTAGCTATAATTTGAGCCTTAATCTGTCACTAATGGGTGACAAGCGACATACTTTGAGGAGATCTGGATGCTGATAAATTTTGCAGCAGCTATTAATTATACACATTACAAGGCCATCCATTTGGCAATCAAACTGACTGGCATCTGATCTCTAATCCCCATGTTTTACACCACAAAGATTTTTATGAAAATGAAATAATAAATAGTAATAAGTATAAGCCTCTATCTGTCATGCTTTTGGGTTGTTACTGGTAAAGATGGCAAGAACATCTTCACATAAAACCATAAAATCACCTTTGGGGCAATATCTGCACCCGCCCCTGGGCTCACCCTCTGCAGCAGATCGTGTTCTGTGGTCAATGCACAGAGTTCAGTCTAAGCCCCTGAGGTGGAGGGTTATTAGAAAGTGAAGCTGTGTCCTGGTTTATAAATCAACAGTCACTCTCTGAGGATTTTCGGTGCCTGTTTGTTGCCATTGAATAATTAAAGTAGACCTTGAACAACAATAAATTTAATATAAAAGTCTGTCTAGACTTAAAAGTGTGTAAAGTGCATCCAATTTTTATGAATTGAGAGTATCCAAACAAAGTTCTAGGTTATAAAAAGAGGACTCAGAGCACTCCACCTCCAGAACTAAAGTCTAAAGTCCATTCAAAATCATAGAGTTTTTATTATCGTAAAGAAGGTCTCAAATGGTTGAAAATGGCAACAATCACATGTCTGTTGTGATTGCTAAAAACACTGTAGCTCTTTGTATGACTTCTGGCTCAGAGTGCGTTTACTTCTGTTAATTAGTCACATGATTCAAATCAGATTTAAATATCTGTTGCTTGTAAGTGAAGGAGCTGGTGCATGAAAACCACATCATCAGAGGGTAAACACATCCCATAGTATTTGTTGTTGTTGGGGCTGTACACTGGCTCTGCTCCTTCACTCTCTCTGTAGTGCAAAGCATTGGCCTGCCCTGGAGAGGGCACACAGGCTAATCCTGGCTCTGAGGCCCGGCACACTCACTCTGCTTCTGTGCTTTGTCCTCTGCCACATTCACTATGTCCACAAACACTCGCCACTAGAATTAGGCACACCACTCTAAGTGCCTCTGAAAGCAAATCATATAGAACAATAACATAAATAACATTAATGGATCATAGTGAGGAGATAAATAACAACAAAAATTGATTATATTTATGTTACACTACTAATAGTCAGTTTGCGGGTCATCCTTTCACTCACCTCAGTCACGCTCAGAGGTGAGCTGCAGTGAGGTGTCCCTTCCATTCTATGGTTATTGAGGTCCGACCACTAATTATCACAATCCCACAAACAGGATAACTCAGGCTGGCCCAAGTCTGCAACAGTGAATCTCCAACACAATAGAGTACAGGGAAAAACAACAACAACAACATTCATGCTGTTTAGTGAATTTCTAAACCAACAGAGAAACTACCGCACCTGCAGTCAAATACAAACTGTGGTATATTTAGAAATCCCAAAATTTAAAGAGGATATATTATCTTCTTACTCCAGTATTAATCCTCATCTGTTGCTTGCTTTGTCTGGAATATGTTCCATAAATGCATCAAATTACTGACCATGAGCCCGTCTGGTGCTTCTAACCTCTTTGTATGAGGACTCGTGACTTATAATCACTCACTCCACCACAGACAAAACAATGTTATCTAATACAGAGGGATGATTTGATAAACAGCCGTCTGGCCTCTTACAGCTGGACGTAACACTATAAAGCCTATATCTTTAATGCAATAATAACTGCAGTGGAGATATTACCCAGCGATTCTGGCTGAGGCTGCAATATAAGACAGACTTTATATAGAGACTCAGCCTGACCCTTGACACGCTGGTCCAGGCGGGCGAGGACTCCAATCTCCTGAAGATTCCATACTGTACAAGGGATAACTAAGCCAAGGAGAGTTACTGCAGACAGTCAAATCATAGCAATTGAAGTTTCTAAAAACATAAAAACACTGTGTATAGAAAATAGTTTTGTAATATTTTGTAATTCCAAACTGCATTCATATGGAATTGCATTACGTCAAACAAGGGTATAAAGTGATATTTTTTCACGTTTGTGGGTAATTTTACACTCCTTTCACATGTGTATGATACTCAAATAATACATCTAAATACACCTTTATCAAATGTTTTGATTGATTGCCAAAAAAAAAATCTGAATATTGTAATCAAGATACTCCTATACACTGCATGTATTAGTGAGAGGTTACTTTGGCTGTCATCGCAACATAATAACAGGTTTGCTCACGTACTTTGCAAAAGCTCAGGTGGGTGCAATCGTCATAAACAGAGGATTGTTTCTTCACTACACGACAGTTTAGATAATTCAGGTTGACTTTGTGCTGCAGGGGAGTGCAAACAAACAGCAGGCACTGAGGGCTGAGAGAGAGAGAGAGAGGGAGACCTGTCATTGTTAGGTGAATAAACCGGACCATCTGAGACCAAGAGATTTACGCCTGATGCACACCGACTCCGGTCCGGCTCCGGTTCGGGACCCGCGCGGGTCCCGTGCGGGTCCCGTGCGGGTCCCGTGCGGGTCCCGTGCGGGTCCCGGGGTCCCGCAAGACTTAGAAAGTGCTTAGAATCAATGCGCCCTGTCACACCGACCTCGGAGCTCTGCGGCGCGGTCCGGCAGCAGCGGGTCTCGGAAAGAATCCATAAGAAGTCTATTTTGCCGGGCCGCAGCGGTCTGGTGCGGCTTTCATGTCATTTGACGAGTGCTCTCGCGCGAAACCACGTGAATCTACGTGGCTTTCGTCAAAAACGGACCGCAGTTAACCGGAGCTGGTGTGACAGGCGTCTGCAAGAGACCCGCGCGGGTCCCGGACCGCGACCGGACTGGACTCAGTGTACACTAGGCGTTAGTCACAAGATAAATATGAAACAAAACAAGCCGCATATGAGGTGGTAGAGAAAGTGAAAGTCAGCTAGGTAAAATAGTTTTTAAGTGTATGCCTGGGCTATTTGAACCAGATGCAAATCACAATTATTATTCATTTACAAGGGTTAAAAAACACATCTAAGCTTCTGAATATGAATGTGTTATCTTTTGTTTGGGCCATCGTAAAAAAAAAAAATCTCATTAAAGGAACACGGGGGAGTTATCAGCGCATACGACCTTTACCTCAGGCTGTGCATACATTTTCAGTGCTGGCTCAACGCTGCCCATAGAATTGACTTTAAAAATCCTCATAGTACAGGTTCTGCAGACTTAAAAATAGCCTTGGTTGGAAAAGGAAAATAGCTTTTATTATTAGAACCTGGGAAATCAATACATACAGGTAGAAGATGCACCAAAATATTGATTATTATGGAATTGTTGCCTCGGAGATAAGCACAATTAGAACATCGAGTAAAGTAAGCTGCAGAGTTGATGAAAATTAAAATAATTCAAATTTTATGTCTATTGTTCCTTCAGTGTTAAATCTAGAGATTTAGTAATTTCTACCAATCCATGATCAGCTTGAGTCTTTGTTAATTGTGAAATCCACAGTCAATTTTCTGCGAGTAAAAGCATTTGTTTTGGAGCAGAGTTCAGACTTTGGAGACAGAAAAAAAAAGGCTGTATTGCTTATGTTCAGGAAATTAATATTCAAAGCCATTGTTATCAGTTTTTAACAAGATCAAATCAAATGAAATACAATTGTGAGATGTTAATCTTTGCCAATATTGTCCAGATCTAAAATGCTTGATAGCATTCCATCATGTGTACATACAGTGTAGCCCAAAATAAAAGCAAAAGCAGATGCACAAAAGATCTTTCCAATTTGACATTATATATATTATACTGACAATGTTTATCTGTATTTTATAGAGTATTCTCATTTGGAGTCTGGTTATTTTACTCCTCAGTGTCAGAATCAGAAAAAGATTCACAAACTAAGAACGGTAAGGTGCAACGTATAACAATGAATGAAATAGTAGCTAAATATATAGAAGAAGGCATACATACAATTAAGAATTAGCTTATAAAATAAAATAAAATAAAATTGACTTAGACTATATAAAGAAAATGTCAAATGCACTCAAATGCACTGCCCAATGTTTATTTGAATATACAATGAACAAAACAATGACTAAGGTCACTGAAATGCCTTCAAACATCACAAAATAAACCACTTATATTATTTTCAGTCCTGCTCATGAGCTCACGGAGGCAAAATCAACAAACTGTCATCATTACCATCCAATTTACCGCCACCTACACCACAAGACATAGAATATATTTTTAATTATACAACTCAACAGTACAATTTCAGAAGCATTGTTTTTGTCGACAATAGACAAGTGGATAATGAGAGTGCTGCCTTCCTTTTCCCAGAATGCATTGTTCCTAGTCTGTCTGTCCCCGTGGCGGCCATAATGAAGCCAGACAGTCGACAGGGGCTCTGTGAAGTGATATCGACTCCCGACTAACCCTCTATTACAGCAATAATAAGACCCACTTACAGAAGAGAACATGTTGACAATATACAAGAAAAGCATTTTGACAGTAAGATTGCATATGCCACGGCTGAGATGGATCCCCCATTTTGAAATACAGGTGTCTCTCTGACATTGACATATTGTTGTTCCGACACATGAAAAGCCTGGTTAGCTGTAAAGCAGGCAACAATGATGCAATAACCGTGCAATGGGATGTCCCTTCTTTTTTCTAACCAGCTAATGTGATGTTGAATGATGCATTGCTCCAGGGAAAACCTTCACTCAATATTTGATAAGTGCTGGTTGCTGTTTATTTGCTGCCACCATAATACATAATACATAATACATAATACATTTTTCAATTTTAAGTTTTATTTTTTTGATGTTGCTGCTATCTTACTGCGGCAGCAAAAAATAGGCAATCCGACTAATTTTATTCTATATTTATTAGGTATTGTTTTAGTCTTGTATAGAGCTTTCTTGAGTACTCACTGTACATTGCAGTTTCAGGCAAGGCAGAGCTGCAGGGATTTTCGGCAATATTGGTATCGAATGGTCAGAAAAAAACAGGTGATAGTCGGTGCAGATATATATATTTCTTTTTCAATAAAAAAAAATTGCTAATACTGATGAGTAAAAGTGGAAATAAAAGAGCATTTACACGATAATGCAACAATAATTAATATCACACATTAATCCATTGTGTTATTATTTGTGAAATTGTGAATTCTGCTTCAACCTTAAATAGATGTTTTTATTCTAATACATATACATCAGCTATCAGCTTATAAAATCCATATCGACCCACTGCTCAATAGAATAGCCCTTGAAGCATTTCTAACCCGTTCCATTTGTTCCTGTGGCATTTGCAGGTGACAGGAGCCTGCACAAGCACTAAATAAGGCTAAATGTAATATTCGCAAGTTCAGCCATTCAGTTGTCACTGGAGGAAAGCTGAGGTCCAGATGGAGGAGCATGAACCTCTCTGTGGCCATGACTCTTCATAAATAAATAAATGTGCTTGTTAAAGTATAACACCATGATTAATAGTTCTAGTAGTGTGTCCTGCATCTAAGGTGAAAATGATTAATTCAGGTTACTTCAGGTTAGAAAAATTAGGTCAGATAATCTAAAATGGAATGGGTAATGTGACAGCTAAATAATTTTACAAGATTTATGATTTTAATAGGTTTTGCTCTTGTTCCAAGTCAAAAGTCACTCTAAACTGTTTTATTTGTTTTATTGATTATGGCTAGTGTAGGTTTGGAGAACAGAAGATTTATGATAAAAAGTTACATTATTTTTTAACTCTGACTGCAGCCATAGATTAACAAGAGTTCAATTTAATCTGAATTCAATTCAGTGTATTTTTGTAACGCTCAAAACCAGTTACAACAGCAGATGCCATGGTGGGCGACAATCTGCAAAGGGGTAATTTACACAACATAGCAGCTTTATATTGCACTTGGAATCTATAAACTTGAATGTTGTTTTATTTTATTGTCAAAATACTAAATGTGTTAAGGCAGGTCCTACATACAAACATTTGTTTGCATTTTAACACTTGAGCATTTGTCAAATTATTTTCCTTTGCCAATGGCAACAGAGAAGAAAATGGGGGCAAAATTGTCTGAGAATTAGCTGAAAGCTCAATTAGCTTTTTTTAAGGAAAAATTAAACCCCTTCATCCTATCTTATAATTGAAAACAATCTACCATGGAGCAAATAAGCACCCAAACCCCAAAGATCATCGTAAGACAGAGAGGGATAAAACGCTAAGCGTATCAGAGCGATTTATCAGCATTTGATATTTTCATTCAGTCCCAACCAATTTCATCTGCATTAGCAACACCACCCTTGTGTGGAGATGAGGTGGAGGAAGCGGCTGGGGAGAGGGAGGATCAGCAGTCCAAAAAGATCAAAGTCGCTTAAACCGCGGATCACGATTGCCCTATTACACTTGCCTTACAGTAGATTTACACATCCACTTCTATTGCTGCGTTCACAAGTAATCGGACACTTCCTTTGATGGTATTAAGCTCGACCCTAATGCTAAAATGTAGCCAGGGGTCTGCAAAATTAATAGCAGAGTTTTTCATTGGTGACCAGAGATTGGGGTATAAATAGAATGTGATAAGAGGAATGAAAATGTGCAACTTACGACAGCCTTTCTCGTCGCTCTTGTCGAAGCAGTCGGGAAGTCCGTCACATTGCCAGCCTCCGGGGACGCACTTCCCATCGCCGCACATAAAGTTCCCGGGGATGTTGCACTCGGTGGTGAAGTTGTTCCCCGGGAGCAGCTGGGCCTCTGTCGGGAGAAGGAAAGAAATTAAGAATATAATTTAAGTGCGGTAGAGACAAAAGCCCCAGTGTAAAATAACTGAACTTTTAATAACTTCAATCAGCAAAACGTTTATCAGGTATGATACTTTGCAGCCCATCGGTGAGATTTCAGATTTTGCATGTGGGTGTTTTATTGCACTCACACACAAAAAAAGAAAATAAAAACGTAGTGCTGTGAGAGTGCTTGTGCAATACATCTGACTTGCAACTTTCAAAGGACACGTCACGTCACCTGCCTCCAAAGAAATGTTCACACTTTGCCTTGAACATTTCAAAGAATGGCCTAAAACAACTTCCAAAGTTTGGTTTTAACTTTCAGTCTCCATTGAGTCATTCAGGTGGTGTGCCCACTACCAGGAATCTTATCTAGTTTAATTTTAATGTTTTATTTAACATATTTGACCTCATTTCACTGTTTTCACTAATAATACAGTATCAATATATATATTTTTGCTTTTTTTCATGTTTTATTTTTATATATCATTGTTTTATGATCTTACAACTCCCATTTTGAATCTCCTGGTCCAGACTCTCAAGACAAAGATGCAAGCTGGTGAAAATGTCAACGATGTCACAAGTGCAGGTCCATGGAGATTGAACCAGCAAACAATCAGTCAAACAGACGCAATGTTACATGCACTATATAGCACTTTTCTGACATGATAAATACGGAATGCCAACTGCAGGAATCAAACTGCAAACTCTCGATTTTGGCTAAATGTTCCCAACTGTAATATCTAACCTGCATATACTTTTCTGTCTCCTATAGAAACCAGACTAATTCTAGACTAGAGCAAAGATTGTGTCTGGCCAGGCTATGGAAACCGTTGCATTTACTCAGTGCACTGCTATCTCCTTCCCCTAAATGCAGCAATATCAGATGTGCTGAAGCCTGTATCATTCTCGGCAAATAAACAGCGTGCAGACATGAATATGAATGCAAAGAAGGTCATTGAGTGTTAACAGTGCTGTGGGCGCTGGTGTCAAGTTAAGGCTGCCGATATTGCTCTACAGCAGAAGATAAGGGTGCGGGCTCCACAGAAACCCGCAAACAAAAAGAAATCTGTATATATTTATGTCTTGATTCAGGGGTGTTCGTACAATGCATAAAGCCTGGAATAGCCTGTATAATGGGTCAGAATGTGAAGCATGGGCTATGAGCTGAGGTTTGACACAGTGCAGTGAGAAGTTTTGGCCGTAAAGAAAACAATAGAGCAATAGGAAAAAGGCAGGTGGTAGAACACTGTGTCTGCAGAAGGAAAGAGAGTCACTCAGGGTAAAAAGTGCACCTATAGTCGAAAGTGGTGGAAGGGAAGCTGTCAAAGTAACTGAGTGAATGATCGATGGTAATATGAAAATGTTGAGAACAGTTGTGTTTAAAAAGAGTATACAGGTGGAGGAGTTATGCAAATAAAGCAAAAATAATCCCGTATTTAAAGAATAATAATGTATCACATATATAGCTTTTATAGATGTTGTTATAAAAGTGGCTTTACGCTAGAACAAAAAACAGCAAATATTGCAATTGTTGAAATGTAAAATTAGAATATTGTCTATAATTACAACTATTGAAAGGACACCAAAAAGAGTTCATAAAAAATAAAATGAACAGAAATGCTTAGTGTAATCTCCAAAACAAGGGTATAAAGGGTTCTTTTTGACTTTCGTGACACATTTCAGATTGTTAAAATATTACCTCAATATGGTTGTTGAGTTAATGCAAAACTTATGGAGAAATTCTTTGTTTTCAATATCACCAACACTTACTTTACATTGAACTAGTCAAGTAGTTACATCTAGTCTTATGTGTGTGTTCCAAAACATCCTTTGTTCAATGTCATTGCAAAAAAGAAAGAAACAAAAAGTAATATATATTTTTTACTTTTTACAACTGTTACTCAGCATAGCTTCTTCTCATACACATTTTTTTTCACCTGAGCACATAATTATACTCTTACCGGTTCTGAGCTGGATTTTGATATGCACTAGAGCAGAGGACCTGACACTGACATCTCCTGTTCTTACATCATGCTGCCCTTCCTCTGCAGCAGGGTGAATGCACCTTGTTGAAGTTCTTTTACTGAATGCCACGGCCCTTTTATTCTCCACAGGGCTGACGCAAGCCGCTTTTGTCTCTTGCAATATAGAACGCTTCTAGTAATTTATGGAGAAAACATAGCAAAGAATATTTTTGGTGAGGAGGATCAGAGTTCAAGGATCAAAACAACAAAAAAGCCCAGCAGTCACCTTTGGCCTTCATGGTTATTTATGGTCGAAGCCTCCTGATATAAAACAGTATTTGATGTTTGAGGAGCAAAGAGGCTTAAGCCATCCTCACACTTCTGCCATGGCTCTGTCCCTCCTCGTCTTGTTTGTTCATTCTGATTAAGAAACCTCTCAAACACCACATTCACACATTGCATGAGGGCAAACAGAGTGGGAAGCAGATATATTTGACCATTGTATATTTACACCTGTGGCTTAAAAAAAAAGAAAAGAAATATATATATATATATATATATATATATATATATATATATATATATACCAACACTGTTCCCTCGTCAAAAACAACATACCTGAAGTTACAATTATCTTATATTAGGTTAATCATTAACCTAATCATTTGGACATCCCTAGTAAAGCCCATAGCTATTTTTTAGTTCCTCTCCAAGCAAGAAAAAACTGTGATTTTCTCCATAATTAATCTCCTGGGGAACATTCATTCATTTTCTACCGCTTATTCCCGTTAGGGGTCGCGGGTGACTGGAGCCTATCCCAGTGACTTTGGGCCTTAGGCGGGGTACACCCTGGACAGTGGCCAACTCGTCGCAGGGCTAACACAGAGAGACAGAGACAAGGACAAACAACCATTCACTCTCACATTCATACTCTAGGGACAATTTAGAGTTCTCAATTAACCTACACAGTCATGTCTTTGGACGGTGGGAGGAAGCCGGAGAACCCGGAGAGAACCCACGGTAACACGGGGAGGACATGCAGACTCCACCCAGAGAGATCGTGTGATGTTAGGGTGGTTCAGAATTCGAAACCACGATGTTGGGGTGGTGCGGGATTCGAACCCACGATCTCCTTATTGAGAGGCAGCTCCTGGGGAACTTTCCAGTTATTTATTCGTCACTTATTTAATTCCCTTTGCAACCAGTAGATGGTGTCAAAACGCAAAACTCAGTTAGTGCCATTGAAAAAAGGACGGATACAGAATTTTTTTTTCCCCATTAAAAAAATTATAATTGTAAACTTGAAATTCCAAACTAAAAGGTACTCAAGAGCACCTTTAAAGCCTAATAACACAACAATGAATGCATAATATTTGTCATTTAAGTGAATCTTTATGAAGTTCATTAGAAGTGGGTTGATGTGTCTCTTGCTTTGTGCACAGAAGTATTACCTCCAGTCACTCACTGGAGGTAGTCTATTGCTGAGGCCACAGCTACCTCTATTGGCCTCAGAGCAACACAATGTTGAAGTAAACTAATTCCAGTAGATGAGAAGTTTTGAATTATTTTTGTAGCAGCACAATAATAAACAAATCCTTTTACATAAGATTAAACAAATGAATATGTATAACCATTGCACTATCCATCCATCCACAATGGTCCGACCATCCAACTTCTTGAGTGGAATGTGTCTGAAATATAGTGACTGAGCTTTGTAACACAAAATTCATCATATCCATTTATAAAAAGCTGCCAATTTCATCGTCTTCATAAGCCATTAAAACATGTCTTAGCTTGTACTCCACTTTTCTAGATTGCACATTTAGCAAACCTCATTATCTACTGTTTATTGATCTGCTCCTTTACCCGGGCCACAACTTCTAACATAAAGTTACATACACCATTGCTTTGGAGAGCTCCTTCTGAAATTACTTTAAGGAGCTTGTGGAGGCATCAGGTTAATTGGAGAGTTGCTTGGAGGACAGAGATTACTGGTTTTGTGTGTGTGCATTTGACAGACGGCCCAAGAAGCGTACGCAAAATGGCTGACCGAGCACTCTTCTTGTCCCGTGAGTTTTTGACACTGCCAACTGCAAATCTTCCCTCTCAACAAGTCCGTGAGTGAGTGAGGCTCCGCAGTGCAGTCACAGAGCTCCAATACCTAACGAACAGGCCCACTTCATTACCAGAGTAGATGCACCTCGCCGCTTATTACTGGCTGCATTGTGAGCTTGTTAACTCAATAATACCTCTGGCGTAGTGTTCGTTGGGCATCGCACCACTCCCAAGGTGACCCCGGGTACTTTAATGAACATGACGGTATCCATGCTCTTCCATTCATCTGCTTTGCTTTTACTGTTATGGACATAGAGGACAGAATGTACAGCGAATGTGGTAGAGGCTACAGGAGACAGGCAGGACGACTCTGGACGTCTGCATGGCTCACTGGGAGGAGGGAGAGGGCCAATTACTGCAGGTAAATATTGACTTCAGCATCTGTGCCTCCGGTCCAATCCAATCTTCTGTCTTTACCTTGTGTCCACTGTAGCTCTTGAATAGTGGATTACAGAGGGATTATATTAATGGTCAGAAAAGTTTAATTTAAATGGGCCCCTCTAGTGATGCTAGGGGTCCCGCACGTTTGGGCGGATCGGATAGCGCAATGAGATAATGAATGTCAGTTACGTGTGTATTTTGTACAATATGTAATAAAGGCTTTAGCACACTAATCTTATCTGAATCATTGACAAATTCAACTATTATCTATTTATATATTATCTTATCTATTTCAAGGTTGTGCATCCCGGCCACAAGCGCTTCCAGTGAGTACTTTTAGCTCAGCTGGGCGCGTTCTGGAGGCAAGAAGAAACAGACTAAATGCTGGAATGATTGACTCTCTCGTTTCTCGACATTGCAGCCAAATTTAGCAAAAAGAATATTGGCTGTGTGGGAAAAAAAGTTTCTTTGGCTTGTTGTTAATCAAATTCCTTGTTTATTTATGTGGAGAATTTTGTTGGCTACGATGAACACATTTGTCATAGGATTTGCCCTTTTTATGCTGAGCTTAATGCAGTTCTACAATAAATATGGAATTACTATTTGTTTATTAATTGAATCAAATTGCATGTTTTCGGGTCGGGCCGGGCGGGTCAGAAAAAAAGCTGACCCACGCATCACTAGGCCACTTATTTGGGTAGGTAAAGTTCAAGGCAGGTCAAGAATGGAATGTTGTGAAGAAATAGCACAATTTTACGATTATTTATGATTGTTGGCACAAACAACAGAGAAGTCCTTAGTTTGATTTCTTTTACAAGTCTTTACAGGATCACCATTCCTCACTTGCATGAATGAGTATTAAACTTTCTGAATTAAAAAAAAAAAAAAGTACTGATATTGTATTTTATAGTTTACATGTAGTTTGAGCTTTTGGTAGTATGAATTGAACTGAAAAGACAAATTGTTGCTGCCAACGAGTCTAATCAGTTATTATTTTTTAGTTCTTACGATTATATTAGATTAACCTAACCATCTTGACATCCCTAGTAAAACCCATAATCACATTTACAACGTTAAATATTCAAACAAAACAAGAAATACCTTAATAAATGTATTCATTACATTTGTAAGAAAATTGCAAAGTGATTTTCATTGAAAGGCATCAGGGACAAATCATTTCACTGTCAGGGAGAATGCTCCCACTTTTCATGAGAAAAAAACTCAAAGATAAAAACATTTTCTATATACACAAAAGACCCATTTCTCTACAATATTTACTCACAAATCTATCTAAATCTGTATTAGTGAGCATTTCTCCTTTGCTGAGATAATCCATCCCACCTTACAGGTGTGGCAAATCAAGATACTGGATAGACAGTAAGAATTATGCACAGACACTCTGAAATGTTCAGTTTTATCACACAGCACAATGCTGCAGATGTCACAAGTTTTGAGGAAGAGTGCAATTTGCAGGAATGTCCACCAGAGCTGTGGACAGTGTTTAGTGTAGCCCGTACTATATTTCATATTTCATGTTTATCTCATCTCAGCACTTTGCAGTCTTGAGATAGTGCAAGGTGAACTTGGTGAACTTTAACATAAAGGTATAATGAAAAAAAAATGCATGTTTTAATCCATTCAACTTAAATCGCCTGAAGCCATTAATTTTAATGGTGCCATTACCATGCAAGATTTAGAGACACTTTTAATATACACATTTTTAAGCTGCTACGGTGTGAATATAGAATGCTCTTCCCCTACCTTAATTAGAATTTTTAAAAATAAAAAAATAACTCCCAGCATAATCACAAGACTAATTTCCCAGCGGCTTTTGAATAATACCCAGGAATTTAATTTAATGTGTGGTGTACAATACTTTCTCAAGGCATAATCAGCGTGTGTTCTCACAATGTCTTACAATTCACTAATATATTTAAGGTGCTACTGTACAGGCATGTTGTAATGAATAAATATGTTATTTTTTTGTGCCAATATTGTATAATCTCTGTGGTCAATGACAATAAAAAAAATTGTGAATTTCCAAGTTTCATTAGGTACACATTTGGGAAAATTCGATGCCATCTCTTTTTACTAAGTGTCAGCCAGTGTAAACAAGAAAAGACAGAAATAACATGCAAAAGTGATAATTGAGAAAAAAGGGTGTTAAAGGGATCACATTAAGTTACATTTATTTGTGAAGATTATAACTATTGCTATACTGTAGCAATTATTATAATCAATAAATCATCAATAGCTCATCAATATGCATCTGTAGTAGTGTTTTGTTCCATTCACATACTTGAGTTCAGTGCTCAAATTGCAATAAATGCTACAGAAGCTTCAGAAATGAAAGAAAAATGTTTGACAGAAACTTTTTGCCATGAAATTCTTCTACTGCCCTCTAAGCAAGTTCTGTTCGTAGGAGCTCAGAAAGGTCAGAGAAATAAATCTGTGTGCGATGACTACCGGCTTGGCTTTTTCTGCCTCCGCACCACTCTTTTCAACAGCCTTAAATACCTGACCCACATTGATTAACCCTGGGTGAGAGGTGGCGACGTGGACTGAAAAGGCACTGGGAAATTGATGGGACTTTGGCACACTTTAAGAGCTGAAGAAATGGAGGAGATACTGAGGGAAAGAGACTTAAGATTTCAAGCAATGGGAAAATTGATTTTTTTTTTTTTTTTACTACAGCCTACAATTCAGACAATATTTCCTAATATATTAGGAAATAATACAATTGGAAAAGAAAGAAATCATTTAAATCCACCCAATATCTGAAACATCTCACGCCCACAGTCCTGGCTCCACACACTGCACACTCCCAGGTCACCTGCTCATTGGACTGCAGCACCTTCCCCTTCTCCCACAAACCAGACCGATTTAAACTTTCTATAAGAGCAAAGAACGGAGCGATCCAGACGGACAGAGACACTGACCCTGCACCTAAAGAGGACAAGTGACGTGTGCTTCAGAGCGGGAGATAGAGCACGAGGTGGGCAGGAAGTGAGCTCCAAGGCGGGGAGATGTGCACAACGAGCCGGGGAGGTTGGGAGCTCCGAGGAGAGGAGGCAGAGCGCTCCGAGGTAAGAAATAATGGACCCTGAGGCAGGGAGATGTGAGTTCTATGGTTCTGAGGCGGGGAGGCAGTGTGGTTCAAAGCAGACAGGGGTGCAGTTCCTGGATGGGGAGATGTTAAGGGACACAATGCGGTCCAACCAATAGACTCTTTACTCTTTTGGCCGTATTTAAGCCTGGATTTCTAAGGCACATGCATTCCCCGAGTCTCATGGAGCGAGACCAGCTGGGAGCACATAGGAACAAACAAAACACTGCCACTAGTTTTGATCACCGGAATTTGCGCTGTTTTGCAGATGCATTTTAAGAGTCAAGAAATGTTGAAAATTTGAATTTCAAAAAGATTCTCAGCAAAATCAAAGGCTGAGAGGTTGAGAGATCCACAGATTGAAACTCTTCAAAACTACAAACATAAATAAAATGTGAATTATTTCAAGTAATTTGAAATGCAATGTTTATAAATGACACTATGTGAACTGTATGCAAGTAACTCTTTGAATAAATCTGGGTTCACGGCAAGGATCCATGCCGTGCAATCATTTGTAATGTTTGTCTCAAAGATATCCAGATTCACAGAGGTGAAGAAAGTACAATCTTGGTGATCCACAAATTCGGATTCTCTCAAATGCAAAAGCACAGATTCAGAAAGAAAAAATAGGTTTTATTCACAAATATATACAGCAAATCAAATTTTACACCAATAAATCCATAAATACAAGTCAGGCATTGTGAAAACATTAGGACATTAGTCTCAAATTCCAAATTATTTGCGAGTTTTTAATATTTATAGACAAAACAGTCAAGCTTACAACAACAACAAAAATAATATTAACAGGAAAATATGTGATTTTTTTAAATGATAAGGAGCTTCATCAGAACTACTAATGAGTAATAAGTGTTTAATGAATTTAGAAGGATAGCCCCTTGAGATGTAACTTCCCGTTTGCGAGGGGGGTTTAAATTGTTAATAAAGACCATTTTGCCAGCATATAGTTTTAGTAGGGATAAGAACTATGCAGTATGTGGCTTGAGAACTGTAACACCTATCAATAAAACTAAAATTTGTATTGAGCATTATTTATCCAGCAGACCAGTAATCCATGTTTGATGCTGTGTCCCACTGGGCGGCTGGATTCATGTCAGTGTAAAGCCGATGAGCAGACTGGAGGCTCACACATCCACGGACTGTTACTGTACCGTTCATTCTCAGTGTGATGAAATACAGTCATGCAACATTTACCTCCAGCTGTTCATTATTGAGTCTGTGAGAGTCATTTGAAGAAATTAATGAGCAAATCGGCAACTGTTAAAAGCACATGCTCAAAGTACGTATGATCAAAATTTCATCAAGGTTACGTTACAGAAAATGTTCATTATCACTGCAAGAGAATATTATAATGACTAAATTTGATCTTTATTTGGGATTTTTCAAACTGGAGAGAATTTTTTTTAATTGACAAGGCTCATTTTGTCTGTGACAATCACCTTACTGTAATCTAAAATTCTAAAATATATAACATGGTTATGTGCATTTTTCATACTATAAAATAACAACATGCTTTTACATAATAAACATTAGGGCTGTTGTCAATTAAAGAATGTTTTGGTTGATTTAAGACGTGCATTGATTAATCGACTAACGGGGCATGGAACTGGTAAACGCTCTCAAAATTATTTGTGTCTTGCTCAAAAACCTGTGTATGCTGAGAAGTATGAGTAAAAAGCACCTTTAGTGAAAAGGCACATAACACTATCCAGTCACTCCCAAAACACCATGCCCTCTTCTTTCTGAATAAACTAATCAACCATCGGCAAAATAAAACAACTAAAGGACTACACTCTTAATGAACATTGTTATGTAGTTTCTGCATTTGGTTTTCTTGCAATCAAAAAAAGTTGAGACATCCGCACCCCACGCAACCTAGATTTAGGGGCTTAGGGTCCTAGAGCAGTGTTGTTAGTGACATTAGGACAAAAAAAAAACAAACACTCAAATAATCAGATCAGAATCAGAATTACTTTATCCCCAAGGGGAAATGCTTTAAAATCACAATGAAACTGAATTTTACATATTTTGAAAGTTAATATTAACTTTCTAATCATCACAGATGACGATTTCAATTAGCAGTGGGGGGCCCAGATTGGTTGGGATCCTGGTGTGAAAAGAGAGCTCCTGAGCATGATGACCTGGTGACCCTGGGGGCCTCGTGCACACTCACTCCCCCGACAAACTGCCTCAACATCGGTAACTGGTGAAATAATCGAAGAAAAGTACAATATCAGCTGTATTGATCATGGATTGGACATCAACACAATTAGTTTTAAATGCAGACTTCTAGCTTTAATTTGAGGGTAGTTAGTTAGTAGGTAGTTTAGTTATCCAAATCAGATTAACAATTTAGGAATTCTAACAGTTTGTACATGTGTCACCCACATTTTAAGGGAGTAATAGGTAAAGTAATAGGACATATTAATTTTAAATCAAACTTTCAGTTTTTATTACTTGGTTGTAAATCCTTTGCAGTCAATTACAGCCTGAAGTCTGGATCACATAGACATCACCAGACGCTGCGTTTCATCCCTGGTGATGCTCTGTCAGGCCTCTACTGCAATTGTCTTCAGCTCCTGCTTGTCCTTGGGGCATTTTCCCTTCAGTTTTGCCTTCAGCAAGTGAAATGCATGGATTCAGGTCAGATGATTGACTTTGCCATTGCATAACATTCCACTTCTTTGCCTTAAAAACTCTTTGGTTTCTTTCGCAGTATGCCGTCATCATCAGCCAGATCATCAGCAGTTTCTTTCCTTCTCCAGCCTCTTCTCTTCCCATCACTCTGGTACAAGATGATCTTTGTCTCATCTGTCCATAGGATGTTGTTCCAGAACCGTGAAAGATGTTGTTTGGCAAACTCTAATCTGGCCTTCCTGTTTTTGATGCTCACTAATGGTTTACATTAGAGACCTGCACGGGACTGGTTTCTCAATCCCGTTCCCTCCCAATCTCGAGTGACCCTCCGCATCTGCCCACCCAAGAGATCCCAGCAAGTCCTGACGGGTCTCGAGTTTCGTTTTTTGTTTTTTTATAGGATACACAGGTAAATGTGTTGCACTACCAGCCTCGAGGCTACAAGGCAAGCAGCAGCAGAGCAGCGCAGACTCAGAGCAGCCAAAGCTGACGCAAACGGCTTCAGAAGCCATCTGCGCCAGCATTGTGCGGAATAAAGCCTCACTATGGATAACTGCAGAAAGTCACTGCAAAAGTCACTGGTCAACGTTCAGACTAGAGCATGCCATACAGAAGGAGATATAAGTCACCAAAAGGCCCATTCACTGTGGTGGTCTGGCCCATCACCCGCACAGTGCACTCATTCATAAAAAGTCCAACAATTCATTCTTCATCATTGCTTTAGCCTTCTTATAATTCAAGCCGTTGCCATGTGATGATAGCAGTACATTCATGATCTATCTCTGCAAGTCCGTGCCAAGCCATGCAGAGCAGAAGCCACTCGTCACGCTCATTGTCTCACTCTCTGCGATTTTCTCTATCTCTCACTCACTTCTGCTGCTCACTGCTCTGTCAATGATTGAAGGCGGGAGACTCAGGACCCGATATGTTGTGGTCTGACCGCCCGGTTCCGCCCGAGGCAATGCGAATCCCGCCCGATCCCGCGCAAATTCAGGATCTCATATTGAGAGTTGACAGCAACATATTCCAAACGCAAATAGCACACTCTATGAAATTAACTGAACTGAAATGAATACCTTTTATCTGCTCCTTGTAAATGAGATTCTGAAGGTACAATACACATGAAACAGCTAAGCAGCCAAATGTCCCATTCAGAGATGGATAGCCAGCCCTAGTTTCATAAAAGCATCGGGGCCTTGTCACAACGGTCCACTGGAACAATAAGCTCCAGTGCTATTGGTGTCTTAACGGTGCTGAGGAGTCACGCTAATGTCCTGCGTGTCAAATATGAGCAGCAAAATATGCACGGCATCTAACCATTTCCGCGTCTGCACCTCTCCGTTTGTGGCACACGGTGCTCTGGCCCGGTTCACGGGCACATGCAGAGAGAACGGAACCGGCAGGTGACGTGCACGGGACGAAAGCCATCAGCGAGGAGCCATGCACGGGTCTCGGGGCGTACATGCACTTTAACGTGTAATCTGCACATCAAAGTTACGTGATCACAGTGTCGGTTATAAGCACCAACACATCACTGAAATGTGTCAGGCATTTACCTGTATGGAATAGAGCTGGCCACTGCAATGTCCTACACTGTACATCTTTTTAAAATAAGTCAGTTGGCAATAGTTAGTTAGTTAAAAAGGCTTATTATGCTTTTATTAGAAAGTTTAAAATAAATAAACCATATAGATTAAATCAATTTGTAATTTTCTATGTCTTTAACCTTTTTTCTGGTGAAGAAAGTACAGATTAAAAAAAAAAAGGTTGTAGGTGTAGGATATAAATACACCCAAATTAAAGCTGAAAGTCTGCAGTTAAAGCACAAGGTGTTTGTTTCATTTCATATCCACTGTGGTGATGTATGGAACAAAAAAGATTAGAATTGTGTCGATGTCCTATTAATTATGGACCTAACTGTACATGAGAAAAAAAAGAAAAAAAACAACTAAATGGTGCCACATCAATCTGTAGAACAGCAGAAAAATATTTCCCTCGCACCTTCATTAGGCCCAGGTCCAAACCTTTTTCAAGCCTGCCAGAGCAAACCATTCAACATAGCTTCAGAGTCCTGACGACGCCATTGAGCTAAACGGCCTCCTATTAATTAAAAATGAAACGGTGTTAGACGGTGATAAAATGCAGACTTACATTTCCGCCAATGTAAACACAAGGAACTGTTTGGGTTGGAGGTGGAGAGGCGAGAATCAATATGGCAGCCTCATGCAGCTAAACCACTTTTCCTCTGCTACAAACACATTTTTCAATTACACACTACTCTTAATGCTCTAAAAGCATGTTCTGGAGCTCAGCGGGGTGTAAGGGTGATTTGGCGTCCTCATTCGTGCCATTTGTAATCCCTGATGCCCGTGGGTGCCAGCTTCTCTGTGTACAGAAGCACAAACTGGATGAATAAAATGGCACCCAGCTATAGACTATCAAGTCGACACGCAGGCCGGGCCAGAACATACAGAGCAGCAGAGCAAGAAGGCCCCTAATAAGGTAAAGTACAGCAAAGGGCACTCATGCATAGAAGGAGACAGCTTGGCTAGAATAATGTGACACTAGCCACATTTAAGACTACATTCACAGGTGAGCCTTCTCGCGGTCTCTAATGGCCTCATCGAAGCTATTTGCCGGCAAAAGGTTGACACGCTCGACAGCAATTGTATGTGCGTCTTGGGGAAAGCCCGATAATGAGACACCAGACCACACAATGTTTCGGACTGCAGATAATATTTGTTTGGTTCCAAAAAGTTTAATTTGTTTGCAGTTCAGCAAATTATTTGTTTCGGGTGTGAGTACTCCGGGGAGAACTGTTGATATGTAGGTCGTTTTGTTTTAAGCGTCATGGTGCCTTCCAAAAATAAAGCTACCCCGAAGAGGTAAGAGCTGTGGAATTGATGTGCGTCAGTCTTCCTTTAAAAGCACAGAGCAATAGCAAAACAAAAGCAGCAACAGGAATGACAATTACGATGAAGAAGATTTGGGTTTAGTTTAGTTAATAAGGTCTTTAACATGATACATCAGTTGCATAATGTGAGAGTCTGGATCATTATATTTGGATACAGGCAATAAATGTCACATTCAGTTTAATTGCAACCACACAACTACTACAAATTTCCTTTTGATTTTAGATCAAGATTTTTTTTTTCTGTAATAGTAGTAGTGTGCACTTTGCTAAAACAACTTTTTCTTTTTTTTTAACATTTACTACTACTCTTTTATTCACTATCCTTTGATCCATTGTCTTGCAGTCACACTTACTCACAGCGGTGGAAGAAGACACAATGTTGTTGCTTAAGTAAAAATACCAACAGAAGAGCAAAAACTACTCAAGAAAAAGCAGTCAACTAAGGCAGGGGTTCCCAAACCTTTCTGCCCGGGACCCCCAAATTAGCCACGCAATTGACTCGGGACCCCCAAAGCGAAATGAAAATGACAGTAGCAATAATTTTAAGTGTCCAAGTCTGTTAATTCAGGTTTAATATTGGTTATTTGAATAGTTTATTGTCTTATTAGACCCTATTTCACTAAAAGATACAGTTTTAAATAAAAAAAATAGAGCAAATACAGTGTCATATTATTTAAAATGAGATCTTGAAATCATCTCGCGACCCCCAGCTCACTCCTCGCGACCCCCCGAGGGGTCCCGACCCCCACTTTGGGAACCACTGAACTAAGGTAACACTAAGGTAACAGCTTGGAAGTAACTGACTTTAAGAGTGATAAGTAAAAGGAATTCACACAAATTTTGAGAACTACTAAAGTGTTAAGATTTTTTTTCTTTTTTTTTTTAAGACAGATATGTTCTGAAATGTAGCAATTTGAATAAATGTTTTAATTTTCCAAGTTCATTTTAATGTATACATTTATTGTTTGCTCGTAGTTGGCAATCGAACTCTCATCTCGGTATACAATATCACAATTAACATGGACATAACATAACATATACATATACAAAATTAACCCCTCAAATCATATGAATAGTACCTACTTTTGAGTCCAGTTAAGAAATCTATTGGAGTATAAAGAACAGTTAACTGCTCTCAAATGTGGTGAAGTAAAAGTAAAGTACTGCAAGCTGAAGTTAAAAATTTGACTTAAGCACAAGTATTGTACTCAAGTACAGTACTTTTACATGTGTACTTTGTTATTTTCAACCACTGCTTACTCATCCATACATTGTAACAGACATGGAGGCGAGGCTGTTGAAGTGTTTTGCCCAAGGACACAGCTGCCCTGGTCGGACCAAATCACCAAACTTCGGATTAATGATTAAATGCCTCACCACTAACTTAGGGTTATCAGTTGTTTTCTAGAGATTGTGTAGAATTCAATATCAGAAAAGTCAAAACTATTTACAATCACATCTATTATCAACAATTGCCTGATGCAACTAGTGTTTAAGTGTACTTTTTCACAGTTTTGAATATATTAAAACTACAACAAAACCAAATAACTCCCTATTCTCAAATTATCTGATGCAACATTATATTTTTTTCCCCCAATTCAAGATTATAACCTTTCCAAAACAGTGAATTCTCAGGTGTGGTGTTAAAGTTATGCTAGGTGAGTGCTGCTGATACAAATCACATTTTGGTATGTGTGAATGCTTCCTGCTGCTGCTGATGCCACTGTACCAGATTCACGGCGCTTAGATTTTCCTCTCTTTTGTCTGATACAGCGGCACGGCGAGCCTTTGAAATGGAAATCTGAGTTACTCCTCATGCATTTTTGTTCTGCCAAAGCACAATACATATGCACACACAGACACACAGCGCTATGTACAGAGGGAAGAAAGGCGTTTGGAGCAAAGTTAAACAAATGCCGGAAAACCGTCTCCCTGGCTTCAGACTGATCCAATACTCTGAATGTTACAGACGCATGGTGTTGCATTCTCTAAATAGAACAAAGAAAATGGTGGAGGCTGCAAACTGCTGCCGTTACTAATAAAAAATCAATACAGCGTGAATCAAAATTGTATGGAAGTATGCACCGTTAGAATACATTTTTTTTGCTATCACAATTCACCGAAACGCTTTAGGAGGATTTCAGTAACTTTAGTTTTGCATCTGTGAAGTTGCAGTTTGTGTAGAAATGTATAAAAATAAAAGTTTAAAATTGCAGGAAGTGATTGAGTTCTAAAACAGAATCCCTCCACCTATGTCATCAAAAAGCGACGTGCCCTGAAAAACACAAATACAATTTACACACAACTGACACAACTTTTTGATACTTTAAAGTGTCATTCAACAAAATAAAGCTGTTATTGGGTGTTATTATTTGTAAAATCAGAACTACTGTGTCATTTATGTGGGTTTTGGCCCTTATTTAGAAAATGGTTGCTAGGTAACAACTGTGGAATTACCTCTAGCTATGTCATATTTGCTGCCTACGTCCAACCAGGAAGCACAATTCTTAAATATAATCATGTTCACTACGTTTTAGTGAAATGTGTCATCTAAACTGTCATAAAGACTTTAATATGATTTTGCCGTGTCAACAAAGCACCTCCCACCATACAAAGTTCATTTACGAAATACCTGATGTCTAGACTATTTAACCCTGTCCCCTATTTAAAATTTGTTTCTGTTTTGTTCCTTTTCGTTAAATTATTTTTGGAACCAATCAGTTTACTTTACATACACACATACACAGCACATTGAAGCATAAATAGATTATACTTTGTGATATGTGGAGGTTATTTTTCAAGGTTACAATGACAAAATGCAGTGGGGACATAGAGAAAATCAACAACTCCAACAACTTTTTAGCAATTAACTGAACTTTAGCAACAACAAAAATGCATAACAAAGAATTAAATGAACATTTGCCAGCTGCCAATGCCGTGCTTCCATATTTAAGAGCTACATTCAGTCAACAACAACGTGTGAGGTTGGTTTTGGACGCACAATAAAGAGTAATAATTTTCTAAACAAAAGCAGCTTAAGCAATGGCTTTGACACTGACTGTAGGTCCAAGTGTGTGTGCCATGGGAACGCTAGACAAAAGAATACAGGGGGATTAGGAATCACCCAAGCGAAATCTCCAGCAAGCTTTTGGCTGAAGGAATAAAAGAATAAGAGAAAGACACTATAGCCCGCAGTGCTGTAATAGTAAAATATAAAGAAAAATAGAGAAATTATCAGTATTTTCTTTATTTGTCCACAATTAAGTCTTTAAAAGCTCCACTACTTCACACCATCCGCACCCCAGCAGCAGAAACACCTCACTTTTTTCATTCCCAAATAGGGCTGCATCATTACAAAATAATCAAATCCAAACAGTTGCAGTGTGAATGGTTGCAATTAAAAAACACAAAGACTACATTTATCACGGCAGGATTTATTACGCATATCAGAATCAGAATTACTTGTATTCATCCCCAAGGGGAAACTGTTTTTGTTACAGACTTGCAGCCGACCAGCAGAAGAAAGAGAGTCTGAAAGAAATTCAAGTTAAGAAGAGAACCAGAAATACAACCCACAGTTTTAGCAATATGCTGCCCTGAGAGTAAGCTCCGGGAAGTTTGAAGCTTGAGCACTATCCTCTGGTTCCTTCACTATCTGCACTATCTGTGGTCTGTTCATTGCTGTTCACAAGTTGTCCCTTTCTCCACTATAGCACTGGTTGAGGGCTGTGTTACTGAAATACAAAGAGGACAGAAATCCCTATGGGTACAATTAAAGTCTATCAACACAATAACATAAAATATAATTGTCTATAAGTAGTTTATTTGAGTCAAATTTTGTTTATTTACCTAATGGTCTCAAACTAACCAAAAAATAACATTATGCAGATGTTATTCAAAAAAACAATAGGGTCTCATGCTAATTTGATTCGTCCATGCATTTTAGTTTTTTTTAACTGCCAGTGCAATATATATTTTAGGGCACATTTAGCTCCTGGTATCATTTCTGATAAAGAGGGAAAGCTGCCATTTCCAGTTCCCAAAACAAGCTATGTATTTCCCCAAGACCTTTAAATAATCCGGGCATACACAGAGATAGAGAGAATGAAGAATGGCGCGCCGCATGGGTTTTGTGGTGGAGATGTGAAAAGTGCAGCATGAAGCCGTCTGGGGCTCAGAGCTGTATAGAAAATGCAAACAAACCATGCAGGAATTCACTGTTCACACACTTTCGTTCGCTTCTCACTTTGGCTCCTGTGTGCCTTACTTTTCCCCACGGCTCCGCGCCCTGACATCACTGCGGTAGAAAGTACCGCTCAGCTTTGGAAAAGTTCTCAAAACAACCAATACTGATATGAATAATAAATATGTAAGGGATTTTAATGGAGCGCTCATTTGTTTTCCAGCTTTTCTCCATTGAGTCTTTTAAATGGATGCATTATTGATCCTATGTGCAGAAGTGGAAGGAGAGAACTACAGCTATGAACACTTGTATAGCAGTTGTCTCAAAGTAACTCTTTTCTTGTTTAATGCTAACAATAACAACAGAAACATTTTAGGAAGCAAACATCTTGGTACCACTTGCCTTTATGAATGAACATATCATTTATTAAGCATGATTTAGGCTTAGTAAATACTTAAGGTTAGGGTTAGGGTCACTTCTAAGCCTAAATCATTCTTAATAAACTATTTCTTCACTATAAATTGAGTTTTAGTTCATGCTTTATTAAGGCAGGAATAAGTGTAGTTACATGTAAAAGTGGGGAATATATCTAATTATCGATAAAGATATTCTGAATTGAAGATATGCAAAACTTTAATTTCCTATTGGGATACTCCATGACTTATTTATTTATTTATTTTTTATTTTTTACCAGGAAACAATGCTACAATCTGCTGTCCTTTATGAATTGCTTCAATTGTTTCATTATGGCCCTTTATAGTGCTGCAAACTATAAACGCTGTAAATGAGTAAATTGTAAACATTTTATTGAAGCTGTGTGGTTTTTAATGTTGTGTCTAGATCAAGAGGGAGATGAAGGTTTGGTTAAAGGGTATAGCAGGCTATTTACTTTCCCCAAAACGCCAAATGAAATGTCTTCATTTAATTCAATTTTTTTTCTGGAAATGTTACATGGGGCTTTAATATCATTACTGCAACATCTTTCAAGTGGGCCTTAACTAATACTACAATTACGGTAAAGACAACATGTTTTATTTGCCATTCTGGACACATAAGTTGCACAACAAAATTACACCCATCAGTCCTGAGCCTCTGCGAGTGTGCGGCTGCTACAATGGGCCAACTTGACACACATGCTTGTGGAAACAAGTGTATCCGCTGGAAAACTTTGCAGGCACATGGAGAACATCATCCACGTAAAGGCCTCTTTAAGTCCAGAAATTGAACCCATGAATCTTCTTGAGGCAACTACAACACTGCCATCTTTTTTAATGCGGTCAGTCCTCCAGCTTCAATTTAGTTTTATTACTGCAGTACCTTTTCCATAGGTTTCTTTTTGGGAAATAGTTCTAGGACATAGCATTTTGTTGAAAGTAAATAACTCGAGTAAAAGAATCTACTTCCTCCTTGGGAACATAGCTTTCGGTTTAGTCGTAAAACACAAATAATTCACACATGCTCATTCATTTGGGGGTTTTTGGAAGGTGACATGAAATATAAATGAGGACCCGCAGCAGAAACTGGTAGTAAACAGTGTGTGGGGTAGAGCTTTAGAAGTGCCTATTCCCTCAGGCTATTTCTGCTGCAACATATGGAAACACAAAAGGTTAATGAAAATATAAAGAATGACACAAACTCACAGCTCATAAGTGCATAACTGATTGTTTCATTAGCCGCTGCCATCCTGCTCTTTTCATTTAGCAGCCTCGTTGTACTGCACTGATTGGGTTTCATTGAAAAGGAGAGTAGTCAAAGGATGTCCTGTTCCGGTCTCATTAATCACCGGCCTAAGCTTATGGTGAGTAGAGCTGCACAATTTGGAAAAAAAAATCTAATTCTGGCCAGTTCTGCAAATGCGATTAGATTTGCGATAGGATAGGATTCTGTTCTAGATTTACATTTTAAACACAACCAGGAATAACGTATTTCAGACAGTTTTTGTCGCTTTTAGTCATGTTTTTGTCACTTTCTGTTGTGTTTTGGTCACTTTTAGTTGGATTTTTGTTGTTTTTAGTCATGTTTTTGTTGCTTTCAGTTGCGTATTGTCACTTTCTGTCCTGTTTTGGTCACTTTTAATTGGATTTTTGCTGTTTTAGTCATGTGTTGTTGACATTTTGTTGCTTTTAGTTGCGTTTTGATGATTTTAGTTGTGAGCTTGTCATTTTTAGTCATGTATTTGTCTCCTTTAGCAATGTTTTTGTCGCTTTCAGTCACGTATTGTCACTTTCTGTCTTTTTTGGTCACTTTTAGTTGTGTTTGTGATGTTTTTAGTGTTGTTTTTGTTACTCATAGTCACATTTTGTTGCTTTAAGTTGTGTTTTGATGCTTTAAGACACGTGTTTGTCATTTTTAGTCCTGTATTTGTCTCTTTTAATGATAGTTTTGTCACTTTTAGTGTCTTTTTGTTGCTTTTAGTTACGTTTTGTCACTTTCTGTCATGTTTTGTAACTTTTTTTTTGCTTTTATTTGCATTTTTGTTGCTTGTTGCAGAAGTACAAAGTTAGCAGTTGTTATGTAGATTTAAACAGGCTATGTTGTTGTTTGTGTAGGAAATCAGTACACTCCAAAAATGTAAGTCTTTGCGATTCATTCAAATTCCGATTTCTATTCAATTAATTATGCAGCCCAAATGGTGAGTTTATAATAAGTTCAATAATTTGATTAATGAAATATTTAACGTAGAGAAGATAAGGTTTGTTTTTTTGATGATAATAACAATAGTCGAGCTGTCCCAGAATCTAATTTTCCAAACATATTCCCGACTACTCTTTCTGCAAAGCTGAGCACAAATACTGATGAATTAACAAATAACAGAAGTAACAATAACAACAGTGGACATCACTAATCTAAAAATTTTGTTTTGCTTGTTTCATAGACGTATATGGACATTAAAAGAAAAAAAAAAAGGATAAATACTGAATTGTGTAGTTACTATATAGTTGTGACAACATATAAGAATTGACACTCTAACTGAATGCTGGGAAGAATAATCTGATATACTTTGAAGAGATCCAGCAGTGAATTGACTTATTTTGGAGCTGTTTTCTATCTTAAGCACTCGGCTTGGTTTTCAAGTGAAGCAATTGTCCGACTAATCCTCTCTGAGTTGACAGTGTCATTTTCGACAGCCTTGCAGACTATTAACATCACCTTGGGATTACCTTCACAGATAGGAGGAGCTGGAGGGGCAAAGAACAGGAGGTGGAGAGGAAGGGCCTGCCAGCATTCAGAGTGGGATTTTACTGCTGCACAAAAGAGTCGAAATATGACCTTCACACATGTTTACCTTTTCATAATGTCAACAATGTAAAGAAACTAAACAATAAATTCAGTAATGAAGAATTCTCATCGAAGCCAGAAAGGAAACTACAAAGTGTCAACAACTCTCAGTAGTATCTGTAATTCGTTTTTAAATTCATGAGCCAGGCTTTTTCAACAATCTTTGGATCCATTTAAGTTGTTGTTGTACTGGAAGGAATTTACGAATTATTACTTAAATTAACGCTTTACTTACTAAGCCACCCTGAAAAAAGATAAACCATACCATTACATTTGAAACAGATGGAAATTGATGGTGATTGTTTCTATGGTGATTGTGATTACAGTAAAGTCACCCTTTATTCTATAGTTTGACCCTGAAGATATATAATAATAATGAGGAACTCTCTGGAAGTCCAATTGAATCATTGTTTGCATTTTACATCAACTGGCACCCATGTCATCACAACCTCTTCACACTGGCATTTGGATGAAATCATTCATGAGCACCATATGCCATGAAGTCAAGGATTAATTATCATTATTATAATGCTCAAAGACAGTACAAATTAGTGCAGGCTGGGACCAAACTTTCTGACAAGTCGGAAACTGGGTTTAAACGTCTGAGCTGTACTTCAAAAATCTATCTCTCCAGACTGATCATAGCCATTTATCGAAAACAAAACACGTATTATGTTCAACAGAAAATGTAAAGGGATGGCCATTCTTCCTTGCACATGCACATGGATTTATACACGCAGGCATTTCAAGGTTATCTGGTTAATTCATAAGTGTGATTCAAGTCAAAAAACCATTGTAAGAACTATAATCAGAATCAGAAAAAGGTTTATTATAGAAATAGTAAAGAGGCAGCAACAATGAGAAATTTCAGTAATATTCCCTACTCTACAAAAAGTAAAGTACTTTTTTTTAATCATTGACAATATCATTACTGTTTCATTCAGAAAGTTTTATTTCATAAAGCTAGTGAGGAATGGTAATCTGTTAGACTTGTGAAAGAAAGAAAATTAAAGATTTCAATGTTCTTTTGTCATACAATTGTTGTGCCAACAATCTAGAATAATCAAAACATTGTAATTTATCTTCTCACATTAATCGTAACAGTTAAATTGAAATCGTGACATGTGTGGAAAAGTTAACTCAAATGAGATCTTGGATGAAGGGGTGCACGGTGGCAGAGCGGCTAGAGCTTCTGCCTCTCAATAAGGAGATCGTGGGTTCGAATCCCGCACCACCCCAACATCGTGGTTTCGAATTCTGAACCACCCTAACATCACACGATCTCTCTGGGTGGAGTCTGCATGTCCTCCCCGTGTTACCGTGGGTTCTCCCCGGGTTCTCCGGCTTCCTCCCACCGTCCAAAAGACATGACTGTACAGGTTAATTGACAACTCTAAATTGTCCCTAGTGAGTGAATGTGAGAGTGAATGGTTGTCTGTCAATGTCCTTGTCCTCTGTGTCAGCCCTGCGATGAGTTGGCCACTGTCCAGGGTGTACCCCGCCTAAGGCCCAAAGTCACTGGGATAGGCTCCAGTCACCCGCGACCCCTAACGGGAATAAGCGATAGAAAATGAATGAATGAAAATGAATGAATGAGATCTTGGATGACACGAGCGATCCAGTAAATCTGGGTGAGACAAATAAATAGACACTGGGATGGGCAGGTATGTAGGTGTAAGCACTGATCCATGCCGAATCATCTTGCATAGAAGCCTCTGCTGTCAGGCAAATAGATATCTCATTAATGCCCCAGTCCGCACGTTGGCCCATCACGGCACCAAACGAAATGTCAACACTCCCCGGTGCCTCTTTCATCACTGGCTGTCGCGCAACACGCCGGTAAACAGCACCCGCCTCTCATCCACGCCGCGACTCAGCCAGAACCCTCGCTGTGTAAATTGGCATTTCCAGCGAAGCATCCAGATTGGGAGAAATAACGCTGGAGGTAGGATATGCAAAGGTTGACCTTATGTTCCATCTGTCTCTGAGTCAGAACGTTTGAGATCCAACATATACGTACAAAACACGCCAAAGTCTTTCAAGTTAAAGGTAAAATGGTTTCGGGATGCTTAACCAGACATGGAAAACATAAATTGCTATGGCTGGACAATGTTGATTGGTTCTGATAAAAGAAACACTGCTTGGAAGATGGAAATAGGACTATTAATTATTCTAAACTCAGCAGCCTCATTATGCAGCTAAGAAGAAAAGATATGAGAATGAGAGAAGTGGGAGGAAGTCAAGGAAGGGGAGAGAAACATCACCCTCAAAAAGTCTTGTACTTGGAGCAAAAGTGAGAGATAAAATGATTAGTGATGGAAACGTGCTTTAAGTCTGTGTATTAGCAAGTAATGAGCTCTTAATTGCAGAACCGGGGGCACAGAGGTTGAAAAGCAGTGGCATAGAACTGAATCTTGCCATAACGCCAGAACAAAGTCAGAGATAGTCAAAGCGAGAGGTTAGTCAAGGAAGAAAAAACTCAAAAGCGAGACAGGATATTAAGAAGAAGGGTTCACAGGAGCCTGTTTATACTGACAGACTACAAATGAGCAAAAGGCTGCCAATGGCCTTTATGCTTTTATATCAGCTCTCAATGTACAATCTATCAACCCAAGTGCATGAAAATGAGCACCCACGATGGCAAGTCACACCTAGGGGTTTTGTTTTTTTGAAAAGGGGAACCGAAGTGTGAAGAGTTGTCAAAGTGGTGGCCCGTGTTGTAAGTAAAGGTCATCCCAATAAGATTCCAGACGGAAAGGCCAGCTGAGTAACATGCAGAGACGTGACAGGAGGAGACAAGTGATGATGAGAAAGGGCATGAGACAAGGAGAAGAGTTTATTTGGACAAGTGATCTCTAGAAGACAGGGCAATCTACAAGGTAATGAATGAAAGAGTGATGGGATAAGATAAGATAAGATAAGATAAGATGGAAGATGGATGCTTTTGTTGATGCTGAGACAGAGACATACAAATGATTGATCCCAATATTTAAGAATTAACTTAATAGTTTTTCAAGGGATTGATCAAAGTAAAAGTCTGTTTTTGGTTATTGACCTAATTTGATATTATTAACCATACCAGATAAAATAATCAGACGTGAATATTCAGTTAAGAGATAATCAGATCATAAGCCAGGTCATCAGGTCACAATAGAATTGTAATAATTCAATCTGTAGTCCAAAGTACACCTAAATATAGTTGTTATGCCGTTGCTTTTATCACACAAACTTTTCTTTTGCATTCAGAAAGTTTGAGTTGCTGGTTACACACTATTGGGACCGGTAATGTATTAGAGGGAAATAAAATTAAGATTTCAGTCTTGTTTTGTTATGTGTCAATAATCATTATACCATGATGTTCTCATATTGTGACGTTACCTAAGCATCAATCCATCTAAATCAGACGTCATATGCATTCAGATTTTAGTTAATTATGTTTCTTTCCTTCACGAGCGAAGTGCCAACAATTTTTTGGTTGTTTACAAGCAAGCAAACACACAAACAAATTCACCAGTGGTAATACGTCTGGTGAACGAGTCTGTATGTATGTGATCTGTCTTACATGTTGTTTCATGAAAAGATTGTAGCAGAGATGGGGTCGCTTCTTTCATGTAGATAATCCCCCAAGATGCTCTATTATGGCAATTTTGGTTCACTTATAGGCCTATACAAAAAGCTATGTTGTCATGGCAATGGTTGAAAATTGCCATATTGCAAGCATGCTATTGAATATAAAAGTGGTATATGCTGCTTTTTGTTGGCTGGATGACTGAACATTCTCATTCTGCACCAATGATTAGCACCATCTAGCTCATTTCTCCTCACTTCTGAAGCACAAGTAATGTAGGTTGTAATAGGAGACAGGGCAGTGGTGGGTGGAGGTGGGGGGCGGCTGGGCTGACAAAGACACACTGCTCCGAGTGCACCGTGCGGCACCAGTAAAGACACCAACCCAAATGAGAACAAATGGCCCACAGTGAAGGAGCTCCCACTTCACCCTGTTTTTTCCAAGTTTTCTTTCCTTCTCACAGCAGCTTTATATTTGCTTTCATGTGAGGTTGTGGCGACTTAATTGGGTTTGGTTCAGGATGCTTAGAGCTACTGATAAGGGCTGACCTATGAAGGAGTCTATGCCAAATAACTCCACAATGTTCCTTGGGAATACAAGCAAGTTAATTAACTTGAAAAAACAATAATCTAAGTAAGATTATAGTGGAGGGATCTGATATCACTTGATTTGTTAGCTACTGAGGGTGAAATTAACTGACCCCAACAATAAAAAATCCACATGGCTAGAAAATATTACAGCCTAAAAATGAATTCATTAGATAAAAAGATAATAAAAAATGAAATAAAATAAAATAATTCATTTAGTATAACATTCTGGACAGCAACATAACCACATAGCGTTGGCTACTGACAAAGTTGCTGATGAGATGAAATTATTATATTACAATACTTGTAAGAAAAATGTTCAAAAGTAGAGGGTGAGAAAAATGTTCAAAAGTAGAGTAGCTAAAATGTAGCTTCTCAGACCAGCGCCTCAGATTGAACATTACTTTTGTAAGAAAGTCGAAACATCTTGACTCGCTACTTTGTTACTTGGAGAGCAATTGTTGGGCATTATATTGTGAACAATGTAGAAATGATTCTGGATATTTTACATAATGTATGCATCCAAAGTACACAAAGTTTAGTAATAGGCCAGCAACTAAAATCTCCAACAACGCTTCTTTTGACAACTAGCCATAAATATCCTCTGAATGACTGCATGCCAGATGTTGTATATTCTGGCACATATGTCCTTGTATCACTCCATGTCACTTTTTCTCTTCTGCCTGAACAGGTGTACTCATCTCCTTTATGAACATTTATGAGTTTGTTTACACTTGCTTGCATTGTGTGAAATCCCTCCATCAAGGTGTCGAACTGCAGTGAAGAATGAGTCAATGTCTACAGAGGAGGTCAGTCAAGGAGGAATCCATCATAATTCATCATAATCATGAGCGCCGCTGTTCCTTCAGGACAGATGAGCTCCTGACCCAGAGCGAACACTGGAGATGAGAATCAGAGCAGGGTAAAATGTGATGTTTACTAGCTTCAATGACTTCACTCTCATACCTTTTAACTCTAACGCTGGAGGGAGACAGACCAGCAACAATGAAAACATTGTCAATGGGAAAATTATTTTAAAAGAAAATCAAGATCACAAAAAATCCATATGACTAGTGCTTGGGCAACATTTTTTGATCCATTGAAGTGAAGCTATCTGCCCAGCTATGCATGTAATGTATGGATAGACTATAAATATGTATATGTTCTTTAGTGTGAGTGGCAATTTAGCAATCAGAGTGTCTGTATTGCAGCCAGGGATGCTTGAGAACACCACACACAAATCATGTTAGTTCTTAGCCACAAAGTATTTAAAGAAAATCTATGGCCCCAAGAACATGCTGCAGCGGTTTATAAGAAATTCTAAGAAGCAAATTAGCAGAGTAATTGCTGTGCTGTGATACTTCGATTACTTGCACGTTTAACAAATATGTCGGTGCGGCTTCCAAGAAATCAAATCTACAGAGAAAGTCTGGCTACAAAGCAATGCAGGCTTTCGCATAACATTGTAGTGATCCTCTATTTTTGGTGTGACAGGTTCACACATGGCTCGATCTTTAGAGAACTGCAGGTCAGCAAATAGTTTGAAGAGTATGCATGATCAATACATGACTCAAAGACCTTTTTGGAAATGTTCACGTGCTTCCAGTAGAGTTCAGAGACTTGCTTCAATGACAGCATGTGGTCGCTTATTATACCAACAAAAACCAACCAAATCAGAGACTCACCACATTAAGTTCAAGCATATGGTGCATCATAAATTCTCTTTTCTGAGACATTTCCTGAGTCAACAGCATATATTCAACTGCCAAAAAATAAATACGAAACTCTCTTTTGATTAGAAGCACAGTAACGCTCTGTCGGGACATCAAAAAGCCTCTGTCATTACACAGCTCTCTGCAGTGCACAGCCTATTGAAGTGCATTAATGGAAAACTCCATCCAAGTCTTTGGAAATCCCAGCAATCCTTCATTAAGTATTTGGAGTTATTAAGGGTCCACAACGGCTGCGCTGACATATCGTTCAAGGCATAGAAGAAATTACTCAAATCTGTGCCTGCAGCTTCTCATTAGAGTGGGCCGCACAGAGACGGACTCAATTACCGTCTCTGACACTCTAGGCCCTGGCAAGACTAATGGTTCTGGCCAATAATGACCCGAGCAAGGTCTGAACTTCCTGCCCTTTCACACTCTCCGCAATGGGCTGATCTGCACTGCCATTTGCACTCCAGTATTATAAATATGAGAGGCTTAAAATACACCATTCACATATCGCTGCTTTTCATTGCAAAGATCACTTTTTGGTGTGCCCTTGAGGTTGAAGCCAGTTTAGCCTGAAAAGCAGCAGTAATGTAATTAAGAGGGCTTTATACGCTTGATTTGGGTTGGTTTAAACCGCCTTTTGAAACAGCAGGAAGCATCAGGCGATTAGTTCCTGTGAAGATGAGCACCTCGCCTGATCTCTGGCCAAGAGAGGATTAGCCATGGAGTGCATACAGTGCAGAAACAAACAGCAGAATAACATGCGTGGAAACAACAGAGCAATAAGGAATTTGAATCAAAACATATACATAATGTGAAAAGGACACTTGCTTGAACTTCTTTTGCTGTGCAGAATTGAATACATTTGTCTGAAGAACATTGTTGTATTTCCCTGCATGTAAAACTTTTTATCTCTTAATTTTTTTAATCAAATGTGAGCTTTATAGAGTGAAATTAGTACTGAGTATTAGTATTAGTATTAGTATTAGTATTGACTTCAACCAAGTGTTTCTTTGTGCATTTATTTATTGCAGCTCTTTTTTTTTTCTTTTTTTGTCGATATTGAAAACATTTTTGGTGGAATTTTCCTGCAGTCTATGGCACAAAGGTTCAATATTCTAATTTATCGTGATATTTTCTGTAGCAATATATCGCACTTCAAATTTTATTATCATGACAGGCCTATGTGCAATGTGTGTACTCATATTAAACATATGTCATAAATGAATATATTTGACATAATATTAGCCAATCACACAGTCAAAGACAATGCTCAAGTTTGACACTGATGATGATTCAAATGAATGACAATGGAAAAAACAAGGCCCTATCCCACTTTCATACTTTACACAAACCTAATACTTGACCTGCACATCTATGTTGACAACAATTACAAACAAGATGGCATGAGAACGGTGTCATGCACTGCACACAGCATGCGTCATTTGACTGTGCGACCCAGCATGCAATGGCTTGGCAAACGACAGAGCAACTAAGACCCTCCATTTACCTTAAAACAGCCAGGGATATTAACAGCTGTCATCTTGACCCTTTTAACAGCTGCTAAACACAAGCTAATTCTTTAGATTTACCACACTTTAATGAGGTGCATTTCAGGTGGGTCATAATGGGGGACTCGCTATCAATAGGTCAAAAGTCAACGCTTTGAGATTAATTGTGACAAATAGGCCATTATTTCATATCGACCAAACACTGATCGGTATTTATTTGAGTGTGGGAGCAGCATTGAGTGTATAATGACATACAGGTTCTCAGATTGAAATTTCAAGAGAGGTTTGTAAATCAAATGTGCGTCCTTCTGAAGAAGCAGGTGGTGACAGGTGACTGGTGTTGTGGGCCCAGCGCCAACTGGAGCGAAATAATGGATGGCTTACAGCAGAAATCTAAACAGCAGGAAAAATAAGAGTGTGCGCTGAGTTAAATGAATAAATAAATGAACTCCTAAATCTGAAGCTCATCCAGTTCTCTGCTCCATTAATTGATTGCTCAAATTACTGCCTGGAATGAATTTAGTTATCTATTATTTCTTTTGTAAATCATCGTAATCTCAAAGGCTAACTTTATGTGAGCAAGAGGTTTGTAAAATGGAGTAAAATTACTTAATATTGATTGGCCTCATTGTTGAATCTAGAAGTACAAAACATATTCAGCAGCAGTTTCACAATAATCAGAATCCACATTAGATAACTTATAATGGGGTACAGTCTGGCGTTCATTCAGTGACGAATTTGTAATGATATGTCACACTTCACCATTTTGTATCCATTCATAGCCTGGAAAAGACTCAAATTGCCATAATAGTTTTATGATTATGGCTTTCACCTCAGGAAATGAATTATTACGAGATTTTCAAACCCCATTTCGTTTTGTGCCTGGGCCTGAGTTGTAATGTTTATGTCGATCCAATTCAGCAATGCTAAATTGTTGATGGATTCGCTATTCTACTGTCCATTTAAAAAGATTTATTTTAATCCCGGGGATAAATACATTAGCATGGACAATAGAAAATGTTCTACCTCAGATGATATGAACAGGACTTGCATATTCATCATGTCCAAAAAGTGAATCTAATCCCACCTTAAACAAAAGAACAACAACTGTGGGAGTGATTGCAATCAAAACCACATCTATTCAAAGCAGCCATTACATTTATGATTAGATGTTTGGAAAATCGCTTCGAATTACAGCAGCCATAGCCAGAGGAACAGTGCAGGCCATTCAACAGTGGGAGGAAACTGCTGGTGCTGTACAATTATCAACAATTAGACGAAAGGGAGACAGACCAGCTGCTATGATGGCATCTTTTGGGCAGAACTGAACCTTAATACTTGATTATCTGAATTATCCCTTAATCATTTCATCCTTTGAAAGTTTTTTGGACTAGATGTCTTTCCTGAACACTCAAAGGAACTCAGTATGTTAATGATGGCAGAAAAAGGTGTCAGTTTAAGTATTTGAGTGCTGACTAAATTGTTTTAAACAGCCACTTGGAGCGTATCTACACCATGTATTAGCATTTTGACATTTATGATGATTTACAATATTGGCAAAACCTGGACTTGCTATTTTAGTTCAGGGACAAAGCTCAAACTTATCTTCCTTGTCATTGTAGTAAACCATCGAAAATGATTATGTAAAGCACACAACCATTTTCGTTCACACTTTTTTGTGCAGTTTTGTGCAAAAACATATTCCCCACGCCATATTGAACTTTGAAATTTCTATATTATTTTATTTTGATTTCAATTTAGTTTCTTGAAGATAAACAATTTAATTAATAACATTTAAAACACCAAATTTACACATTTATTTCTACATAGTGGAATGTAGAACTGCAAACCACATGCTTTTACTGACGAGTATTGACCATTTGATTAAAAACACACAAGCTGATCACTGACAATTAGAAATTACTGAATCTCAGTCTCGATTAAAATTTAATCAAAAGCCACTAAAAAATGTAACACAAAATCCACCAGGAGACACTTGGGACTGAAACGTTGCCACTGGTTGACAAGTTGGAGTTTTCTAAGTTTTGACAGTAGGTAGCAGGGGGAATTTCTAAGCCCGAAATTGTCTGTCATTGTCCACACGGGCCGGGACAGTGGCTGTAAGTCACCGTACAGCAAATGACTAGGGCTAACGGGGGAATGCCGGGAAGCCAACTGTCAGTGTGCCAGAGCCTGTTTCCACCGCTGACAGCAGACAGCCTCACAGGGGATCAGTGCACTCTCTGAGGAGCCAGCGTGGATAGACCTGCAGGCCCAAGGTGACTGGACACAGTAAAGAGAAGGAAAGTGCTTTGTTCGGTAATCTATAACTGTACGCCCTTCATGGATCAACGGTTCAATGGTCTGTGTGTTTCCGTTTTGCGGGTTTACAGAGGCTCTAAAGTCTATAAATAGTTGCTTCTAATTGCTTCTCTTAGTGAGGGAGTACCTGTGAGAATACACTCAGGCAGTAGGAAATCTGAAGCAAGATCACAGTTTACAAGACTGAACAGAAGAGCAGACAGTATAAATGAGGATGATAGTGGACGCTGGGCTGCACAATTAATCAAAATTGCAATTCTAATGGACGTAATTAGCAAATCGCCAAGACTGCAACTTTTGAAGTACCATCATTTCTTTCACAAATGAGAAAATATTCTGTTTTATTATACACAAATTATGAGATGTTCTGAAATACATGCAATACTTTTATTAGTCTGTCAGTTTATAAAGGCCTGGAGATGTTTAAAAGATGAACTTTGACAAGAATCAGTTAAATCTAAATCATAAATCTGCTCATAAAAATTGTAATTAGATATATTTTTATGTGGATGAACCATCATTTCTGTCATAATTGATTAAAATGGGATCAAGATGATTTGCTTAATTGATAACTGTGATTACCTGCGACCCCTAACGCGAACAAGCGGTAGAAAATGAATGACTGAATGAATATTAAGCTCACAAAGTAATCGTAAAAAATAATAACTCTTATAATCGTAGGCATCTATTCTCCAAAAAAAGTCAGCCCAATTATAAATGCCTTTTTAATCTGTCGTTTAATTCGCTTTTTTCGTTCAGAAACTTTGTAATACATTAGACTTGTGAAAGGACATACTTTGTAACAGTGACTTTTGTGGCTGTTAACCATGTTCTAATAATGTTCTGTCATCAAAAACACACCTGAAGTTGCATTCACGCTGTTTTGAGGAATGTTGTTTTAAGAATCCTCTCCACTCCCATCATCAAAAATACTCCCTGCTAAACTCCCTCAATCAGTGACATTTTTCCGATTATAAGCCAATTATTTGAGAATCTTCTGCTGTTTTAAATCCTCAGTTCATTGCCAGAATTGTTCTGAACATGGAGTCTCATAAAGTGTAACTAAATTGTATATAATAAACTTTTTTTGTTTCAAAACATGAGACGGAATATTTAAGGTACTCTAGAGCATGTTTAAAGGATAATAACCATATGAAAAATGCATAATATTTTTCTTTTAAGGATTTCAGAGCCAATTAGTCATAATGCCAACAATCCTGAATAATCGTAAAATGGTGATGCTTTTTGCTAAAATTTGACACCATGGTATCAGTACTAAGCACTTTGAACGTTCAACATTGAAGTGTTGTTAGTTTCCGCTTAATGCTTGCTATAAGAGTCAGAGACATTTTTGCAGTCCCCAAATTGGTGTTGTGCACATGTATTTTGCAGTTAAAATCGGAATAAGCTCGTAAATCGGTTTTCCTTGCATGCATATACAAGTCGTGCCTGTTTACTTTTGCTCATGGGGACTTCCAGCAAGACTGTAACAAGCACCTTTTGTACCCGATGTGATTTCCCTTTTGCGCAAACGTGAAGTAGCTAAAACCAAAAAAACACCAAACCAAGCTTTGCATCATGCACGATACATAGAAAGTACCAACTAAGGACTAACGCCTGATGCACACCGACTCCGGTCCGGCTCCGGTTCGGGACCCGCGCGGGTCCCGTGCGGGTCCCGCAAGACTTAGAAAGTGCTTAAAATCAATGCGCCCTGTCACACCGACCTCGGAGCTCTGCGGCCGCGGTCCGGCAGCGCGCGGTCTCCGGAAAGAATCCGCCAAGAAGTCTATTTTTGCCGGACGCGCAGCGGTCTGGTGCGGCTTTCATGTCATTTGACGAGTGCTCGCTGCGAAACCACGTGAACCACGTGGCTTTCGTCAAAAACGGACCTCATTTAACCGGAGGTGGTGTGACAGGCGTCTGCAAGAGACCCGCGCGGGTCCCGGACCGCGACCGGACTGGACTCAGTGTACACTAGGCGTAACTCGCATCTCCATCCTCTGTCTTGATGTGTGAAGTCTCTACATAATTGCACGTCCATATCTCAGAGGTCAAACGTCTCAAAGGTTGAAGACTTGGACTGCTTCTGTCAAACAAATTGGCTGTGAAACTCCTTATTAATCCTGCTTTCTCAGTAACAATCTGACTGAGGCGCCTATACAACAACAACACAATTAACATTCAGGGTGTCCATTTGCCTTTTTTAGTTCACTGGCAGGTTATTATTATATGCATTAATATCTTTATGGCCTGTAAATCAACTCGAACAACAAAGAGAAGAAAACAGGAGGAGGGGCGTGACGTGGAGTGTTTGGGGCTGATGATTTAAATCAATTAATGGGATCAGTCATGCAAGTTACTGCGTGACTTTGTTATTGTAGCAATTACCAATGATAGACATCTCCAAAGAAACGGTATTTGAAAGAAGTGGTTAAAGAACAACAGAGAACAACAGAGAAATACATCCACTTTTCCACAAGTCTGTTTTTATTTTTTTACTCAATTTTGATAGCACGATGATTATTAGTACTTTTATTTATTTATTTATTTGTTGTGAGTAGAGTACAGTTGTAAATGTGTGGTTAAGTGAAAAGGTAGCTGTCGAAAGTGAGCACTACTGGAGAAAAGCACAGGGGACAGCTGTTTGTGCGTCCATAAAAGGGATTGCTGCAGGGTGTGGAATTGCAGGCTGAAATTTTGTTCCCTGAAGTCACCAAAAAGCAAAAAAGTAGTCCACTGCAACATCAAAGTGTTAAACAAAGATGTCTTCATAGCAGGAATAAGTAAAACACAGTGTGTAAAGTCACCTTTTAATCCTTATTTGCACTTGATTAGTTTTACCTAGTGACGTCTGTAAAAGTGAAATTACCACATGACGTCAGTGTTTTATTGTGAGTATTTGCACAGATCAGCAATGTTAGTAATTAAATGGTTTTAAAGGACTTTATTCCGTAAACGGCGGACCGGCAAACACTTTAAAATATGACAAGAATCTTTTAATTCATCAACGTTGCAAGTGTTTCTTCTATATTCAACTATTTTAAGTTTGTTTTTAGTGTTATGTAGCATTACATGTGCCGTAGACGTTGTTCTTGACCACGTTATCACCAGTTTAATATCAGATTTCATATGAAACACCTTCTCCCTTATAATCCATTCACACTGACACGGCTCCTCCATCCAAACTTTGCACCAAAAGCACCAAACTTTCCCAAAAGAACCACCATCCTCGACTCTCATTGAGTCGTACTTCCAGGAGTCACGTCTGTACAGCAGTTTGTGTTGTGTTTTTTACTTTTTACATGTTGTAAAAAACAATTGGATTGGTGGCGAATTATTAATATTTGTTTGTATACATACATTTGGACATAAAATGGATGTAGAGACATTTTAAATCCACAGAGTGAAATGGACTGAGTATTTAAAGTTCATGGCCAAAAGCTGACATTTTTTATTTGAAACTCAATTCGCAGCATTGAGAAATAATTCATTTTGTTTCTCCCTGGAATTTAAATCTCAACTCAAGTTGATCTTTAAATCTTGTGGACTAAACAAGAATATTTTCCCAGTATTAATGATAACCAATCCAAAAATAGGCCTCTGCAAAACAAACTCTGTATCTTTGTAAGCAGGGCTGCTTTAGTATAGCAGAAATTATAAGCAGCTCATAATTTAAATCACAATTACTTCAAATGATTACTTGTTTAAAGGCCTATAGAATGGAAAGTGGCTTTGCAGGTTTCGAGGGAAAGAACGAGCGCACATAGAAGGTAATTATTTATACTTTCAATTATAACGTTTGTATTTGAATCGAGTAATAACTGAAATCACAATTTTAAATTTGACCGATTGCACAGCTCTACTCGTAAGTGAACTGTTACTTACAATATCACGCTCCTCTGTGAATTAAATGAATAATGCAAGGCCAAAGTCTGATCCTAGCAGCCAAGGACGTGCTAAATCAATAGAAAGCTACCAGCAGGGATTAACAAATCCTCTGCAACGCTGCATGGGAAATTAGCACGGATCAATTCGAAATCAATATGTAATGAGCTGTCTTCGAACTTTTTCAGTGCAGCATAATCCTCCCTATTTGTCTTTCTCTGTCGATGTATCCTGCATTGGCTTCGTGAATCATTCAGCTTCATGAGTAATAGATCACACAGGTTCAGCGAGAATGGACTGAAAGACTACACCCAACAAAGACAGAAGCAGTAGAGCTTTCACCTGCATACAAAGAAAACAATATCTCGTCCATTTAATGTTTAATATAAACACATAAAACACTTGTATGAGAAAGAAATATGAACATTGTTTCATTGATACTTTTTTGGCATTAGATGAATTATACCTACCTAGTTAATGTTTTATCACCTTTTTTTCCTGTGCCTTACTCAACTTTACATTTTTATGACATCATGAATTTAAACGTGCTTCTTCCGCGACATTGCATACTCTATATATGCTGAAACAATGCAACTGGATAAAAGTGTATCTGCAAAACAATGTAGGACCATCATAACCTGCTCAGTATTCTCAAGGAGATTCTAGCTGCTGGAAAAACTGAGGTTACCAGGAGGCACACCATTACCATGTGTTTTTGGACCGTCCTGTTGTTCAAAAATACTGGATTAACAAAGCACTCCAGACTGACATTACTATTCAACACAATTTCAGCGTTATCTACTTGGGCCTCAAAACTCCTCCTCAAAACTTGCCATGATCACAAATGGATACCTTTGGACTATACTTCTGGCGATGGGGAAGGCCATAACAAAACTGTATAACTGAAACTGGAAAATATAACATTCAGACTTAATTTTGAAATGAATACAATTAGAAGATTTGACTAAATCAGGCTTTTTTTTTTGTTTCTTGTTCTCTCTGGTCATGTTTCTGTTCTGTGTTGTACTTTTTTTTAAAGAAAAGAAAAAGTACCATTTTACAAAACACCATCAGGGAACAGTTTCTCGTTTATCACTTAATCAAATCCAGAAGAGTATTTTTGCCTCCAGCACTTATTGCGTATTCTGGGTTGCTTATGTAACTATATGAATATTGTCAATTTGTTGATTTGTGCTTGGTGTAATGTTTTGCTTAAAATGATGAATGGCTGAAACTTAAACCTTGCCTTGTGCTTGGATAGAGTAGTACAAACTGCAGCATTACTCAGGCCTGAAACGTGACTCCGGTCATGTGGCTTTGTTTAACAACTCTGGGAACTCAACTTTGGCCCCTCCATCCCCACGCCTCATTCTAAGTACCGCTCAGTCCTAGAAGCATGACAACTATGTCGCCCCAACCAAAAGATCACCCTGTCCCTCTTTTGCGCTCATACCTTCATTGTAGATCTGCCAGAGAGACCGCCAAAAAAGAAAAAAAATAGCAGCCATGGTCATTGTTACTGGAAAGAATGACCAAAATAACTGACCAATTCCACCACCTGGCAACATGTGTGGTCTATATAGACTCTAGCAACAGAAAGGCCATGGAGTCGTTTTATAGTGTGTCCGTTTCGGTCAATGAGAGTCAACATCTCACTTACACTGGCCAATGAAGTCATGTTAGATCACATTACAGCTTCCAGTCACCGCTAAACACTCTTTGTTCTTCTGGGTTTGAGTATTTTAGAGTAAAAAATGGTTTATGAATGCACACAAAGTTGCTTCAATATCATTGTTTATTGCAATATTTTATGTAGCAATATAGTAGAACTCACTATAAAAAAACAACAACAACAAACTAATTGGTGCATAATTGAAATCATGATTATTTCAAACAATTACATCTATATTGTTAAATCTGCAGAGAAAGTATAGATTGAATATATGTAAGTAATGTTTTAAAAAAGTGTTTTTGCTTCAGGCTTTGAGGCAAAAGGAGTACCCTTGTGAATCCGCAATTAATTGTATTTACGATTACAACATTTTTGTAAAATATTAAATAAGTGAAATCACAATTATATATACGATTAATTGCACAACCCTAGGTAAAATGTGTCCATAAAATACAGCCAATAGGATACAATAAAATATATTATAACACAATAAATGTTTTTCAAGACCACCCACTACCCACACATTTATTTGCATTTTGAACTAGGACCAGCTTGTTCCCACCACTCAACACACTACCTGCATACTACATTTAGCTGGAGAGCAGAGCATAAGATTATATTGCATGGGAGACATGTGTATGCAGGGGGAATGGGTAAGCCTGCGATAGCTCACCCACTTTACAGTTTAATGATATTTACATTGAACTCTGACAGGAGCAGATGGCGAATGGTTAAACAAGGCCATAGAAAGAATGGAGATTTCTTATTTTATTTAAAGAGAAGCATAATCATTTGTGGTGTTTCAGTTCTGAAAAACCTCTGAAAAGAAAATGATAAACAATAATAAAACAACGCAGCCAAGTCAGGGTGGAGTGAGACCCAAAACCTGTATAGAACAGGATTTTTTTTTTTCTCATCCCCACAAAAAATGCTAGATCCTAATAAAACAGTCAAGAGGCTATTTGAGTTTAGCTTTTCTTTTGATTGGAGAAATGTTTACTTTGCATATTCCTTTTTGCACAATTCCAAAGTCTGGCTTAAAAGCATTTTATTATTTTGGCACTCCTACTTATTCCAATAGACCTGTGTTATTTTGGTCTCTATAAAGTCAAATACAGTTGGCATTTATCATTGTTTTCATTCTTAACAAGAAACCATCAGCCCAAGCAAAAGGGAGAAACAACCAATCCGAAGTCAATTCATCTTTCTGACACTTTTCTTCAATTTATTAATATCAATAAATTCCCTGAGGATGTGGGCTGAGCAGACTGGCTAAACAGCTACCATATATCTTCAGGCAACACAGCAGAACGAAATGGCCATACCACAATGATCAATTGTCAGCGGATTGTGTGGGTAAATCTCACATTACACAACAATCTCTTATGTAGCATTGTGGGCGAACAGAGCTGCAGGGCTACAAGGCCATCCTGTGTGATTAAATAGTCTGTATTCTATGTACAAGTGGTTTTCAATGGATTTCATGCATCACTTTTACAATGGTTGTCCTTGCCAGCAATGCCAAAGAACAGAGCCATAGGATGCAAGAACATGACAAAATATGTTTTCCTGGTCCTTGAGGTGTTGTACTCCCTTCTTGGTTATTTGAAGAAAATGTAAATTACTTACTTATTCATTTTATCAGAAAGAGGTGGGAATTTAATGTACAATAGATTCATAAGTGCACATTAAAATAGTTAAAATACACAAAACATGTTCAAACGTGTGGTTTTATGAGTGTGTTCCATAAATTGGGAGGAAACTTATGCACAGCACTAGCTTTAGATCGATAGGAGGTAGTTTGGTGTTTTGCATGTACAAAAATGACTGTTATAGTAATAATGTAGCGTGGGTGATGTCCAAATGCAAGCTTGATGAAATATCTCATGCTCAACTTTGGTAATCTTCTTAACCAAGACCTGGAGTTCAGGAGATGGGTCACTGTGGTGCTGCACTGCAGTGGACCTTGGCTCCTGACAGGTTTCCCCAGTGGTTTAAAGCCTGGGTGAGATGTGGAGAATACATTTTGATATGTACTGGACCTTGTATGTAACCCATAGATGTCTTGTTTCACCCATATCAAATTGTGCCAAAATACGGCCTGTGACATTCCTCAAATGTCAACGTTGAGATAATCATACAATAGCTAAGGAGTTAAGATAAATGTATGAGTCATTTTTAATAGCAGTACTAAATGTCAAATTTAAATTCAATTGTATGTCACAAAATGTCAGGGAGATGTAACTAATTCAGCACGTAATAATACATAACATAGTCGTTATAATAGTCATAATAATAGTCGTGCGGGTCCTGCAGTTCCTATAGCATGAGGCTTGTTAGCAGTGGATGCTACATCATGGGAGAAATGTATAACAAAGGGAATAGTACACATGTAATGTCTCATTCCCTTCATATTTACAGAGCACTGACAGCAGCAGATGGTCTGTGCTAAAGAAGACCATAGAGACGAAAAAGCAGGCTCCATTGTGTTTTAGAGGAGGCAACAACAAACAATGAAGCATCTTTTGTCTCTGGACCACAAAAGTAAATTGCAGGTTTGAAACACTACATCTGAAAACAGTACGCTATTTCTGTGTACAACTGCATCTTTCATTAAAAGGTAAAGGGAAAGTAAGTCTACAGGAGACAGTTTCTAGGCAGAGACTATAAGATTAGTACTTTAGATAAAACTGTAAGTAAATGAACCCAAAATGTTAAAATCTGTAATATCCGTGTTCATTCAACACATTCATCTAATTACAAATTACAACATTTTCAGGATAAAACTTTGAAATATTGTTACCTAATACTGAAAACCCATTGATTTTTCACTCTTATGGCCATGGACAGATGCTCAAAACCTGTCCTTCTGCACAGCACTGCGAGGCACCCACCACTGACTCCTCTTACCCCATGTCAGACTTTGAACTAGGTCCGCTCTGTTCCAACACAAAGCCATGTTTGTTTATTGGCACAGTCAGGCTGAGACTGCGAAATCATTTTAAGCAAGAAATACAAAATTATACATTCAGTTTTATTTCACAACAATCAATAATATCATGTGCGTGTAAAGTTGTTTCTTGACCATCACTATATACACCTACAGTGCCATTCACTATTATTGACTGAATTGAAGTGCATTTTTTGTGTTTTTATTGCACAAAAAATGTACGAAAACTGTGTTCTTACTGTGACTGGGCTTGAATTTCCACAAAATTGATCATCAAATCCTGAACCTAAAGGAGCCTCCTCCTGCTTGTTTCCATGGAAATGCTGTTTCTTTAGCTGTAATATTCCAAAGTATGGCACAAAACATATCTACAACCATTAAGAATACTTTTAACCTTCTATTTCTATGGAGCACGGTGTCACTTTAAACAGTTTTTGAGATCACCAACCTAAAAACAAATATTCTGTGGTCACTACGAAAAAGCAATCACTACAGAAAAAACGCTTTCTATTATGCAATCCATCATAGTCATTTCTGGTTATTCACATTTTCAAAGCTATGACTGAGGGTCTGAGATGAGAGTTGGCCTCTTAATTAGATTCCTATGATTTCTCTTGAAGGCCTATATGTGCATGCCTAAACATCCGCAGCCTGAACGTTTACTGTGCATACAAGTTCAACCTTCAATCACCGGCCAATAAAATATTAGGCTACTATCCCAGATCTTACCAAACAAGCCGGCCCACCAATCCCTGCCCTGTGCAAACCCCATCCTCCTCCACGGGGCCCCAAACGGCAGCTGCCATGGCGGGGCTACAACCAAAGAGAGAGGGGCGAAAAAAGATTGACTTGTCAACATTGGCCTGTCAACAACCCCTCGGTAATAACTTAGCCCGGAGGAGACCATAACCCCATCACGGCTGGCCCTAAAACGCACACACGCTGGATGGATAAGGCGCGGAGACAGTCTGGATACTATTTACTTTCTGATGCGAGAGGGCATGCGCTTTTTCGCCATGCACCAAAGACTATGACGCCTGCGATAGATAAACATACGCTCACTGACCAAGGCTGGGCGACAAACTTCTTTCCCGTGACATTTCAGCTCAATCGTGTTGCGCAAACTCGTGCAAGGACAAAAAAAAAGTTGCCAACCCATACTTCAAACGCGTTCTTTTTAGTTTAGTCCCCCCCTCCCTTGTGGAAACCCATCTGGAAGCAACACTCAAGCGTGTCCGCGCCGTGACAACACCATTACTTTTTGTGCGTGCCATTAAAAAAAACTTACCCACGCTTCTCGAGCTCGAACCAAGCAGAAGATACCAAATCCACATCATACGTCCTCTCGATCTCCCCCGGCCTGGTTTGTCTGTGTACCCACCACGGGGCAAAAAACTACGGACAAGTAGAAACAAACTTATCCGATCTCGTTACGCGTTCTCCGTTGGTTTTGGAAGTTTGTAGCCGAGTGGTAAATCCCCACGAGGTTAGGGGGAAAGAGGTAGTCATTCGTAAAGTCCAGTTGGTAGTCCGGTTCAAGGACAGGACAGGGGGGAGTTTAGCCAACAGTGTGCACCAGGAGCTAAGGGGCTTCGGGCGGAGGCAGGCTGCTGCGCACTCGGTCGCTCGCTGTGGAGCTCGGGGAGAGGCGGAGTCGGAGCAGGAGAGGTCGGACTGTCCCGGGATAAGCAGTGCTCCGGCGGCATAGGACCCGCCATAGAGTCGTAATAACTTATATTGACTCGATGGGCTACTTAGTAAATATGGCAAATGAATAATGACTAGGCTAAAAGTGTAAAAAGACTAAAGGCCTAGGCACATCACAAGCACAGTGTAAAATTAGCTAGATCAATAAAGTAATTTCTCTCTATTCCCCAGATCTCTTGATGGCACCCAAATAAAAATAACAGACCATCAGCCCAATATAATCATATAATGGCTGACTGACTAATAGGCTGCTCCTACAGTTAGATAGATAGATAGATAGATAGATAGATAGATAGATAGATAGATAGATAGATAGATAGATAGATAGATAGATAGATAGATAGATAGATAGATAGATAGATAGATAGATAGATAGATAGATAGATAGATAGATAGATAGATAGATAGATAGATAGTCAAGTCTAGTGGTCCAGTCATTCAGAAGGCTTTTAGTCTACTTTTAATTAATCTGTAGCCTATCTATTAGACCCACTTTAATGAAAACCACGTAACATGAGGTTTTGGTGGAAATGGTTGGCATAAATCAAATCTAGGCTAATTCAAGACCTAATTGAAACCTTTAAGCACTTTTATCTGCACTTGCCGTGCTTTGTTATTTTGTTTTGCTATGCTTTGTTATGGTAATCTATCAATTAGATGCTATCAGTATGTTTACCATTAGCAGGGTAATTAGCAGAAGCAGCACATTGTTAGGTATGGGACCTCCTGCCATTCACACAGATGGTGCGTGAAAAGAACACAATTCATTTGACTTTAGGAGTGGAAAAGTTCTGTCATCAATAGTAAAACAATTGTACATTTGTTGGTGCAGCGAAAAGATGTCATTCATCCTCGTGTGTGTTTTGCTGGAGAAACGCATAAAGAACCTATGCTGGGTGAGCAGATGGCACATGGGGGAAAGATTTAGAGTTATCTGCTAACAGATGGTTTACTTTGATGAGAGTTGAAGATGTAATTAGTAGGGTTTCCATTAAAAGTGAAATCCAGACAGTTGAATCCATCTTGATTAGGCTCACTGAATTTGAATTGCTCTCTTTTTGCTTGCCTTGGCACCCATTTTACCAATGGTCGGAAACCTCAATGATATTCGTTGTTCATTCTAATTAGTTTAATGTCATATGATAACCACAAAGAGAGGGGGAAAAAAAGTTGTATTCAATTCAGTATATATTTGTATTGCCCAAAATCACAACAGCAGATGCCCCGATGTTGCTGTTAAAATAAAACACAGCAGAGTATAGGACATGATGCACTATCGAAAAAGTCTCATCCCTGCACTCAGAACAACAATTTCAACAACCCTGTGTCTCATGAAGCAGTCATGCAATTACGTCCATATAACAGTTGGGGAAAAGGGGAACCGTATCCTCACACTTGTTTCTTTCTTCTCCCAATTTAAGCTCAAAAACAGAGCAGTAAGTGGAAGGACACAAGGCCTCACCTGTCAAGCCGCTCTATACTTTATCACGGGACTGCAGCTGTGCAAAAACAGACATCCTCGCTTTAAACAACCTTTCTTTCAGATAGCACCGCTAACCTGCGGGCATATACACACACGCGCCACCATTCCCAAATCTCCGTCTTCCAGATGACTTTGCGTACATCACCAACCACCTTATCAACCCAAAAGTCCCACACAGACATCACCCCCGGGGCTAAGGGTCTTGACTTTTGGTAAATCTTTCTAAGCAGATTTGATGATGTCCTCAAATCCCCTTCTATTTTTATTTTTTTTCATTTTTGTTGTTTTTGTGTCAGACGATATGACTCATGATGCTAAATGGTGCGTTTTGTTCTTTTGAGTGCTTAATAGCCTTCGAAATGATACACATCGCTTTAAAAACCCCAAATACAATCAACAGTAATAAAACAGAACGTGCCTGCTGAGGAGTAAGCACATTTGTCACTCAGTGTTAAATGGGATTCTCTGCCTTCTCAGAGCTATCATTAACATTTAAGACCATTTTACAAATTACACAGCGAGATGTATGATTCTGCTGGGTCTGTTTTAGCTAAAGTCAAAGCTAAAAGTACCTGTTCCATATGATTTAAGAAATAACTTAAAGTGCTATGGTAATGCCCATCAATTAAACTATGCTCTCTATAAACAAGCATTGACATAATTAGCTATTGGCCCACAAATGGCCTCATTAGAGGACATTAAACTCTAATATGAAGGTTGTTATTGACTTAATCACAGGAGAAACCCAATTAGTGGCCCATTTTGGAAAATGACTCAGAGGTAGAAAGGCAGATCTGATATCTGATTGGAGGAGAGAAAGGGAGGGCTAAGGCAAACCTGTGGTGACTTTGCCGATGGCTTCTTTAATGGCTGGGAAAGATGGTGTTAGAAGGGACCTGAGTAAGGTTTTAAGATATGAAATTTATAAAGAAAAAAATGTATATCAATAATGTTTGGCCTCAAAAGATAGAAGTTCTGTTTTTCTGACAAATGTGCATCCAGAGACTTGAATTCTGATACTGCATTAAGCAAGCAGTCTTAGCAAACTGTACAATTTTAACATAAGTAACTTATAGAAGACTTTTATGTATTATTTAACACTATTACGCTTTTGTCTTGCCGGACCCTCTTTTGAATAGCTACATTTACGCCTCAGGAGTAAATGGGGGGGCTCAGTAAACATGGGATTTTCAGAGCAATGGTGCTTCTAAATACAACTTTGAGTGGAGGAAAAAAAACATTACAACATGATTAAAAGCTCTTAAAAGTTTATTTTGCATAATGGGACACATCTCTATGTAATCTCACAAGTCGAGAAAGTTATAGTAATATCACCACATGGCAATATTTTGATGGGCAATTGAGCATGGGCATGTCAGCCATTGCCAATATTATATCCCCAAGATATATACATTTTCCAGTATTATTTTGGGGAGAAAATCATTACTCCCATTCTTTAAAAGGAAATATAATTTAAAAAACTGTAAAAACTTATTGCATAAAGACAACAACATATGGCTGCAAACATTTTCTTTTGTGAAATATAAAAATTTTAGATAGAGGATTTAGCAGTCTTTGTAATACAATTTATAACATGATTCAATTCCAAATTGTTACTGCCTTGTAAATGTTGCAATTCCAAAGTTTGCCACATCCTTTTGTTTGTAATAGTAAAATGTTCAATCAAATGAATAGGTTCTTGGATGAATACACCCTGCATCTTTGGCACTTAATTGTATATACATCTGTGAAGACTTTCAAGAGAACAGTAGTTTAATTTGTGTAACTAAGTATACAATTATCCTGACCCCACTCATTGAGGCATGTAATGGGGGCGCAGTGTAATCCACACCAACAGCTCGGGGATGACATGTCCTTGTCACGTTAGACTGCTGTTGAGGTACGTGTGAAATGCCAAGGCCCAGAGGACTGCTGATGGCAGTTTGTCTCTCATGTGCGAGTCTCTTGGCGTCCATCGTACATTTAATAAGCCTGAATGTGAAGGACATTGCCTATGAGTCTGTCAGTCCAAAATAGTAAGAGAAGAAACATCAGGGACAAATGTGTTAATGAATGCAGTCCCACTGGTTCTGCAGGACATATGGAGTTGATGAGACTGAAGAAGGATGGTTAGTTTGAAGAATCATTAATAAGTAACGTCTGCTATTATGCATGTCTGGTTAGTGCTCTTTGCTCCCCCTAGAGGATATTTTATGTAGCAAACTAAAACCAGTTACAAGCGACTAGCTAGTAACTGCTGACTAGCACCCTAAATGATGGTGGCTCAGAGGAATATTTTACGCAGTCAAACTTTATGTTAAAGCATAGAATATAAGAAAATATCTAATAAGAGAAATCACTTGAATCTAAACTGTATTTTTCCTAATGTGATTAACCTTAAATGTCCACTAATCTTTTCTAATGATCTTACACTACATATGATGTAGGGTTAGATCAATAGTGTCAAGCCTTTGAAGTAATTTGGGTAGATGTTACCTGTCCACACACAACAGTCTAACGCTGGCTTTATTCCTGCAAAAATTCCAAAGTGCGTATTAAGTCAATGTGTGCTGTTACACACTGACTGACCTCAACACTGTGACACTGTGGCTGCTGGTCTGCGTGAGGTGCGAGTCTACGAACCAAACAGCACGGAATCTGTTTTTCTCAGACACCGCAGTGGTCAGGAGTGGTTTTCAGGTAGTTAGAAAAGTTCTTCTCCGGGTTGCAGAGAGAACCCATGTGAACCCGGGCTGTGTTGGTCAAATACGTCGTAGCTGCAAGTAACCCGCCTAAAATACAGACTGAACCCACTCCTTATTGAGTGTAAATGACACCTAATTGTGGCTATCCTTGGGAACTTCCTGTAACTGTACCATGGAAACATTTTCTTCAGTGTACCACCCAGTGTTTTTAATGTGTGTTCTGAACTGAACTGAACAGTATGTACAGTGACACTATAATGTAAAGTTTGATTGTGCCACATTTTTGCACATTTCATACAGCAATCTCTTTTAGAAATTAAACACGGCTTCCAACCTGCACCTCATTCCAACTGGATTAATTAAGGGTGTAATTGTTTATGCTCTAGGGCATCTCACACTTAAATTGTTATTGGCCACTATCTAAAATCCCCAATCAATATCTGAGCCTCCTTGCTCAGTCTGGGTCTATAATTGACAGCCCTCCCCAGCGCACACACATACATTTCCATTTCGCTGTGAATCACTCTGTTAATGCTTTCCCACATCCCGGCAGCACCCCAGGCAAAACATTGCTTTTACAAACTAATGTTGAGGCACTTAATCGCTTAAATAGATTGATTAAACAATTACAACTTTCACAGAACTTGAGGGAGTCTTTGGGCAAATTACAGTGGTCAAATTCAGCAAGTTGAATTACACTCATTTTACACTCCAAGACAGTGGAAAGTAAGGTTGGTTTATATGTGAATTAAATTATGGTAGCCTATTTTACAAAACTTCAACATGACTAAGCCAGGCTGGACTCTGGATCTCAGTCTGGTCATGTCTTGTTAGGTCAAACTAAAGCTGTACAATCAGTTTAATTTATTTTAGTGACAGAAACAAATGAGTTAATGAAAAATGTGCTCACTTCTGATTCCGTTTTAGCATTTTCTTTGGTTTTGTTTTTTACTTTCAAGCCGTTTGTTTTGATATAGACACACAATGCATTCCTTTGATTGGGTAATCATCAGTGTGTCAATCATGCCTGTGGTAACTCAGGGGGCTGTGACCAGACTGCACTGTATAGTCTTTGCTGGCCAGGCTGTCTTCAGTTACTGTATACATGTGTCAGGGTGCTTGATCGTGATGGTCAGGAGGGACCACAGGTGCAAACTGACTTTGAATCCACTTGTTGCATTTAAGGTTTAAGGCCTGAAAAATACTTGGGGTTTTAGAGTTGCAAAGTTTTACAAAGACAAAGTTTCATGATGTATATCCTTTCAGCACAGTGTTGTTTGTGAAAACAGTTTAATTTCAAACAGAAATGAAAAAGACAACTGTCTAATAAGAGATGAAAAGAAAACAGATATCCAAACCTGAAACTCTATTCTGCTCCCAAACACCAAATGCTTTTTCGTTTGTTTCTCAGAGAAAATCTACAGGTTTAAAAAAACAACATGAGCAGCCACAGCAGTCATTTATCACTTCTTCTCTCCAAACAACAGAGCTTCTGGCATTCCCAAATAGCTGTTTAAGCAGGGTCAAGTCTCTCCAACTCAACTGCAATCTTCTTTCACTTAGACGTAATTAGTAGATTTGCTGCTCCATGGGTTCTCATCAAGCATTTTAACCCTCAGATTTTGTCTTTCTCCGGGGGGGAATAACCTAAATAGATGTGCACTGGTGATGGAGGTGCCAGGGTAAATGATGAAATTATTGTGAATTGAGTTTGGATGGCGGATGATGAGAGAGGAGTGCACCAGGGGAGGACTCTGTTCAAAGAGACTGCCCACTGTGACCCTCAACTTAAGCGCTTAACTATCCACTTAAATCTGGTTAGTGCAGCTACGACTACTGGGAGTTTGGAGGAATTTAGATTAAAATACGACAAGAAAGTTTGAACTAAAGGAGACCTTACATTCGTTATTCCAGCCGTTTTATATATCTTATTTTTTCGGTATTTCTGTTTTTAGAATTTAGAAATAATAATAATTCAGTTCTAAGACATTTTATTTAATCCTGATTTCCAGTTTATAGGCTGAGTTAGTTCAAACATGCTGGTCACATGCAGTGAAGCACTTTATAATCAGTTTAAAATGGAAGAAAAACATCTGTAAGAGCTGAAATGTTGACAATCTCAGCACTGAAATGATCAGAATCAGAAACGGTTTATTGCCATTGTCAGTGATCAAAAATTCACAAACATATCAAAGTGAGTTAAGTGAAGGAAAATATGGAGTATAAAGGTGCTTTTAACTTTTCATGTAACCTGCCTGGTGGCATGGCTTGCTTCTATCCAAGGAGATTTAAAAGTTTAATGCCATACTGTGGAACATTCTTGGCAAAACAATTACTCTCTATCAAAATAACCATGTGGTAGAACCTCCAAGTGCACCGTCAACAAATGTGGCACTTCCTGGAGAAGGGAGGAGGCTGGGCATGATGTAGAGAGGGGTTTTAGCTCTCTAGAACAAATCTATTTTACTCCTGGTCAACATTTCAACATGGTTACAAGCTCAAAATAAGATTAGCATAATACGGGTCATGGCACATCCGCGCTTCCAAAATTTGCAAACAGCACATGAATGCCCTGACCATTTTGTGTAACTGTCAAATTGAATTGAACTGATGAATTGACAGACCACCAAAACGGCACGATGCCAATTCCTGCGATAAATGGATTGATATTTGGAGATAACAGAAAATTATGTCTTCACTGAGAGAGAAACAGAAATGATAGACAGAGACAGCATTGGGACGGTGTGTGCATTTGAATTTCTACAAGGGGATTATTCAGAAGTTGTCGTAATAGTAATGCTTGGACCAGAAAAAAGGAGAAGCCAGCCAAGAGTGCCATTCCATTTTCCATGTTAGCACTTCCATTCACCTTTGAGTGTTCTCATTTGATGAAATCTTGTTGGTAATAAAAGACGAGAGGAAAGGGGAACGCGGAGACTTATCTGCCCAATGCGGAGGTTGGGCTGTTGAAAATGTGTGTGATACTATGTTTAATGAAGATTATCATGTTGCCTGCTTTTGTATTTGACAAAATATAAGTACATTTCACCCAGGACGTGCTCAGACAGAAAAAAGAAAGTATTGTAAGAACTTTATTGAACATGGGGGACGGCACAAACTGGAAAACGGTGCCATCTGGAGGGGTTGTGGGTTTAAATTGGGAAAACCTGGCAATGATAGGATGCAGAAGATGTGTGGTGAAGATGGCTGAGTAGATAAACTCTGGAAACAGGTTTAGGTAAGCTGCAGTTAGGTCTTCCAGGTTGAATTTACGCTTTGCTCCATTTGCCCAACATTTTTCTCTGCCACCAACGAGCTCTGGAGGTAAAATCAAAAATATTGTATGTAGAGACATCAACACTATGGCCACTTGTTAAAGAAGATGTTGTGGGGGTTTTTTGGTCTACGGTTACAATCTATGACACCAGTGGATAAGAGTATTTGACATTTAAATTGCAATCTTGAGCTAACTTCTTTAAAAAACAAGTCAGCTGTTTTCTGCCCGCCCCTATTTTACCCCTATTCCAAATCATTTATATTAGAGAGGGGGCACATGTGAGGCTTCTTGTCCCAGGCCCTGAAATTTCTGTTGATGGGCCTGGCTGCACGTCCACGATAGCTAGCAGCAGATGTTTTTTTTTTTTCTTTTTTCTTCCATTTCTGATGCTTACAAATCGTACGTACATTACAATTTACGAAAATGAAACAGTGATTATCAGAGCAGTGGCGTTTTGTCAAACATGCATCACTAAAAAGAACATTGAGTAGTTTAATGAGTAGTGAAAACAAATATGATATGGTTAAAAGCTCCTAAAAGTCAATTTTGCATAATAGATCTCCTTTAAAGTCACAGTGGACATCAGACTTCAAGATAGCATAGTAAATTAGATGTGAAAATGTCAAATTCTTCTTCTGTTCAGACCTGAAACAACCAAAAGGCATTCACTGAGTACATTTCCCGTGGCAGCACTATAGGCACGATTCAAACAACAGTGGAGGATCAGCCTCATCTTGTAATGGACCAAGTTTCTTCATTTTCCACTGAGGATGAGTAGCAACGGCCAAGAAATATTTTGAATAATTCAGAAATCTCAAAATTCATTCCAAGCTCTTGACTATTTACTTGCATTGCCAGTAAATTGCAAAATACTTTTCATAAGGTACAAGATTTTGAGACGATGCTATTCTCTCAATTGCCTAAACAAAGAAAGACAGAAAAAGACAGAAAGAAAAGACGAAAAAGTAGCTTGGCATTCATCCATTGGACATCCAAAATTAAGTCTGACAGCGTAGAGTACATTATGTTATTTGATTCACTCATCATAGCAACAGTACACTCAAAAGCTGCACTAATCTCATTTTCTTGCACTTTCCATTGTCCACAACCGGATACAATCTAATACAATTTCAAAGTCTGGAGTGGAATAAGAAATCAAGTCAAAGAAACCAACACAACACAAGCAAACTAAAAAAGAATGAGGACACAACACAGTGCTTCAAGGCCAGAGGGTCATGTGGTAGAACAGGATGAAGGACTGTTCTCAGCAGGCTCCCGCTTCTTAATGGCCATCATTTCATCTCGAGGTTGCTTATGCCCGCAGGCTGTCTTCATTTGGCGGACCACCGACTGTCACAGGTGTCTTTTATGGGCCAAAATGCTCCTCTTATTTTTTGCCTCTTGCCACGACCCAGCTCTGCCACAGTCTTTGATCCGAGTGCTCATTTCTCCAGGCTGTATTTGAGATTTGTGGGAGGTACGGTGTAAGTGAAAGTAACACTGAGAATGTTATACCTGTGTGTTGGCAGCATGCAGAGTGCTTGAAGGTGATTGATGTACGGGTTTATTCATCATGGACGGACCTGGGAAAGCTGCAATGTACATGAATCGCCTAATTTCGTTAAATGTAATGATAAAACGGAGCGGTAAACAAAAGAATTTTACATTGAAACTTAAAAATAAAGTTCTAGTCAATTGTTAATTTGTTGAGGCTAGTCTAGTTATATATTCTTTGAGCACTCTTTGAATGCTTTACTCAATGGATGACTGTAATAAGGCTATCTGTGGTTGTGCGCCCTTGAGCAGAGCGCTGAAGGTCACTAGGCCCTGCATGCGCTCTCATGACATTTATTGCTTGTCTGTCCCTCAAATACAGATGGGGGGAAGCGAGCCATTTGTTATGTTGCTGTAGCTTGGAAATCTCTCAAATCAGAACTGAGGTTGTGTGAGCTGGTTTCACTGAGGGGTTTTTGTTATAGTTTAAAAAGTAAACGAGAATGAGAATCATTTGGAAATTGTTTGTGGTTTTAAATGTAGTTTCTTAAATATCTCGTTTAAATGTGCACATGTTTTTTGATGATTGTGTGTTCCACTTTGGCCCAGGTCAGCCTTGATAACTTGGTTACGGACTATTCGTGCCATAGTTTTATATTTTGGATGTCTTTTGTTGCCCTTATTTTATTTTATTTTTCTAATTTTGTTTCATGTTTTCTCTCTGGTCTCATTCTGCTTTTTGTGATTTTTGTTCTGTGTTTTATATATATTTATAAGAAAAAAAAGGAAAAAAAAAAAACGGTTTGATCTCATCTATGAATAAATAAATATTGCTGTGCATTGCTAGTCTGTCAGCAGAGATGTTTTACAGTTTGGCGTATCATTTACTCCACAGATGGTAAGCAACAGGAGTAGCCACAGGTGCTCTGGGACAGTTTGATGGAATGTCCCAACCCACAACCAAAATCGATTTAATCCCTCCTTCATCCAGATGTAGTCCCTGGTAGAAAAGGTTTCAAGGTCTTATAGACACCGCAAAATCCAATTTCTAAAACGGAGTCCAGACGGCAAACATACCTTTTCTACTTCTCTACCAACCACTAGGACACACTCTTGTAGTCAAGATGAAGGACGTGTGTCTTGCCCAAGGACACAACAACAGAATCCAATGCAGGGATCACTAATTGAAACTTCAACTGAGTAAAAATGATAATGGGTAGGCAGAAGGCACTTTAGAACTAGAAACAATTGACTCAAGAGCGTAATATATAGCCATGCACAAAATGGAGCATGAAATAACCGTACGAAACAAGAATTATGGGCATTGAGTGCCATTTTGTCAAGGACATGATAGACAGAGTAATGCTCAGAGGATTTTTGGTAAGCGTTTGTGAAAAGAAAAGTTTGAAGTGAGGCCAAAAAAAGGGCACACAGTCAGGGGTGACTAGCTGGGTGGGAGAAACAAGATGTGCTGGCCAATAAACACCTCTGCCCTTTGGCCATAACTCACCCCTGGGTTTGTGCTCAGGGCTATGGTTGTGTGGGGGGAGAAGGGAGGGCCAATCAGAGTGGCATACACCATGGTAGGGAAGCGTGCTTTTGCCTTTGATCGTGAGGTGAAAAATGACCAGCTCGCTGCCCAAGCTGCCGCCATGTCTGCTAGACTCCTGCCCCACACAAACACAGTGAATGTTACAAGTCTGCACTGGCACAAGTTTAAACAAGTACTGCATCTTAGCATTGATGGACAAAAACAAGTCAATCGCTTTGTTCAGATGCCCTGCCTTGGGGAAAATCTCATTAGAGCAACCAACTGTTTCACTGTTATACTGGCATACAATCACTGAGCAAACAGTGAGAGTGAGAGTAAGATAAATGTTTTTGTTTGTTTATTTGTTTGTTTACTTATAGGGTTGTTTGGTTGGCTTTGTTTTTGTGAAGTTAGCAGATCAATGTAATTGCAACCTAATGGGCACTTGAGGCTTCGGGATATCAACCATCCAGTAACACCCGATATTGGGTTTTCTAATAGCAAACATTACGACATCTTATTGTAACAACAATTGTAGAATTTTATAATCTGGCTGAAACCCAACATTAAGTTTTGGCAGCCCTGCGAGGTAATACTCCTGTCCTTTGCATAAACCAGCCCTCTATTTGTCCAAGCCATATCAAGTAGATAAATTAGGTATATAGAAATAAATTCTGCTTATTAGTTTCCTTTTTGTGCCAGGGATGCAACAAGAAGTGCATTTGTCATTTAATAGGCAAAATGTTCTACTACAAGGGGAATTACTTATACAAGCATGCAGTTTTCTGAGTCTAATATCACCTGTGGGCTAATAAGTACACGCTCAAAAATGTTTTGTTATTGTTATTGTTGTTGTTTTTTTACTTATGAGAGACTATAGCAATGTTTTGTGTAATACAACATAAAATCAACCATCACCACTAGCAACATAAAGTTCAGAGAAGGGACATCTTTTGAAGTGGAGATGACACAGTTAGCAGGCAGAACATGTATTTATACTTTTACACTGTGAAAACAAGCACCAATCTATAGAAGCATTGGTCGCAAACTCACAAAGGTCCTATGGGGAATAAAATTATTCACCATCACAAAGTTTGTTAGCAGTTTTTGGCTGTGTTTGCGCTGCCCTCTCCAACATGCCTGGAGCTAACTCTGCTGCTCATGCAGACATGGGGCCCAGGGGCTTTCCCGCCTGCTGCTGCTGTGTGGCTTTGATCAGATTTAATGCATACATAGAGAGGGGGCACTACAGTACAGTGGCAAAATCACAGACCAAGACCGATGGGGAGTTTACAACACAACTCCAAAAACATGTTGGAACTCTGTGCAGAATTTAAAGGGCTTCTTTTCAATTCATTTTGCACAGCAGTCACAGCAGTCATGGGTCAATAAAAGACAAGCACATTAACCAACATTCAGAGGAAATATGGATATGGATAGTTGTCACAGACCTTCGTTCTGGGCAAGAAAAAAACAACAACAAAAAAAACTCAAAAAAAACAACAACAACTTTCTAAACCAACAGTGGAAAAAACAAAACAAAAACCTGGTGAAGTGACCAGCAGAGGGAAGCAGAGAGAAGCCTTGTTGTGCTCTTCAGAAACCTCAGCAACTCAACAGAAAGAAAGAAGAAGAAAAAAAAGGCTACATTCGCCATTTTTATGAAAATAAGACATTTTCAATGCAATTACAGCAACATGCCACAGTAGATGGGTGCCATCAGAAGATGTTACAAATTGCAATAATGGTTATCACCTATAACCTGCTGGCCATCTGGAGTCTAAAGCTTTTTGTGGATCATCACTTCACTCATTAAAAAACACTTCTGTTCATGTTTAAGCTGGGCCAAATACTGTAAGGTGTTACTTGAAGCTAAAAGTTTGATGAGAATTGCCCTATTATGGATCTTATGAGATAAGTTGTAAAATATTCAGTAGTTTTACTGCCCATCCTTAAAGGGATTATTTATGTCCTTGGTGTTTATACTCACAGTGAAGAACAGGTCTTCTCATCACATTTCACTGGTTTACAAAGTGCATTCTGGTACAAAAGTGGCCCGGGGATCCAACACAGGCATGTCTTATAAATGTCAGCCGGCCTCTGTCTTTGTTCTCCCCTGGATAGTTTTATTGCGAGAATCACATTAAAGTCATTTTGTGGCAGTGCTGGGCTGGAGAACATGCTGAGAGTGACCTTTTCTCATTGAGCAATTAACATGAATGGGTGCACCTTTAATCAGCTGACATTTTATTATCATTATCGTAATGGTCAGGCGCATGGGAAATGTGGAGTCAGGTGATGAGGAGGATTTGAAAACAGAGCAGCTGCTACGGAATGTATAAAGTGCTATATCCAACACGATTGAAAGATTTAAAGCACTGACTTTTCTGGTTGAAAGTCCGTCATCTGCTGGTCTCCATGGAGATGTTACTGCTTTGAATCTTCCACATTATGGCATTAAACTTTTTATCTTGATGGAGAAAGGAGGATGATGCCACCAGGCCAACTTAAAGGTCCTCTAAAGTCAAAGATGCAATGCACTTCAATGCTTTAGTAGTCTCAACAAATACTTTACATCAATACAGATTTGAGTCTCAATCTTGTGCTAACAAGTTTGCTGCAACGCACAGGTAAGAACTGGCATTCTTTTTCACTGGATAACAAACCAAATCCTGCAGGAAATGGTTAAATACGGAAATAATCAGTTTTATAAAATGTCACAGGTTCAGTCCTGTTTAGCATTCCACAATCACAGTGCTGCTTCGGTCCGGTGTATCATGGGACATCTCCTGCTCCACTCCACATTTGCCCAGTACACTCGGGGACCACGCGGGCCACTCGGAAGGACTGGCTAAAATTGGAACCCATTCATCTCAATCCCCAGCCTGCCACTGCTAATGGATGCTAGCCTGTTTTGGTAAGAGACAAAACAATGAAAGATGGACAGAAATTTCAGACTCCCATTGATGTGGGTGGACACGCATGGAGGAGAGAAAAAACAAACGTGTTCAATCCTTTTGTGCTTTTGAGAGCATTAAAGTGATTTAAATTCTGCTGCAGCTTCTCCTCCTCAGCCTTGAAGGAAAACCTACTTCCCATTGTTCAGCAATCAATTTTAGAGAAACTTATGCAGTCTCTCACGGGCATGTCCTGTCCTCCATGCTAAACATCAAGTGCAAAAAACAGCTCTGCTAAGAAAAGTACAATTAATCCTCCCAAGTTACAGGTGACTCAAAAGAAACAAGAACAACACTTAACCTGAGGATCTACGGCTCATTTTTGGACTTAGACATGTGTTGATTGGACATGTACAATTTAAATATGCCATTATACAAATTTAATCGATTGCTTTGGATCAACTTTAAATAATTACAAGAAAAAAGGTTTTAAATGTTTTCAAATAGAGTCAACATTTCAGTTTTTGCCCAGTGTATTGCCCAAGATTTGTTGAGAAAGTTGATGCTCTGATTAGTATACAATATGTATAAAAACAACACATTATATATTTTTATTGTGCTTACCATGCACAAATGTTGTGAGAGCGTGGTAAGCATACAACAGTGAAATGTTTAGATTTTTGTCCTTTTGGAATAAAAAAAATCACCCTGTTAAATTCCTTGACAGACAAAACTATGTGGTGTGCATTTCTGAACAAATCCATAACTTTCAAACTAAAAGTGCATAATTCATGTCAGTCATGCCTCACCACATTCTTTTGTTTATCTGTTAAAAAAGTAATTCAAATATATTTATCTGCAGAGAATTTACAGCCTTTTTGAAATGTATCTTTTGTATTTACAGAAAGGAGGTCATTATCATGTCTCCCACCTTCGCACTGGAGAAAGTGAAAGACGAGATGTCAGCATAAAACAGACCTTGGAGTGAAAAGAGAAATGGAGTTGTTTATTTTTTGCTTGTACACTGCTGATCGGAGAGCCGCTAATGCAATATTTGATGCAGTGCCGTGGGGAGATGTATTTTTGAGGGAAAGCTTGAAAGAAAAGCATTTGTAAGTAACGTCTTGATCAGCGTCATATTGGGTTGTGATTGTTATTGGGACTGGCACACTCACTGAGACTCGCACCAGGGAGTCGTCGTGGATACGCTGTCTATGACATGGCTGACAAAAGGTTTTGTTTTTATAACAAAAACAAACAGAAAGTATATATAGATGTGAATAATTTGATGTATGTTGTTTTTATGCTGCTGAGATAAATGGATGTGATGTTTCACTGGTTCTATTGTTGTAAAAATATAATATAAATAAACAACTCAACAACAACAACTCAAAAAATAACAGAAATAATCAGAAATTGAACTGTGTTGATTGCAAAAGTACTTAAAAACGAGTGATAGGAAGGTAGGATTCTGCTTCTTAAACCACTACACCACCAACAAGCACCGCCTGTCATGTCTTTCTTAATAAACCTGCCCCACAACACAATCAAGCATGTCCATCACTTTCTTTTGTGCTGTTATTACGATGGGCTGTTAACACATCTATTTGATTTGAATTGTATTACGCCTGAATTCCACATCATGCGTCTCCGCTCCGCTCCGCTGCGCCGCAGACCGCCTCCGATTTAGAGCGCAGACCCTCGCCTACTGGATGCAATTTGTCTCCGCCAGTCCGCGCAGCGCAGGGCTGCGAAGTCCCGAGGAGCGGGACTCGCGGGACCCGCGGGACCCGCGAGAACTCGCGATCAGAAAGCGCTCCAAAAGTATCGGAAAGAAAACAAATGCAGATTAACTGAAAGTCTGTCGTTTGTGCAACTGCAATCACTTTTTCACCGAGTCAACACAGCGCATGAATAGAGCATTAATAAAAGTGACAGCCTAAAACTGTATTTAAGACATTTACAACCATTTACATGTTTCGGGTGGTATTGATTGTAAACATTTGCCTTCTGGGTAACAAAAAGTTTAATGCACGTCATTAGGTCTGAGTTAAAAGTTTTTGTTTTGGAAACCCAGATGTAGTTCGTGTTCTCTTTCCTGTTTGGTGCGATCTAAACTGCGTGGCTTGATCCGGTCGGACTCTGGCGCAGAAGAAAATAGACTTGATCCGCAATTCTGTCGGAGAGCGGCGGAGTGGCGGAGCTGAGGCGCAGACCTGCGCAGCGCTTACGCGGGATGTGGAACGGGCTTCATTCATTCAGATGGCTGCGTAAGTTCTGCGCAGTGCGTGGCGCAGCGGAGCGGAGCGGAGACGCACGATGTGGAATTTGCCTGTTATTTGCATTATACAATTCAAAATAATCTTCCAAAATGAATGCACGTCAATAGCTAACGTGATAATTCAAAATTCAACTTTAATTTACAGTTAAAAACGCCTTGCACATAGACCAGTCTCCCGTGTTTTTTACAGTACTTGAAGGCGCTCTCTTCCGGCTCTCTGGGCGGTTGCTCAAGAGGTTTTCAACGAGCTCATGTAAATGTTCAAGCTGCTGTTCTGACTGTAGCCCATCTGTGGAAAGAACACACTGTCTGTCTGCACTGATACACAAAGAAAAAGTGTTCATATATTATCAGAATCGAATGCTGTCAAAACGTATAATCCGTGTAGCTCAAGCTCTGGAGACGGTCCCCAGGCGCTGCACTGCAATCGCCCTGAGCGTAGGACAAATAGCACAGGATCCATTGATATTATTGCAATGTATTTTCATTTTAAAGAAGACAAATTATGCAAAATCAACTTAAATAGGCTTTGCATCTTTTTACAGCAGACTTTCCTCATCATTAGTGAGTCAAAGTTGTATTTGGATTCATTCCTGCATGTTTGAGTATTCCTGTACTGTCCTACAACTGAGGCTCTAGTGAACAGAAATGTTCCCCTATCCCCGCCCACATTGTTGTACGTAGTTATTTGTACAATTAAGACTCATGTATTTATGTATTTATATTATTGCAATGTATTTTCATTTTAAAGAAGACAAATTATGCAAAATCAACTTAAATTGGCTTTGCATCTTTTTACAGCAGACTTTTCTCATCATTAGTGAGTCAAAGTTGTATTTGGATTCATTCCTGCATGTTTGAGTATTCCTGTACTGTCCTACAACTGAGGCTCTAGTGAAATGTTCCCCTATCCCCGCCCACATTGTTGTACGTAGTTATTTGTACAATTAAGACTCATGTATAGTTCTAAAATGTCACGTAGCCACATTTTCAAAAATAAAAACACGTATATAAAAATCTGCTTCTTGTCTTAAAATGTCACTATGAAGAGGCGGGGCTTATCTGTTCTGCAGTTTAACAGGAAGTCAACGGACCTATTTCTATTATTAAGCTGTTTTAGATCAATACTGTGTTTTACAACAAACAAAATGTAAAATGATCATCTACTAATGTTAACTAAGTGCAAAGCATAATACATTTCCATTTTAAATTTGCAGTAGAAATTAAATCTTGTTATACATTCGTAGATGAGTCAGCTGGATAACCTTCCCACTGTGAGTTTAGTTCTACATACTTACAATAGTTTTTGTACTTCAAAGCCTGATAAATGAGCTCTGCTGACTCAAAGCTACCAACAGCGCAATGTCTATTTGTACGGCAGCGTGTGCTTAAGACTTCCACTAGATTTCCAATTATGTAGAGCTGGCATTTGATCTTCTCATGTTCATTTAAAAAGTGTCAAATAAACTGTTGGTGGCATCTGTGTGATCCAAAGGTCACAGTGTGTATGTTCATATCTTGAGCTACGGCTAGTATTTCAGTGTGTTTAAAGTGATGGAGGAGCTTGTCCTTAATTAAACTTGTAATGCCATTTATCTCGTCTAACATATTCACATTACAGCGGCGACCCAGAGGCCACAAGCAAACATCAGCTAGAAACAGTTCTAATTTTGATTTAGATTTTTTTCACCTTCAAATGCAATATTGTCTGAGGTTCAGTGCTTTTGACAAACTATGTTTCCACTAGACCTGGTCCCTCGACCCGTTCACATGGGAGCATCTTGGGCGACTTCTGTCAGTGGTGGAATGCATTTCTGTGCAGAGGTCTAGGCTTGCAGGAGTCCGCTACGTAACCAGCTGTTTTTTCTTCATAAATGAAATCTAAATAGGAACTGAATTACCCTTTTTTCATGCAGCCAATCTCCCTGATTCACAAAAAGACGTGTCATGTCATGTCCAAAGACATGACTGTGTAGGTTAATTGGAAACTCCCGTAGTGTATGAATGTGAGAGTGAATGCTTGTCTGTCCTTGTCTCTGTCTCTCTGTGTTAGCCCTGCGACGAGTTGGCCACTGTCCAGGGTGTACCCCGCCTAAGGCCCAAAGTCACTGGGATAGGCTTCAGTCACCCGCGACCCTGGGAACGGGAATAAGCGGTAGAAAATGAATGAACATCTCTATATGAAAAACGTTGGTTTGGGTAATTTTGGGTCTTGGTGCAAGTGGTTACTGTCAGTAAACAGGAAACAGCAGATGCTAACACGTGCTAGCTTTAGTTTTATCACAAAATCTAATCAGCATTTGGTGAGGAATGATTGTTTTGTCTGTATATCTGTTTTACGTCGTTTTGTTCTCACCTTAGTTTGCTTTCTCTCTTGTTCTCTCTTGTCCATCATCTTACGATAAAGTGCCCCGCGCCCGAAAGCAAGCCAGCACCATCTGGAAGCTAATACTTCTCACGGTCCCCTTCGGACCCCTCAAACGGGACGGTAGGGTGCAGTGGAAACACCATGGACCGCATCGCTCCATCCAGTTCTGGTCCCATGGAAAAGTCCTCTGAAATTTCTGTACAGGACTGAAAATAACATGATTACTTATCAACGGCAAACAAGTAGATCACAGAATTGAAGGATGGAGGAAAACAAAGTCGGATCAAATGAGGTTTGGGTGACTTGTTAGCGCGGGCGGACGTCACACATGTCTACGCAAAAACAAAAGTTGGCTTGTCAATCTGTCAGTGTCATTACATGTTGAATATTTTCTTTTGTTACGATGCATTGTTTTGCGCCATTGTCCTCTTTCTGGGCAGAGGATTGGGGAAGTATTACAATATTCCGACTCCCACCTCTCGATGGTTCCACATTCATCCTTGTTGGGGGATGATTCATCGCAGCAGTGACAGGAGGAGCGCAATGTGTTACAGCTCCCAGAAGCATCGGAGACTAGAGGTGATATCTGCCATAGCCAAGGATGTTCAGGGCATTATCTGCAGAGTGGAAAGTGAGAAACCAAGAGGAGTTGCACAAAGGAACAGAGGTTTGGGCTGTTATCTTTTAGTTGTAAACACTGGCTGCTTAGTCAAGTTCATACATCATTAAGTTTGCATAAATCTCTGGTGCGATACCCACGCGTCGGCTGTAAGATTAGAATGTGCTGCTAAACTGTTGTTTCACGATTTCTGCAGCAAAAATACACAAGGAGTCTTTTTTTGATGGATGCTGCAGCAGTATGAATGCCCCACTGCTGAATGAATTAGAGATTACATTGACAAATACCAAGTCAAAAAGTTACATTATTCTAAACATTAATACCAAAATAATCTAATTTTTCAGAACCAAAACCTTCTCACTGCTAATCCATCACGAGGGATAAAAGTAGGATTGCAGCCAACACTTATTTTGTAAAAGAATCAATCAGGCTAATAAATATATTTTGTATATATTGTGCTGCCTCTAGTGGTAAAAGTTGTTTCTGTTTTGAGTTAAGGTGTTTTGTATGCTCAGAGCTACCATAGTTTCCACATTGTTCCAGACTGTCTACAGTTCATTCACTTACCAGATTGTTTAAGCCATGTAAACTGTCATTTGGCCCCATGCAAATATCTGTCTGTAAGTATTGTAATGCTAGAAGGTGTTATTTTTCTCTGTTTACATATCTGATGGACTTTAAGTTGTTTTGCATGTGGAATTTGCGCTGTAAAATAAGACGCTATTAGCGTTAGCATGTCTATGGGAATTCCTATGCATATTAGCATCAAGCTAACGGCTAGTCCAACACACGTTTTTATGATGTTTAGTCAAATTTAAGCTAATGTTGTGCATATATTATGGCACATTGAGGTATATTGTGCTGTTTTATGTAGCTGTGTACATTTTATGTTCATTCAAGACATTGTTGTAATATGCATCTATTTTGTATGTTACAGTTTTACAGTCTACGCTTCAGTAAATTACCAAAACAGCAAGAGGCTTCCTGGGTGTTTATTGGAGCAACTGTTCACTATCTGTGAAGCTAGTTTCCAAACACTAGTGGAGGCAGAATATATATATTATCTAATCGTTTTAAGATAAATGTGAAAGGCCCACATTTAACACTTCTGAGGCCATCCTGATGGGAGTATAATATTTCTTTTTTTCATTAAAAACAGTAAATCACAAATTGGCATGTGTTGTTTTGATGTAATTCTGGCATTCTGTCATTAAACCTTTTCACTCAGGAATTATGTAATAGCAATTAATTAAACCCACATCAAAAGCAGCACTAAAGTCCAGAAATAAAAGCTTGTTGAAATGTAGACAGAAAATGGTTGTCAGCAAAGTATTTCTGGATTTGCTCACAGACTATCGTCTCCAATACTTTTCCTAAGTGTGCCAATCCTACTGATGGCTCCATTAAGAGCACTGTTTTTGTGTTTTTTTGGATTTGTAATTATTTTTGACGTTTTCCATTTAGACAGAAAAACCCCACTCCATAAACATCTATTGAATATATGACACAGTGGCTTGACAATTTCAAGAACCAACCATCAATATTATATAGACCAGAGTTATACAAAACAGAATACCAAAGCGAAGGTGTTTAAAAGTAGTTCAAACAGAATAATGCATAATATACAACTTTTAAATGAGGAAATTGATGTAGAGCCATGAACCCTTGCCGTATCTCTTTCTGGTTCAGCGGGGAGCAGAGGTAGAACTGCAGCCTTAGCACAGGCACTCATAGGCGTGTGTTCAGTGCATTGGCTGACTGCAGGAGCTATGAATGATGGCGGCTGTCCGGAGCGGAGATGGATTCCCCGGCTATGTCTTCTCCACAGAGTCATTGTTCAAAAGGCCCAGCTCCCGACAGCTGTCTGTACCTGCCACCGCTGACAGATGCCTCCTGCCAGTCAGAGCGGGCCCAACCACAATCTGCATCAGACAGATCCAATATGAGGAAGACCGCAAGATTCGATCAGGAGGAAGAAGAAACTCTCAGAGATCCGTCACCTTGTGTTAAGTGTGGGGCGTGGCAATGAGATAAAAAAACAAACAAACAAACAAAAAACTTTGAATAATATGTCTGAATTACCTGAAGAAATACAAGTTGAGCACTGGTAAATAAGGTTTTAGCAAAAAAGAGAGAAGAGAGTGAGAGAGAGAGAGTGAGAGAGAGAGAGAAAGTGTGTGTGTGTGTGTGTGTGTGTGTGTGTGTGTGTGAGAGAAAGAGTAGAGTAAACATGTTGAAAGCCCGAGAAACTGGCAGATAATTTACAGTATTTAGAGTATAGTATCCCTCTGTTTTTCTGTTAGTATTGGGAGTTTTCACACATAACAGTACCAAGAACCTAGTCCCTATTTCCCCCCCCAATCCCTCTTGAGTCCCTATTTAGTTTAACTGACAATAAAATTAACAATTAACAACTTCAACTAAGTTAGGAATGCAAAAGTATTTTCCTTAATCCTGCTTCCTTTGAGCTGAACCTGCACATAAAAATAAGATGCACAAAAAGCTCAAACAAACAATGACATTTAAAATAAAACACATTCATTCACAGTCATTTTGGTTGCTTACTAAGTATTAATAATTGTATTTTGGGAGCTACTGTGTCCAAGTTAATTCTCTTCTGTATCAGTTAACTGTCTAAGTTAGACAATCAATGAAACATATTTCCCAATAAAGGCAATAGTAATAATGCATTATACTTACATAGTGCTTTTCTGGACACTTAAAGACGCTTCACATTGCATTATTCATTCACTCCACACTTAAAGGTGGTAAGCTACTAACGTAGCCACAGCTGCCCTGGGGCAGGCTGACAGAAGTGAGGCTCCCATTGTGTGCCATCGGCCCCTCCGACCAACTGTTCACACACACCCCACTCTCATACTATAGGCAATGTGGGTGAAGTGTCTTGCCTAAGGACACAATGATGTTTCCTCCTCCAGCCGCCCCCCTGTGGCATCACGTACTAACCAGGCCCTGACCTGCTTAGCTTCCAAGGCAAGCAGGTATGGCCACATCATTTTAATAAAAAGTACCTGCCCAGAGCAGGAGCTAAAAAAGTCCCCAAGTGTGTACGTGCATCAAATGGGGACATGATTTAGTGTGCACGTAAACATATGCACAGTGGAATTTCACCTAAGATGGCACTTGGCCAAAGCCGTTTATTTCAGGTGATGAAGTCAAAAACAAGTCTCTTACCCAGGAGAAGCTTTTCATTGTGTAATTTCAGTAGCTGATGGGATATTATGGTCCACTAAACAGAGGATCTAATGCAAAGAAATCAGGAATAACGCTCCCTTGGGCATTGTGTGTTTTGCCGTGAGATAACAAAGAGGAAACGTGCTAATGATCGGTCATTAATTCCCCATTACCAACTCTTTGAACTGTCACAGTGCTGGCTCCTCAGAAGGTGAGGCTGCACAGTTACTCGACAGGCAGCTAATACGCTGTCATTCTGTCAGTTTAGTGACAAACCGCACAGAGCGTCCAACGGAGACATGCATTGTGCACTATAGCAACATTATTTACCTTTCCTGAAACAAATCAAGATGTCAAGATGTCTGGCTGGACTAATGACAATTTCCTGGATATTATCGACCACTTTGTATGAGCCAAGGAGGATTATTCCTCTCCATTGTCCCATGTGCTGCAGCAAAGTAATTGTTTGATTTGCAAATCATCTATTGTTGGACAGCAAATATGACAGGTAATTCCACAACCGTTACCAAGCGGCAAACCCTTTTGTGAACAGACCAATCTCACTGACGTCACATTCTTTGTATTTGCTGACAGGCTGGGTGGCAAATAAACAGCAGTTTCTCTCATTTTGAGCTGAGGACACATTGTTAGTCTGATTTTCCTGTGATTTTCAGTCATGGTCCCTCTCTGTCATCTCTAGTAGAAGACAGTCGATCTCGTAGCTGTTGGACTTGCAACTGACTCAGTCACACAGTGTCACACTGTGAAAAGACAGGACTAGACCCCAGTAGCAGTCATTCAAACATGTTTGAATTATAAAGCCGTATTATATATTTGATATATAGTTACATTTTGGTCATGCTCCAGTACAGTTTACTATTTACTGACACAGCAGCACACATGAAGCCCAGCAGCCAATGGAAACAAGAGGAGATAAAACTTTGTCTTATGTCCATCTTTTCAGAAGACAGAGATGCACAAAGACAACAGCGAGGCACATAGTGATATTTCTGCTGAAACATCAAGTGTATAATACAAAAAATACAGACACACGACTTTTACTTTTACAACCAAAGCTGAAGCACATCAAACATAAATCATGGCACAGTGTAATTCCCTCCTCCTCACCCCTGGTGTCTGACGTCCGCCTTGTTTAGACACAGCTTCAAATGACTAGGTTTCTTCTGATTAAATCAACAGGAAATATGTGCAACTTAATTCTTCACCTCTGTTGCCACTTTAAATGTCAATTTGAAAAAAAATCCTGAGAGAGCTAACATCACAGCTAGTGCTGCAACTTTCTGTTTGCGAGATCACGTGACGCTGTTGTTGCATGTGTTTTTTCTCGTAAATGCACAATAGCACTTCACAGACACAGTTTCAGGCGAAAATGTGACCTTTTGCAGTGGAGTGGACGCTGTAGCTGTGACTCTATGCCACCCGCGCACGACAATTACATGCCAGTGATCTAATCAGTGACAATAGGTGAGAATGGTCTACAAGGGTCAAATTCCACATAAATTACACAACAGTTCTGTTTTGACAATAATTAATACCCGATAATGCCTTCATTTTGTTGAATAAAACGGTCAGAAAAAATGTTGCATTTATATTGTCCCTGTATTTTCAACAGTACGTCGCCTACTGATGACGTCACAGTTTTTTTTTTATTATTTATTTATTTTTTGAAATTTCTTCACAAACTGCAACTTCTCAAATGTAAAACTATGATAAATATTTTAAGTGCTAACCACCAAAAAACATGTCATACAGACTTTAAAGGCGAACCATGCACTTACCTACATATATTTATTCAATTACAGGTGTTTTGTTTTTGGTTTTTTGTATGTGAGCAGGATTGCCTCTCCACAGATCTGACTCTCTCTCACCAACTTGTCTTCATGAACGTAGATGAGTTTAATGCCATACTGTGAAACATTCCTCGCAAGGGTTAGTTACATGTAAATTCTAGTCAAAAAAGAAATCCAGGTTAAAAAAAAACACACAAAAAAAAACAGAACTACGCACTAATTTTTATCATACGACATTTAGAGACATCTCGCACTTCCCTCGCAGCGCTCTTATGCTAATAAACAGAATCATTAAGGCATGTCGTGGGGAGCTGGTGGGCGGCTTCCTCTTTCTATTTCGGCACAAACGCACTCTTCCTACGGTTTCTCCCCTAAACGTCGACGTGCAAAGAGAAATTGCCTCTATTAAAAGACAGAGCAATCAAAGGCGCATCACCGCCAGCAAGCATGTCACGTAGGTAATTCAATCTCACAAGCCATGAAGCAATTAATTCACGTCGGCGCAGATACACAAACAGTCTCTCCGGCCTGGTAGGAAGCCTTGGGTCTTGCGGCGACGGCTCGGTGTTTATTGTGCGCCGCGTCGTGTCGCCGTGCCGATGATCCTGGAAGAGCAGGTGTAATTGGGTGTGGAGAAAGAAGGGAGGCCACAAGTACCCGAGCGAAATGAGAGCAGACAGTCTTCTCCTTTCCATTTCCTCCCTGCAGACAACAGGCCTATGGTAATTAGGATAAAATCAGCTTTGACCAGGTTGGGGGACAGTGGCGATGATAAAACAGTGGATTTGTTGCGCTGTCCCAATGGGTTTTGGGGAAAAGAAGACGTTTTGATGACCCCAAATTATAGATACAGTCGGCGTATGAGGGAACGTCTGCTCGAAACAGCCATTCTTGTGTCAGAGCTGCTTTTTCACCCACTGTTCAGCAACTACGAGCAAGCACTGAATTTAGAGTTATATCGTGCAAAATACAGACTCAAAGACATGGAGAAGAATAAAGTGAACGCACGCACCACATGTATCTAGTTATACAAGAATGCTAATGGTTGATGCGGGCTAAATGCTACCAAGATGCTACAGCCGCCTGCTGTATTTTAACATCTAAAGAACAATTTGTTTACTTTTCTGAGGAAACACCAGGTCAACAACGTCTGTGAAGACCTTGTCGTGACTTGATTTGGATTAGTTATGCTTAAATTAGACCTAATTCACCAGGAAATGTATCAAAAGAAAAGTTGTGTTTCTTAAATCGATGGAGAGTTTCCCACATGGTTTCCCCCACGACAGACCACGCCCCCTTGTATGACACGCTGCCAACTGTATCTAGTATTACATAAGACTGCCCTGCCATATTAAAAAAACTTTTACTTTGTGGATGTCAGCCTTTCCCAGGAATATTTCTGTTTTGGAGAGCAGTAACAGTTTCTATATGGCCTTTTTGCAGGAAAAGAAATGAGAAAATTATGATCATTATGCTGTTAGCCGTGTACGATTCTTCAGGCATATAATATTGTTGCCAATTGCAACAAACACAGGTGTACTGCTGGGATGGCAGGGGAAAAAAAAGCAACTTTCTGCAGTCATACCACAATGCAATTCTAGAAATGTTGACTAGAGTATAATAGTAAACAAATCATAATTTTTGAAATGTAAAATTGAGTTAGAGTTTCCATCAGATTTTTAGACAGGGTGAAAACCAACACTGGATTTACATTTAGGACATTTTATACGGTCATTTGTTTAACCCCACAATGAAACGTTTGTGAATTCTAAGTGAATGTAAGTCTTAGTCAGTGGCAGACCTAGGAATTTGGGGGCCCAATGCAAAACAGGCCCCTCCTCATCAAGGGTGATTTTCTAAAACTTTTTCTGTCGTGCCTCTTGAATTGTTCTTGAAAAAAGCTTTTGTTTTTTGTTGTTTTGGTTTTGTTTGTTTTTTAAATGTGTGGTGGCTGGACAAGCACATAAACTATTGTAAAATTCAAATTCATTTGTGCAATAGCTTACATGTTCTAAACATCTTTAAACACAGGCTTTTAAACACAGGCCTTCCACAGAAAAAATATTTCAGAAATTTGCCCATATTGCCTATACAGCAGTGAATTTTAACACGTTTCAACTGATTTAAACATAGTGCTCATTGGAAAGTTTATGTTATTTATTTACTGCTTAGCTTTGTGTGTACTAAATAGTAACATTTGACAATCCCAGACTATTTTGTTGGTCTTTTTCTTGTTTAAAAGTACACTGCACTACTTTACTGTGATATTGAGAGAATATGGAGAGAATATTGAGTCTATGATTCTTGGGAAGGGCATCTTATTAGGCGCCCCTTCAGGTTGGGGGCCCAAGACAATTGTGGCCTGTTGCCTAATGGTAAGTCCGCCACTGGTCACAAATTCACTTAAGAAACTAGTAAATCTCCGAAGTTTAGAAGTGGATACGCCTATGTTTCTCGGGCTTGCACAAAATCAATTTAGCCTGCAGCTGCACACTTGAAAACAACACACTTGAGAGTTTCAGAGCTGGCAAATTCTCAAAATCAATGCCCCATGCAGCAAATCATTAGGCTCATTATTCCTGCCAAAGGGGTATTTCACGTGGAACGCTGTTGAACGTGTTGATGACCGTTGGCTGAGTGAATGCATTAGATCAATATCTCAATGCTCAGAATTATTTCGAAATTTAACTGTTCTCATTATGTGAAGCGGAGAAAAAAGTGTGCTGTGTGGATTAGGCACGAAAATGACAATTGCGGGTTGAGAAAAAGAAATTGTGATCAAGTTTTGAGTGAGCCAAGAGTTGTGCATATGAAACACCTGCAGAAGAGTGGGACTGTCAGGATCCATTAGTGTCTTGGTTAACAAATCCCTCACTGCTATGTCTGGGTTTGAAATGAGGTTTGAAGTAGAATTTGTGGTAAATTTGTGTGAATTGTCTGATATTGTGAAACTACCAGAGGCCAGAAGGGGTGTTTTTGAGGACCAGTTGACTATTGTACCCGTGTAAGTTTACTCTCAATGCTCCATTTATGCCGTTTATCTGGAGAAGAGCAGCGGGTTGCCATGAAGTTTGATGAAAAAAGCGAACGGAAACAGAAATGCAATACAGTCGACACAAAATATACGTCTTTTCATCTTCCTTGGAGTTTATCATGCACAGTTGCACACCATTATTTCTCATTATCTCTCGCAGACGTGATGGACAGGAGGATCTTTGGGAAGGTCAGGTTCGTACTGGGGAACTCTCCTCACCCTCTGCACGGCACTCTGGACAGTCTGAGGAGCTCGTGAGACACTTCACCTGCCAAAAAGATCCACAGAGCAATACAGGAGCTCTTTTCTGCCCACAGTCATCATAATGTACCACTCCCCTCTCTGAATGACCCAGAACTATTTGCACATTTAACTGTATATGTTTACGGTTTGCAGATTCTATTTTATTGTCCCAGAAGCACTTTTATCAGCATTTACACGTGTATTGTGTTTCTTTTGTGTCTTGGATATTTACTGGAGCTTAAACAACTGAATAAAGTCCCTCGAGGATCAATAACGTATTGTGATATATTCTGAGCGAAGTTATTTCACAGTATCAGGAAATTGTGAAGTTAATTTTCAGTAAAAGCATTTGTTCTGAATGAGGGGCAAAATGTCAAAATTACTTGAGTCAACCGTCTTCCCGTAGACATAAACCTGCAGACGGACCTGAAAGTCTTTAATAGATGTCTGAACTGGCTGAAATCGAGTAGCACATTGATTCTGAGTGAAATGCAGATAGTTATTATTATTATTGTCTACTTACCTTTGCTATTTGAAAATGTTTAAAATGTGTGTGTGTGCGTGCATGTGTGTGTGTACTGGAGTGTTCTAAAAAGCCTCTAATGGAAAGATTTTGAAACTTGAAACAAAGCATCTGGTGAGTCCAACTAAATAGTTGTGTCCATTAAACATGTCTTAAAGTTGAAACACATATTTTAATATTCAGTTTATTAATTCATTTGTTTATTAAGTGATATAAGACAATAAAAAATAGAACAAACCAGGATGTCACCTCTATCATTAAACATGGATAAAACATAGATATCTGACGGTTTTAAACACCTTTGATTACATTCCCTTGAGTAGTGCTTCAGAGCACAGTGTAGCCAAGTTGTCATGCTACGTTTTATGGGTCCAACAGCATTCAATTTAAGGCAACAGAATCAATCGTATTAAAACAACTGCTGATACAGACAAGACGTGTGCGGGACATCCTGAACAGCTGAGTGGGTCAAGGTAGAAGCAGTGCGTGGTCGTCCCGTATGATGATCCGTCATACGCCCCAGGCCCGGGTGCAAGAGTAATGAGCCTTTACATTACATTCAGCTGATACGGCGCAAGCTCTATTTTGCACAGTCAAATTGCACTTCGATTTCCAGCTAACAAAGACTCAGCAACATTCTCCTGATCGATATGTGTCAAAACGTCCCCCGCTTCTGATAATGGATCTGACAGCAGTGGCATAAAAGAGGAAGCGCACACAAATCGACAGGCATAAAAACAAGGCGGGTTAGAAAACAGCATGATTTAAAGCCTGAAACGCATCAAATAAACTACAAATATAGCTTATTTACAAAATGGTATTAAGCTTTCACCTCAAAAAAAACAAACATTTCAAAACAGTTTACAGCAAAATGTAAAATAATAATGTTTATAGTAATATTTATAATGTTTTTCTTAATTCTCATAATGTTGATTATTTTGTGTTAATATGAAACATAAAATATACTGGAGAATTTCTTTTAGGAATTGATGATCAGACCACGAGGGGTCCTAACATGTGAAAACAGTCCAGATCAGCAGCACAGAAGATAGCAATGTCAAATTTACTACATCACATGCAGGAAAGTTCAGAGTAAAATATGGGTTGCCGACAGATCAGTTTACACTCACAATTGCTTACTGTTGTGTCTCTGTCTCTGGGCAAAACACTTCAACTGCATTGGAGGCACATGACCTAGTCATGTGCCTGCAACTGGGAAAGGCACCAAATCAAAAAATAAAACACAGAACTGGAAAATATATATGGAATTGGATATTTATATTATCCAACAAAAACAAAATTAAACCCTGACACCCATGTACACCTTTGCAATACAATCTTAAGGCTTCATTCCAACAGACTAGTACATTACTGGTCATTTCTCAAAACAACAAAAAATATTCTGAAGAAATGAAGGTAGAAGTGCACAGAATTTTCCATCATATCTGACATTGGTTGGCTTCACCAAATACTCCACGCCATTGCCTTACTCCAATTCTTGTCCGTAAAGTCTAAACGAACCAATAAGTCTGCGATCCGGCTGTGGAAGTGGAGCTGAGGGAGGAACTGATAAAACATTACCAGCGTGCTAAAATTCCAGAAACTTTAAAATGACTTGAGAACAGAAGATGTAAAGGTCATCTGAATTGAAGAAGTTGAAGAATACAGGATCAGGCAAAGAGAAAGGGGCGGGGTTTGTGTATGGCAAGTCTTGTGCGTCAGTAATGAAATCAAGGGGCATGATCCATGGACCTTCCAGAATCTTTGTCGTCCAGATCGCGAGGGTCCGCTGGGTTGGCTCTCGGCTCGGGCAGCCTGAAATGAACAGAGCAGAAATACAAAAGGAGAGAGAGTTAGTCTTATCAAAAGAGGAGACTTTGAATTTTAATCAACAATCTGAGCCTGCAAAACTTGACAAAACCAACTTTTCATAAGCCTTTCAGACAACTTGATGATGTTGAGATAAAATAAGTAAATAAACTTTAAATAAGTTAAAGTTAAACGCACAACCATTGACATGTTAACGGGCAATAGCTACACTTTTATTATCCTTGGTTAATAAAGCATGAACAAAGACTTAATTCATAACAAGCAAATAGTTTCTTATTCAGGCTTAATAATTATTTAATAAATGAATACCAAAAACATTAACTCCCTATTCCTAACATCTTTAAGATGTTACTAAGCCTGAATTATTCTAAATAAACGTTTTGTTTACTTGAACTAAGTCATTATTTATGGTTTATTTAGGATAATAAAGGTGTAGTTATTATAAAGTGGTAATCATTAAAAGTATGAAATGAATAGGGTGGGACGTCAAAAAAAATGAGCAATGAATTAAAATAATAATGAAAAAGTTGCAATATATTAATAAGAAAAAGACAAAACAATACATTTTAATTCTAATTCTACATGTCTTTATTAAAATTACTGACACAAACATGATTTCAATTGACAAGATATGGTTAAGGATTTGAATACACACATGCATTATTGAAAATATTGAAAACCTCTGTGGGTTATTCAACAAATGAGCGTGTGGAAGATGAAGAAGCTGAATAAAATCAATATTCAAAACAAGGCAAAAGGAAAAAAATTATCAAAACAGCTTCATCAAATTCCTTGTATAAAAAAATAATAGAAAGAAAGGTTGAGGAACTGAAATAAACAGCATGCCAAACAACAGCCTAAAACCACATGACGTGATTAGCCGTAATGCATCGTGGGACGGCGCGCATGTCGTAAATAGTTCAAGATGCTTAATGTGCACTCTGGGCGCGGCCGTGTCTCGCCCCGGACTCCTGCCAGCGTTTGATTGGTGCTCCTTTAATGACATCATCTGGCATTCCGCTGCGGTCTGATGCCACACGAGTCCAGCCTTCACTTCTAATCACCCGCTGACCACAATCCAACGAGACGCTACAAGCCCGAATTTACCCTCCAAAATGCTACGCTACGTTTTGGTGCGACGCCAAAAGTGGAAGAAGCTCTGACGGATTTACAGCAAAATGGTTGGCGATAAAGCACCGCTGAGTATTTCTGAATGATAGATTTTCTTCCCCACAAAAACCTCTGAAAGCACCTCCCGGCCCACACATGCATACTCGTTATATGGGAGTATAATAAAGCTAAGATGTAATCAGCATCAATCAAAGGCCGCCTTAAGTAGAAATCATCCATTCTGTCGCGCACGTATTAGCGCGCTCCGCAGTGACAGAGACAGAGTGGGAGCTAAATTGCGGGGACCTGTAGCAATCAGAACTGCGCCTGATAGATTCAATTTCACAAGTAGACGGTCTACACTCATCATACAGTCTAATTGGACAAAGTCACAAGGGTGATAGAGGACTGCAACTCTCCCCCATAACTTCTCTCTGTGGAACTTTGAACGACCACATATTGCTATATTGCGTAAGCGTTTTTTTGTAGGAAGTTCGGACGCCTGCATTTCGATTCGCATTTTATAACTTAAATGTATATATATATATATGCATGGAAAGAAGTTATTACATGTCGCAGAGAACATTTGGACTATGTGACGAGTAGAAAATGGAGCATGTTCAATTGGCTATCATCAGCACGGTTGTTAGTGCTGCACAATTCGGGAAAAATATCGAATTGTGATTTTTCTAACCATAAGATTGTGATTAGAATCTTCTCAAAGTTCACATTATACATTAGACAAACTCATAAAATGTATTGCATGTATTTCAGAACATGTTTGTACAAATCTAAACGACAGAGTTGGCAGTTTCCAGGCAGAATAAAACTGGATATTTAGTTATTTGTGGAGGAAATTACAGCACGACAAAAATACAGCCATTGCATTTTGCTAAATGCGTCTATAAAAATTGTGATTTCGGTTACTTGTGCTGGGTATTAACAATGTCATATCAATAGACATAAAATATTAGAGTGAAACAAAGTTAAAAATGCAGAACAGTTTTTAATAGATACTAAGAATGTCACAATAGTCAATTTTAGTTTCACTATTATTGTGAGAAGAAACATAACAATTTTGCGATTATTCACGATTGTTGAGTGGCACTTTAACCAAACTGTGAAATCCTTAATTTGCTTTCTTTCTAGCTTTATGAAATCATATTTTCTGAATGAAAAAGTAATGAGATTGTCACATAAGCAGACAGATAAAGAAGTGTGATACACATATTTTTTCAGATATTGAATGGAAAATTTACTCATTGTTGCTGCCTATGATTCTCACAATTATAGTTTTTTAGTTGTTGCAATTACGTTGTGACCCAAAAAATCCCAAAAATAGATTCACCAAACAATCTGGACAACACAGGCACTATTTACTCCAACAAAGAGACTTCTGCCACGGTGAATGAATTAAAGATTTCAAAGGTCATCAAATGAACAAACTGTCTATTTTTTATGCTTTAATGTTTTAAATGTGTTGGGACAGATCATTCAGAGCATAGATATCCCACTCTAAAAAGTAAATGAAAAGTAACTAAAATATAATAAAAGGATAATTAATCGTAACAGGGGACATTTAGGACTTATTTGAAAGTGCAATGCCAGCATGTTACACAATGAGGGCTCTTTAAGGGCTGTAGTTAAATTTAATCAGAATCCTGGCTCTTCACAGTTATGGCATTTAATTTGGGAACTTAAACGTTTCCATCAAAGCCTCCATTTCCTTTGACCTTGAAGTGAGACGGCGGTGATTTATAGTCTTGATTTTACAGCCATCTGTCAGAGAAAGCAGATTTCATTTACTCCCAGTTCCTGGCTCAGCAGCATTGATGTACTGGTAAAGTGGCACCAAGCCCTGCCAAATTACACAGACCTAAATGGAGACTGAAATTCCTAAATGTTACTTATGAGAGCAGAGAGCTATTTGGACTATTTGTGCGTTACACCAGATGCATTTAACAATACGCTCACAGAAATAGACGAGCATTAGGCAACCATGTTTGTACTCATAGGCTCAAATCTAGAACAGTGTAACCTTGAGGACAATTATTGAACATTTAAAATACATATTTGAACGGCTGGATAGGGTACAATCCAGATTTTAGACGTAAAACAGCACAAAGATTAAAAAGGTACAAACAAACTGTTAAAATAGTACCTCAAGGTTTCAGATTTGAAGCACAGAGGACACAATAATGGGTCATTTAGAGGTAAAAACTGAGAAACTACTTAAATACAAGGGTCCATATTTGTGTCCTACATTGGGGGCACAAATGTGGACACCAGCGACAAGCGATTGCGTACTTTTTTTTCTGAGAGTGTATAGTAGGAGCATACACATTGTTATTAAGGACAATTAGGGAGAATATTGTCCAACAGTCACAACCTCTTAAGCAGTTTTCAGTCTTTCGGTTCTTCTAAATCAGAATCCAATGTCAAGGGGAGCCTGGGTAATTAGTTATTTATTACATACATGAGAGGAGTGGTTTAAGATCCACTCCAGAAGAAATGATGAGGTAATTGGTGTATTGAGAAAACTAATCAGTCATAATTGGCAATTATGCAAATGCAAACACAATTTAGTGGAGCAAGATTGCGGTTAAAATTAAATGTGAAAGTGAATCTTGTTAGAAAACAACTGCTGATGTGCTCCAAGTGTGTCAGTGCAAAACTAGACTGAAAATCGCTAAGTTACATTTGACTGATAACCTTTAACATATTCGCTATAAAAGTTAATGATGTATCTTTTCTAGAGGAAAAGATACATACTGCTTTCTCCATGCAGATTATATTGTTTTGCGAAAATGTTCCACGGTATGGTATTAAACGTATCTATCTCCATGGAGACAAGCAGTTGACGCCGCCACCCCCAAGACATATTCAGTAAAATTGACTTTTATGAGTTTTTAACCATGTTATAATGGTGTTCTCTCATCATGTTTGCATGTTGGAGTAATCCTGTGTTCTGCATTTGAGACTTGAATGCTCCAAAAAGTACCTTTTTCCCCTACCGCCTGTCCCCACCCACATACTTCTGATCATTTGAAATATTAATCATCATACACATACACTGAATACTCTACTGTGGCTAACAATCAACAAAATGCAAAATGATGATCAACTGCTATTGTTCGATACTAATTACAATATGTCTTCTTCTCAGAAAAGCATCTTTAAAGGTGCTGTGCCTGATTTTTATTGTTTTGAAACGTGAAAAACAGAAAAGAAAAAAACAGTAAAGTGCTGTAGTCTCATTTTCATCCAAATAGATGCTTTTACAATATATCTGTGCCGGGACAACACAGTTTTTCTTTATTCATTCATTCATTCATTTTCTACCGCTTATTCCCGTTAGGGGACGCGGGTGACTGGAGCCTATCCCAGTGACTTTGGGCCTTAGGCGGGGTACACCCTGGACAGTGGCCAACTCATCGCAGGGCTGACACAGAGACATTGACAGACAACCAGTCACTCTCACATTCATACACTATGGACAATTTAGAGTTCTCAATTAACCTGTACAGTCATGTCTTTGGACGGTGGGAGGAAGCCGGAGAACCCGGAGAGAACCCACGGTAACACGGGGAGGACATGCAGACTCCACCCAGAGAGATCGTGTGATGTTAGGGTGGTTCGGAATTCGAAACCACGATGTTGGGGTGGTCTGGGATTCGAACCCACGATCTCCTTATTGAGAGGCAGAAGCTCTAGCTGCTCTGCCACCATGAGTTTTTCACCGTGAGTCTTTATTACATGCAAAAAATCCGGAATCATGGACTAGTTCTGTTTTTCACGTTTCAAAACAGTAACGTACAGTCCCTTTAATATCCAGGTATATGACGTAAGTATACAACGGGGCTTAAGGTAATCTGAAGAGTCATTTTGTGTAATAACTAACTTAAAAATATATACATAGTAGTCGCCTGCAGTACCAAATGCTTCTATATCCCTAATTTAAAAGTATGTTTTCAATAATGTCTTTGTATAATGCATAAATCTGAGTAACCCTTCATTTGTCCAGGAGGGATTCATCATAGAAAAGGTTTGAGAAGGAGTCATCTGGACACTGTTTTAAGAATAATGCATAAGTGAATGTTTACATTGAGTATCTGCACTTAACGTCTCACAAATGATTAATCTTGCAAAGCTTGGATTTGTGCCCTTGAATGCCATCTGCACCTTATTCAAGCGTCTAGTGTAGTGCTAATAAGAATCTACTGGCCGCTCATTCCTCTTTAACATTATTTTGGCAGGCAGTATGTTATCTTCCCCGTCTTTGCAGTTCGTTGAGGCCTTGGCACGGAAAAGTCACCTGTATTACTAAATGAGAAAAACTGCTATGTGTGGCTGACCCGAGTCTTACACTTTCAATGTTTAAATTAATTCACACCGGCAAACAGCAATGTTTTAAAAATGCACTCATGCACACACCGAGTTTATTGAGTGCCAAAAGAAAAGATAATATAGTACAATGTTTACTCACGGTGCAAATATAGTTACACCAACCTAGATATTAATAATTCAGGGCTAAATTCCTGGCAAAAGTACTATGTGCATTTTACATCCACTAAGCAGCGCTGCACTGATCCACCCCACGTAATCCATTTTGGTTCCATACATTACCTGTCCTCTCGGTCTCCTCCCCACGGCCTGCACTTCTCATTTTAGTAATCAGCTCCACCTGTTCCCACTCACCTTCCTCCCTAATACGATCAGTCATCGCCCCCTGCACGCCCCACCGAGGATTTGCAGACACTGAAGCCTCTTGTTGATCTGGTGAAGTTTGATCACTGCTATGTACTTCTATGCTATGTAAGAAGTACTTCAGGGATGTCAACTTTCTATGGTTCATTGAGATGATTGATCAAAAAATAAAAACTGAGACTGTTTTAGACACAAACCTTTGTTATTTTAGTTCAAGAAAGTTTTTAAAAAGTAAGGTGTAAATTGCCATTTTATTTATTAGGCACCTTTCTGGGCATTAAAAGTTGTAAAAGATATAACATAAACAGTAACATAAACGTTGAAAAGAACAGACATTTAAAAGCATATGGTTAAAAGCAAGAGCGATGTGGTCATAATGAGTAGACTAGTCTGAACTAGGTCTAAATAAATTGATTAAATGCCACTACTGGATGAGTGAAATAATGGTCAACTGATTTAGTAATCGAATAATCCTTAACCGGTCTATATATAGGTTCCAAACCATGCCATGAGCTGAGAACTGAGTTCTATGACCCAAATTGAGCAGCAAATGCATGGATTAGTGTATTTGATGAGAAAACTCGTTTTTGTCCACTTGAGCTTCATGTGGAATTTGCAAAAATCTCTTCATCACGTGACTTTTGCTTTTAAACAACAAATAGATTAATTAAAAGAATAATCGCTGAGCTAATCGATTAGTAAAATGATCGTTGGTTGCAGCCCTAGTCTGAAGTTCCATATTTATGTCATCAAGTTAGTAGTTTGGTGTCAATAATCATGAATAATTGTTACAATGATAATATCTTCTTAAAATAATCAGAACAACTGTAGCATCACCAAAGAGTGCACAACTTTTACCAAGATGACAAACGCAGAAAATAAAGGATTCCACAATAACAAAACACACTTACTTTAAGCAGGAGGAAAGCACAAGACAAACTTACATTGCAGTTAATCCAACTCTTTATTACTTTTGACAGAATGGCCAAACGGAGGAACAAACTGCACAGATACGAGGAAATGAAAGTAAAGCTAGACAGTAATAGGTCCAAACCTGGAATATAACATTATCAGGTTTGATCACTGTGTCCCAATCTTTATAAGAAATAGCTCTTTTTGAGCAGAGGGAGTGTGCCGTCTGAAATACTGACCTTCAAATTAGGTCAAGGGCATTCCTTCCCACGAATTTAACTTTAAACCCCAACTTCGCTTCGCAATCTTATCCCGTCTTCCACTTGTACAGCACCTTTGCATAATTGATAACATTTCTTCACGCTCCACTGGTTTGGACTCACATGTAGCTTCTCCAACTTCACATGTACCTGCTTCTCCTGCAAGACTGTGTTGCTGGGCAGGGAAATTGATTTCCTCTCAAGCCCTGTTGCAGGCAGACCCATATTGGAGCTCATCACTCACCTGTCCATTCACAACTGCCCACCGACCGGCTGGACACCAGTCTGCTGCTAACCGATCCACTGATAATGCACCTCCACCACAAGGAATGGGCCGATATGGATTTTTTTTGGAGCCAATATCAATTAATATATCAATTCCTTGCAAGACCCATAAATCTATTTCAAGTAAAGTCATTTTTCATCAACCACCGATACTGGAACTGATATAGCGCCCATCCCTGTCCACCACAATATTAGACAAACTGCTATCATTATGTGTTAAAAGATTCATTTAATTGTCTAAAAAAGGAGTGTGTAGGAATTGGTATTGGTATTGAGCCGTTTCCTTAGTATCGCTCCAAAATGTGGACATGAATTGAGAAAAAAATTGTACGAAAACCAAATATTTACTGAATAGTCTTTACCATCTTTGAAGCCTCACTTCCAGCGTTCATTGTGTCTGTCATTGTTGTCTGAAACAACAAATTCCCGAATTCACACTTTCCCTTACAACCTGACACATTTACAACCGGGGGCAGAGCCAATTTCATCACGCACTCAACCAGAACAATCCCTCTGTTATTCTTCAAGCTTATATGTATAAAAAATGTAATTACAAACATACTGACATGACACAATGTGAAGCTTCCACCATGGGAGGCAAATGAACTATTTATATTCAGACTCTTTCCGAAGGCTTTGGACACATGGATGTAATAACTTATTTATTCTGCCTGCCGGAAAAAGCCATTACTTTAGAATAAAATGGGATGAAAGCACAGTACAGACAGTTGATCCTAGTAGACCTAAGAAGTGTCAGGGCCCTATAAGTTCTTTGTTCTTTTCCATCATTTCAGTCCATCTTAGCTGGCCTGGAGTATCACTGAAGATCACTACGTCATGTCTGCGTGTGAACAGCAGTCTCATTTATGGAGGCTAAGGCTATTTTCCCGCCCATAATTTATTCATAGGTTTTAATGCAGTGGATGTATTATTGATGATGGATGAACACTGCCCCCTCCCCTTGTTCGGCCTTAGAACTGTCCACTGTGATAGACGGACGCTAACAAAAGATCAGGTGTTCAATAGTTGGATACTAAAAATAAACTATAAATGCAAAATAACGCCCTGACCAAATTACCCAAACAAAACATAAAGCATGTCCGGATTTAACGTCGAAACAGTTGTGGATAATGGCGGGTTTCCACATTGGTCAAAGCACAAATCAGAAGTTTGCAGATTCAATTGCTGCTTCACTTCACTTCACCTGTTTTATCTGCCCACTTTTGTCAGTGATTGAGTGTTTTTGTTGTGAGGAGAGAGCGCAAAATTGTTTCATTTTTGCTTGACTTGATAACACAATGACACTGGGTTTACAACGCTACTTTCCTCAGAGTCAGAAAAAGTTTTATTGCCATTGTCAGTGAACAAAATTCACAAACTAGGAATGTGCTTTCAGCGATATGGCGCAACATAAAACAATGAGTAATACTGGTAGAATATAAACCATGAGAAAATAAAAAGCATGCATAAAGTAAGGTGTGAATAAAAGTAGACTTTGACTGCGTATAAACACAAAATATACAGTACTATGGACAGAATCAAAGCGCAAAACTAGCAGTGCAAGTATTGTTGAAGTGAACTGCGCTAGTAATTCAAACAACATCACTAAAATACAACAGAAAGTCTAGTAAAGTGGGTTTTGAAACACTCCATGTCAACAGCTTTGAACAAAATATGCGTCTGAAAGTGCTTAACCTCTTGTAGCCTAACCCTACATCATCATTAGACAAGACTTGGTTCTTGGTCTTCTCAGTCTATACTTCACACTTACAGTCATGTACAAAAAAGTCTGCCCTTTCAAAGAACCTCCACTGCCAAACCCCAACTCCATTTATCTTTATGATCTGCAGGTTGGCATGCATATACATCTCAGCCTCAAAAGGTCCTATATTATTCTGTATAACTGGTTCTGTGCGCTTTTAACTGTTCGTCAGTACCAGCAGGGGGAGTCCTTGGATTTTCTGCGGAAAACTGAGGCATTTAAAGATTGTGAGCGATCCTTTCTTTATTTTACATATTTACTAGTCATAATTTTCGTAGGTACATACAAGGTGTCCAAAAGTATACTTTAAAACTGAGCTTTAGGTTTCTGCATAATAACCTAAAGAAAAAAACGCATTATTTGTTTTGTTATTGTCCTTTAAACATCTGATTTGGCATCTCATGTTAGTAAGTTAAACTATTAAGTTAAACTAACGTGTTTAATATTTAATAATGTGGGCTTTCAGTAGACAGGCGTTTCTCACGTCAGGACCAGAGTTAGAGTCCCATCTATTGGTTGCAGTGGGAATTACAAAGACAATTTAAACAAAGCTAGCTTGCCCTCACATGGTAATGCAAGCAAGCCATCATAATGAACGTGATTTGGGGGCAGAAACGCTCAGTCTGACGATGATTTATGGACTTAAAAACAGCTCAGAAGATCTCGAAGTTCTACTTATGACGTTACCTAACTGAGAAATTTTAAACCAAGTATTTTTCTGAGGCTCAGAAGGACAGAAATTACATGGGAATTTATCAAGCAAACAGGAATGAAGCTAAATAACTCTCCAAGTATGTTTTTGATGCGGGAACAACAGCTTGCTATGTTAAAAGGTCAAAAAAGGTCAATAGATTTAGCATAATACAGGTCCTTTAAATTGTTAAATAAAGATTGGTGAATTGACCTTAACATGTCCAGTTTCCCAGAAGGCTATAGTGCTAGAATCCTGTGTGTTTGTCTCTGTCCAGGCTGATGGATGGACAACAGTAACACAGTGGAAAGGTGGGGCAAAAGAGCTTTAAAAGAAGTGGAGGAGATAAGTGCTTTGATAAGACTGATAGAAAAGGACAAGGCTCATCTTACTAATGTTCCCTCTGTCCTGGGACAAAAAAAAAGTTTTTCTGCAATAGTCCCAAGAAGCCATCAGTCTTGGCCAAAAAGCGCTGAATGCCCCGGAGGAGGAGAGCGGAGGGGCCGAGCGTGATGTTAGATGCTCCATGACTTCTGTCTCTGTCAGTCTGTTCCCGTTTTGGCCTCTCTCTAAGGGATGTCTTTGCTCTGCCTTACTTTGAATTTCCTGCTCTTGGCTGAAAATGCTGCGGCTCTCGCACAGCTGCATAGTCATCATTTCAGAAAACAAAAAAAAACAAAGGAGAAATGGACGATCATGATTTAAGACATTGCACTGGGATTTCTTTTAATGTTGTAAGCTTGGCTCCCAAGATGAAGTGATGTTAATGTAGCATCCCCGGTTGAAAAGATGGTCTCTCAAACTGATGGTTCACAACCTTTATTGAGTGCCTTATATGTGAACGCACCGTAAGAGCTACAAAATACAAATACAATACAATTAGATCTTACAGTAGTCACATATCTTACCATACTTTTATGAATTACCATAACCTTAATTTATTACATTATGTGTTCAAATAATTTCTATGCATTTTAATAAACTCTTAACCATGAAATGTCCCTTGTCTGTGTTATGAACTAAACCTTTAATCACATGCGCTATCTCTAACATTAACGAATCTAACTGGCGCCATCTATCAAGCAAGAAAATATGTAACATTAGCAAGTGGGGAAACTCCGTGAAATACAACAAGAAATACAGCCTAAACACATTTTTATAACATTAATATGTACCAACCTTGTTCCCTCATCAACCAGGTGCTAAACATTGTTATTAGACACAGTTAAGTTAGCAGTTTACTTTTTCCAATACTTTTTATGCGCACGAGGTGCGAGCTGTTGCCTTCCGATTAGCTAGAACGGCTTCTCTGGTTTACCGCCACCTTGTGGCTGCTAAGCCTTTTCCAAATAAAAGTGTTCACCGTGGTATATGCAATAAATGAATGACATGCCAATATAATAACAAAGAAAGAGCTTTGAGGTCATTTACACTCCCACCAAATCATTAGAGCTTAATGAAAACCAAAATGTACAGCGAAAATGATTTCTAATGAGGTAATGACCTTTAACCAAACCTTAACCAAACCTTTAGTTAAACACATTAGTCCATATACAAACCAAACCTTAAAATATAACTATTACTCAGTCTCTAAGAGCAGTATCAGTTTCTGCACCGGGCTTATCAACCATCGCTTGTTTTCCAGAGCAATGTCCTTTCTCAATCTTCTTTTTCTCCATAACGAATCCTTCACTTTCCGCATAAGTCCATCTTTGTCAGTTTCGCGCCCATTACTCTTGCTAATCTCCATTCATTGGGTAAATCGCCTGCCTTTTTCCATTACAACATCTCCAACTTTCACGCTTTCTCCTTGAGTGTGCCATTTCTGCCTTGTAGCGATATTAGCAAGATATTCTCTTTCCAACGTGACCAAAACTGTTCTGTTAAGTACTGCACCTGCCTCCATCTTTTGCGGCGTACATATCCTCTCTGATGAAGTTACCTGGAGTGTGCAGTGCAACCTTAGACTTCATTGTAAGCAGATGGTTTGGGGTCAATGGTTCTGGGCTGTTAGGTCACTTAGATTGTCCACTGTAAGAGGCCTACTGTTCACAATAGCCATTGCCTCAGAAAGAATGTCCTTAGAGATGCATCATCCATTCTGCCAGATGAAAGTGATGCCGATGAGCGAAGAACGTTTCGAATTGTCCTTATTTGTCTTTCCCATACGCCCTGTATGGCTTGAATGAGGAGTATGCATAATGAAATCACACTGTTTCTCAGCTAAAAATATGGTAAGTCTGTCTGAGTCTACTTGTTTCAAACATTCCTGCAGTTCATTTTAGTCTGATAAAATTGCTTCCTTGATCGCACCTTTATTTCTCTTACTGCTCCTCTTATTGCGATGAAGCAGCGAGTCCGTTGATAAAGGCGTCCGTGGTCAAGTCGCCCAACATTTCTATGTGAACTGCTCTGCAGCAAAGGCATGTGAGAAGAAGTCCATAACGCTTATGCACCTTGCGGGCTTGTTTCGTTAGAAAAGGACCAAAAACAGTCCATTCCACAATACGTGAATGGTGGTGATGGTCTAATCGCTGTGATGGGAGATCAGCCATTTTTTGCTCCTCGGTGCCTCTCCTTAGTTTACTTACATTTACACATTGATGCACGAAGGATGCTACGGCCTTGTTTATGCCAGGAATCCAAAAATCCATGAGATCTGATCTCGTTAATAGTCTGTCCCTTTCCCTGATGTTGCACTTTACCGTGGAAATGAGCTATTAACAGTGGTGGTGACATGCTGATTCTTTGGGATTATGACTGGGTGTTTCAAAGTAGGTTGAGAATGATGCATTTTTCATCCTTCCTCCCACCTTAAGGAGTCCATCATTATCAAGAAAAGCATCAATCAATACAGTTTGCTTTTAAGTAGGAAGTGTCCTTTCATTTCTGAGCATCTTTATCTCTTCTGCATATACATTAGCTTGTAAGTCTTTTATAATAACAAATTGTGCTTTCTCTCTCTTGCACTGTGCTGTGGCCTGTTGATTTGTCTTTCTTTGCTGCTTAATGAGCCGAGCTATGGCTTGAATAGCTTTGTACCATGACGAGAACTTGGTCAGCTTGCCTGATAAGCTTAAGTGTTCTGTTTTGAGTGTGTTCAGTGCTTGTACCTTTTGACCTCTGGATCACCGAGGAAATGTCCTTGTCAACATCTGCAGCAGGAGGTATTACTTTGTCCCATAGAAACTGTGGCCCTTTAAACCAGTCTGACGTGGAGGAGCTCACTTGCACTTGGAACCTCTGGATGCAATGTCTGCCGGGTTTTGATCTGAAGGGACATATCTCCACTGCTGGGGGAGCTGTTGAGCCTTATCTTTGAACTCTGTTAGACACAAAGGTGTGAAAACGACGCGGCTTCGTTATTAATGTACCCCAAAACTACTTTAGAGTCTGTCCAGAAATACTCATCTACCTGGGTCAATCCAAGCTCATCCTTAACATGTTACTTACAGTAATAGAGACAACAGCAGCTGTCAGTTCGAGTCTCGGTATAGTTGTAACCTTAATAGGAGCAACTCTGGTCTTTGCTGTAACTAAAGCACAATGTACATCACAGTTTTTGTTTACATGTCTCAAGTATGAACATTGACCATAACCATATGAGCTTGCATCAGAAAATGATGCAGCTCAGTTCCTTCGATCTGTCCAAAGTCTTGTGGAACATAACAGCGAGGTATTATGATACTCTAAGTTTACCAGATCACCCTTTCCAACTGTCCCATACTGGCCTTAGTTCTGAGGGCAGGATCATCCAACCCGTGCCTTGTTTGCATGTCTCTTGAAGCACTCTTTACCTGTGAGTGCGAACGGGAGACAAATCCTAGTGGGTCAGAAGAGATGCAACTGTGGATAAGATGCCACGCCTTGTGGCAGGTTGATCACTGGGGCGAAAGCTAAATCTGAATGTATCTGAGTCAATGTGCCAGTGTATGCCTAGTGCTCTTTCAAGTTTAGAGTCATTAAAGGCAAGGTCACAGTCTTGCTTCGGCATGGCACGCTCAGATGGAGGGATGCTTTCTAACACTGTTTGGTTGTTACTTACAAACTTGTGCAGTCTGAGGCCACCTGATGCACATAATGTCTGAGCCTCTGTTGCCAGCTGAATGGCTTTTTGACGCTTGCAGTACTTGTTACGCCCGTCACAACATAGAAATCTTTCATGATGAACTGTGATGCAAGGGGAAACAGAGTCTCGCTTTCTTTAGCGAGATGCTTTAAGCCGTAATTGGCACAGCCTGGTGAGGACGTGGCGCCAAAGAGGTGCACGCTCATTCGAACTCTCGTGGCTCAGTGTTCCAGTTGCCATTTTTCCACCATAGAAATCTTAAATAGTCTCTGTCACCTTCATACACATGAAACTGGTGGAACATTTTCTCAATGTCACATAACAATGCAACTTGATGCCTTCTGAATCTGATTAGAACGCCGTTGAGATTGTTCAGCAAGTCTGGACCTGACAGCAAATGATCATTTAGGCTGCTTCCTTTGTACTTGGCTGAGGCGTCAAAGACAACTCTGAGTTTATCTGGTTTTTGGGGATGATATATCCCATGATGGGGAATATACCACCTTTCTCCTTCTTTAGCCTCACTGTGCACTTCTTCTGCATCACCCTTTTTCTATGAGCTCACTCATGAACTTCACATATTGTTCCTTATACTTTGGGTCTTTGACAGTTTACCTTTGAGATTCTCAAGTCGGAGAGTGGCCATGTGTTTGTTGTCAGGTAAGTGTGGTCTCTCTCAAATGGGAGCGCATTTCATAATGTCCAGCCCTTGTTTTTGTAAATACTTTCTTTGAGTGTGTTTAAAAAGAGTATGTCATCCTGTGACACTGACCTTTCCTCCTTGTAATTGTCTTTGAAGTCAGACTCGAGAATCTTGAGAGCATCTGCTGGAGTCACCAGGGGGAGCTCTTTAACTGTGACTCTGTGACATACTGTTGAGTGGCTTAATGTGTCATTTTGTGATACTGCAGGGCCTACAATACTCCAGCCTAATGCTGTGCGAACTGCATAAGGTTCATCCTCTCTGCCTAAGATTACTTGCCTTGGAGCCAGTGCCTTTGAACAATTGTAACCAATTAACAGGCCTACTTCACATTCTAACTGTGGTGGAATCTCATTCACTATAACCTTGAGGTGATTCCATTGTCTTGCTGCTTTCACAGGTAGGAATGTGTGTCAATGGTTCACTGGTATACAGTCTTTAGTGTAATGCAGGAGGAGGAGTTCGATCACTTCAGAGGAGTTGTACCCTCTTACCTTGAGACCAGAAACTCAAGTTGACTCTGCATGACAGCATCTTACCCAACATTGTAGTGAGCTTTAACCTTATTGGAGTGGACTTAGCTTTGACACTGTTTGATACATCTTGATCTATGAACACTGTGTCACTTTGGGTGTCCAAAAGTGCATACACAAGTTGTTCTGCATTTGGATGGTGCTCAGAGGAAACCCAAACTGGCACAATCATTGAAGTGCTTACACAATTTTGGCTGGTTTCGCGCTGAGAGACAGGGTAGTGCAGTCTGCTCTGTGTTGTTCTGACTCGGACTTGTAACGGTTTGTCTTTTGTTATAGTTAAAGTCATGCAGACAAGTGGGGTGTTTTATGGCACATTTCACACACAAGTCTGTGGCGACAGTCCTTTGCACTGTGTCCGGGTTTCAAACAGCCATAACATAGTTTTTTTCTCCTTTATATACTTCCTTCTTTCATCCAGTGATTTGCCTTTAAACTGTGGGCAACTGTGAAGCTTGTGTCCTTCGCCTTGACAAAGCATACATGGCAGTTTTATGTATGTCTTATTGCTTTTGGATTGTCTGTCTCTGTTGCAGTCTGTGTGTGCAGAACATTACATGCTGGCCTTTTCTCCTTTTATGCTTTACTTGAGGTGGTGTCCGTGAGAGCGGAGTGCTTGAAATGAAGTAATCGGGTTGCACACAATATCAGCTTCAGATCACATAAACTGAGCAAAGTCCTTGAAACTTGGAAACTCACCACTGTCCTTCATGAACTGGAGTAGCTTGATCGATTCCAACCCTGCAGCTGCCCAGTCTGGTAGCTTTTGAACAAGTCTTTGGTTCCCTTCTTCACAGTCATTGAGTATATTTAAACCTTTAATGTGGGGCATGGCCTCGTGACAAGTCTGGATGAAATCAGCAAATGCTCTGAACCCTGCAGCCCTTCACTTGTAGCTTAGGCCAGTTTAACAGCCTTTTCTGAACGCCTTGCATAATAAACGATTGTCCATACCTTGGTTGAGACGCTCCTACGCGCCTTTGTATGCGCCACTGTCATTTCTGTAAAACATGCCATCAAGTGTTTTTCTGAGCTGGGCCTCCTACATATTTCCGTAAGTAGTGCAGTTTGTCAGCAGGTGAGATGTTCTTTATCTATGAGTGCAATAAATGAGGCCTTCCACTCAATGAACTGTATTGGGTCACTCAGAATATAGAGGGCTCAGGCATTGGCAGTCTATTCATTGCAATACTGTCTTGCACTGCTTGTGCTAGGTAGAAGACGTTTGCTTGCGGAGGTGTAGTTGACTCTATGTAACCATGAGGCGTTGGAGCAGAAGCCGACACTATGGGGATCTGCTGAACTGATCTGTTTATGTCTACAGAATGAACACTGTTCTCGTTTTTTATTTCTTCATCATACGCCCTTAGTCTGGCTCGAGCAGCCTTTAGTTCCCTTTCCACCTTTAGTCTCTCTAGCTCACGATTCAAAAGATCAACTCCTTTCTCTTGTTTCTCCTCTTCTCTTATCATTTCATACTCTGCTTCCTTAGCTGCACTGGCAGCAGCCTCAGCTCTCTTTGCTGCTACGACTGATTTGGCAGAAGAATGTGATTGGCTGACAGAGGAGTGTCTACTTGAGAGAGTAACCAAGAGCTATAGATGGAATGAGCGTAGTCCTTGTTGAGAAGCTCACGGAGACGCTTTACTTTGTCACTATCATAGTCATCTATGCCTGAGAGTCTTTCATGTGCCACTTTTAATAATGTCTGTTGTGACAGCTTCACAAGCATCTACGAAGTCTCCTTGTGTCAGTAGAGGGATAATGTGATCCCTTTATTTCCGTGGTACAACCTTTATGACACTGTCTCTTTCCTTCTCTAAACTGTCCATAAGTAGACTGATTTGACTGTTTGATATGTCTCCTTTAAGTTGCTCACGTGCTATACGTACTTGTTTTTTCCATTGTTCATATAGATGAAGAAGCCTTTTTTCTTTTCTGTGTGCCTCCTCCTCCTGATACATCTGCATCCTTTCGGTGGGTTTCTGGACGAGTAGAGGGGTGAGGATTATCTTCCTCCCCGACCACGGTCCTCCGTGGTGCTCTGGACTCTCTTCAGATGTTTCCATGTTGAGGATGTGGTGATGCCGTAGACCATCGAATCCCCAGTTGACCTTGATTGGAGCCGCGGGCAATGGGACCGTGCTGAAGCGGCTCTCTGGGACCTTGTGGGTGAAGCTCTTGCTGTAAGCTTCGGGCAAAAGCTCTACTGTAGCATCCCGGTTGAAAAGATGGTCTCTCAAACTGATGGTTCACAACCTTTATTGAGTGCCTTATATGTGAACGCACCGTAAGAGCTACAAAATACAAATACAATACAATTAGATCTTACAGTAGTCACATATCTTACCATACTTTTATGAATTACCATAACCTTAATTTATTACATTATGTGTTCAAATAATTTCTATGCATTTTAATAAACTCTTAACCATGAAATGTCCCTTGTCTGTGTTATGAACTAAACCTTTAATCACATGCGTTTATCTCGAACATTAACGAATCTAACTGGCGCCATCTACTGCAAAAATATGTAACATTAGCAAGTGGGGAAACTCCGTGAAATACAACAAGAAATACAGCCTAAACACATTTTTATAACATTAATATGTACCAACCTTGTTCCCTCATCAACCAGGTGCTAAACATTGTTATTAGACACAGTTAAGTTAGCAGTTTACTTTTTCCAATACTTTTTATGCGCACGAGGTGCGAGCTGTTGCCTTCCGATTAGCTAGAACGTTAACTTCCGGTTTACCGCCACCTTGTGGCTGCTAAGCCTTTTCCAAATAAAAGTGTTCACCGTGGTATATGCAATAAATGAATGACATGCCAATATAATAACAAAGAAAGAGCTTTGAGGTCATTTACAGTTAATATATTGGTTTAACCCAGATGCCCTTCATAACAAAACATTTTCTTTTATCAGAATCGGTGCTCCTTCAGTGCTGAAAGTTGATTAAATGATGATTAAATTAAAAGTCAACTGTTGTAAATGTTAATGTTTTATTCTTCAAAGCGTCAACTAGTTTAGCATTTTTCAACCGTTTTTGAGTCTCGACACACTTTTTTCTTTGAATGTTTAACGTGGCACACCAAATACTAAAACAAATCGCACCCTTTATACAAATGGACCATGTGTGACTAATCCACCTGTCAGTCATGCCAATCTGAATTTGTGGGGGAAAAAAACGTGACAGACCTGAAATCGTTCTGGACTTTCTTGGCAATTGGTAAAAAAAAATGCCATGATGTCTCAGTGTATATACATTTTAATACATTTTACGCTCATATATTAATGTCCAGATATCAATGATCAAAGTCATCCTTAATTATTGCAATATACTATTAATGCGATGAGCAAACCAAGACTCCTGTGATTAGATGACTTCTTGACTCATATCACCCCGTTGCAGCCTGTTAAAATATAATATCACATGAATCATAATCATTTACTGCAGTGGCTCGGGTCTTACGGGTTTAAGGTGTGCGCTTGTGTGAGAAAATATTGAGCGCCGTGAACGAGAGGAGCAGAGAGCAACCTGGAGGCTGCTGATAGGAGGCCGGGTTCTTCTTGATTAAGCAAAGAGCACAAATGAGAATAAGGCTGCGTGTACACTGGGCCGGCTGCAAATCACAGACAGGAGGAAATAACTATTGCCATTTGCATTTCCAAACAGCGGTGATGCCATCTAAGCACACTCCATCACATAAGACGGCACGGGCCATTTCTCAAGCCTGGGGGGCCCGGGAGATTTGGTCTAATGAGAGAGGATTCTTAATGGTTATTGATAGAGCCCACGAGGACAGACTCTTAGCCCTAACTCTCCAGTGGGGCTGTGGCGCTCTTCTCGGCACAACTTAATGAAGTAAAACTTGTCGATTCTGTGGGATGATTTAACACTACAAACAGCTTGTGACGGGAGATGACTGCGATATGGAGAAATAGATTGACTAAAGCTGAGGAATACGGAGGAGGGGAAGGGCATAATGGTGTGGAGAGAGAGGAGGCTACAGTTAGATTTCCATAAATGTAAAGCAAGTTCAGGAGTATAATTGAAAATGCAAATGAGTGCATTTCCATAAACTATTGAGAGGTTATTAAAAGTTTGGGTGTCATGAGAGACTTAGCAGAGGCCTGAAGACAAAAAGATATTACTGCTATGTCAAAAATGAAGGACTGAGTTCTGAAGATCTGTTTTTAAGTTTTTCTTTTAATTGCTTGCTCGGGGGTAATCGGCTCTGTGGTTAGTAATGAATAATTGTATAGTGAAATTTAAGTTTTACATGTGTTTTTGTGCTGAAAACAACCGCACTATGGACATTAGTCACCACATATCTGTTCAGCCTCCATCGTTTCTTTAAACTCTCGTTATTTGAATTTTTCGAAATCTCTATGGCAAAAATGAATGGGTAATTTACTGCCGAAACCTCAATGAACTTTGAAGTGGACGGGAGTGCTGAGCCTCATAACTTGGAATGATGAAATGATACGAGGAGCGGGAGAGACTGTCAAATATGTTAATGACTTAAGTAGGATAAGACCTGTTATATCAGGACTTTCTTTTGGACATTTAATATATACTGTAGCAAAAAGAATATTCCCTTAGCTTTGAGACATTTGTGTATCAAGTGACTCTACTAATACTTAAGTCCATCATAAAAGGTATAGCAGCCATTTCATTTCTAACTACACAGATCAAAAACCTCAAACTATAACTGATCAAACTAGGAAAAAAATGCCCAGAAAGTAATAGATACGGTACTATGAAAACTATATTAATTTGAACAGGTATTGATTCTGGAAAAAAGACTATTTTTTTCTGTTGTGATGCAATACTTTACGGAGCAAACATCAAACATCATCTTGTCAAATGTCTTAAAATACGACAACCACTAAAAACCAACCGCAGCCGCAATTAGTTTCCCACGAAAGGTAAAAAGCTGTATGACCCAGCACAACACATTCCTTGATCTAATTGGCCATTGTCCTAGACGGCAGTACATCGTCTTGCCTGTCTGCCAGCGTGTGCTCTCCCCTGGCAGCACAGATTTATGACCTCCCCTCTCATCTGATGACATGTCCGGGGACGAGTGTGCCTGGAATAGCACCTGCAATCACCTGTCATTACACACACTGGATGGCCTCTGCAAAGCCAAGATCCTGCCAGTGACAATGTGAGATATAGGTGTCTTTTAATGAGGAGAATAGTGGGAATCATAGGCTACGGAGGCGGACACAAGAAAAAAAAGGGTGACAGTAATGGCTAAGGTCTCCAGACAAGGCCATAGATAATATGGGACAGCGCACCAACAGTGGAATAATGGATGGTAATGTAATGCCTATATGCTGCAAAAAAAGAGGAAACAAAAAATCTAATCCTTAGCTCTGTCTCAGTATTTAAATATTAAATAACAAGACTAATAAAATACATTTAGTCATTTTTAATATGCAGGAAATCAAGCATCTGACAACAAATAATTGGCTTCTTAATCAAAGGTGCTGTAACTGATTTTTGCAGTCTTAAAAACGTGAAAAACAGAACAGAAGTCTTGGCAGCAGTCCACAAGCATTGTACACTTACCATGCATTCCAAGCATCCTAATTATTCACTGCCATGAGTTTATAAGTATCTCGGGGTCTTGTTCACGAGTGAGGGAAGGATGGAGCGTGAGATTGACAGGCGGATCGGTGCAGCGTCTGCAGTGATGCGGGCGCTGTATCGGACCGTTGTGGTGAAGAGAGAGCTGAGTCGAAAGACAAAGCTCTCGATTTACCGGTCAATCTACGTTCCTACCCTCACCTATGGTCATGAGCTCTGGGTAATGACCAAAAGGACAAAATCTCGGATACAAGCGGTCGAAGTGAGCTTCCTCCACCGGGTGGCTGGGCACTCCCTTAGAGATAGGGTGAGAAGCTCAGTCACACGGGAGGAGCTCGGAGTAGAGCCGCTGCTCCTCCACGTCGAGAGGAGCCAGCTGAGGTGGCTCGGGCATCTGTTCTGGATGCCTCCTGGACGCCTCCCTCGGGAGGTGTTCTGGGCATGTCCCACCGGGAGGCGGCCCCGGGGTAGACCCAGGACACGCTGGAGGGACTATGTCTCTCAGCTGGCCTGGGAACGCCTCGGGATCCCCCCGGAGGAGCTGGAGGAAGTGTCTGGGGTGAGGGAAGTCTGGGAGTCCCTGCTCAGACTGCTGCCCCCGCGACCCGGCCCCGGATAAGCGGAAGAAGACGAAGACGAAGAGTTTATAAGCACTTTTCACAACGTTACATGCATAACCTTTGTATGGAAAAAGTCTGAGTCTGCGTAGTGTGATGTCATAAGTTTGTTTTTAGTTCCTGTAATTTTCAACAGATTTTTCAACTTTTCTGCGCAAACGGCTACTTGGTTGGTGTAAAACTAGAATTTGTATATACAATAGGTATTAATATACCAAATAAAATCAAAATTAGAAAATTGTTAAAACCTGTCTTATGCATTTGAAGTCTTGCTTAGGCTATTACTAAGGCTAATTAAGGTGTACTTATTATAAAATGATTAAAGTGGTACCTAATATTTCAATGACAAAGCTGGGCAATGGTAAATAGTGCTTGTCATATGCAAGTTCAAATTGTGCTAAAATTACAGAATTATATAAAAAAGAAAGAAAACACAAATCAGTTAAAGAAACAGAAACTTATTATTTGTTTAATAGTTGCTCTTTTTTAATCCTCAATCCAAGCAAAACTTAAATCAAGTCTAAAGCAGTGATTCCCAAACTTTTTTACTTGAAGCCCCTCCTCCGTGAACCGGGAAGCTGTGGCATTACGTGATAAAAATTACTAAGAAGCATTTATTTCACACAACTACACCCCAACTGTGATTTTTGGGTTCTCACGTACAATTTCCAATCATTTGTTTGGAATTTTGACTATTTAATTAGCACAAATTATTACTTTTATGACCTGACTCTGACCAGACAAAGCTCTGGGGACCCACTGAAATCTCAGGTGCCCCCCCTTAGGTTGTCTGAGCTGGGCACTGAGCTAAAGTCATTTATCCTCAATCAGCATGAAACTCTGATCAAGAAGAAAGCAGGCTTTGTAAAGTCAAGTGTCAGGCTGCTGTTTGTCCTCAATCAGAGTGAAACTCTGTTCAAGAAGAAAGCAGGCTTTGTCGAGGTTAAGAGGATCAGTTTAAACTGATCTGAACCTATTTTTTGCCAAATTTTACACTTCACATTTTATTTTTACCGTTTTCACCGTTATTTTTTACCGTTTTCATTGAGTGCACTTGAAGAGTTGTAAGAATAACCTACACCCTTCTGTGATACCTACAACAATGTAGGTGTGGCCAACACGCAAATAAAAACAGACATTTTTCAAAGTATTTAAAGTTACATATATCTGCCCTGGAGTGTCCTATTTTCCAACATTAATATACGTTTTGTGGAAAATGACGAGCTGAATGTAACTTGATTCAACGTAACGTGACTTTTTGATTTGACAAATCAAATTTATGTGAACCTTTGAACCACCTTTATTTTGTTTAATTAATGTTTAAAGAGTCAAAACAAGTTGTTTATTTTGGGTAAATTATGCCATCATGGTAAAGCTAAAAAACGTCCTCCTTCACTGAGAATAAAACACTCACACACGATTCATTTTCACCCACATAGATGCTTTTACAATATATCTCTGCTGTGGCAAAACCGATTTTACTTCATTACTGTTGTGGAATAAATGGAAGTACCCAGAGAGTTGCTTCTAAATGCAGGAGTTAGGGTCAGTATGGGACTCGGACCCGCAGACATGACAATTGTGTGGATTCCAGTCTAGTCTGGGCCAGTCAAGCTATGCTTCCGCTGTAGAGATTAATGTAACTCTGATGACGCAGGCTAACTTTACAAGAGCAAAACTGGCTGTGCTTGACTGACACAGGGGAGAAATGTTATTTTCTCCAACAATTACAGGCGACAAAAACTGTAAACATTCAGGTACAGCCACTTTAAATGTCTTCATGGAAAAAAAAGAAATATATTTCTTGAAGCTTATTTGGCTGCAATTATAAGAATAAAATTGTAAAATATATGTAAAATAAAGTGAAAGTAAGGCTTTGTGATTGCCCACCTAAATTACACATTCGACACTGGCAGAGATAATGAGGGCTATAAAGTAATCAAGAGACTTGATTAGCACTGATGAAGATACGCAATCATTGCAACAACAAGAGGTACTAAAATGTACAACCTAGGTCTTGTAACGGTTCTGCTCTAGCGCCCCAACATGGGCTGAAACCAGGGTTAAGCAAAGCTGGTGGTGTAATGAATGTGAAGCAAGGTGTTTGTTAATTATTTCTCATCAAATACATTTTGCTCTTTACTTTTGTATGGGCTGAATCTTCCCACACTTAACGAGACTGCCCTCAGCTCTTATCTTCAAGTGTTTTTCCGTAACACTCTTACCAAATTATTGCTAAAATGATGCATGCAAAGTGTTTCAGTGCACATCTTCTGGCACTCAGACTTAAGCACTTTGCCCCTTTGTTCTATAGCACTTCACTAATGTCTTATTATTTTAAGGCTTGCATATTTTATTTAACATTTACTTTCAAAGCCATTTGCTGAGACTTACTCATCCAGCACCTTTGATTACTGCATCTTTTATATTATTGTCTCCGTATAAAAGATTTCAGTTTCTAAGAGCAAGGAAGAATGACAACTTGGTGTCACTAAGCTGTCTCTATGTCTTTTGTCTGTTTGTGTCTACAATCAAACTGGTTATTTATAGTATTATTCTAAAAGAAGTCGGTTCTATTCATGAGGGATTTACTTCAAAAACACCACCACTCATTTTCATATTGTGACCATATTCACAGGGTGTGGTCTTTTGCACCTTGGGGTTATTGAAAACACAAGGTTCATTCTTTCTAACATTTGGTTAGAATGTCAAATGAATTGAGCAGCCTAATTCACCAACATCCAGCTAAGAACACCATGTCACTCATTAACGTGGCAGGAGATGTGAAGAGGAGGGAGACAGTAAACATGGATGTCAGCTGGAGTGCACTTCTACTCAATATCGCTGTTTTACAACCTCAACAGCAATTAAAATGTACCAAAACAAATGAACACAGTCAGTGAGTGAATATTTGAGTGACACAACTATTGAAATTATTACACTTAATAATAATTACTGAACGCAAGACTATCTGCCCATACTTTCTCTATATTCCTCAAGACATACGTTCTTTTATCGAATAGTATTGTTTTAATAAGAGATAGTTTGTAAAACGTGAGTGTAATAATATTAAAAGATAAGCAGAATTTCTGTTCGTCCTCCTAACCGATGTGTTCTTCCAGTAGAACATTTTCAGCAAAGAACAAATTTCTCCGTCATGCACGAGGCCCATTGTCTTTAGCAGTGGCGGACCTAGGAATTTGGGGGCCCAAGGCAAAATGAAGTACAGGTCCCTCCTCATCAAGTGTGATTTCCTATAACTTTGCTTTCATTTCTTTCATTTTAACACGTGTTCGAGCTCATTTAAATACATCATATTAATTTGCAATTTTATCATGTTAGATTTTGTTGACTGTTTATCTTAGTTTGAAGACCCCTGCGTCTATAATGATGAGGAAGGGCATTTTATTGGGGGCCCGTTCAGATTGGGGGCCCCAGGCAATTGTGGCCTGTTGCCTAACGGTAGGTCCGCCCCTGGTCTTTAGGTGAGGGCCCGTTGGTTATCTTACTTTTTCCGCAATTGTTTGAGTCATCCTTTATCAAGAGCATGAAATCTTTCTTCGGTTGAGTGCTTTTTTGAGTTTTAAAGTACCAAATTCAATATTTTGCAAATGTGAATTTGTTTGTTTGCATAAAGACTGCAATTGTAAATTTAACCATATTCCAATTTCACTACATACAGTAACAGTATTTGAAGTTGACAATCTTTGGCCACTGTGTCCTTCCATTGGAAAAAGCGGGTACATCCGAGTGCGAGGATGGAGGACAGCATTAGAATTCCTCTGTGGCAGGACGGTGTGTGGGCACAGGTGCAGCTGGACAGGTGGCGGATGAGGGGGATGACTCACGGCTTAGAATTCATTAATGTCTCCAGCCAGTTAAATTGTTCTGATTTGAACAGAGAGAGGCTATAGCACAAGCTACATACAAACACACTATTTTGATGGGTGATACAACATAAAAACAAATATCTCGGTGTGTATGCACATCGAGAACCTACAGGCTTGAGGATAAATAGAAGAACACTGTGAGATGAGAATAATGTCGACGTTCCCTGGGCAGTGCGGTGATATATCCACTCCATTTCTATCCTGCCTGGAACTGCGCCGTGATACCTGCTAAGCTACAGCCGCCGCACATTTGCCCTTTGTATGATTCATTCACTTGATATACAGCTGTCTGAGTTACTGATAGAAAGTGACTGGGGCACACTATGCACTGAAAAATAACAGCCTCTCCAACTTCCAGCTATTTGTTACTTTGGGTTGTCAAGAGGGATTTGAGGCTGGGATTGGTGTGTCTTATTTTGGGCAGTGCCATTTACAATCATGGAAGAAAACAGTGGAGGACAATTTTGAAAATATGTAGTTATTTGATACATTACAACTTGGGATTTGATTTGAAGCGATTTGTATTGCATAACATATAACAACAGCAATATTTGAACTGCAAATCAAATTAGTTTAGTGGATTATTACAACTAATTATGAACTGAAAAATCATAGTACTTTAGTTGGTGTTAGAAAGGTGTGAAGAGGAATATTTCAGTGCAATGACAGTTATGATATGTAAATTGTGATGCTTTATATAAAACCTAATGGAATTCTTTCAGATCTTCATCAGGATTCAGTCAGTGTTGTCATGTTGTTGCTTTTTCTTGCGTGAAAGAAAAATTTCACAGTACCAAACGCTTCTGCAATATATGTACATTATACTGTCTTTTGATAACATGCTCATACACACATTACAATTAAACTGAAGACATTAAAGGTCCCATATTCTGCTATTTTCCCCATTACACAGTCTATTCTAAGGGCTTTGTTGATACATTTTTGCGTTGTGCAATATCCATAACATAACAGTTTCCAAAAAACACCCATTTCTTGGACTGGCCCCCCTCCTTGCAAAAGCAAACGGCTCACTCTGAGATCCGACCCCCCTGAATAGAGAGCGGTCTGCCTCCCCCGCCCAACCCAGGCGCCTCCCCCGCCCAACCCGCGACGAAGCCTAGAGCGGAGATGGTGCGCATGCGCCGTTTGCTCCGGTAAACAGCGATACACAAACACAGGAATAAACCTTTTATCCGTCCTGACGGTGCGTCGTGCTGAGTCCTACGTCCTGGATCTGACCTGGAGTTTGACGTGCTCCAGTACCTCGACGACGGACGTTGCCGTTTGGTAAATAACAAGCTAACTCTTTGATCTGTCGTATCCATCGTGTAATTACTGTGTAGCATTAGCATTAGCTGTTTTTATTCTTGCGGCTGCGCGCTTCCTGGAGGCGTGGCTTAAACACCGCGTCATCCTGGTGAAGCCTCAAAAAATTTTATCAACAAAGCCCTTAGAATAGACTGTGTAAAGGGGAAAATAGCAGAATATGGGACCTTTAAGTTAGTTTGACACACTTCAGTAGTGGAGTAAGGGAATACATTTTACAGTGAGTGCAACTTTGAGACACTCCTGAGAAATGTTGTGTACTTATTTAGGCCTACTTTTGCCCAGGTTTATGACAAGTACACTTGTACATAGCAACTTATAAGCAAGCAGACACGCTTTTGTCAGTTAAAACAATAACTCTATTACAGTTTATGCAGACTTCTTTTACTTTATGGCAAATACAATGGTTAAATATTTACAAAAATATGGAATTTATATTAATTTATCTGCCGTCAAGCGTCTGAGGAAGTTTTATGAAGTCTGGGGACTGCACACACAAATGCTGAACTCAAGAAATGAAAAAGAAAAAAACCTGCTTGTAATACAAAACATGTTCAAAAATGATGGAATAATTGCACCAAAGGGAGACAGTCTGGATCTTTCAGAGTCACTGCTCTATTCATAATGCTCACTGGGACTGAAAAACAATACAACACCCTGTGGTGGCTCCATGCTGCTCCGCGGACTTAATCAGTCGGTGAGGGAAGTGAAGAGACAGGGCGCTTCTACAGGCAATGCATCATGGTAGAGGGACAGTGAGAGGGCTGGGAAGGGGTGTGTGTGTTATGACCCTATGTGGGCGCTTATTCATCAGAGCGAGGCGGAGAAGAAGCAGGCGAATACTACATCTTATCAAGCGCCAAGAATCGCCTCCAGAAGACTCCGTTTAAACTCATGTTCATGTATGCCATTATTTTCAACAGTGAGTCCTTGTGTACGCCAGTCAGCAATACACACATTCAGTGAATATTTCATGCATATTTTATGTTAAGAATTTGCATGACCTTTCTTATGTTACAATGGGTGCAGTCTGGGTACTTTCCACGATTCACATGCTTTGAATCTATTTACCTCACAGTGAGTGTGGTCCCCTCTCCACAGATCCGACCTGTAACTTGGCCTGGTGGTACCTCCGACTTGTGTCCATGGACTTTTATACCATACTCTGAGTAAACTTTGTAAGGCCGATGAAATGTAGGGCTGTTGTCAAATGAAGAAATTCTTGGACTAAATACATGCTCAATGCATCGATTAGTTGACTAAAAGGGGTGAGGCACTGGCAAAAGTTCAAGTATTCATAAACTCAAGAGAATTACGGAAGAAAAAACATGTTACAAAGAAAAGTGCTAGTAAACAGCATATTTAATTGTTAAAAAAAACAAAAGAATAGTAAACTCATGACTTGCTCGCAAAACTCCAGCTCACTCATTCCATTCCATCTTCTTTCTGTTTGTGTAAATTCTTATAATACCAATAAAATAATAAATCAGATAATAAAAATCTTGGGTCAACTAAGGGACTAAAGCCCTTGTGAAATGTATGTTTTTCCCATGGTAATACAATGCTGAACTGAATCAAAGCAGTTGCATAACAGCCTTGAATCTAGATAGAGAAATCTAAAGGCACGTTGTATACATTATTTGCAGTTACGTTATTGGGATTTAAACATGCCCCTGAGTATAGTATTAATTATATTATAGCTAGAGTATTAGTTTCCCAGTGGGGACAATAAAGTCTAAAGTCTACAACACCAAAATGACTTCTTGTCACACAAGCATTTCCTGCGACATACATTGACTTTGGGCTCCAACTACTGTTCGGAGGGGGAAATACATAGATGAGATAAACCAATGCTAGTTTGCCTCTGACATGTTAAAGTTAGAACGCAGTTATAATGATCCTGATTTGCCGACAGAAATGCTCGAATCTAGCGATGATTTATGGACTTGGTGGAGACGGAGATCTTGGCGTCTCACAAATCGAGGAAAGTCAGAATGGAGTTTTTTTGATGCTCATAGGAGAGAAGACTTTCAAAACAGGATTCATCCAACTAGCATGAATGAAGCTAAATGCAACTCCAAATATGATTCTGATGAGGGAACAATGATCAACATGGTTGAAAGCTCAGAAAAGTAATCTTTCATGCTATTGAAATTGTTATTCACAGAATAATCCTGAAAAACACAGTGGCATCCTTCTAATCCATTGTGCATTGTATATTAATTCAAGAAAGAAAAAGGTCCATCTCTCCAGCCAACAATACATGCATTCAACCCACCACTTGATGCATGTATTATCCCGAGACCTTCTCCCACCAGATACGATCCGTGGACAGTGATGCGAAAAGGCCACTGAAGCAGGCATAAAACGGCTTGTTGATGCTCAGCCAAACCGAACAATCACACGGGTCGCTGGGCTCTGCATCAGGTGGAATCTGATAGAAGTTTCTCTGTGTGAACAAATTTTACCTTCACCGCCACAAAGGAACCTGTCATTTATCATACGCAGTAATGAATGCTGAGATACGACTTGGTTCATTTAGCGATTTCTCCGACCACAGAGGCAATTGAGGAATTAATTGCGGAGAACTGGAGCACTCCCAAAAAAAGCATGCAACATAAAAATCTCATTTGTCGCGTTATAAATCTGACACTGACCTGCACATGAAGATGGGTTGGAAGTACAGAGTGCACGTGTGTAGAGTTATATGGGCCAAATAAATCTTGTTTTCATAAAAAGCTGCAGCTGTGATTGAGGGAGTAGTGTGTCTTAAAAGTTTTTATGTGGCCATTAAACTCCTGGTCGCAAATTAAATGGCAATGAGTGGCGTTAGGAAGATACCACAGAGGCATCGGGGGTGAGTTAAAGAAATCACATTAAAGGATCCCAACTGTATAACAAAGACAGATCTTCAGGCTTTAACCCCTCGGTGCTGTCTGTTCTTTCCTCATTCACCACACCAAATTTTACATATTCACCCTGGAGTGGAGCAGACCTAAGAATAGGAAAGCTATGTTTTATTCATGTTACAAATATGTTTCTTGGCGTGGAAATACAAGGCTTAGCTACACAATTGTACTAAGATTTGTTCCTTTTGTACGTAAGCATATGTGCATGGTATTTTGTATATTGGCATAATTTTGTAATGTTTTAGGGATATTCTCAGGCTGATTCATGTCTTCATTTTTAAGTTATGTTCTTGACAAGATATTTTGAGCCTTTTATTTCCCTAAAAGATGAATGAATCAACACATTCCAGTGACATCCCGTGTGGGACTTGTGTATAGCAATACTTAAAACTACAACGTATTGTACATTTTTGCATCCCTAATAGGAGAGTATATTTCATCTATGGAGTTCTTCATACATTTTTGAATACTACGCAGATTACTGAATTTCTTGCCTAGCGTACTTGTAACATATAGAAAATGTATTGGTAAAAATTAATTCAAGTTTTGAGCCAGAGGAAAACTCCTTCTTTTTAAGTGAACTTTCATTGTGAATTATTTTGATGGTTTAAATTTAAATTTCAACACATGACACTGCTTTGAAGTTCGAATCTTAAGCCTCACCAGAGTGTGAGGAAAAACAGTCCGGGGAGATAAAGTTTATTATCTGTCCTTTGGAAAGCACACAGCGTAGCTTAAACAGGTGGTGAATAGTGAGGACCTCTGCTGTCCCCATTTCACTTTGGCTTCAGTTTGGAAGCACAACTTTTGGGACTCGGGCTGTTTTACCCTCTCAGTCTAATACCAGCTCCTCTTTCTCGTTGACCTCAACTGTCCTCTCAGCCATTTCCCTGCATTCCCCAAGATGATTCTCTATTTTTAGCATGGTACACATTCTAATGCAACTTTATAAAGCTAAATCGCACACAGTTTTAAAAAAAACAACAACACCAAATTAGAAACAAGAAGACAACAAGTGCTAATAGAGAACACAAATGCAAAAAGAAAATGTTTGCTGTCAAGAGGAGCTAGAGAACATGAGCAAGTTTGACATTCATCTTGCCTTTGAAAGCACTACATGTTACTTAGATCTAATACTACTAATGCTAGAGAGTCTGCATGTCCTCTCCGTGTTACTGTGAGTTCTCTCCGGGTTCTGCGGCTTCCTCCCAACATCCAAAGACATGCATGTGTTAGGTTATTTGGCAACTCTAAATTGCCCTGAGTGAATGAATGTGAGACTGAATGGTTTGTCTGTCCACGTCTGTCTCTGTGTTAACCTTGCAGCGAGTTTATCACTGTCCAGGGTGTATCCCATCTAAGGCCCAGAGTCACCGGGATAGGCTCCAGTCACCCGCGACTCCTCACGGGAACAAACGGTAGAAAATGAATGACTGAATGAATAAATAAATGCTATACCACAACAACAATGAGCTTAACTGTAAAATTAGTAGAAAAATACTCCTTGTGTAGCCGTCCTAGTCGGACTTTCAATGACATTCCATGTAGAATGCTCTCCCCCCTCTGTCCTCCATTCTGTTTGTCGTCCCCATGGGCTCCATCGATCCAAGTTTACTGGAGGGAGACCTTGGAGTTTGATGTGCAGTCATACGACCTGCTGCCTGCCTCACTCCTACGACCAAAGCAGCATCCTGCAGTCTGACTGATCGGAGCCGTGCCCACACACTTGGCAGGCTGGCATCAGACCCCCTGCTGCCTCTTTCAAACTGCCCCTCTGTAACAGCAGAACGTCGGCGCCACCTTAATCAGCCAACAACCCAGGTGTCCATCTCGGCCTGCGCTTCTAGAATCTCAATTTTTTTTTTGTGGCACCCTTTGGTAATGATGATACTCACTTTTCAATATTTTCTTCAGATTTTAAGCCTGATTTACTACCACAATTCTGTTACTTCCCTTCTCTGTTACAAAAACCTCAAAATCGAAAGGTTCCTAACATGTTGGACATTAATGATTGTCGTGTGATTAACTTTTTGATGAGAGCCAGCTGATAGCACCCGTCACCGGTTGCCTAGTGACTGTAGAAATTGCGGAGGACTTTAACACAGACTTCTGCTAACTTTTTCTTTCATCATCACCACTACAATGTAACGGGCTCCTGACCTCCCGTGAATATATTTCTCTCCTGTGGGCATTTACAAGCAGGATAAATCCACACGCATTTATTTCTTTTTCGCTGTAAATAAGAGTGCATGGAAGCAGCTGACGCCGCCTCATATCCCTTTGTATTGCTCAGTTTGCGCTGTTCTTCATTTGAGTGTGAGACAAATAATCGTTGCAAACTGTTTGTGTCGGCACACACTGTGTCATGTTTTAAAATCACAGAAGATTTAAAATTGTGTGCAGCTGGCTTTACAATGATTGATGTAATTTTGCGCCTCTTGCTCCTCCATCCAACAAACACAAAGTCAGAATAACAGGATGTAAAGACTTGTTTAGCATCTCGGGGTGCATATTCTTTCACAGTGTCACCAGCATGACAAAGATACTGTATTATCTATTTTTGAGGAGAAGAGAAAAGAAGCACGGATTCAATTGATAACTGAATGACTATCAACAAAATAGTGCTGAAATTATTATTTATCAGTAAAGAACTTGAAGTCGATGATGTAAAAGAGCATGATAACAGAAACGGAGCAAAAAAGTAAGGCAGGAGACTAAAACAGACCGAGCCAGGGAACAGAAGGGCCATTAGGCGTAGGCTTCTGTCATATGAAGACTCCCCCCTCCCAGCATCCAGTCCCTGTCATCCAAGTCGTGAGTGTGAAGGACACCCAGACAGACAGGCTACAAAAGCTGGGCTCCAGACTGTCACAACGCTCATCGGGGCTGATAAAAGTCTCCCACGCCTCCGCCATCGCCCGCCTTCTCACTCAGCAGAATGTTAAACACACAGGAATAAAGGGGTCCCCTCAGGGCTGTGCGCAAACATCTCCCTCTGCAGCAAACACACAAAAATATGTGCCAAGACGACTTTCCCAAGTAAACCTGCGGCACCGACTGCCTGGGAGAGCTAGAAGCCAGAACAGAATATTGAGTCAGTCTTTCTACATGTTTAATATCACGAAAGCTAACAAATGGCATGTCTTTTGCTGCTTAATAAATATTTGATCAAAAGTAAGCAGTTGATTCTCTTGGCCCGGACAGCTGTCTGGTGACCCTTTCAAATGTGCAGGCAGTGGAGGCAAGGCAAAATGAAGCTGTCTGTACATTTTTCAATTATTAGATGACATTACATCTAAATTCTAATGGTTTTAAGTCTTTGTGTTGGGAAAAAAAACAACACATTTGAATTTCCAGGGTAGAAATGTCAGCTAGTTTGCTTTTCTATTACAAAGGATGGATAAAATACAAATTTCTAGCCTTAAAATTGTATTTATCTTAAATTTATGGTATGATATCTAATATATATCTAGATAATATGAAAAATGATTGTGGGCTCAACATTTCTGTAAATGTTTGTCCATTAAAACCTATAGATCTGGATTGTTCCTCCCTCAAAAATGCAAAGAGTTCACAATTCACAAAGACATAATGTAAAATACAATACTAAATGTGTTTAAAGGAGCTCACATGTATATGAATCCTTTTACTTTGACAAAACCACCTTGATTTTTAATATTTTGTGAAATTCTGAGTTTAATTCCAGTTCCTCCAGTGAAATCACTTCAATCCGGAATTTAGAATTTTTTTGTTTACAAACTTTTAAAGGGTCTATAGGTCAGTGCTTCCCAACCAGGCATATGGAATACATGAACACTTGCCAGGGATACTTGAATTACTTCAGATTTAAAAGAAAGGTGGCATTGAATGGTATTTTAATATGAAATATTGTTTGTATTACATTTGACATCTTTAATCATGTTTCTATTGGATAATGTTTTAGCATAAACATCCTTAAAACAAGAACATATAATAGTTATAATCGGGAATCTAGGGTGAGATAACATTTGGAAGGTACTTGGGAACCACTGCTATAGGTCTATTCACCTTATTCGGCCCCACCCCGCAGCTACAGATCAGCAATTTCTTTGGCATTTCCAGTTGTGCTGGAAATGGGTTCACTTAAGTGCAGAACGAGGGAAAAGTGTTGCCTCCAAAATATGTTATAAAGTAGAAATAATTGTGTAAAATGTTCAGCGCTCATGTGCAACAGATTGAGGCGGATTGAGAGCGGCTTTCTAGTTTGTGTAGAACTTTTTTGCTGTTGAGATTGGTTCGAATAAGGTGAAGGTGGAAACCTCAAGGCCATATTATTCTGTGCAAAAAATATCTTTAAAAGTATCTAATAGCTACATGATTATGGTAAAATTCAAACTCTTATAAAAAATGACTGCCATGCATCATTCATTTGTCGTACCCTCTGTTCCAACCACCGTCTTTAGCTCAAAATGCAGTCTAGTCTTAAGGGGACTACCTCTATTGACATTTACATTGTGAATTTCTTGTAAAAGGAAAAACCTCCAGCAAACCTTTCATGCACATTTTAGCAAATCCATAAAAGCAATTATATAGGTGACAAGACTTATTTGATGCTTGGGGAAAAAAGAAAAAAATCCTATTTAGACATAGCCTGAAGTGGATAGTCGTAACCATGGCGAGCTCTGCCTCTGCCAAACAAAGAAATACCGCCCTGTAGCTGTGTGGTTCCCGTAGCCCTTCCTGGCTAATAAACTTTTATGCCTACTAATGCATCCAGTAAAGTATCCGCCATAAAGTCTGCCATTACCTGAAGGTGACAGGTGCCTATATGGAATCTTTCAAAAATGTCATTTCTTTATCCATTGTATTTATTCACGCTAAGACGCAGGGATGAACGACAATTCAAATATGACTTTTAAATGAGCGAATGAAACAGGAATCAAATGCTTTTGGAAAACCCAGAGAAAATGTGATCCAAGAGAAACCCCCCAGATATGCCCTGCTGTCAGAAAAGTAATTGCGTTTTTGTTCCCATCGCTCCCTTCAGCGCACAACTGTGGTGGATTAAGGTGATTTGGTAAAGTGCATGCTAAATCTGCCATTAGCATCCCGGCGATAGTTAATTCCCGAGCAGCTCCTACTCGTTCGTCTCTGGCCAATATATAAATCTCAGCGGTGATGGGACTCGTAGCAGTAATGTTGAAATAAACATGCCAACCCCTCTATTTTCATCAGGGGAGTGACGATGGGGCTAAATAGTCCCAGGGAGAAATCAGAGCATGTGGAGATAGTTGGAGAGTGCTGTTAGTGTAATTAAACCTGCAAACTGGATGGCTTGATATGACACTATGCATGTCGGATAGAAAAACTAGATAGAAAAAAAGACATGACTTCAAACAGATTTCTGATCAACATGCAGTGAATGTGTTGTCTACTGTTTAAGTTCAGCCACTGTTAAAGACAGGCTTGGATAAAGAATCTAAACTCCAGCCACTTTTGCTTTGGTATAGCATGAAGAAACAGTAAGAGCCAGAAGTGGGATACATTCAAATATACTAAATAGGTGTTTTCAGTCCAGCTCTGGGCAAAAAGTAGGTAAGATTTGTTTGTGTAGCCACGAGAGGCACAAAACTGTTTTGGAGACATGCAATGCAATGAAACCGAGGAGACACTAGAGGATTTTAAAATCTTCCACAGTATACAATAGGCCAACTGACTTTCTTTGCCTTTAAAAGGTAAAAAAAAGAATCTATGTGGATGAAATCCTGATTGTATAGAGGTCACAGGAAAGGTTAATACACTGGCGGTGGAAGCTGGATGTAAGGAGCCTGTTATAGTCATTCTTGTGATAATGATTAGAGAAAACGTAACACAAACTTCCGTGTTAGTGTTCTAAAACCATTTTTACGGTTTATGGGCCGTGGGCAGGCGACAGTCCTCTGACATGGTCTGGCTGCTTTGATTAGCTGTTGCCAAAGTTGATCGTGAGAGTAAATTGTAAATATCAAATATGTTGGATGCTGATGATTTGAGGTTTTGGAGCCTCATAAACAGGCCTCATAAACAGTCTTCCACAAACCACAATTAACCAATCACAAGGAGAAGAATATCAAGATTAAAATTGGGTTTATGATCCTCTGGAATATAAATGGTTTACTGTGGTTGTAGAAGGGGCACACTAGATAGCGGTCTTTAAGACTTTACTGGATGGCATTAGAACAAAAGTATGTTTCCACTGGACCACCGCTGGAGAAAGTCTTAGTATTTTCTGCTCTCTACCTCCATGTTGTGACTTAAAGCTCCTGTGTCTGGCTATGCACGTCCACTGCCATAGCATATTCCTCTGGTGTGCTGTGTTTGTATGTTGACACTTCATACCTCGGGCCGTAGGTTTGATAAGGCACTGATTCATTGCCCCTCGGATCAAGCTGCCACTATCGCTCTCCTGCATCTCCCGTGAGCCGAAATCAAACCTGTAATTCCACCCTGCAGCTAACACACCAGGATGTGCACATAAAAGTGAGCATGCTGCGCTAACGGGGACACATAGGGGAGAAATCAGTGACGTGTGAATAAAAGGCCTTCTTGTCTAGGTGCTAATTAGAGTCTAGTAGTTGGGGGCTTTTTAAAATGAATTATGAATGCTTGCACACATTGTCAGATATTATGGTACTCCAACATGCATTGGGAAGAGTGTTGTGTGCATGATAAGGGAAGAAGGAAAAAGTATTTGTTCTGTATACTGGAGACAAGTTGACTTTTATGTACCGTATAAGAGTTTGTTGTAACAGTCTGTTGCATGTTTCCACGTTAAGGACAACAAATAACTTGTGAGCGACGCAATTCCTAGCATGTCTGATGTCGCTTATCCATCTTTACTGAAAGTGACCATGTATGTTGCCATTTTTATTAGCAATTATAGCAGCAAATTTTAGGTGCTGGTGATGCAAACCCTGTTCTTAGAAAGGGTTGTTATTTTGTAATATTTGGTGGGATGTGAGATGCTACATTACAATATTATTACCTTACCTAGTGCTCATTTAAGATGGTTTATAACAGCAAATCTGCTTTTGTGTGAACTATGAATATTATAAATATCTTGATGTTTCAGACATGAAACAAAACATGACACAAGTAGCCAGAGCTGTAATTGCCTTGTCCAGTAATTGTTCACTTCGTCCACATAAAAGACAGGCGAACAATGACCCCATTCTGGCTACAGTGTACAACATGTCAACACGGGCTACATGACTGTTCATATTCACAGAACATGTGTTAGTTGCGTTGACATTTTCAGATAATTACATTGTCACTGGTAAATGTTCCCATTGAGTCACAAAGAGAGCGGCACGGAGTGAGAGAAGCAAAGAAATTCACCAAACATCTTAATCAAACTGACAACAAACACTGTGCACCCAACCCAATCTCCCACAAACTCTCTGACATTTCTGCAAAACCCAGATATGAGCTCGATGTAAATCACTGGCATTTAAAACACACCCAAACACAACATTTTGTCTTGGAGTGCAAGATCTGTGCTGGATTATTTGCCATTTTTAATATTCATAAGTGCAAGAAAGTAGAGGATTTTAACATTTTTGGAAGGCAGAAAAATATACAGTGTTAGTATCATAGATCTCGGAAGTGGAACAGGTTAAAACACCCAGCTTGAATGCAAAATATCTACACCTTTCACGCCACACTAACACTGCCACCCATCACGTGTGGATGACACTTTTACTATTACCGTTTCATCTATTAATATTGATATTGCATTGGAGCCTTTTACACCTGATATGTCCTGAATGTGCCACTACACATGGAGGGTGCTTTACAGCCTAGACAGCCTGTGGCAACTGAGTGAGCGACCATAAAATATTCCAGTGTGATTTATACCCCAACCGGATGTAGAAGGTCATTTCATCAGCGCTACAGCAGCAGAGCTGTATCCCGACAGATGTGCTTTGATATTCCATGGCAATGACAGGACACCTGCACCTTCCATGCAATAATCCGGTTCCAGTCTTTCACGGCGCTCATTTTAATGTCCCGTTACCCTTCTGGAATAATCACATGCACACCTTCAGGACTCCAAACCAAGAAGATGGAAGCTTGTAATTACTGCATTCAAATGTCACGTTATTTTCGCTGCTAAGTCTAATCCACAGAGATAGCACTGGCAATAGAGGTTTTAGACGAATCAAACAGAAAGTTACATATCTGCAGCTGCACAGTGCATTTTAAATTCGAGGAAGATGTGATGTGCAGGGCTGTACGATTTGGGAAATGTGTGAGAAAAGTTATGTTTGAATAATTTAATTTAGTTAAAATTCACATTTTAAATATGTTCAGGACAACTGACAAAATACTAAAACAGGCCTGGCAAAATTAATAAAAGAATGTAAAAATCTAAAATACACCACATTTTTATGCAGAAAAAGACAGAATATTTTGTTGTTTGTGGATGAAATTGTTACTTTAAACAATTGCTGCCTTTGCGATTCGCTAATTAAGTCCATTCAAAATTGTGATTTTTATCCAGTTACGGTAATCTTGAAACCCTAATGTTTAATCTTACAAAACATTGAATAAAAATGTTTAAACACTTAAACACTATGCAGCTGATGCTAAAAATGTCTACCCTGTTTTATAGACGTTATAGTGATCACTTTTATGTGATGTAAATGGACTAGATAATTTGTGAAGCTGATCTCAATGGAGCTGTTTATACCTCCTCTTATCTTGTATGGCTACTTCAAAACTAACTTTTTAGCTTATTTCTATTTAACCTTGGATACCTTGGGGCATAGCAGTGCCCAAGGAACATTAGAAAGTCCAAACACAGAGACTGTTGCTGATATGACAATGAAAGAGAAATAATAAGCTACGAAAATATGATTTTACTGAGATGCTTTCAGTTGTATGCACAGACTTTGACGGTTTGGTCATTACAGGTGATTTCAATGTTCACGTGGATAATGTTTGCGACAGAAACGCTAAAGAGCTTGATGCTGTCCTTGAAACCTTTGGTCTTACTCAGCATGTGAGTAAGACTCACAGCAGAGGACACACTCTGGACCTGCTAATTACTAAAGGGGTTAATATTTCAAACGTCAGTGTGGTCGATGTGGCATTGTCTGATCATTTCTGTGTTTTCTTTGACCTGTCTGTTATTCCCAAATCACCGACTGGTCCTGCAGTTGTTCGGAGGAGACACATAAATGACAGCACAAGTGCACTCTTCATTGAAATGATAAACTTTGAAAATCCTTCATGTTCAAATGTTGATGACTTTTTAAATTCTGTTACATCTAATATCTTGAATGTTCTGGACACCATTGCTCCTATGAAGGTTAAAATGGTTAAAAATAAGCAGAAGGCGCCATGGAGGAATAATGAGACAGTCAGGGCACAGAAAAGGGAGTGCCGCAGGGCTGAGCGAAAATGGCGCAAGTCAAAGCTCCAGATTCATAAAGAGATTTATAGAGAAAGGTTGTACATGTACAACCTCATTTTATGTAAAACAAGAGAAGGATTTTTTTCTGAAATAATTGGAAATTGCAGTAATAACTCGCATGCTCTGTTTGCAACAGTAAACAGACTAACAAACCCTCCAATTCTGCTGCCATTAGAACTAATTTCCACAGCTAAGTGCAATGAGTTTGCAGTATTCTTTAATGACAAGGTTCAGTTCTTCTACATGCTGCCTCGATGTGTTACCCACCAGATTTCTAAAGTCTGTTCTGAGCACTTTGTTAACACCACTCACTCACATAGTTAACATGTCGCTTCAATCTGGAACATTCCCAAGGGCCTTGAAAACTGCGGTCATTAAGCCTCTCCTAAAGAAGAGCAGTCTTGATGCCTCAGAACTGAAAAATTATCGGCCCATCTCAAATCTGCCATTTTTAGGCAAAGTCCTCGAAAAGGTTGTTTACCAACAGCTCACTGACTTCCTCTTAATAAACAACTCCTTTGATGTTTTCCAGTCAGGTTTTAGACCTCATCACAGCACTGAGACTGCTCTTATCAAGGTGACAAATGACATCCGCCTGAACACTGACGCGGGCAAAGCCTCAGTCTTAATTCTGTTAGATCTGAGCGCTGCTTTTGACACTGTCGATCATAGGATCCTCCTACAGAGACTAGAGGACTGGGTGGGCATCACTGGCACCGCCCTAAATTGGTTGAAGTCCTACCTTGAGGACAGAGAGTACTTTGTTGAGATTGGTAACTGTGTCTCAGACCACGTGAGCTTGACCTGTGGGGTGCCCCAAGGGTCAATCCTGGGACCCCTTCTGTTCAACCTCTATATGCTGCCCTTAGGTCAGTTAATACTCAGCACAAATGTGTCTTATCACAACTACGCAGATGACACTCAGATCTATGTCTCACTGACGGCAGGTGAATATGGACCAGTGGATTCACTCTGTCATTGCATCCAACAGATCAGCTTGTGGATGCAAAACAATTTTCTTCAGCTAAACTCAGACAAGACTGAAATCATCGTCTTTGGGCCGCAGAAACAGAGAGAAAGTGTCAGCAGTCACCTCCAGTCTCTCGCTCTAAAACCGACAAATCAAGTAAGAAATCTGGGGGTAATAATGGACTCAGACCTGAACTTTAACTGCCACATCAAATTAATAACATCAACAGCCTTTTACCACCTAAAAAACATTGCCAAAATTAAAGGTATAGTGTCTAAACCAGACTTGGAGAGACTTATCCATGCATTTGTCTCCAGTAGGTTAGACTACTGCAACGGCCTGTTCACTGGCCTCTCCAAACGAGCTGTAAAACAGCTGCAGTATATCCAGAACGCTGCTGCTCGGGTCCTGACAAGAACCAGGAAGTACGATCACATTAGTCCTGTGCTCAGGTCTCTGCACTGGCTTCCTGTGGCTCAGAGAATTGACTTTAAAGCAGCTCTGCTTGTGTTCAAGTCTCTCCACGGCCAAGCACCAAAGTACATCTCTGACATGTTAGTGCCATATGAACCATCTCGCACTCTGAGGACCTCAGGGACCGGCCTCCTGCAGGTGCCTAGAGTCAGGACTAAACATGGGGAATCAGCATTTCAGTTTTTTGCAGCTAAAATCTGGAACAGTCTCCCTGAAGATGTGAGACAGGCCTCCACTCTGACAATGTTTAAATCCAGGCTAAAAACAGTTCTCTTTAGACGTGCATACAACTGAAAGATCTATCTGCACTCTTCTCTTTTAAAGCGCTTTATTTTAAAATGATTTTAAAATGATTCTGTGTGTCTTTTTGTGTTTTTGTGATTTTAATGCAATTTTTCCTGTTTATGTAAAGCACTTTAAATTGCCCTGTGTACGAATTGTGCTCTACAAATAAACTTGCCTTGCCTTGCCTTGCCTAAAATACCCTAAATCCAATTTCAATGGATGCATTGAATTGAATTGAATATAAACATATTTTACAAACACTGCTACAGACACATGCTCAGTACATTCAGTACTTCAAATGTTCATAAAATAAGTCTAGGAGATTTATAGCTTGCATGAAACATAACTCCCATCCACCACTGGTTTCTTTTACTAGCATTTACTTTGAAGTGCAGTTACACTCCTGGAATAATCACATGCTCACACGTACAAATCCCACGCTGACACCGTGAATATCCTTTTTTTTTGCACTGATGGAAGCATGTAATTAACACATCTGAATCCATGTTATTCTAATTTCTTTGCTCAATCCATAGAGATATCACTGCCAAGATGATTCTTTGATATGGCTGCTAGAAATGTCGAAATAATTTGCAGAGAAGAAATTAACAAGACAAGCGAAGGGGGAAAAGATTGTACGCGGGAAAGATCCTGTTTGGTATTCACAGTAAACTTGATCATAACATATCAACGCTTTTTACGAAGCCCCATAAATGTGACATGTTCCACCTCAATTTACTGGCACAATAAAAGGATGCTATGGTAAGTGCAGTTTCCTGAATGACAGAATACCAACTGCAATGCTGTATGTATAAGATAGCACAAGGTTATCTAGAAGGTTATTTATAAAGCTGATAGAACAAAATACACAGATGAAATACATCTCTGGGTGATGTTAGACTTCTCTTGTGTATGTAGAAGGTTTTTTGAATAATGATTTGCTGCATTTTCTCCCATTTTTCATGCTGTTCTCTCTCGTAACACCACTGGTAATTTTTACCTCCGGAATCTCCCTTGAATGGCTTCAGTTGTATTACATTCTAACATCCTAGACAAGATATTATCACCTGTGGCTATGGTCAGACGAAAAGCAATGTTCAAGATGCAATGTTCACACGCCTTTAGGCTTTTTGTCCCAGAATAGTTTTGTCATTCGTACATCTCACCTTTTCCTGCGCAGTGGTAACAAGATGTGAAGGTGTGAACTTGTCAAAACAGGAGGAAGTGGCATCAAGGTGAGACAATGCACAGTATTAAAAGAAAATAGGGCAGAACATTAATCCTCAAATCCATCATCAGCTCTCCAGTTTAATTTCAACTAGCCCTTTCTGATGTTAGTTGCTGGAAGTGCCGTTAGCTAAACTAAAATAGCTTGTAACGTGTAAATTAGATCTGGGTCATGTGTAAAAGATTGAAATGGATTTCAACACCCCCCGAGTATATGCTTAAAACTCTGAAATTGCTGTTTCAACTGCCTTTTTCAATCTTGAAGGCAAAGTTCAACAAATATGAATCTTTAAAAGGGCCCCATGGTGCTCCTTGTTAAATTGTTAAATCCCCCTTTCTTACCAGCTTTTCAACATTAGCTGCATTGAGCGACAGTCATTCTTGGAAAGAACGTCCCTTCTGACACTGATCTCTGGTAGAAAAAAGCGCTTTAGCATAGGCCAGCAGTACAATGAAAATGCCAGCCCAGCACACACAAACACCTTAGCACACGCAGAAGAAAAGCAGCAGGGGAAATGCTTGGAGAGGTCTATACTGTACAGTGGAGAGATGTATTTTACACACATGGATTAACAATCCATTATTCATGCACTGCTCAGGGCTCAGGGCATCAACACAACAGCAATAACCCGATGCCTATATGGAGCCAGATACATTGCAGACACTTAACGCCCGACTCTTCCCTCTCGTCGACGTCTACACACTGCTCTCTTGTCTCTTATCCATCTAAATCGATATTAAAAGTACCAGTCAAAGCCGTATAGACTGTGGACTGTTGGAAACTACACCATCCACTGAATCTCTCAATGCATTCGATTCATACAAATGAAATCCCTGGGAGCAGTCAAATCCAATATCAGAAGAAATGGCTTTGGAAAATACATTCATACCTGTCTCATCTTCAAAATACTGCCTGTCTGAGTGATTGTGCTGCATCAAGTGTAAAGGGACAGCGTTTATGTTTCTTTCAAAATATATAACATAATAACACCTAATGCTATATAAAATTCTAATGCTATTTTGTCCACATTTTACATGTTTTAAAAGTAAAGGGATCATGGAATATATACTTTTTAACTACGGTAAATACAATTTGATGTCATTATACATAAAACCAAATTATTAGTGACAAAACGTGATAAAGAAAATCTGGACGTGGGCTTTTTCCAGTGTTTACTTCAACTGTCCAAAAACTTTTTGAACATGAATACTAAAGATATGTGCATGTTATAAATAATGGCCGTAAGAACACTAAGAAACGTTGCAAGTTAGTTAATTATAAGGCAATTTAAAAAAAATCTGTGCATATGTTGGCATTTTATGGCAGTCCCGCTCTGTCGTTTTATAGCTGTGATATATAAAATAAGTAATTAAAGAATATTTTTTCTTAATTTATCTCATTACCTATAACGTGAGCTATGATCAGACATGCAGCTTCCATTTCCTACCTTCACCTTTAGGATTCGTTTGAAAATATAATTAATGCTAAATAAAGGTCAGCCAATTTTTTTATGAACAAATCACCTCATTTGGATGCTGGAGAACATGCAATAGAAACAAATAACTGCCATTAGTCAAAGAACGGGCTTAGAGAAGAGGGCACACACAAATGAATGTCATCTTAAAAAACTGAAGGAACATTGTTCATGTGGAATGAATTATGCATGCTCCCAGTCTCTTATCATCTAAATGCATGTCTCTCTATTTGTCAGTGGGGTTTGTGGGTGTGCAGCGGATTCATTTGGGAACTCAATTCTGGCTCTGCAATGGTGGCGGCCGAGGGACAGTCACAGAAGACAAACTAAAGACCAAAGAGTCAGCAGGTTTGGACAAATACACACAGGGAAACAGATAAAGACGCAATAGGTTGAAATTTTTTGAATTATTTAGCGAGGCCATGTCGGAATACACATGTGAGCGTGCACAGAGGAGCGTGGGCCTGAAGTCTTCTGGTGGTGGGAAGCAGTGTGAATATTTCATTGGAGGAAATTCACTTCTCTGGTCTGTCCTGTCGTGTCCTCTGGCCATGTCCCCCCCGACACCTCCACTCACTTCATCCGGCTCATCTCCCTCTCCCGGTGAAGAACACAAATCAATAAGCAGACTTTTATATCTGTTTTTGGTCTGAATAATGGAACAGGAAGTTATATCTGCATTGTAGCTATTAAGTTATATGTCAGGTCAAGAAATGAATGAATGCTTGTGACAAGAATGGACTGAGAGTTTAAGAAGAATTCAAAGGAGATGCCTTGTTTAAGTGTAGGCACATTTGTGTTACCAAAAAAGCTATGAGGCACATACAGCAGTGTACGAGACAAATTCGATCACTACCAATCATGCCATTTCTTTGTCTTTGTCTCGCCACAAAATAGATGCCTTATATAGCATCCACCACCAGGCTAACATATTGTTAAATTCTTCTAGCTCAGCTCTGTTTAATGCAGCTTCACGCAAACACCGTAGCCCACCCTCTATTTCTATTTTCAACCCTCATCATCGCCTGACAAGCTTTGCCTCGAAAGTTCCATGGTATGGCATTCAACTGTTACACTGTAAAGCATTAAATGATCTATCTCCAAGGGGAGAAAAGTAGGCAAATCAAGTTGGAAATCTGGAGTTGATAATGGACTCAGACTTGAACTTTAACAGCCACATCAAATCAATAACATCAACAGCCTTTTGCCATCTAACAAATATTGCCAAAATCAAAGGTATAGTGTCTAAACCAGACTTGGTGAGACTTAACCATGCATTTGTCTCCAGTAGATTAGACTACTGTAACGGTCTCCTCACTGGCCTCTCCAAACGAGCTGTAAAACAGCTGCAGTACATCCAGAACGCTGCTGCTCGGATCCTGACTAGAACCAGCAAGTACGATCACATTAGTCTTGTGCTCAGGTCTCTGCACTGGCTTCAGGCTCAGAGAATAGACTTTAAAGCAGCTCTGCTTGTGTTCAAGTCTCTCCACGGCCAAGCACCAAAGTACATCTCTGACATGTTAGAGCCATATGAACCATCTCACACTCTGAGAACCTCAGGGACCGGCCTCCTGTTGATGCCCAAAGTCAGGACTAATTATGGGGAATAAGCATTTCAGTTTTATGCAGTTAAAATCTGGAACAGTCTTCTGAAGACGTAAGACAGGCCTCCACTCTGAAAATGTTCAAATCCAGACTTAAAACAGTTCTGTTTAGCTGTGCATACAACTGAAAGATTATATCTGCACTCTTCTCTTTTAAAGTAGTTTTATAATGATTTTGAATGTCTTCATCTGTTATTTGAACTGCTATTTGATTTTAATGCAATTTCATTCTGTTATGTAAATTGAAATTGAATTTGCCTTGTGTACAAATTGTGCTCCACAAATAAACTTGCCTGCCTTGCCTTGCCTAAACCCTTGGCCAGTTACATAGTGTACATTTGTGTGTGTTTTAAGTAATGCAAAGTAATGAACAGCTATCATCAGCAATTTGGGAGTATAATAAAATATTTGGTCATTTAGAAGAACCAGAAGGAAAAAGACAAAAACATTTAGAGCCAGTAAGCACTAATATGAAAAGTAGAATTATGACTTTTGGAAGGCTATAGCTGGAGAAAATAGATTAATTAAGGACAGCCGCACACATAATCAAACTCAAACCAGTGCAGTACATTCCACAACGCAACACAAATGCCAATATATTGCAAGCATGCGTTAAAATAACACGATAGCCTAAATATGTAGGGTTAAGAGTTAAGAGGAGGAAATAAATTTGGTGTACACATGACACTATTTCACTTGACTTGTCGAAATACGAAGCACCTATTCTCATGTCTAAACATTAATGTTCCAGGGTGAATAGTTGTGCGTCACAAAATGAAATATCTTCTCTATTCATTTTCAAATTTTCTGTGGGTTTTTTGCATACATACATGACAAAGGCAGAGGCGAAGAGTCACAACAGGAGGTGTGAGTGATGGGTGCATGTGAACCGCTCCACTATTTTTGGAGCCAACACAATGCATGATTTATCCCTCAAAAGCGGTCCATCGCTCATCTTAAACAAACTTGCCACAAAAGCCTTTCTTTGATTTAGAAGGTTTTTCTTCAGAAATGACAAAGTGATGATGAAGCGGTTATGACTAAATCTGTGCTCGGAGCCAAGACCCATTTTGGCTAAGGGCATTCCAGCAAAGTTATTTCAGGTTATAGTCTCCATCTGAATGTCAAAGAGAACATTTCTACCCTGCATATTTAGAACCGATGAACAAAAAATCAATTTGTGAATTAGCAAGCACATTTTCCAATTCAAGCCAATTTTCTCATTGCTGCACCAGATGGGATGTTACTGATGAATCAAAATGTCTAAAAAGGATATTAACAACTTTGTGTAGTGCACACCAATAACTGATTCATCATTATATTGACAGTGGTTACATTGTCTTTTTACAATGTAGATGTAAAGGTTTAGTGAGCAGGCTTGCATCAATCAGAGAGCCAGGGGTAAATGCTAAATTATTTGTACAATAAAAAAGGAAAAATTCAGTAATCTAAATTATCCATCTCACAACAGATAGATGACATTTCCTAGAAGATGGCCAAACACGAAGATAAAAATTAGTAAAGAGAATAGCGTACACTATTTTAAAGTAAAACTCAATAATTTGTTCAAGAAAATAGAAAAAGCTACCGCGTCATCTGCAAAACAGATGCATGTCAAAAAAGCAGGTGCACAAAGTAGGTAGAGGATTAAAAAGCCAGAGAGAAATTTGCTATGCATCACTTTAGCGGAAACCAAGTGGCGCTGGGAGTAAAAGGAGATTTGTATTCAGAGGAGGACAGACCGATCTTGGCAGTCATGGAGTACCTATGTTGAGAATCACGGAAGAGGCAGGGAGCTGCATTGATGAGAAGGACAAAAAAAGATGCATGTGGGTGCAGGATGGGGGTTCTCTAGGGAGCATGCTGTCTACGCCTGCGACTCGAAGTTCAGACAGCGGATTAGTGCTTCTGCTCCATAATCAATTTGCTGTCTGGATCCCACAGCACCAAACGCGCTACATCCACTCGTACTGTGGCTTGATCTGGGGAAATCGTGTTCTAAGGGCTTAGGCTTTCTTCACCTTATCAGCCTTTTCACTGTTGTGCCACCTTCAAAATAAAGCATTCTCCAATGTTGGAAGAGCCATTTCATAAATATAGAGTAAGCTGGGGTTATACTCATATTGTAGCTATATACTTGCTATATCCAGTGCCTTGCCTTACAAGTAGAAGTGAATTTCTAGCAGCAATATGCGGGCCTTGTGACCCAGTTATGCTTCACAGACGACCCAACAGGAAAGGGAACTCCACTTGCCAATTTATTTCAAATATGTTCAAAAGAGTCAGAGTGTTAGGAGTGACAGAGAATCTACAAGCAGCAGAAAATCTACAATCTCAAGCAGTTGGAAATCATAAACCGAATGCACTTCACAGATTTTTATTTTGCAACAGATTGATTTTTTCAAAATGTCAATAGTCATTTTGTGGGGTTAAGAATTTACCAACCAGCAGGCTTCAGTTTCAGACTTTTTATGTTCCGTCTTTGAATGCTGCTAGTTGTGGCAGGAAGGGACAAATGTAGTAAAAGTATGCTTGTTCACTGCTAACCCCTAGAGCTGCACAATTAATCGAACCGAGTCAAAATCGCAATTTGAATGATTGCAATTCGAAAATCGCAAAAAAGTGATTTTTGAAGCATGTTCTGAAACAAGCAACAAAAGCGCGGCTAAAAGCGACAAAAACGCGACTAAAAGGGGCAAACATGCGACTAAAAGTAACAAAAACGCTACTAAAAGAGTCCAAAACAGTTAATTTTTCAGTCTTTTTGTTAATTTTCCTGGTTGCTTTGAACAAAATCCCATGATAAAAACATAAAATCCCAAATCTAATCACAATACTGGTAACTTTTTCACAAATTGTGCAGCTCTACCAACCCCAAGTGACAATGGCAGCATCAAAGATTCTGTGTACAGTATCCAACCGTACTAAAACATTGCAGGGTTTGCAATGACCTCTCTCAGCCCCTATATCCCGTTAACAGCCATTCTGCCGTTAATTTAAGACAGCACACTAAACCTGAAGAGTATTATACGAGTGTGTGTTCATGGGGTTAACCTTCATGAAGGGCAAAGTCTTAGCAGCGCATCACCCTTGGATCCCAGCATGTTGCCATCTGTTCCACAGCCAGATGGGGTCAAAATACAAGCTAGCCGATCAATAACATATTACATCTCGCCTTGGTCGTGACTTATAGCTTATAGTTTATTTTTGTATCTCAAAAGAAACAGTATTTTCTCAGCAGGCACAAGTCAAATCATAAATTCAATTGGCTGGACTTGAAGGGGACTTTTGGTAATAGCAAAACAATTTCATCGTCTATCAAGCTGTGTATGCGGAGGCGACCTGGGCTATTTTAGTATTAAGACTTCATTTTGAATTAGAGAAAACCAAAATGTATTCTCCGAGGAGTGTAGAGGTGAAGGCGGCATTTGGAGATGAAAAGCCCGGAGAGACAGTTACAGGCAGGAGAAGACAGCGGGTGGTTCGATGAGGAGTGTGCTAGCTCCAGGTGAAGGAGGCATTTATATGTCAACAGATCAATAAATGTGGGGCTGGAAAAGGGCTATTTATTCCAGATTGTCTGTCTGTGTGATAAAGGGAGGAGTGGTTACGAAAACAACAGGAATAGCAGATGAAAAATAATACCGACGTCTGATCTAGTTTCTCATTCCATGCTCGATATCAGATAGCAGTGAATTTACATTGGCGCTATCAAAGAAGGCTCGACCCCTGTTATGATAAAAGGCTGCATCGTAGAACAACATTGTTATCGTGTGTCATACATATAAGCATCATATGTTTACATTTTTACAGCGTTAGAATATACAGAAAGTCATGGAGGACAAAAAATGTATCTTAGAGTCTGTATGTCTTACCTGTGTCTCCATTGGTTCTCTGCGATATGTCACTATTTTGTAACATATACTATCACTATTTTGATATATAGCAAATTTAGAATTACGATCTATCAGTATTTTCAAGTAAACAGGGGACAGCATTTCTGATATTAAATGTGAAAGAGGAGGATAATAACTGGAAGAATATAATGTGTATGAAAATGAGACCAAAATTAAACTTGTCAAGATCAAAGACACTGCACATTACCCCAATAACACTGCCATCCCTATAATTTATAACTTGATATTAAATTATAATTGTAGTTTCAGAGAATTACAGTTCTAGAAGTTCTATTACAAACACGTAATATTTTCAGGTTCTAGAAGCTATCCTTTCATTTTCTATCAATTTATTATTCAGAAATAATAAAATGCAAACATGTTCTATACCAGTTCAGCTGCTATATATCTGTGCTCAATATGAATCAACAGAATCTACACAAGCAGATGAAAAATAATACCAGTATGTCATCTGGTTTCCTCACATCTTACGGTCTATAGATAGCAGTGAATTTACATCGGAGCTATCAAAGTAGGCTGACCCCGGTTACGATAAAATGGCTCATAGGAGATACATTACAGAGCATAAAACATTGCAGTAAGAACACACACATATCTGTCAGCACGTGTCTAAGGCCTTCCTTATATTGGCCCACATCGTCACCTCCTTTGATTCTAGAGGGCGCGCAGATTAGAGCTACTAATTGCCTGGCTTGGGCACAGACGTGACTTGAATGGAATTGTGTTAGTTTAGAGGCACAAGAGGCAGGTGACTCTCGCACTGTTAGGATGTTTAACAAGTTAAAGGTTGAACTTGGGGAGAGGATGAGGGTCATGTCTGTGGGATACTAAGCAAAGTATAGGCAACTATTTTTAAGATTTCCTGTGGATCGTTCTTTAAGATTTTGGAAATTTTAAATCGAAAATATTGATCTCAATTCTCAACAATTTAATAAAAAGAAAGAAGTTCGCTGACATTATCACAACAAAGTGCCACACTACCGGACCATGGTTATGGACCTACTGTTCAGGGAAGAGAGCAGTGGACTTTTACGCACAATTAACGCACCACTCAATAATTGGTTTGGTGTAGGGGGAAGCACAGGAGAATGCAGGAGAATGAAGGTTAATCAAACATCCATCAATCACTCTAAATACAACTTCGAGTGGGCAAATGAGAAGGGACAACTAATATAACATGGTGGAAAGCTCTTAAAAAATTAACTCTTTGATTAAAATTAAAAAGCTCGTAAATGGTATAAAGAAGGACAACTGGATGGACTTTCAGGAAAGACATTCACCTCGGAGAGACTGTTAGATTGTAACCAGTAACATGTAAGCGCTGGGAAAATATACTGTATATTAATGACAAGTTTCCTTATTTCTTATCTTTGTTTTGTTGTATATTGTATTATAAAAATTAAACAATAAAATATTAAAAAGCAAGTTCTTAAAGTTGACTTTGCATAATATGTCTTGCCTTGCCTTTAATGTAGAGAGCAATCTGATTGAAGAGTGCTTTCTATGATTCAGGTCTTGAATGTAATTTAGCATAACTGGACACAAGAGGACAACTCTGAATATAGACTTGCTTAAAATTAACATAATTTCTCTATAGATTTGTACATGCAAAAAAAAAAAAAAAACAGTTAGAGGTGAACCATTTTCTGCTTGTCAGCTGCTTCTTCCATCTCCATAGAGATACAGAAGTGTAATGTGGGACAAGAATAACATAAAGTCACATGTCAAGTCACAGTTCAAGTATAGCGAGAGGCAACTACACTCACAATAAAAATTTGTGTATTTCAATTTTTTTTTGCAATAAAAACACCTGAAAGTGAAGAGAGGGGAGTTTAAAGCCTTCTGTGAAACATTCCAGGCCAGGCAATAACATACAAGCAGGTGGCAAACATGCACCAGTAAAAAACTACATCAAGTCTGCTTCAAAAATATTAAACCTATATTTCACAAGTTTTTATGTCACAGTGCAAAAGCAGAAAGAAAAGTGTTTTTCACTGAGCTGGTCGCATAACATAGAAAGGATTTTCTATCAGGCAGTGTGATGAAAAGTGATTTTCTGTCATCTTTTCAAACATGTAATATTACAATAATCGCCACGCTAAATTCTGATTTAAACATCCAATAAGGGATTCATATTCGGGCAACTTTCACGACACAATTACAAATTAATAACAACACCAAAACCCCCACCAAAATAGGAGTATTTTTCTTACCTTGGCCTGGCTTCTGCATCATGCTGAAAACAACCAGAGAGAGAGAGAAAAAAAGCATATTTAGAATCGGCAAACAGGTGCTGAGGATGACAAATAAAAGGTAAACAACATCATTTATATCAGCCCCAGTCCACAGCTGGTGTGGCTCCAAATCAGACCAATTAATTCTCACTTTCATCCAGAAGTTGTGCTCATGTATATTCATGAGTTTTTAAAAGGAGCAGTTGGAGCCCAAGCAGAGAGCTGCAAACATTAGTCACATGTGGGGAGCTGTACACTTTAATGGGGAGGGACTGGGATGTAAAAGAATTTTATGACCAAAAATAATAGACTTTATTTTTGAAACCGCGGCTGTAATGAGTATAAAATATCCCTGCAAATCCACATTGAGTCTGTGAAGTTCACCATTTTTTGGCAAGTAAAGGAGTTTGTTAAAAAGCATATGTCGTTTAATACTGAGAAATGTTGAGAAAACGTTGACATAAATGTAATGGAATGACAGAAAATTGAGGATTTTTTTCCACTGAAGAAAAATATGGCTCTATGTGCACAAAGATATTCATTATATTCTTTCTGCAGTGATTGTGCTGAAGCAGTGGACTTTGCCTGCAGGAGCTTAGAAAGGGATATTAACATTATAAGTAGCAGCACACTGATGAGAGACAGCACAAAGCAGAGAGCTCCTAAGCACCAAGAGTGTAGATTTGTCCCAGAATTTAATTAGCAGCAAATCAAGACAAATAGACTTTGAACAATTTGGAAACTTGTGAGATTTTATTTAGTTCTGTGTGTCTACCTCTTCGACACCTACCTCTTTAACATGCACCAAAACCACACCAATTCTACCTGTTTGTGCTCATGTATTTGCCAACATCTCAAAGGAAATGTGCAGTGCTTTGTTTTTCGCTCCCCTTTTTGTAAGAGGTTGCAACAACAAACTAGTTGCATGGCAGTTTTGGAGAATTCCTTTTACTCCAGTCACAATATTTACATCGGGGGGTGGAACTGGCAACTCCCTGGTCTGAGGGTGCATATGACGCACAACTGCAAACTTGTTTGAAAATATCCTTCACCTGCACTTTACATTGCTGTATGATAATGAGTGTTTAGTCTTTATTCCAAGAGTTATACATCTGCGTGGAGACCATTGAGAGTGTCCAGTTCATTGTAAAACATCCTTTAAATGAGTGCTGTTATTGAATTGTATTAGAGGGATAGAACGTGTAGGTCTCAGTAGTGTGCATTATTTCAATTAGGCTTTTACAGCTGGCCCTGCGTCAAAACTAAAATAAACGGCTTATGTAGATAAAGGTGTTGAACTGCGCAGAACTTATTGATATAATTGTCATCCCCACAAAAGCACTGCAAGAATAAAAGCTAATCTTGAGTGGTGAGTACTTTAAAGATGCTATGGGATATTATTGTCTTTCAGTGCATTTTAAGACTTAGTGCATACAGTCAAACTATATACAGATAAATCAATATCAGAGTATAAATATCTACATTTTTGTTTACACAATGCACTTTAAACACTTGAGACACTCATTTTAATCATTGTTGCCAAGAACATCAATTTAGTGTCAACTTTCAGCTTTTGAGAGAATATTTTCCAACATTAAAATAGTGTCGACCACAATATTTCTCATCGAAGACAAAACCATCAAGTCAATTTTTTTGCAGCAGATACACAGAAGAAATATTAACCAGAAGCAAGTGGATACCAAGAAATATTGACCAGAAGCAACTGGATACCAAGAAAGTGCAAATTTAGATTAGACCAAGTAGGTCCACATCCAGTCGATAAACAATAAAGATCTTCTATGGGTAGGATGAAAAAAGAATTGGACAAACACACAGCAGTACAGAAGGACTACTTTGAGTGAGTTCAACACATCAAATACATCCAACAGGACTAAATCAATTCTCTCTTAAGGTGATCTATGTCATGCTTGGTGTAGAATCTCAATTTGTGTCATACAGTTCACACAGCTGAGCCAAATCTCTACGCTGCCTGCAGACACCAGTACAAGTCAATGTACTGGAGAACCATGTGGCAATTCAGCTAGAGCTGCATCGGTTCAGCTGAAAAGGCAATCACAATGAACGGTATTAGACAAACTGATTGATGTAATTGATGATTACCAAAATGGTGCAATCATGATTAGACAAGGCAACGTTATAAACGCTGATATTTTCACAACTTCATTCACATTTAATGTGCCTGGTGCACGTGAAGCACATAAAAAAGAGAAATGCACAAACACACGGAGGAATAGGGAGGAGCAGAGCGTAAAACATGCAGCTGCAGACTTGGAGGGCGGCGTGCACGCCTCTAAATTCACCTCCATTAATGCAGGATGCATGTAGGGCAATAATCACAAGCCTGTACGATTACATAATTGTACTTTGAAATATCACAATATAATCGCACATTAAATTAACGTTTAGCCTTATTTGGAATTCTTACGGCCTCCATACCACACAATATGTAATCAACCCACATTACATAATCTGTAGATGTTCAAAAATCTTTGATTCACTTTATAAGGTCAAGGGTAAGTGTGTAATTGGGAAATTGTCCTCTGTATTTGACCCATCCTTCAATGACGCAGGGGCAACACACAGATAAGTCCGGTGTGGGAGTCAAATCCAGCCGTGACCTTCCTGCTGTTAGCGATAGTGCTACCCACTCTGCCATATAGGTAAAAACAGTACCAAAAAGGTAATAAAGCTCAACATTTCAAAAAGTACACCTTTCCCAAAGTAAGTCAAATTGTATCCACTTTACTAATCCACTTTTCATATGTAGAACTTTTAACAAGCCCAAATTCTTTAAAAGACTAACTGTCCTTTCTGCCTATCTGAAACACCATATTTGATGAATATAAGAGATATTAGTCATTCTGACATTTAAAACAAAACTATTCATCAAGAATGAGTGCTTGCTACAGTTCAGCAACAAAGTGGCGAGAGAGTGAGTGCAGTTCAATGTGCCATCTGCAGAAATAGAGCGTGCACACAGGGGAAAAATTAATCCCAAAGTCAGTCATTCTCAAGAGCCACAAGGTACTAGGGGCTCTTAGACAAAATTGCCCCCAGAAATGTTGAGTTAAGATGGACAGAGAAGTGTTGTGGGCGCCCCTGGGATTCACTGCAGTGGTTAATGGAAAGGCGTATTGCTCTACAAGTCGGTTCTTTACATCTAGACCAGACTTCTCCCCTAACAGCATTCCGACAAATAATGCTGTCAGCTACAGTGTTGGTTACACTTGCAATAAGTAAAACGTGGGAAGAAAAAAGACTGGAGTCACCATCGACTTTCAGTTAAGACTTTAATGGAACCTGGGTCACGGTGGATTTATTTGTCAGTTATAAAATACATCTGCGCATAGGGGCCTTTGGAGAGACTTTTTGTGAACTTTTGTACTGAGAAGTAAGTGAGACTAAAAGCATCAAAGTCACATGGTTTCTCAGGGTGAAAAAGCAATGGTTTTAACTATGGTTCTTTTCTCAAAGCAAAGCTGGAGGTGTATAGTAATTAAGTCAAGATTTTTTAAATTTCCATAATTAATGTGAAATGTGTGTGTAGTCATGACTCAGGATTAGAGGTGTACTGTACCATTTTTCCAATATGCACCCTTATAATCATCAGTTATCAGAATAGATTTAATTGGTGCATTTCATTCTACCAGGCACAAGCTACATCTCAGATATCATTAAGTGCATGGGAAATGGCAATTTTCTCAATTTATATAAAGCATTGTACACCTTGATTGGGCACTCCAAGTGCTTTACAAAAAACATTCACATAGTGTTCATTGGAGGCAAGGCGTGTTAAGGACCTTACGCAAGGGCATAGCAACGGCATAGCAACGGATATGCACTGGACGGACTTTCCAACAATCAAACTGCTAACTTTTGGAAAACTGAGTCAATACTAGGGCTGTAGTCTACTAAAGAAAGTCAACTAAAGACATACTCTGTGCATCAACTAGCCGACCAAAATCTCCCAAAACTCTTATGTCCATGATGTCCAACTATCTGCATCCAAAGTGCTCTGATATCTTCATCTAGTGTTCTCTTTTACTCTAGATGAACTACTCCTCATCGGCCTGGAGGAACTCTCTCTACACTAGATGAACTGCTCATCATCTTCCTGGAGGAACTCTCTTTACTCTAGATCAGAGGGGGGCAAACTAAGGCCCGGGGCCCTTTTGGCATTTTGATCCGGCCCGCAAAGCATTTAATAAAAAATTGTATGAGTTAGGTGTGGTGCATTTGTCATTTTATAGTTTCCTGAGCAGCTGCTTGTTCATTAAAAATCAGTTTTGAGAACAGCCACCACTAGAATAACACCAAACTTTAATGCATTGGATAAAAGGAGCGATCAACTGCACTGTTCCCACTAAATAAAGGTAATGATTTTTGCTATTCTGTAGTAATTTTTTGTGTATTTTAGGCATTAAGTCTATGTGTATTAGTATGTGTGTAAAATGGTCCGGCCCCCAGGTAAGTGTAAAAATCCAATGTGGCCCTTGCGTCAAAATAATTGCCCACCCCTGCTCTAGATGAACTGTTCCTCATCAGCTCCTGTCGCATCAGTAGATTTTCCCTGCTGAGAAGGAGGGTCAAGGACAGGGAATGCTTTGGGACAGTTATCCATTTGCTAAATTCCTTTGAACATTTTCTATTATTCAACAATGACAGTTTCATTGTTCCCCACCGAGGCAACTGCTGTTTGTTAGGGTGTTACAAAAATTCATTAAACTGAATCGAAAACAAGACCAAGAGACTACAGGAAATACAATAACAATTATTTACACAGAAAACTACCAGAAAACAGTGTATTCATTCATTCACAATCAAATCTCATCTACAAGCCTTATCCTTTCTGCTGGTGTGAATACAAATCCAATAATATCCCAAAAATATTTAGTCAACAAATACAAATTTTACTCCATCAAGACCCCATTGACAAGACAAATGGTCTACAGTCCAAGTCAGTACTTAACCAACTGAGCCAATGCTGCCCAATGCCCATATTTATAAACTACAGTAGGCCTCTGAACTTTGAAGTGATTCTGAATTGGATATATCAACTCAGTCAATAATGGTTTCCAGGTGAGTTTTGGAATCATGACGTCAGAGGATAATGAATCAGGATCATGTGCCTGCGGTGTGCATAATCTGCATATTGTGTTGCCTGAGAACATCATAGCTACCTCACGCACTCGGGATCTATTTGCATCTAACTACCTGTATTCACTGTCTGATACTGACAGGGAACAGATAATGGTACCTTCCTGCAGCTGAATAACGCATAATAAAAAAGCTCATGTTTTTCATAGAGCCATTACTGGGCTGTACATAGGGAAACATCCTAATGGATAAGGGTCACATGTTCAAATGTTCTTTTTCATTGAAGTCTGCACACAGCCAGTTTAAAGTGCTCTCTGATAATTCAATGGTTATCAAAGTAACTATAGCAAGCTGGCACAACATTGCACACAGCGATCAGCTTCGTTCCAGCTGGCCAATTGTACCATTTAATTGTTTATTGATGAAAAGCAATAGCCCTTGCTTTTCAATGCGAACACTGGCTCTTAGCTTAATGTTTGGATTAATTAGCAATTGACCCTGATAGTGAAGTGTTTTTTTTTTCTTTGCTTTTCTTTTTTCTTTGTTGAGCTGTTAACAAAGCTAACAACTTCATGTGACGGTGTAATTTAGCGCGTCAGCCTTGTGCAGATTTGGGCTTTTAAAAGTGACTTTTATATGAAATAATAAAATAAATATTAGATAAAGTGATAATGTCTGAAAAACAAAAACAAAACAAACATTGGTAAACAGACTTCAGATTCAAGTACAAAAAAAGCTATCAGTTTAATCTATGTAATTTAGCTTCAACATTGGATTTGTATGTTAAGTTTCTATAAAACCCATGCAATGCAAAATCTATAACCAAGTCCATCACTGATCTGTCGTTGCACAATTGTCATATTGCCAAAGTGGGCACACTGCAATGCAATTTCTATATGGATGTGTTGATCTTCTGGTACTGGTAACAATTGTACATAAAAAGGCAATTTTTCCATGTTTATATTAGTATTTGGAAGAAGTTTGGTGTGAGATGAAGGTAAAAGCAACAGCTGGGATTGACAACTGTGAAACTAAGTTTTGTTTTTTCCCCTTAGTGTACGTAGTTGCAATCTTTCAAATAATGTGAAAAACTTTTCAAAACACAATCTGAAGATTATTTGGTCTCGAGTTTGTTTTTGTGACTTCTTCATGTAAAAAGAAGAAAGTATCTCTGTGAAAAGAAGCACCCTACTTTGAAGTAAGAAAACATCAAAATGTAATTCACATCCCATTGCAACATGCTGTCTCAGGCTGGTACACTCTGGGTTTTATTATTATTTTAGGAAACGACAGGAAACCACAGAAATGTGTGGGGCATTTAATTTCTCTTCTGTTCATATCAGCTTTTTGCTGTCTTGTTTATACCTGTCTGTCACTCTAATCCAATCCTCCCGCCATGGTGTGTAGCTCCTTCTTAGCTAACGGACAAGGGTGCGAGCCAGACCTCTTTGAAAGCTGGTACCTCCGAGAAATCGCTTTGGATCGCTTAATCTGCCCAGTATGATTCTAATAAGAGAGTGGAGACCCTTTCAGACTGTACCGATTCAATCCATAGCGCAATAGTGGAAAAATCGTAGGGAGCAGCAGGTTTTCATTCATGTGAATTTATCATTGAAAAATGGCTATGAGACATTTTTAAACCTATATTTATCATAAGGAGACTGGCTTTTTTGAATTATTGTAACTAAGTACAGAGAAGTGAGCAGAGATAGGGGTAAAGTGAAAACAGGAGCACACACACTTTGAAAGCAGGACGATGTACGTCCGTCGGTGTTGCATTGTTTTGGTTTGTTTGGACTCTTCACTTTTCACGTAGCCCTTGCCAAAACCAGTCTCTGGTGGTTCAGTCCCGACCAGAACAGTGGTAGCCAAGTCAGATGGATTCTGAAGAGTATGTGAACTTACAAATATTATGAAATTAATCTTGCTGGTCCGGTTACAGGACCTCTCAAATTCATGTATTCAATTCAACTACAACAGTAGTGGTCATGTAGAGCAGTTGTTCTTAAACTTTTCGGCCCTGAGGCACCCCTACACGCACCTGTCCTAAGACTAGGCACCCCTATGTTTTATGTTACATTTCATTATAAATAACTCTCTGGTGATAAAATATATATTATAAAGCAGGCAAGGTACTTTTGAATTCAGGTTTTAAAGCATTTCATTTTGGCCTGCCCTGCTACATGATAACTATTCATATTTCAAGGCAAATATCGCAGATTATCCGCACATCGTGTATGCGTACAAATTAAGATCCTCTCTCGGATTAAAACTACAGCAGGACGTTTCTCCGTGATTCCAGGACCAGGACTGTTTTACATGAAATAAAAACTGTCAAAAACATTTCAAGTTCTTGCCCCATCTTTCCCCCTACTCATCACAAGCTCTTTGGAGAGAGAGAGAAAAAGAGAGCGGCAAGACTCCACAACCGTTTTCTCCGTACGTAACGCCACACCCCCTCTGCCAAAATGAATTTTTAAAGTAATTGTTGCATGAATTAATTGTTGAATAATTGTTGAATGCATTCTACCAAAATGATTTACAACATCAGTCATTGCCTATATTAATTTGTCTTCGTTCAAAAAATCCATAAAATTTCAAAATTTTTCAGAGCATGTTGAGGAGGAAAGGACTTGAGGCTTGAGGCAACGTTGAGCCAGGAGAAAATGACGGGCCAAGAACTGCAGGAAGAGGTCAGCAGACTCCAAAGCGAGAGAAATGAGGCCATCAACACCTCCAGAAGCCTCCAGGCAACCATGCAGGAAATGCAGACAAACAACAAGAACCTGCAGGAGATGGTGGAAAGTAGGAATGAGGAGATCGCCAGGTTTGGGGCAGACCTGGTTCAGGCAAAGACCGACCTGGAGGAGCAAGAGCCCATGACCAGAAAAGCTCTGGACCAGATAAATCTTGTTGAGGGAGAGCTTAAAGAGGAGAGTAAGAAGAGCCGTGGGTTGCAGGAGAAACTCCAGGAGCAGATCCAAGCTCTGACTGCTACGTATGAGATGTCTGAAGAGAAGGCCAAGATGAGTGCAAAGGAGAAGATGGAGGAGATAGAGTGGTGCAGAGAGCAAAAGAAGGTCATACACCATTTAGAGAACTGTATTGGAAAATAACAGACTGAGAGAAAGAAAATGGAGGAAGATTTCAGGTCTGTGAGAGAGGCTGGAGTGAATATGGACAAGCAGATCAACTACCTTCAACACAAGCTCAACCTAAAAGAGGAGCGGAACACAAAGCTGGAGAAAGAAATGAAGGACAAGAACTATGCTATTGACTTCCAGGCGATCCTGTCAGCTCTCTGGAGAAAGAGATCTCCAGCCTCCAAGAAGAGGTCCAGGCTCTGAAAGGGACTTGCAAAAAGGACAAGGATCTAAAACTTCGGAGGAGGTCGGCACAGGCTACACCAGAACTGTGTTCCAACCCTACCAGCCTCATCAAACCAAACATCGAGGAGGGAAGTGGAGGAAGTCCTCAAAGAGACGGAGGAGAAGGAGCCAAAGTCCAGGAAGGAGGAGCAGGCCCTTCTACTCTAACTACTAGACAACCCCATAACTCCCAAGACGCCAAGTGTAGCTAGCTGGCTGAAGAAGCGACTTGGATGAGTGATGAAACGCATTCACTTTTTTTTGTTCTCACGTTTGAGACTTTGTGTGTTCAAATTTCATTTGTATTGTTCTCACATTTGAGACTTTGAGTGTGTAGTTGTCATGTAGCACGCAGTATAAAAATGTACCCAAAAAGTGTCTTTGTTTGTGTTTTAGGTTTTTTTTAATCAGGGCTTGAAATGAACAATTGTATTTGACTGAATCATGTTTTAACTTGTGTTCTAATGTAGTTTTATAAAAAACAAACAAACAAAAAAAACAACAACATTGAGTTGGGCTGTATTAATATGTCGGTGTAATCCCTCATTCGTCCAGGAGTGTTCCATCGAAAAAGGCTTCAAACGTCATATGGGCACATCAATCACAAATCAAGATCTTTCGACTCCAATCCGAAAGTCTTTCTCAGCGTCTTGATTTTCAAAACGCTGTCCAAAACTGACGGCCTTTGAAACAACCTTTTTTTCTAAGATCGCCCTCTGGTGGTAATCCAGATGATGACAGACGGGTTTTATGAATTTTCATTATTATAAACAACACCCTACATTATGTTTACTGTGATTTAAAATACTAAACCAGAAATAAAGCCCCATTAACGTGACAAGCAAGAAAACCAGGTCAAAACCAGGTCCAAACTACTCTTTGAACACACATTGAATTATCTTGAATTTCCTGTTAAAATGACATTGAATTTCGAACGTTAATCTTAATTTGAGTGGTTTTAATTTCTCTCTGGTTAAAAGATAATTTTTGCTTTAATAAATTTGCAAATGAGGTAAAGAAACATGTCTTATCCCATTGGTGAATATTTTGGCTTCAAATAAGAACGATATTTATTGAAATTGAAGTAGAAACATCTAGAAAAGAGTAAAATAATCTAGGTCCGTGAAGTAAATACATCTTAAATGGTGAACACAAAACAAACTATAACAAATATAGAATTGCCTGAACTACGCAGCTAGATTAGAGGTTAGCGAGGTAGCTTTGGTTAGCGATATGAAGCTGGATAATTTTCTATCAGGGTAGATCTCAATAGCAACAGGCCCAGAACTCAAAACCTGCTCCAGATCTGGTTAAATTCCAGAAGAAGATCAGAAGAAGACGACTCTTTGACCAATCAGAGACGAGAATCCAGCTGCTGTGAGTCGGACGATACCTGTAGAGATAATTGCTCTTACCGGATGTCTGTGCACCGCTCGGGCATCTGCCAGGGCGGCCTGTCGGATCAGAGCAGGGGCGAGGGAGTCCTTGTCTGCCTGCTCTAGGAGACACAGCTGCTGGGTGATACTGTCCATCTCTTCCTGCAGCCGCTCTGTCTGCACGTGGATTTCCGCAATCTTCTCCGCCGCCGTGGCTGTGAGGAAGGCTTCTTTCAGGTCCACCAGGTGCAGGGTCCTCCGCTCCTCCAGACGCACTAAACGCCGTAGCTCGTCAAACTCGCCGTTCACAAAGTCCTCCAGCTCCTCTGTGGACATCTAAACAAACACAGATAAATGAATGTACACTTGTATCTGCACCACAGTTTCTTCATTACATTTTATTGTATTTTCCGTGTATATTCCATGTACATCTCACAGTAATAATGTGTGTGTGCAGTTGAAATACCTGAAATTAAATGAATGCAAGATAATGCCACATTGTGGAGCGTTTCAGGCAAAGTGTAACATTTACAAAGAAACAAGCAGATGGTGCACACTCCAACAGAAACATAAACACTTTTTTTAAAGCATGGTATCTTATATTTTTGGTAATGAAAGAGATTTGTCATTCTCATTTTATCTGAAAGAACTTCATGAGTTGTTTACGTGCACTCTGAGAAGTAATGAGAAAGAATTCCATTGAACTAATAGGACTCCAGACACTACTTTTGTTTAGTGTTCACGTCATGATACTGAATAAACCTGATAGACTCAGGCAAGAGCTGACTAATAGCACTGGGCAGCATCCATCCCATCTGCAGACACACACCTCAGAGAATCCCTCCACCATCTGCTCTGCTTTCAAGGCATCACACTGCTCTTCCAAATGTACCTTTTAATCCTTTCTCTCTTCCCCAAAGACTCTGCACTCTGCTAAAATACCCACAGTAAATAGATTGCACTTTCTGTATCATATCCTGAGATGGTGTATTTCAACCTAATACTGGAAAAAATGCAAAATAAAAGATTTAATTTGATTCTACTGTCAGTGTATAGCTTACATCTTTCAAAGTTTGATGCCTTAAAATGTTTAGATGAAAAAACAAAAACAAACACATCCCAAAAGTTCTGAAACATAATATCTTTTGGACAACATCACAAAAAGCATCGGATTCCTTCCCTTTACTTGACATCAAATTGCTCTTGTTACGTTGCTGCCTGCTTTCATCTGGTGAGGAAGAGAATCATGCATCTCCACCCCAGGGCCCCTCCAGTTCTATTGTGTGTTCCCCATTTCTTCTCATGCAATCAGATTCTTCAAATTGCCCATTAAACGAAGCCTGGGAAGTGACATACTTTTTTAATTCACTTTCTTTGTACGAGTGCAGACAGCATGAACATCATTCAATTCAAATAAGACTGGAATAGTTATTTAACATGCAGTTGGAATGCTCCGACGTTTCTCTTGTTGCTTAAGTAAATTAAATTGTCTGAATGGGTTTGTGATGAACAGAGAACAGCGGATTACACCTGCTATAGACAACAATACATGTAAAGTCTACGATTGTCTGGTTTGAATGATAAACAGACTGCAAATGGCATTTTCTATTTTGTGCAGAGTTATAAATTATACTGTAGTAGGTTTAACAGATTGAGAGTGTTATACTTGTCATGTTTGAATGCTCAAAATCAACACGGAAAACAAAATAAAGAATAGGAATGGGACTGTGTTTAAAAGGAGAGATCACATTTTGATCAGAGAACATTGACTGAATGTGTGTTCAGTTAGTGGAGTTAAATAGAATCTTTAAAAACAAAAAGAAACAAAAAAAAACAAAGAATAATAAACTGGATCAATGTCTCAGTATCTCAGCCTATTGAAAGAAGCAATGGTCTGCTGTTCCCATTTGATCAAATCTGGAAAACTGGAAGACTACTTAAAAGACGTTGATAGTATAATCAAGATAACTCATTGGTATTGTTTAATTCCGAAAGCTGTCGGTCATTGAAAACCTTTGTAGAACATTTAACACAAGCCAATGCAAGGTTTTTAGTCAGAGGCACACAAATCTTATTAATCGTATTAAAACATGGATCGCAATTCTAATTGAAATGACAATACTTGTTGTTCTGTGAAGCCTGATTCAGAATGTTTACAAAATATAATCCGGTGGTTTTCATCCTTGGGGTCACAAATGATTTCAGAGGTTTCCCAGATGACATGGGGGGAAAAATTAAGCAATAATAGTCTTAGACAAAGTTTGACACCCTTCAAATGCTGTGGTAAATGTACATTTGGTGTTGGCCTACAAAAGTATTTTATCTAGGCACACGTCCTGAAAATAACATTTTACATGAGAAATAAGGCTACTTGATCATTTTGCGAGCTACTCATCTAATCAATAGCCTGCAGTGCTTAACTCTGTCCACTTGTAGTCAAACTACACTAAGCAAAAAAACGTCTTACCAGTACAAAAATATATAATATAATATATACATATATATATGACTTTTGTGTCCGCTGGACTCATTATGCCTCCTTTTACTTCGTAGCAGTTGTCAGCCATGATCCTATAGATTATTTAGTGTGAGGTTCATGGAGTATAGGAGCCCTCTGGCCCAGGACATGAGTTTGACAGGACTTCTCTGCTGCAAGAAGAGAGCGGTGATGCGTGCTAATCTTCATTTGCATTGCTGCTAGCTGGAGCTGCTGAATGAGGCCTCAGGAGAGACAGCCCTGCACCGCTACAAGGGCACGGACTGTAGGAGTGCATAGGACATCAGACAGGGCAGTATGAGGACGCATTTGTATCTTACACAGGCGCTTATCAACCTTGTCTAAACAGAATATATGAAATTCATTAAGTCAAGTCATTTGAAGTCAAGTCATTTCCACGGTATTTAAAGGAAATATACAGCATGTGGGACTTTCAATGCTCAGGATTAGAGAAATTAGTAGCACATCAGAATTCGTAAAGACAAAATATAGTGGAAAATATACTATTTTGTGACATTACACCCTTAAAGCATGTGTTTTGCACTGTTCACATAAGAAAATTAATAAACTACTGTATATTTTCTTATGACAGAAAATGTTTTGCTTTCCATATCAGCAGACACCACAGAGGTTTTTTTTTCTTTGTGCCACAGTGGAAATGTGCTTTGTTGCGTTGTATGGAGGTTTTCTTTTTCTTTGTGCAGCTGAAGACTCAAGGTAATGCAAGGAGAACAAAAGATACAAAAGTTCAGAGGACATGGGCCTCACAACTGAGTCATTGTTCTATTCAAGCTACACTTTTTATGACTTCCACAAATAATATTGCAGTGGTCCTCTGAATGCATTCTAAACAGGCAAAGCTGGATACTTTGTTAGAGGCAAATAACAGTGATCAGTTGATGACTAAAAATAGCCCTTGTCCTAACACTCCACTTGATTACAGGGCGGCAGGACATTCAAACAGAATTAACGTCACATCATAGACAACTTTGTGACCGGCTAAGGTTGTGTGTCTCATTAAAGCGGTTGAAAAATGCAGATGAAGACTCCTGGGAATGAGACAACATCAGTAAAAACACATTAAACATCCACACACAAATAACGACAGTGTACCCAAACAGAGCATGGCTATAAACAAGTATCAAAGAGGCCATTGCTTTTAATCTAATCTGCCTTCTTGCAAAGCCTTTTTGTAAACAACGGCACTGTTTGAGAGTTTTGTAAATACCAAATTAGTCTGTTGCAAAATATGGCACGGTAATAAATGGCATGTTTTCACAGCTACATTGGTTAAATGTATTAACAGCTGGAGGAAAAGAAAGAAAATGCCAAAAAAGGAAGTGCAAATTAAATAAATAAATATTGACAAAGGTCTATCCATTCAACATACGCATTGTGGGGGATTGTGATCAGAAAGAAATCAGATAATTTAGCTGATTAGATATACTTTTAATAATCTTTTAACTGCAAAAATCTGATAATCAACCACTAAAATGATGCTGTTGGTATGTTTTCTATAAAACATTGCTGGCTCTCTGATTATTCAGTGAGAGTGACTGACAGAAACTAAAATTACTTTATTCTATAACTCAGTTTAGGGTTGCGGGTGACTGAAACTGAAGATTTGCCCAACCCAGGCAAAATATACTGCATCATCATCAAATATAGCATGGGTTTAAAAAAAAAAATCTCTTTTTGACTAATACGCTGAAATATATGTTATAGTCTTGGTGCATGCCCTGTGGCTTTCCTGAAAAGTATCCAAAAAGGCATTAATAAAAAATTGGGATTAAATGGATTTGAACTGTCGTTGCCCTTGGCACTATGGCCCCTATCCAAGTCAACATCCGCACACTCCCTTTTATATCTGCTACCAATTACATCCCACAGATTACCCTCAAACTCTGAATCCAGAAAACATCTTTAAAAGTCCAGTGAAGTAATCTCAAAGCCAAAGTAAAATTCACCGTAAAATTAAACAGCAGCTTTTTGGTACTAACTTCCAAAATCCTCCACCTTTTTATTGGTTGTGAACCAAAGCAATGTCAGCCAAGTAACTTTCTGGGAGACTGATAGCGAGTAATTCAATTAAAATGCTGTGAGCAGAGATAGAACGGGAACGACAGACTTCAAGAGCAACGTGGAGCTGAGAAGCAGGAGGAGGAGGACGATGAAATGAAAAAAAAAGAAAAAGAAAGATAAATAAACGGAACCACGCCAGCCGAGTCCTTTCATGCCGCCTGTGTCTGCTCAGCCTAAGACAGCCCTAATGCGTCGCCTGCTCTTGTAGATTTTATGAGGCAGAGAGAACGGATGGAAGGGTACACAGCCACAAAGCCGCGTAAGATGATGTTGTGCGCCATGCTTTTAGTGCCACAGTCTCAGACACTTCACAGGCAGATTTTGCTTGTGCCTTGGACAACAGTGTGGCTGCAAGTGGGTAAATAAAATATGAGGCCAGGGTAAATATGCTGACTATACCTGCTGGCATGGAGCGTGTTGAGATGTTAGGCTATAATGTGGGGACAAGGTGCTGCTGACAAGAGGGTGCTAGAGGGTTGCTAAGAATGTCTTTTTCAATATGTTCGATGAAAGAAAAGTGCATCCTCAAAAGCCCTGTCGCCATTCTTACAGACATCAAAAGTTTCTCTCTTTTTCTTCATTTCTTCTTTCATCGCTTTTGACCTGTGGCCCATCGAGGCAACTGTTGTGAATTTGAGCGCTACAAAAATAAATGGAATTGAATTTTGGGCACTTTTGTAACACACTGTGACACGTGGTCAGTGAGGCTGATACCACACAGCAGCAGGGCCACCGCTGCGCACCCCTTTAAGAATTGTCCATTAAGCTGCTATTTCAGTTACCCTGTGGATACATTCTATATTAGGGCTGCGTGATTTGGTAAAAATATGTAATTGCAATTTTTCGAACAAGTTTTGCGTTAGCGATTAAATTAGCTATTTATGTTTTAATAATAGGATTCTGTTCAATGTTCATATTTTAAACGCGTTCAGGAGAGTTGACAAAAAATCTGCAATAGGCGTAACGGCAAACTAATGATGTATGTGCAGATCTAAACTACACGGATAGACCTAGGGCTGTCAAAGTAAACGCGTTAACTCATGCGATTAATGATACAAAATTGACGCTTTAATCACAAATTGACGCTAATCATACGGTTTGATTTGACAAAACACACTCTTTTAGATTATGCAGGAGGCTTCACCTGAGCGAAGGAGCAACGCTCTAAAAACGAGGTTCATTTTACACATATAATCCATCAGACCTCACATAAACGAGCGCAGATCGCTCAGCAGCTGATGTTTACGAGCACGGAGCAGCAGAGAGCAGTTCGGCTTTGCGTTGTGCGCAGAACAAACCAAACACAGCGGAGATCACCCATGTGCTCCGAGATGAAAACAAACACACGTGTGAGCTCTAAAACAAGTTAACTGGACCAAACATTTCACCAACCTATTACAGAGCACTTGTAGACACCAGACCAAGACTAGCTCCATCTGTCAATCATAAATATTAGTTACCTATGTGTAACCATAGTTCTGTGAACTACATGAAGGGCCCTTAACACATTAACACATTGTAGCCTAGATTTACCTAAAACATGTGACACAGATTCAACATGAAATGTCTAGACTGTAATTAAGTCTAGACAGATCTAAATAATGTATTTGTGAAATAATACAATTCTTTAATTTTCAGAAGAAAATGTGCTGCAAATTTACTGGAAAGGACTATTTCTCTTTTTCCCTTTCAGACAAACCATGTACAGTCAGCGTGCACTCATGTCATACCTCTGCACTCCTTTATACATTAGCCCGCTCGTCTTAGTTTTTGTGTTATATTTGAGTCCCTTTGGAGAGAGCAGATTTAAATGAGAGATTAAATCCACACACCTAAGGCTAAATGCATAATTAAGTAGACCCAGTTTAATAAAATCACCAGAAAAGGGTTAAATCTTTTCCTTCAGCACTTTTTTTCCATAACATACCATATATCACCATTGCTTGGTGTAGTCAATTTGAATTTGATATAGGATCCTGTCAAACATTATAAAATGCAATGACATTTGGAAGTGCAAAAAGGACGCATCCAACATTAGAAAACAGTGCCTCTGCGCTGGTAAGTGATTTTCTGACTTACTTTAAGGTGAAATAGCGGTAAATGTCTGAGAAGTCCTTGCGGCAGTTGTGATATTTCAGTATGGTAATGGACAGGAACTCCACAGGGGAGTAAGGTGGGCAGTTAAGAGTGCTAGCTCTCACAGGCACCTCGAATTAACCTCCTGCATTAAGGCTCCAAGGTCAGGTCACAGCTCTGCAGTTATTGAGCAAAGCTGCTACATCCCACTGGGTTCACGCATAGTAATAACCTCAGTCTGATAGATGAATAGATGTATGTTCATTTCCTCACTGCTTTGTTGCATTACTTGCTTTTAGTTAACTAACTTGCTCATTTATTATTCAAATTTGAATCTTCTATTGCGTCAGTTGTATGGAAGTTGGAGTTGTAGGGAAAATAATTGTTGGAATGGGACTCACTCTTCAGCTATATACTAACTATACTTGCCATGAAAAAATACAAAATAAAAATACAAAATACAAATAATATACAGTATTAAAAAGACCAGCCAGCTATGTAAATTAACTACTTCAACTCCCGCTAGAAACATATCCAACCATGTCCAAAGTAACACTGAAACACACAAGTGCTTCTCTACTATAGGTGGGCAGTGTATCAAAATGTAGAATGTGGTTTTGAATATATCCAAAATGTGGCATATATATGGTTTAGAGTGAACAAATACAACAAAAAGAGTTGAAACATGAAACATAAAAAAAAGTTTATGTTGCAATGTAATAAGGGCATAAGTTGATATTTCTGACTTTTGTGATACATTTTTCAGACATTACATACCTGTCTATTAAACCTCAACTAATATGATTAAAGGGATGTTTCAACACATTTATATTGGATTAATATAATATCGTTAGACTATTGTGATTGGGATATTCAGTTCTGTCAGTAGTGCTACTCTCTACCGTGTGACGCTCTGAGCCGTGGGGAGAATGTGTGTGCGCACGTGGAGATTTGTATGAATGGCCCAAATGTTTAAAACCAATTTAATATAATTAGTCCTACTTGACATTCATTTTATAGCCATTACCAATAAATGTGGGCTGGGGTGCATTATTTAACAATGCATGACAAGCAGTCATCTGCATTACTATTCAGAGACACATCTTGCCTGCTCCTTCCTGCTTTACCGTTTTGTACTCTTAGCCAAGAAGGGCGGCTGTTAAAGTGAAAAATAATGATCACAACTTTTTTGGTTTAACCTTCAGTGAGCTGTCATCTAAAATGCCAAATGTCTTTTTTAAATTTTATTTTATTCACTGGAATCCAGTCAACATTGAAAATGCGGCTGTAGCGGAGGTATTTTCTGTGAGAGAAAAGAATAAAAATAATCAAAACTCCTCCCCCACTGATAAACACACACCAACATAACACACGTCAGGCTGGTGTGTTGCTCAAGGACACGATGACAGACTGCACTTGGGATCCAAGCGCCATCCCTCAGATGCACTGCAAACCACTGATACACCATTTTAATGTTTTGAAACATGAAAAACAGAACTACTTCATGTGCTAGATTTGTAAAATCTGTTTTGCCATTGTACAGATATACAGTATAGTAAAAGCATCTATTCAGGTGAAAATGAGACCACACCGCTTTCTATTTCTATTTATTTATAGAATGTATAATTCTGCGAGAGACTCGTGCAAAGTGCTAATAAACTCATCAAGGTGAATATTTAGGATGTTGGGACTGCATAAGGTAAGTAAGCATTACATGTGGACTGCTGCAAACTTTATAATGACCTAGTTCTGTTTTTCATGTTGCAAAACAGTCAAAATCAGGTACAGAGCCTTTAACAAAGCGAATAGATAATGGGTTGCTGCAGTTGGTTTAGTGTAGGTTCAGGAACATTATGGGTCCACTAGGGTTGTCAAAAGTATAAAAAATCAGATACTAATCGATACTAAAACTAGTATCGGGAGTAGATACAAGTATTCATTCATTCATTCATTCATTTTCTACCGCTTATTCTCGTTCCCGGGGTCGCGGGTGACTGGAGCCTATCCCAGTGACTTTTGGGCCTTAGGCAGGGTACACCCTGGACAGTGGCCAACTCGTCGCAGGGCTGACACAGAGACAGACACAGAGACAGAGACAAGGACAGACAAACCATTCACTCTCACATTCATTCACTAGGGACAATTTAGAGTTGTCAATTAACCTACACAGTCATGTCTTTGGACGGTGGGAGGAAGCCGGAGAACCCAGAGAGAACCCACGGTAACACGGGGAGGACATGCAGACCCCACCCAGAGAGATCGTGTGATGTTGGGGTGGTTCAGAATTCGAAACCACGATGTTGGGGTAGTCCGGGATTCGAACCCACGATCTCCTTATTGAGAGGCAGAAGCTCTAGCCGCTCTGCCACCGTGCACCTAGATACAAGTACTGATACTAAAAAAAAAAAAAAAAAGTTTAGTTTGTGTAGTTTAGTTTAGGAAATATCTTCAGCTTACAATTCAGACTACAATGTTTAATAAAGAACTATTATTTTGTGTTGAAGATGCCAGTTTATTGTCTAAAACCTTAACCTATTCACCTTATTTCGGACGTTGCCTTACGCGCCGCCGTCTTGTTTCCGTTGTATTAGTTTACATGGAGCAGACGAGCTCAACAGAAAATAAGTTCTACACAGACTAAAAAGCCGTTTTCAGGCCGCCGAGGAAATCGGTGCACTGTTGACTTGTTGTTGCTCGTGTTCATTAAACATTTTACACAAATCAACCTACTTTATGTAACATTTTAGCGGTGAGACTTTTCCCTCGTTTATCATTAGCTTTAACGGAGTTCTCGTCAAACGGAAGTGCGTTTACAGACGGAAGTGCAGAAAACGGCAAAAGTGGGCGGGGCAGAATAAGGTCAATAAAGGATAGTTTTTTTTAAATGATTATTGTGGTATTGAAATTGGTATCGAGAATCTTGTATAGTCCTCCTTTCTGAATTGTGTTTGAAATTTTAGTATCATGACAACACTAGTGTCCACAGAGAAAGGTCAACTGAATACTTGAATATCTGAATAGCCAAATGATTCCATTGATACACTACTTTTTTATTATTATTTAAAAAGACCGGGACACAATATTTGTTGACCTGAAAAGGTGAAATATATTTTACCAGGTTCTACCTGGGCTTTTTTTTTTCTTTCCCAGTGGCACATGCTTAATTCTATCTGTACTTTCACTCCAAATCTAGCGTTCATGGTTTAACAATACAGATACCAACCCATGATAATGTGTCATCAACACTTGTTCTAAATAAGACAGAAATAATTACAGGTCAAATGCTGCAACCAGAAAATCATATCACTCAGAATTATCGTCCCCACACTTCAAGATAAATTCTATAGAAACTCAATAGACTGATGTGTGAATGGAGTAGAATGATAAATGTATTGATTGGAATAATTGGCCCTCAGGTTTACTACCCAATGCCTTTATGACTCAATAATTCTCTAATCCATCTTTATCTCATTCAAGACAGTTTTTTCCCACCATTGCAGTTTATACTGCTCACAGCGAAAACTGTGGAAATAGAAATGAGAAATGGTACAATTTAAATAACTCATTTTGAGTTAATGTTTTCATTAAAAATAATAAAAGTACATACACTATGGATTTGTTATAAATTAAAAAGCCCAATTTGCCTGTGTTATTTTCCAGGGATGAATAATCACAAAATCACCTTAAATTATGATTATGATGAGCAAGTTAAGCTTTCAACATCTGCATTACAATTATGCAATGAGTACATCTCACATTACAATGAGCAAAAATAAAACTTCCAAAAGAGAAAAAAATGCCGTTGGGTTGTCAGTTGAACAGGCTTAACGCATTGGCACAGGAATTGCAGGTCTTTCAGCATTTAACCTTTCTTGTTATTCATTGGGTTTTGATTCAACTGCCTATCTTTGGTTAAAAAAAACAGTCCTTGAAACCATTCCCAGTTGTTTGCCCTTTGACCTCAGCTTTGTAAATAACAGTGCAGGTACCTCTGGGTTTGTCCACTTCTCCTGAATCTTCTCACCCATCTGCTGTGTGTAGGCCAGGAGGTCATATCCTTGTCTGCTCTGAAAGTGGAAAAAGAGAATAGTACAGCGTTTAGTCGTATACCACAACACACATCCAATTTCGGTTTTATTCAACATGCAAATCTAATAACATCTCAACCAATTCATTATATTCTCCATTTTCTGTCATAGTATTGACATATTTCTGCACAGAAAGAGGATATCTCCAGAATCTCTGGTGAGCAGAGTGGAAACCAACTAATTTGAGCAAATAGTGTCGCTCCAGGCACTGGCTATATGTGTCGGTGACCTCTGCAGTTTGTCAATACACATGACGGCTAGCAGTGACAGAGTAAACCAAATGACTGAAATGTGCTGCAATAGAATCTCACTGTTAATAAACAAAGCCATGTTTGTATTGGTGTTTTATTTGTGTAGATAAAATTGATACCCACTCAAAGCTTTGTGTCTACAGCAGAAAACATGCATCTTTTGAAAATGTTATGAATACTGGGTGGAGGTTCTACCAGTCTGTTTACAATGGACACTTCAACTTGCAAAAACTCTATTATAATTGACAGAACATTTTTCATTGACAGAAAGGCAAAACTAGGCCAATTCACAAGAGCAAAATGTTATAGATGCCCTTTCCCGTGGGTTTATTTCATTCAGAAGTATATAATTCTCGACAACAGTCTTGTAAAATACACTGTAATGGAACAGTGACTGCCCACCATGAGGCTCTAGAAGTAAATTTCACCTTCATTTTCCCCATAGACTTTCTGAATAAATAAATGAAATAAAATAAAATGGTAATAATATTAAAGTTTTGAAGGCTTGCAGGCAGGGGGTTAATCAGCTATGTGGTAATTTATGATCATAAGACCTATAATTTCTATTAATGTCTGCTTCTACAGCCTCATACGCTAAGCTAAGTTATTAAAACAATTCCTCAATTTTAAAGCTTTAAATGTGTTTTTAGGACTTAAAACAACCACGTTAGAGCCATTACAGCATAGTTACCACATAGCTAGTTAGCTCCATCATGCCATTAAACTCTTGATTATCATATTTTTTTGAGAAGTCTACAGGGGAAAAATTTATATGAAATGGAAAATGTGTTTGCAGAACCAACATTGGGATTCAAAGTGGGTGGGAGTGTTGAGCTCCATCAATTATTCTCTATTTTTTTCTAGTTGTGTTGTGTGTGTGTTTCTAACCGTAAATTGTGGCCAAGAATATCGTTAATTTCTGTAGAGATTCAACCCCGCTCTATATCCCACATGCTTTTACCAGAGGCTCATTCATCACTAAAAGTACATGAGCTGGGTCTGTCTCTCACCTTTTGCCAGGCGTAGCCCTCATATAGAGTGATGATGTCATGACCTTTGTGCTCGCCCTGCACGGCACACACCACACACACAATCTGCTCGTCGGTTTTACAGTACAGCGACCCCTCCTGGCCGTGCTCCTTACAGCGTAGCCTCTCCACTGTCACCGTGTCCTTTTTCCCCGGATCTGCAGCTGCTTCTTCTCCACCACCTTCTGCTCCATCGACTAGAGGCGCCCCGCTCACAGCCGCTCCCGCCACGTCTGCCCCATTTACCGCCTCGACTGCCGCCATGCCCTCATTGATAGCACGCTCTTCAACCGCGTCATTTGCGAAGCCTCTGTCCATGCCAAGTCCATGAGCCAGTGCCTCCGCCTGGTAATAAGGCATTACAGGGTGATTTGTGCTTCTAGTGTGTTTGTCGGCGTGAAGTGGGCAAAAGGCAAAGCTACATGTGTGGCAGACTTGTGTGGCCGGCTGGGGCTCGTCCGGCTCGCAAGCGTCACACGATCCGTCCATCTGCGGCAGTTCTTCTGTTGGAAGCCCGTTTGCACCTGGCTGGGGTTCCCCTTGCTTGTCCATGGTGCCAGAAAACAATTCTGAGGGATCAGGGAAGAGGAAGGGACACAGACAGGAGGACAGTTTATAAATAGCATTGACCTTCGGCAAATGGTTCTCATATTTTCACTGTGGAAAGTCCAAGATACTAAGGACTAATCCCTGCTAATGTTACTGCGACAGATGAGGCTTAATGGGATACAGCTACATCCAACAATTTCACAGCTTACTGTACACAGACAAAAGGCCCAGATAGTAGAATTGTACTGTGTAGACACGAATGACAATTCATATTTAAAAATGATGCGACTATACTAGTATGTTTTTATGGTAGAAAATGTTTCAAAGGTAGTCATCTGGACACGGCCTGAAACTGGGCCATCAGGTAACAAGGACAGAGTGGCCATAACTCCTCCTTGAAAGCAGGGCAAATCTAGCTCAGAGCAGAATAATTATAGCTTCTCAGACCAGTGTCTTCAGATTGAGAATTACTTCTGGAGGCAGTCAAAACAAATCAATTTACCAAAAAAAAAAAAGTCCACATTAGCATCTTTTTCTACCAGGATCATTCCTGGATGAATGAGGGATTACACTGACATTATGTTTTTTTTTATTTTTACTTTTATTATCAACTTAAAATATAATACTCATAATCAGGTGATATATAGCATGTATAATAAGTAATATGTTCAAAGGTCAGCCTAACCAGCTGAGTGGACCAGGGGACAACTCAATTGGATGTACAACTGTTCCCATTAAAAGACGAGACACTTTTTGCCCCCATTTTTTTAACCAGACACAGATAATTCAAATTATACGTTATGCTTGTAGTATTGTCATAAACATATGGAAGTTATTATAAGTTATTAATCTGTGATGTGTGCTTTTTTTGATCAACAGCGACAGTGAGTGATTATGATCTAGTCTAAGTGTGGTATGAAATAAAATTATTCAAATACAGATCGCTTGTGTCAAAATGCCAACAAAGTGGGGAACACTACACGGTGTTAAAGCCTCATCTGTAAGATCATATATTATTGCACTTCAGCCTACTTGGAAAACGTGCAAACTGTGCAGTCTTTTGAAAGGACACTGCATGCATACACGAAATTGTTAAATGACTTCCAAATACAAAATGCTGAGTTTGTATTTGGCCATACCCTTTATATGACCAGCAACCACCACTTTCTTTCTCTGTTCCCTCCTCCCTCCATATTTCACCAGGCCTTGACCTTTTCTTGTTTGGCTCATATCCCTGTCTTCATTCCCATTGACCTCTACAGTTTTCTCTCTCAGGAGTGAACATGAAAGATGAGGAGAGAGGGTACTCCTTGCTCCCGTGTGTACACGTCCTAAACACGTACTTGTTTTGCCTCCTTCCTTCCTCCTTTCTTTCTCTCCTTGCAGCCTTCCTTTGCTCTTCTCTCCTGGGCAGCTTGTGTACTTTTTTTTTCTCTCTCCCTGCTGACACATACACAACCGGATGAAAAAAGTACTGTATTGCTGACAAAAACTTGCCCTTTTCTACTCCGCAGCTACGTTTTATTCCAACACAAAATACACACTCAATATAGACTTTACTACGCAACCAAATGCACTCACTCACCTGCGTTTTCCCTCGTCTGTTTTGTGTTTTTTTCTAGCACGTTTTGTACACTAATGCTGCCCCACTATGTAGCATAAGTTAGCTTTTCGTCAGATCCCTGCTAGCACTGTCGTTTATCGTAAAATTTCGCTTCAGATTGATATCATGATTGACTTTACAGGTAAAGTAAGGTAATTTGAAGCTACGGAGGGACAGCAGCGTTACTTCCGTGTTTTGGTCAGCTGCGCAGTACGTGCCTCCTCTACTTCCTGCTTTGAGGGACGGCGTGTGCGTGAGAGCGGCGCAGAGACACGCAGAGGCCGGGGAGAGAAAAACAGAGTTAGATGAGATTGCGCAAAGGCTAAAATACTAAAAACAGGACACATGTGAGCGCGAGTTGAATCAGGTATAATAATTTAACATGGATCATGGAATCTAATGTGTGTGTGAAAAAAAATTGCCTTTTTTTTCTTTTTTTTTTGCAGCTGGGACAGTGGTTTCTTTCTTTCTGCATGCTGATTTTCTACTGATGGGCAAATTACAGAAGGTAATTGCAAATGCACAGTTTTAACGAAATACAACAATTGTTATTATTTATTTAGGCTACAAATATGTAAGATGCACAGCTGTACAACTACATGTGGGGTAAAAAACTAAACTGAGGGCAATTACGTGCTAACCATCTTTCTAAGGGAACAACAACACCTTTAAATGTAATCTCATAATCAGTGTCATATGTGCATTAGTACACCTTTTAGGTAAGCCAAGACAAGTTTATTTGTAGAGAAATTTCGTACACAAAGGATCAAACAATCAATTCATATGTATTTGTAGAGCACAATTCATACAAAAAGAAATTCAAAGTGTGAGCCTAAAACACATTAAAACTACAATACAATATAAATCACAATGTGTCAATAACAGCATAATTAATCACAGTAGAATGTATTCAGTATAATAAAATACAGACCTCCAAGGAAAAAAAAAACAGTAACAATAAGAAAATGCATTCACATCACATTGTACATCCATGGATTTCAACATTTTTAGGCACTTTCAACCATCTTTCACTTTCATACTTCTGAAATCCAGGAGAAATCTTTCAAATACTGTATCTGCTATGTTATGTCACCAGAAGTGCAAAAGTGATTTTTCATATTTTGTGATTACCCCTGCATTTAAATCCCATTATGTTCCCTCAGAAACCTCCACTCCATAATTTAGAATGTATGTGTTTACACACTTTTAAAATTAGCCTATAGGAGAAAAGCATTTTATATTCCCTTGTTCGTTGGTTCAAAAATAACTTCTGTAATATTTCGCATAAAATAATAGGCTAGTTATGATAAAAGACCGGGCTTGTAGGGATGGACTATAAACCGAGCTTGGACGGCTCTGACTATTAATCTTTCTCTTATTTCTTTGTGTTGTGCCTAGGTGGGTCGTAGTTTAGTAAACAAATAAAGATCTCACTTACAGAGTAAAAAACAGAATCGAGTAGTTATTTTCAATATGGTGTTACTAATTGTAACTTCTGCTTTACCCTTCTGTTCACTTCCATTTCCAGGCACAAAGAAGTCGGATTAGAGGTCTGAAGAGCAGCAGTGGGATGAGCATAAACAAGCTGTTCTGCACTCACAGATCTAAAGAGGCTATTGAGCTGGACTACACACAATCCCTATTTGGCAGGCTGCTGACCACTGTTGCTCTGATTTGAGTGACAAACTATAAATAAGAGTCAAGTTCCATTCCAAGCAAGCCTCCACAGCATCCACTTGATTCAGATGATGATGCCGTATTTGCCAAAGTTTTCACCAGTATGAAGTGGGTTGCTATAATAGGGCACTGGCACCGGTGGGGATTTATTATGAGCTATAAACAGACAGAGTGAGTCATGGAGACAGGTCCCGCTGACAAATGCAAGTTTGCTTCAGGAAATCAAAACACAGCTTGCAGAGTTATTTTCACTGCAACGTATGTGTCTGACAAAACAAATTAGTGCACAAATCATTTCGTGGGTACATGATATGGGCGGATATTTACGATTGTTTTACAGCAATTGATTTATTCAAATAAACAGAAGGACAGCATATCAACTTGCACAATAACCACAACTGAAAACAATTAGGAGCATCATTGACTTGCAATTTGTGAAAAAAGCACTCAATACAAATACAATTTGCACTTAATTGAATCTCTGATTGTTTTTGCTTTTGCCTCAGACACAAAAACACATTGTAACGCTCCAAATGAAAACTGAGAGCAAGGTTTATAAGAAACCATTCTGACCTGTATAACTGTAATTTATTTGATTAGTTGATCACAAATTATAAATCCCACTTGCATTACATTGATGTCCTACCACTTAGACACACTATTTAGAGTTCATTTATTTTCCAAGCCCAAGTTATTCTATTTATCTATTTAGTTTATATTTATTGTGACTGAAATCAGCTCAACTAATCTGAATGTTGGAGTTTAATACTGTGTTTTAAAGGTGCACTATGTGACTTTTCTGTTTGAGGATCCGCCACATGTTTGTCTCCATGGAAATCTCATTGCTTTGCCTGGAATGTTCATGGCGTTAAACTTATCTATCTTCATGACAAGCAGGTGCACGCATATGTGGTGAGGCAACCGCACATGCAGAAAGAATGCATGTTTTACAAGGTTCTGGACCAAAAAAACATCTGAATAATGAAAGATAAATACGTTTAATGCTTTTCTGTGGAACATTCCAGGCAAAGCATCTCCATGAAGACAGTACACCTTTATCTCTGCCCATGTGTGACTTGCCTTACTTCCAGTGTTTGCATCAGTTGGTTCATAATTATGCTAATGATGTCTCTCAATGGCGTCTAGACAGAATAATTCAATGCATACTATGATACTTTATTCTTCTGTCCTTTTATTTGTAGCGGAGCCAAAGTGGTCAAGCAGCTGCCAAATTGTATGCTCTTTTATAAATTTGTAAATCTGACAATGAAACTATTTGCTTCCAGCCATCAGCATCACTGCACCACGCTGGAACACAACCCTGTCTGGGAATCAGAGACGTAAGACGCAAAATGACTCATCGTGTTGTTTTATTGGGATGAGGTCAGCTTGTTGTGGATGGAGTGCCCTTCAGACCAATGGCACAAGTTTATTTGAGTGAGTAAACACATGTCTCTGTATTTTATTATTACTTTGTTTTGTGTCTGGCCCCTCCCTGCAACTCCTTGACTCCATGTCTCAGAACTATATCGTAATACTTTTGGGTATTAGAGTGAGCTGTGTCCAAAGTGCAGTACTTCATCAATGTTTATCTCCTGTGTGCCCGGGTGTCTCTTTAGAGCGGGGCAGGAAAAGGACAGCTGTCAGACATGATCACAGGGAAGAGTACATTGCGCAGTAAAACACAGGTGAGTGGAAATAAATAGAGCTTGAGCATATTCTTTAGTGCAGATGCTTTAACAGGCCACAATTCAAAGGAAAAATACACATAATTTACCATATATTCACAGTTTTTTAAAACCATACTATCAATATTGAGGTTTATCCCTGTAACTACCAAGGTAAGAGCTGCTTGCTTTGCAGTATACTGGGGTTTAGCGTGAACTATTTATTGCAATATAGAACATTTATAGACAGCTGACACATTTTACAAGACTTTTCCATAATAGTACAAATAAATGTCGGCAATATATTTACATGTAGAGGTTATTGTGAATGTTTTATATCCTTAATAGAAAAATGCTACAAAGAGTCATGATTAAAATTAAAAAAATTAAAAAGATGTCTTGTGAACTTTCAAACAAGTTGATATTTTTGCACTTTTGTCATTTATTTCACATCTGTCTCATAATTAAACCTCAACTAATATGTATAACGACTTGTTTCAACACATTTCGCTTGTATTGACAAAATATTATTAGAATATTGTTATCGGGATACTCCAAAACATATCAATATATTGTTTTTTTGTCCACCCCTAAGCACTAATTTGAATATACAGTTTTGAAAATAACTGCTCCTCACACTGTTTCAAATCTGGGTGTTGGTGAAACTTCTGACCCTGAGTTTTTGGCCTTGTCCAAAAACATGTGTGTGTGAATAGTTTACTGTTTCTGTATCTGAACTGGCCATTGTTGCATTGTGACCGTCCAAACAGCTGGGACTGGTTCTAGTGTCCTTCGGCTACCAACGATGGGGCAGACACTGAATAGAGTAATTTAAAATGTGAATGCACCACTAGAGGTTTATGGCTTCCGTTTTCAGGCAACAGACTTCTTTTTGTGTGGAATCTTCATGTCTTCGTCTTGCACCCGGGGTCACCACACACACAAAGAGCAAACGATTAATTAACAGCTGCCCAGTTCATGGGTGGCCTTCACGTTTTCCCAGTCCTGTAGACAAAGCTTTAGGATAGTAAAATAAAAATGACAACTTTATCGAAGGTCTATTTTCCACTCTTTCAGACATTCCTTCTATACTTTAATTGAGGGAATAATATTAACATAATAAGTAAATCTCATAATTTATCCACTCTGACGCACAAATTTGAATTATAACTGATCAATTTGTAAGATATGGGATATAATCACATAAGTAAGAGAAAATATAGCACAGGTGTAGGACTGGATACTGTTTAAAGAGACAACACATTAAAGTGCGCATGACAGGTTTTAACAATTTTCTAATTTTGATTTTATTTGGTGTATTAATATATATTGTACATCAAAAATCTGGTTTTACACCAGTCAAGTTGTAGTTGGTGGAGAAAAGTGAAAAAATCTGTTTGAAATTACAGGAAGTAAAAAACTGATGACATCACACTAGGGAAACTCACTCCATTCAAAGGTTATGCATAATTAACCCAAAATAAACTACTTAAATTACCAATAAAACATGAATTAAACAAAATAAAGGTGTTCACATGTATTTTGATTTGTCGGACAAAAAAATCTGTGATCCTAGCAGAGTTTTAGCCCAGTGTACAAAGTAATTTACTAGTGTGATGTCATCATTTACAACCAGGAAGTGATGTTACAAAACTAAAAAGAACAGCTAAAAATGATGAAATGTATAATTATTTTTAGCAAAACTTTGAATATATTTATCTTACCTGTATTTTAGGTACATGAGTAGTATAACCTGTCATAGGCACTTTAATTGCTAAATAAGTGGTGATTGGTGTGTTAGTTAGTAGTTAGTCCACTGTACACAAGCTCCTATTGCTAATTATGCTAATTAAGACTATTAATGTATGGGGGTTAAAAAATGTCAACGGATGAATACCTGTAAATGATGAATGCTCGTAAACTGAAAAGTATGAATACTAACACAAATAAAAAATTATGCACTTATCATGGCTTTTATTTTATGTTAGCCTTTAAACTATAACATGTTTTAAAACAATGGATAAGTCCTGGGAAAGCACAGAAAGTTACTAGACATTATCTATGTCAGTGGATGATAAAAAAATCTAATGGAATGTATAACTATCATTATACCGTTTTATTCTATTTTATGCTAGAATATATTAAGACTATAAAGATAGAAATATTCCTATAAAGATAGGAATTGGAACATGTAAAATAGTCTTTCATACCATTAAGATCCAGGTATTGTCCAAGTGCTGTGCCCAGCCCATACTGTCTTCAGATCATACACTGATTACATTTTGGAATATAAGAGCGTCTATTTTTGAATTTCCATTATTCTGGTTACGCACCCTCTTGGATTATGTTCTTCTTGAAGGGGAATAAAACTGTAAGGGTGGAAATCTTTTCACACTTTGATCCAGCAGAGAATTAGTTCCACACATGGGGTCACAATTAGGTTTTTGGGTCAGAGAAGGGAAAATTCAGTCAACAAGAATAGAAGTAATTCTTCTGAGGCAAAGACTTTAAGAGCATTTTTGCTGCCTGAATGATGTCTCTGCTTTTAAGTATCATAAATGTTTTCATATTTCTTTAAATAGTATTTTGCTTGGGAAGACGGTGTGCTTCTTGTGGTTTTATTATTTTATGCTAATACCCTGCCGTGTGCTTTTTTTCTGCACATCGTGTTTGCAGGAAGTCTATTAAAATCAGACAATATAAACATTGCATTATTTATTCAGAACTACGCAATATTTTACATTAATGTTGTTTGCAGATTGGCAGGTGGAAGTTTATTGTCACTCCTCTCTGTCAGTCACCATCTCATGCCTCTGCTATAGCTGCATTTTGAAGGAACTCATGTGTAACAGCTACTTTCCTTTGGGTGCCATTGTCCACTTTTGTTCATTGCTGCAAAATAAAGTATCAGGGGCAGCAGTAATAGTCGTGTTCACCTTGTACAGCTAATGTGATGACTCTGAGCCTCCGCTACATCCACTGAATGTAAAAGCAATTAAGTATAAGCTTGTATTCCCGGAGCAAATTGTCAGAATCATTTTTTCAGTGGATACACTTGGGAGAGAATTTTAAGTAGCAGAGGTGCTTTACTTTTTTATATAAATGTTTTTTGGAAAATTGATTTGCAACAACAGAGCACACAAAAATGCCTAGGTGAATAAAAGTGGGAACATACTGATTAACAGACTTAATCATCGCTAATGTTTTTGGAAACTGCAAAGCAAGCTATTTATTGTGTGAGAAACCTATTTCTCTCTTAAAACATAATGGATAAAGTTCAGTTTACACATTATTACAATAGATTTTCTGCCCATAAACATCAGGCAGCCCATTTCAGTTTGTTGTTTATTTTAGACTTCAAAGGGTAAAAAAAAAAAAGAAAAAATCACATCTAAGGCTGTGCAATTAATCATAGTATTACACTATTCAGTTACAAAAGTGTTATAATTGAACCTAAAATGAAACTGTTCAAAATGTGTGCTCTGTCTGACACCTGGAGCAAAACCGCTTTTCTTAGGTCTATGCTTTCTATGGGTTTATTGTGACAGTAAGTAATTGTTTGAAATAATTGTGATTTAAATTATGAGCCAAATAATTGTGATTATGAAGAAGCCCAAAGTGTATCTAAGTTCAAAATTGATAAATAAAAAAGTGATATTTGCATGCCAACTTTAGATTACAGAGCAACTTGGTGTACCTACTTTTTAGTATAATGAGTCACCTGACACTTAATCTTTGCATATTTCTAAACTGGTGCACATCGCATTGATTATATCTAGTGTATGCTATTATGATGCCCTGCACTTTTGTTTTCAGGTTGGTGTGGTTCAGCAAATGTGACCCGTCAAAATGCATATAGCAGGGCAAGTGGGAAGTTATGTGTTGTCTATTTATCTTAGTTTTTATCATAATTACTTCAGTAGTTTTGCTGTATTGATGTCCAACCAACTTTTTAATTTTCCCTCATACTTGTTTTTGTGTACTGAACTTAACTATGCACAGTAGCCTTTATCTCTGAAAGTAGTCATCCTTGAATTTCCAGTTGGCTTCTGTCCAAACAGAAAGATTTCATTAATGGCCTGAGAAGACGGAAAGTGTGGCATGTAATGGAAAAGCGTTCCTCTCAAGTAGCGCCAAATATGAATATACAACACTGAAATAAGATAAACTTTAAGGAAGCCAAATACATACAGAGAAGGTGAGGTCTTTGGGGACATAATTGTTTTGAACTAAACTGCAACTCTAGCAATATCTCATAATGCAGCGTGTACTAATAAAGACACAGCCAAGCAGTTCATTGTAGACTTCCTGGACACTGACAAAAATTGCTTTCCAAAACTTGCTTTACTCTCATAAATCTTCCTTGGAGTCACTTAAATGGCAAAAACAAGTAGATGCAGAGGCCTTTTGAAATTATAATGATATAGCGCTCTATACTATATTATTTATTTTTTCCTGCCCCCCTGTGGCATTTGATTACATCATCATGCAAAAACTGTTGCAAACAAAAATCAGAACCTAATGGGCAAAAAACCTCACATGCCAATGGAGCTTAACAATTAGCCAAGCTTTTTATTGCTTCTGGACATGCTGGTAGCTGTCCATCTTGTAGAGGAAATGAACTGACACTCTTTGTCCGTTGTCGATACAATAGTCCACTTGTGTCATGAATGCCTGAATGGACAAGTCTGTGCATGCATTTTTTTCTTTCTTTTGCTTTGGCTGTAATTTCTTAGCAGTATGTCAAACTGTCCAGTGCATGACACTTTTATAACAACCCCATCCATGTTCTAAATCAAATCAAATCAAATCAAATCAATTTATTTTTATAATGCCCAAAATCACAACAACAGTTGCCTCGATGGGCAACTGTTGTTGCCCATCGAGGCACCAGGTGGATGGCAGAAGTAGAAAATTATCACGCCATACGCAGTCCAATGCACACAGTGTTACTGAAACTGTTCCCAACAGTCATGCATGCTTGGCCACAGCTGGAACACTAACTGCCTTGACATCATATTGTGGCTGTGGTTCACGAATCAAGCAGCCATTTTGCAGCCTAATAACAATGACATTCTTTGTTTTTCTGGTCTGACCATTCTAGAAGTCCCCGAAATATGGGCACACAGGGTCACAATGCATCTTTGTGCACCGTGACGTGTTGCCCCCGAGCTGGCACTAATGTGGAAGTTGTGGAGAGAAATAGCCTACCTGTGCCAAAAGCCTTCAAACCTCCAAAGCCTGGATGGCATCTTCTGGGACTCGTTCCTTGGCTGTCCGATCGGAAAATGCTGAAAGGCGCTGAACGCTGAGGTGAATTGAGCCCTGTTTTCAATGGAGCGTTACGGTACAGATCAGTCCCCTTTGGCGTGTGGTTTTGACAGTGCAGTACAGTTTGTGAAGTTATTTTGTATAAGAACACACTTTAATGGGTTGGAATTGGAGGTTGAAGGAGTAAATGTGCTTTATTTTTACAATTACATGCAAGCTTTGAAATTTGTGTGATGTGGGCACAGTGAATGGAACATTTTGTGTGTAAACGCTGTATAACAGTTTGGATCAGCCAGGTTGTCATAGTTTGATTGTTTAGAAATATACTGCACTGAGGTTAGAGCTGTCAGGAATGAGGCCTAGAAAAATCCCAAAGATGAATTTGTAGATGTGATGGGGACAGTAAACCCAAAACTACACCTGACTAAACAAGGACTAGGACTAGGACATGGACCAAACCATGTCTACATCAACACTAAAATGCACTCAATTTAAGACCACATGACAAATGCAAATGAATGCACTAACTAATTAACTATGTTTGCTGCTGTGATAGAATAGGCTAGAGGCTAGGTTCGCTGCAACAAATTCCAAAGAGGATTGTCAAAAGAGAAGTAGTGGTAGATACAAAAACACAGTAAAACTTTACAAATTGCCATGATGTTAATGATAACATTTTCAATTTTCTTAAAAATACAACACTTTGATTTATTTGAGTTGAGTGAATACTCAAGCTAATCTCTTATTTTGATTAACTTCAGAATGATTTGCAAACGAAAAAGCATAATTGCAAATTGTTTTTTTTCTTGTGTAAAGTATGTCTTATTCTGTGAAAAGCACCACTTTAATAGCACCGTATCAAGTTGTGCCACATCTCTTGCTTTGTTAATTCAAAGCTCTTACTACGATATTGGTCTATTTTTCTTCCATGTATAATTTAGTTCCTTAAATGTAGCAGGCAGAGTGTGATCGACTGATGGGCTTAGTAAGATACAGTTATTGCCAACGGGAATGGCCCAGTGATGATTTAAAGTTTTCCACACACTTTTCGTTTTGGAAAATGGACCAAAAAAAACATTTGGAAACCTCCAAAAACAGACTCTAATCCAAAAGCCCTCTCACCACATCACCTTATTAGATTTTCATTGTAAGCTGACCTTCTAAATCATTTATTTTCTTTCCTCAGATCAAAGCGGAGGCATTTCAAGGCAAAATACGGCACACCTGCCAGTCATGAAGTGGAAACATAAACCGTGTTATTCTTTTCCGCTGGCCTCAATGAGACTTGGAGGAAGAAGTCTAAGAAATGAGCCAGCATTCACTACAATCTCTGTGAGGTGATTACCCATTTCAAGGTGAGAGAAATTCTCACAATGTTCACTCTAACAATTACACCGCAGGCCAGTTAGAAATGGAGGGATCTTTTGTGTGTGTAGCTTTGCTGATGTGACTGACGGAGCGGTGAAGACGGGTGCAAAATAGGGAGAATAGGAGAGAATAGTTGGGGCAAGAGGGCTGGGTTATGTGAAAAAAACACTGAGTGAAAGGACGGAGATTGAATTTCGTCTTCACAGATGAGAACACTGCCTCCGAGCAAACAAAAGGATGAAACGATGACCCGCTGCTTGGTCCCCGACTGACGCTTGGACAGTCACCCGTCTTCCATGATTAAAAAAATAATAATAACAAAACTCCTTATGACAAGACTTCCCCCTGCCAGTGTCCAATATCAACTCTTAAAAACAATTATTACCCTGCCAGAGGGGTGGACACGTTGCTCTGAGTCAGCAAGCAAACCGAGATGGCTGTCTGTCATCAAGCATGAGAGAAAAGGATGAGAAATCTAACGACCGCTAAGCTGCTTAATAATTCGTTCGACGTCTGAGTCAGGTTTGACTTGGATAGAATAGAACGTAGTCACAGGAAGAGCAGATTATGAGATTAGGCGTCAGGAAAGGAAATGAAATAAAGGTAGAATATTAAATACAAAGCAGCACATGCCCAAAAGGAGGCTGGCTTAAATGTGGAGTGTGTGTTTAAACAGTAGCTGAGTTTAAAAAAAAACTGTATTGAGTAATATTGAACAAATTTAAGGGGATGTAAGGATTCAAATGGCATTTCCTATTCATGGGTTTCATGATGATAATAATACTCATAGTAGTGTTTTGGGGCTATTCATTCACTCCACACATGGTGATTGTAAGCTACTGGTCACACCTGCCCCGAGGCACTGATGGAAGCAAGGCTTACATTGGCTCAATCGACCCCTCTGACCACCATCCACATTCACTCACACACAAGAAGTTGAAATAAATGATCCTCATCTGCCCGGAGGAACTCTCTCTACACTAGATGAGCCACCTTCCTTTCTCCTGAGTTGTTCTGGCTGCACAGTCCAAATGGATTCGCGTCAGTCCTGGACCATCTGCAGCCTGTCCATCCGTGAAAGTTTCTTCCCAAGGGTTTTATGTAGTTTTGACAGGGGATGCACTGGGACAGTTATCCATTTTCTACATTCCTTTGAACATTATTTATTTAAACCGGTTTTCTACCTGTGGCCCATCAAGGCAACTGCTGTTGTAATTTTGGGCACTGAAAAAATAAATGTAATTGAACAAGAATCATACTAGACCCACATCCACCCCATTGTGGCACCTGGTTTTCCCAGCGGTACTCATCAGGCCTGGTTTAGCTTCTGAGCTCTGATGAGATCAGGCATTGGCAAGTAGATGTGGCCACATTACATTTTGAAGACTTTTGATCATTGGAATTGCAGTGTTAATCTTTTATCACTCTGAAACTCGAGGATAGTAAATAATAGTGAAGATGTAATGAAGAATAGCTCTAAAAAAAAGAGATAAAAACAGGCCAAGCTTATGTCTCCTGGAAGAACAGTTTAGTTTCAGATTGACTGGTTTCATAAAAAACTAACAATATTAATATCGATGGCCACTTTATTTGCCAGTACTCAACAGTTGGTGTGTTGAAAAAATCAGAACTTCTGTCTGTTATTTGGCCATTTCTGCGTTAAGTAACGTTAAGTATCAAAAACAAAACAAATCAATAATTCTAATTGCAAATTGTTGTGGGTCAAATTAAGTGTCTGAATTGAATCTGAAACCAAAGAATGGAACCACACTGAAAAATCACACTCGTATTCAGTGGCATGTCCCTCCAGGGCTATAACGGATAAAAAAAAACTTGCACAAAAATGAAGCTTTTTGTTGATATCCACACTTTAACCAGCAGATGTCTCTAAAATAACTTACACTTACTCACACATCTTTAATGAAACTTAAGGGTACGGACAGAATTAAAGGCTGGATTGTTTGTTTTAATGAATTGAGGTGGTATTGTATTACTGCATGTGACACAGGGCGGAGGGTTAGCATGGCGGCGTACAGAGCGCATGTAAATGAATCTCTAAATCAGTAAGTCTGATAATCGGCTCTGGGTGGGGAAAGACCTGCTCAGAATGACAATGACTCTGCTTTTATCTCTAGAGCTCGCCAAGTCGCTCGTCCTCGATCAGAATGCTTTGCCAGAACAGGATGTAATTCCGTGGGATTAAATTGTTTTTCATTGCACATAAGAACGCTTTAGAGTTTCCCCACATTCACAGTCCTTTTCACTTTTGTAACCATGAATTGTAACATGGTCTATGCTGGAGATGGATACTCTAGTTTACTACTACTAGTTTTTGTGTGATAAAAGACGCTGTGCTGCTTTGTTTGCTTCTCTATTTTGTATGATGTGATTATCATGTTTAAATTAATAGATGTTTAAATTATGTTTTTTTTTTTTCCCCTCATATTGATCAGTCACAATTGTTTATTCATTTTTATTTTGTCCTATTTAAAACAAATACAAATGGCTTTCAAAATAAACTTTGTGACCATACTTTTAATCATTGCCATTTAGCCCCAAATTCTTCTTCCAAAGCAGGCTCTGATTATATAATGACACTTAATGAAAGAATATTGTATTTGGACCCCTTCGAAACCCTGTCAGTTTTGTCTGATGTCTGAATTTAACCATGCACCTCTCGATTAAAAAAACCCAAGCAAATCAATGATTTGAAATGACTGAATCTCAATCTACTTTAAAATTATATAAATTGAACAGCATCAGATATTGGTGAAATGTTTAACATTGACTTTGCTTTTCGTATTGTAGTTTTGTTTCTGGATCCATATGGTCTCTTGAATTTTGTTTCATATTGTTTTGCAAATTACTTATAATGACTAATAATTGTTATGATACTTTCTGTATTCTGTAACTAACTTAATGTTAGTCCAGTGCATTGTGTTATTGCTATTTACATATATTCAGTATAGTCCCCATATATAGTCCCAAATGTTACTGTAGAATGTCTAATTTCACTACATTCTTTTTTTTTAATTTATTTTTTTATTCATTTTGAGGCTGTGGGAGTTGCTTAGATCTATTTTCTCCTCTAAACAGGAAAACTAGCTCTGCCATGGGATTCTTTTAATGCAAAAAAAGTCAAATTTAGACTTTGATATTAACCGCCTCAGGGTGAACCAACTGCCTCTGTTGTCCTTTTTTACTGTAGAACTCCCCATCTCTTCAATCCGCTTTCCTCTGAGTGTTTAGAAATAGGATCTTATAGCCTAAATTGAAACTGGGACTCCGCTCCTCTCAACACATGGCAGCAGATGTGGCAGTGGGTAAGGAGTGGGGGGCAGGGCGCTGGAAAAGTGAGATACGAAAGACCATGGTGGCAGACGGAGGAGCAGATGACAAGGTGAAGGAAATGAGGAGTGTCCTTGAGGAAAAGGATAGAACTAGAGCCAGCAAGATAGGCATTTATTTTATTATATCTATTCAGCTGCCTCCTTGTTCCTCAGGGATTGCCACAGTTGCATTTAATTTGGCAAAGGCCGGGTGCCCTTCTTACCATTAAAGTGACTGGAGTTGGTAGTGGCAGTGAAGTGTTTTATCCACGGACATTACGACATTATGTACTCACTCATGTACTTATTACTTCAAGCCTCCATATGCAGTAAAGTTGTAATGATGTAATATGTTGATATACTATTTGGTCTTTGATTTCCTTCACATATTCTTCTGGTTATTGTAACTTGAGGTCAAGCTATAGTAGAGAGTCAATAACTCACTTTCAACTCACTACTGTCTTAAGAAAAAGACATTGTGGGCATCATGATTATACACTGCAACAAGCTTATAAGCTGTTTTCACAACTTTCAGAGGCCAGAGCTGAGTTTATCGTCACTGTAACAACAACAAACTTTAGCATGCCAACAGTGCACTTCCTGTTTCACTGAGAATAAACTGTTCTCTAATTAGATGCAGAAAGCACACGACAGTCTCATTTTGAGTTACTTTTACAATGTATCTGTACTTGGGCAGAATTGATTTTACTTTATGACAATATTTTATGACACAAAACAGATTGGATGCAGCTCCATTTATCTTATGGTCAGACAAACCCAGGGTACATACATACATCACAATGATCTTGACACTGGGCTATTCACCTTATTCCGGAAGTTGCTGCGGGCGCCGCCATCTTTTTTCCGTTGTATTAGTTTACGTGGGACAGGCTAGATCAACACATAAGTTCTACAGGGACTACAAAGCCGTTTCTAGGCCGCCCAGGAAATCGACGCATTGCTGACTTACTGTTGCACGCTTAAACATTTTACACAAATCAATCTACTTTATATAATATTTTAGCGGCGAGATGCCCCACGTTCGCCATTTACGTAAACGGGGTTCTCGTCAAACCGGAAGTGCCTTTACTACAGGAGTGTGAATCTGTAGCAAAAAGAGGCAAAGGTGGGCGGGCAGGATAAGTTGAATATATTCCTTGCAATATGAATACTGCATTTGCTGATACTGCAAAGATGCTGAATTTTAATATTATTCGTCCCTAACGGTATGAACTGAGCAGAAGATTTGAGGCTTTCCAACACTTTGCACTCCCAGAGCAGCAAATGCCACATTCTGTCTGGCACTCTGATGTGTGGGTCTGCTCTATTTATACCCAGAGCCACTGTCTTCACTGTCTACAGCACACAGAAGTCAATGCTCTCATGCTCTGACTCCTACGTCAGTACAACAACAGTGTAAGGGGATACATCCAGCAGCATTACACATCTGTTGTCTGGAATGTAATAAGTCTTTAATGCATGTAATTGGTTCATCTGTGGAGTATAAATAGTGCCATGCCCCACTTTTCTCACATTTAAGGTCAAACATGTTTGTTCATTGTAATACATTTATTCTTTGTATGCATATTACTTAATGGGCAATTATAATGTACTGTGTTTGTCAGTTTGTCCGCTGCCATTTTCCTTTTTTTAAAGGTACGCGAAGTTTGAATTTTGAGTATTTCATTTATAGTGAAAAATGTTACTCAAAGAGCTTGATACTTTTTCTAGAGTATCTCGACGATAACGATATTCAGTCAGATATTCTGTCAATCCAAAAAGGGTCTTTAAACATATTAGGTTTAGGTTTAATTATCAGACCAATTAAACACAAAATTGCAGACACTTTATACCCGTATTTGAAAGTTTGTTTTGTTATTTTCCTTATTTTATCAGCTCTTTTTGTAACTTTTTTCGCTATAAATGATATATTCAATATTCAAGTTATGCAGTATTGCCCACCTCTGATTGTAAACTTTCAAAGAAGGGTATAAGGTTATATTTCTGCACTTTTGTGACTAATTTTATAGACATTTTACATTCATCTGATAATTACTCCTCAACTACTACACTTAAAGACATGTTGTAACACATTTCTTTTGAAAGGACATAATATCTTTTGACTATTGTTTTCGGGCTGATCCCAAACCATATCAACCTATTCATTTTGTCAATATTGCCCACACCTATCTACAAAACACTGTTAGATAGTGATAATAATGATAATGGTGCTGTGTTGAATATTTGAGCCTTGGACGTTGCACCTACATGGACCTAATTTGTCCCCTTCAGCACTTTAATTAAGTTCATTCAAACATGAAGAAGCATGTCATTATTTTAATTATATTTTATTAATTAAATTTGTTTAAAATAGTCATTTGGATTCCTTTAAACTTTGGATTACTGTACTTTTTTTAGATGCTTTTAGACACCTTCTGATCTTTGAAGTGGATTGACTAAACAAGTGATTGCAAAACATATAACTGACCTTTCATAACGATTTGTTCCAAGTAAAACACTGGCTTTGATTTCCTTTGCATGTGAACAATAAGCCTTTGAGAACGAGCCGTTATACATTATGCATTTTTTTTGTTTTTATGCTTTTAATTAACACATTATTCATGCAACCGTGTACAATTTATATGAATAGCTAACGCGCACTCTTAGCTAAAGAGAGCAGCTTTCCTAATCTTTCTCTAATGTGGCTGTTGTTGGCAGGGCAGAGCATGAGAAAAGGGAAAGGAACAAGCGGAGGTCTGATTAAGCACCAGCAGGAGGACTGGGGCCTTACCATCTCCCTGGATACTGGGCAAAACAAGCATACGTTACATCAGCTTTGCACCTTTCAAATGAAATGAGGAGGAGGAGGACTCAATGGGGGAAAGTCTGAGTGAGTAAAAAAAAAACACACACACAAAAAGGCAAAGGAAATGAGATGGTAAAAGTTCAGATCACTTTTATGTGGAAATACACGATGATCAAGCTTTGCAGGCTAAGACAAAATGCTGAGACACTTTGCCCTGTACGTCAATGCATTTGAGCTGCGGCCCTGTGTGGACTCCGCTTCAATCCAAGGTCATTCTTGGATTTTTTCTATATTTACTGCACAGAATAAAATGGATCTGATACAAAATAGTTGTGGGAAAACACAAACCATCAATCTTTTTTGAGTGAAATGTAGATACATAAAATATTGCTGTTTATAATTTATAATTCAGACAAACATCTGCTTTTATGCTTCCACTTTGAGATTGATTTTGCGAACTTCTAGACCTACATTTCATTGCCATGGTAACTCTCTTCTTTTGGATTAAAGCACAGTCACGAAAAAGATAAATAAAGCTATCCATGAAACTATAATACATTTTTCAGGTTGCAACCCCAATGTGTTTAATGGTCTTTTTTATAATCAATCTAGCCTACCTTACAGAGGCAATGCAGGGCTCATTACACATCCGGCTCTTGGAATCAACAATACTGCACACATCCATCAAACTCATGGCATGTGGACATTTGCAATAAAACATTAGGTACACAAGGTCAGACAAGTATACCAAGCATGCAAGTCAAATTTCCTTTAGTTGAAGGAGAGATCTTTTATGCAGAAAAGTTAATCATCAATCTTAGAGTCACTGTTTATGTGATTCTTAAAATGCATGCCCCTTTTCTATGTAAAGTTGCAAAGTAATTTCCATTTTTGTTTGGAAAATATGAACTATAGCAACCTAAGCCACTAAGCAACAGTATGTAAATGTTGCCTTGACTGTACACAGTTTTAAATAGTTTTAGATGATATGGCTTTATCACTGGATTTTACATGATAGTAAAGGTAAAGTAAAGGTAACTGTAAAGTAAAGGCAAAGAAAAAGCAAAGTAAAATAAAATGAAAATGAAAATGAAATGAAATTATGAAACAAAATAAGTGCAGATACATTGTAACAGGGTCAAAATGATGTGCTGTTTGCATTAACTTATACAGCGTCTGTATCGTTTGCGTACCACAAACTAATACTGATGCACTCTTAGCAAGTTCTGCTCTGGTCTCGGAAAATTGTAAATTAGGATCCTAGGACGGCGGTAAGAAACACAGTAACACAATAAACATTAGATACAGCACCTTCAAGTATGATTCAAAGCAAAAAAGCAGCATGATGTTGAGTGGCTGAAGCCCTGCACTCTCCAACTGGTTACACACAGAAAAAAAAAAGAAAAAGAACCAAGCATTTAGATGCCAGGCCCATCATAAAAACTAAGCTTGAAAGCAATCCGAATCCACTTTTTATATGCGACTTTAAAACCTCAAATTATGTGTTTTATTTCCTGTGCAAGGCAGTCAATCTGTAACAGCGAATCAAACTTTAATTTGCACCAAATAGCAGCATAACTTATTAAAATGATCAACTTGTAGTGTGAATTGCATAGACATTTTGGCTGTTAGAGCTTGCGAAAAGCCGCCGTGGACCAGTGAGTAACAACAACAACAAACGCTCTTTGAAGTGGACCCTACCCTCCCACCCTTAGTCCTCCGCTCGCCACCCCTCCCCTCCACTGTCCATCAGCACGCCATAAATCAGCCTCTCATCTGCTGCCGTGCCTCTGTACTTAAAGGAATTCTAGCATGGAGTTTGAGGCCCGGTGAATTATGGCAGCACCTGGGAGAAGGAGGGGGTGAGCCTTCTACCTACTGTATGAAGGGCAGCATGTTGACAGCCAATAAGACTGATGGATTTGTTCTGGTCAACTGTCTTGCGTAATATGCCTTTGAAATACCAAATAGGCATAAAATACAAACCTTGATGGCCGCATTGTTGCACGCACACGGCTATTGTTAAACCAGCTGGCAGCGTGACCGTGCAGTTCAGGGTTTGTGGAGTTGGCCTGTAGCTTCAAAAGATGGAATCAAATGATGGAGGATACAGTTTAGGTGGAGGGTTTGTTTTTAACGGCTGGATAGTTACAAAAACAGAACATGGCCAGGGTCGTGCCCTGGCCTGGCCTGTTGTTCTTGCACAGCCAGCGTACATTCTTGAAGTCCCAATGAAAAAAGGCACCCAGCTGCTAGTCTATGTCTGCGAGTCGAATCTCCACTGGGCCGTCCAATAGTTTGAGTTCAGTATATCGTGTATGCAAGACTCATTATACTATTAGAAAGTTTTGATTATCACAATCCAACAATAAAATTAAGCATTATTATGATGTATAATTTGATTTGGCTATTATTACCACTATTTGTTGAATCAGTGGACGAGTTAGGAAAACCACATTATAATAACTAAACCTTAATTAGCATGACCAAATACTTAATTAATAATAAACCAATTGTTAATTAAGAATGATTTTTTTCTCAGTAAACTATTTGTTCATTATGATTAAAATCTTTCTTCATGTTTTATTTATAGGGTATTTTAAGAGTAGTTCTTATAAAGTGTTACATAAATATTTTCATTGTTTGGTTGTCTAATTACTATAAACATAAACAGTACTTTACATTTACTGCCCTGTCCTGTTCCGGCACATGGCAAATTATGTTAGTGTTTGTAGTATTTAGCTTCAGGCAGTAAAAATGTTTGAAATAATTTGGCAATTATATCGAAAGAAAAGTATGCCTAGTTGACAATCTTAATGGTCTCTTTGTGTGAGTGCAATACAGCAGGTGCATCTAAAAGCTGCCATCTCACAGACCATATTTTTGCCATTGAACTGGCAGAAGCTCATCTCAGTGATATATTCCTATTGTCAACTGTCCACTAAAAAGGTTTTGAGGTGGTGGTTGATTGAAAAATCTAAGCAAAGCCTCAGAAGAGAAAAGCATACTATCTATTCCCGTCAGTAATAGACAGTTCTGTAGTATGAAACAATGTAGAATCCTGACAAAAGATTAAGTTTCTCTTTCAGTGGTATTGATTTTAAAAAAAGATATATATTTCTATGCAACTGATTGGTCCCACCCGCAATCAGTCAATGCTTATTGGATTTCACATTGGAAGCATTCACACTGAAAAATAGAGGGAAAAAAGAAAGCTAGTGGATGGAATTTAATAAAAAGGTTGAGATAGATAAATGGAGAACCTTGGAACGAAGCAAAACAACTTTATATTAAAGTTTGTGTTTTCTGTGATTCTCAAAGTGATATTGCCCTCCATATTGTATGTAAGGCAACTTCAGGGACTTTTCCTCAGATTTATATGGTGAATGGAAATAGGAGAAGTGTGTTGGTGAACAAGATACACCTTACCAACTACTGTAAAGGTTTTATCATAAATGTCTTCTAAAAATCATTATATCCTATTATACTTTTCTTGAGCTGCGCCTGTCTTTTGCCTTTGGGTCAAATCTGAGCCGGCTGCTGAATGAAAACATGTTGAAGTAAGTTGCTCTGACTGCGTTGAAAGATTTTGTCTCAGATGTCATGTACTATCATGCAACAGCATTAAATATTCAAGTGTTAGACAACACATTTCTGTAAAACGGAGTAAACGTGATTATATTTAAGATTTTACTTAGAATTTTGTCCCTGCATTTTGATGACACAACTTCCTGTAATTTTCAAATTACGTTTTTCAAATTGTCTTCGCAAACTGCAAGTTGAGTGATATAAAATTATGATCAATATTTACCACAGATACCATTCCACTAAACTAAAGTTAAGCTGAACTTAATTGTCCCATAAAAGATGTGCAGCATGTACAAATACGACAATATGGACAGATTGTTATATTTTATAGCTTTTTTTTCCTTTTTTTTTTTTTTTACCTATATACATTTTTAAAAAAGAGCTTGTTTTCTATGTCCCAATAGTCTGGCAGCGTGTTGTTATGCCCTACTTGAAATACGCAGCAAACACTGTGCTCTTGACAACACCTGACCCGTATTCCCACATTCACTATCCCACAGAGGTCTGGTGCTGGAAAACATAGTTCAAGTGCTCTTATTGTAAAACGTTACACTGAATTCTCCTGCATTTCGATTCTGCCAGAAATGATGCATGCAGGCGAAACACACAGCTCCAGAAAGGCTCTTAAGATAGGAGGAAGTGATCCACTACACCCTGCTTTGTCTCCTAAGTAGACAGGTAATAGAAGGGTGCTGCGGAGTGCTAGACACCAAGCCACACCCTGAAGTTGTGTGAGAAGATAATTGCTTGTAGCTGCTGGCGTGGGAGGCTTGGCTGTCTCTAACTTGTTATTTCAGATAACTCAGGTTACAGGTTTGAAAGGAAAAGAATGTCTTTGGAGCAGGCAATATATCTTTTGACTGTACAAGGAAAAAGTGCAATTGTATTTCCACATTTTACATTATGATGCAACTCAGACAGTAGTCATGTTTGCTAGTTGAAAAAGTGCAAAAAATACATGCTTTTGTTAACAGGTTGAAATGTATTAATCACTGCTAAATATGATGCTAATAGTCTTTATAATTGTGTGTAAGGATATAAAAAAAAATAGAATGTCATGACATAATATGACAAAATAAATCATATTCATGGATTTAGAATTGTGTTATAGTGTCGCAAACATCACTACAGCACTGTTTCCAAGCTGTCAAAAGAAGTCTCAAATACGATTTTCCATAACATTGAATATTTTATATAATTGTGTACAGTGCAATAAAATAACTGAAACTGTGTATAGAATAGACTGAAGAAGCTGTAATTGCATATCTCTGTGGCTATGACTCCCCATAACAGCTACAGTGTGTTGTGTGAAATTGCAAGCAAGAAAATAAGTACTTAGCCTCGTTGTTAATTAAGTCTCCTGGCTATTTTAACTGCAGAAAATATGTAGTGCAAGAAGTGTAGGGTAGTGTGAGTATATAGTAGTTTTGAAAAATTACTCAACATGGAACAATGTTTTCAACCAGCCAGTGTTAATTTACTCATAATTTTGTCAATGTAATATTTTTGCTGACTAAAACAAAAAAAAAAGAAAAAAAAGAAAGAAAAGTAATCATAAAGATGAAAACTATGACTAGTTTTGTCGACCATAACGATGACTAAAAGTAGATATTTCTGTCGAGTAAAATACTAATGTTTTTTGTCAGATAATGAAAACTAAACATACATGAATAAAAGGGACAATTGGAGACTTCCAAGTTCCACTTTTCAGTCTCAGAAACAAACTCGACGTCCACTGATCTCATCTGTACATATTCATGAAGCAATGCAACACAACTTATAATAGTTAAAGCAAAATATAACTTTTATGGTTGTCTAAAACAATTGAAATGAATTTAGTCAGATCAGTTATTTTTTGGCAAAATGAACTCTGCAGCCAGCTACTGCTCATGTCTTTCATATAATTATACTCATTTCTGTCATTCTGAAGTTTTTGCTTTTTCCCTCAACCATTCTCCTCCTCCGCAGCAGGAACCACCAGCCTCTCAGCTCCTCTTCTTTACAACCACCATTGACTATGCCCCAATGTGTTAACTATGGGGTACCCAAACTAATTCCCTTGTCGGCAAAAAATTGACATTTATTAGTATTAGTTGGTCAAGGGCCAGATATGCTATGTTTTTTATGCAAATTGTCAATCTGCAAATATATTTAATTGCTTTACTGTGTGGACTGTTTTTTGTAATCCTTCCAGACAGTCTATTCAGTGCATCCAGACAGTTTATTCAGTGCATTATTGAATCAAAATACTGAAGACTAAATCTCAGCACCCTGTCGCGAACTTAATCAGACCTCTTGAGCCTCACTTTGGCCACCCTATCACCCATCTCCCTTCAGTTCTGACAGCTATAGCTATCACCAAACCATGATACACCACTTGTACTTATGACAAAGGTAGAATTGACCACACACAGTAGCATTATTGTTCACCTCTTGGCAGGAAGAATGGACTCTAACAATATTGTATTATTATTTTATTAGTCTGATGAGGACTTTTACAATGCCGCTGTGGCCACTCTTGCCAATGTAAACTTGCTTGACTTCTATGTAATGGCTCTGCGAGTGTAGATGAATGGTATTTTAATGCACTGCCCAAAAGCCAAATTTTCTTGCAGACCGCTGACTGCATCCAAAGCGACAATATTGACCAAATAATTCACTGCAGTACAATGTTCTCTCTCCATCTGTTTCTGTCACTATTCACACTTGGGAAGTTTGACAGAATTTTACCCCATAGGTAAATGTGTATACAGTTTTGCAGGCTCCACAAAAAGAACTACAAACAAAAAAATATCTGCACATGGCTGAACTTCGTGATGGTTTTCACTGACACTTATAAAGCTGCCAATTGTTTTTCACAGCCAGAGCATCAAAAAACTCACAGTCTCCCACTCACTATTTCAGTATGGCAGTACAGTTTGTCATGCCATTTGTACTTATTGTAGTGGGCAGAAGATTGCCTTTTTGTTTTGCTTTCTCTTGTTCCCAAAAACTGAGGATATGAGTTTTGTTTGATAAAAACGCATCTTGCTCATCTGAAACCAGGCTGTACATCAAACAAAATCTGGAGGAGGATGACTATCAGACAGTAAACTGGAATGGAGTGGTAGATGGATCAGGAACTGTAATTGTTGGAGAAACAACAGGATGAAAAGCATTTATGCAGAATCATCCACTTATTAGTTTCATTAGTCAATGGGAAAAGTGTATAAAAAAGGTAACGCCGCCATTAGTTTGTGAAATTACTACAAAAATGTGTTTCGTAATTTAATAAGCATAGAACACAATTTCACTTTGTTAAAATTGTAGTTTAATCTTAGGTCATGAATAAGGCTTTTTATCATGTTGTCACGCACCATTATTCCTTCAAATTTATCCTGCAGGGGAAGAAAAATTAAAACATATGTTGATTTGCAATTAATGTGAAACATGTACCCCAGAGCTACTCAATGTCCTGTCAAAACTGTATTCCTTGTAGCAACTAATTCAAGAATAGTATGAATCTCATCCCGATATATTGTTCATCCACAGAATCAATGTTTTTAATGACTCATTTGATTTTGGGAAGCACTCTACATATGAATGCATAACTGGCAACTCAAGGAGTGTCTCTGCTTACAGACCTTGCATACTGTATATGGTTGCCTAAACTCAATGGCTGTGTAAATAAGGGCTAAAGTCAGTAGATTTATCCTTGAGCATCCATCAACGCCTCACTTAGTCCATTAAGGACTAGACTCTAGAGAAATGGATCATTGCCCCCAGCCTTGGCAGCCAAATTCACCAAACTAGACTGATTAATCAACCTTGTATCTTAAGCATTACAGCAGGGGAATAGGTGCTTTAGAGTCCTCCTCACCTCGTACGAGACGATCGTTTTCACTAAATTTGCTGTAATAGGCTCATTCGCCCAATCTATTGTAATAACATCCTCTGTGACATACTGTTTCTACTTTGTGTGGAATGGAAGTCATTGTAACGGCACACACCTTTTTCCAATGTGAGGACTGATCTGATGAAAGTGGCACATCTTAAAGTGGTCAGAAAAGGGGGAACAAAAGACTGGAAAAAGTTGCACTAATAAAAAAGGCAAGAGTTTTAATACAGTTCCGATCAAAAGTTTAAGACCAGTTGAATGAATGGCAAAGTCACATTTTACATGGTTGGATATTAACAAGGTTCCAAGTAGAACTTCAAAATGCAACAAGAAATGGCAGTGAGACAAAAAAACAGTAAACATTTTATTGAAAACAGCAATTAACCTGAAGTAGGCCTGAATGCGGATTCAGTGTCATTTTCTTTCAGGTATTCACACTGTCATGATGTTCTAATGGCAGAGGCAAAAAACTATTTTTGAACGTGGTCGGGTTGTTGAGCTGCATAAGCAGGGCCTCTCACAGCGCACCACAGCGCTGAGGTGGGACGTAGTAAAACATTCATTTTGAGTTTCTTAAAAGATCCTGAGGGTTATGGAACAAAGAAGTCAATTGGAAGACCAAAAAAATGACACCAGCACTGAATCAGAGGATCCAATTGGCTGTTCGTCAAGACACTGGACGATCCTCGACCCAAATTAAGGCTGTTACTGGTGCTGACTGCAGCCCAATAACCATCAGACGCATCTGCCACTGAAGGGCTTCAAAAACAAAAAACGTCTTCAAAGGCCTCGTCTGTTTCAACGCCACAGAACTGCTGCTTGAATTGAAATTGAAACATTGAAAGGTGGACGAAAGTTTTATTCTCTGATGAGAAAAAACCTGACCTTGATGGTCCTGATGATTTCCAACGTTACTGACACGACAAGCAGATCCACCTGAGATGTTTTCTACACAACACAGGGAGGGGGCGCCATAATGATCTGGGGTGCTTTTTGCTTCAGTGGAACAATGGAGCTCCAGGTGGTGCAGGGGCGTCAAACGCCTGCAGGACAAAGGACTTCTTCCAGGAGAATAACATCAATCTTTTGGACCATTCTGTGTGTTCCCCTGATCTAAATCCAATTGAGAATCTTTGGAGATGGATGGCAAGGGAAGTTTACAACAATGGACAACAGTTCCAGACAGTTCATTCACCTCCTGGAAACTCTTGCATATTGCATGCCGCAACCAATGTTTGAAGTAATCAACAATATCGGTGGTGCTACTGAGTTCATGTTTGGGACTTTGATTTCTGTTTTGAGTGTTTGTTTTTTTTTAAGTTTTTTTTTTAGGTGTGGTCCTAAACGTTTGATCAGCTACAGAACAACCTATTTTAAGTTTAATTATTATTTTCAATAAAATGTTTACTTTTTTTTGTCTCACTCCCATTTCTTGTTGATTATTGAAGCTCTATTGAACCTTGCTAAGATCCAACCACAAAAATGTGACTTCTGCCATTTGTTCAACCGGTCTTAGACTTTTGAATGGGACTGTATTTTGTCTCTCTATAAATTAAAATACCAAAATTGTATAATTTTGTTTTAATAACCCATCACCTGACATTGTATTCCATACCGTGACCTCTGAATTCAATTGTACACAGTGTCCCAGCCGTTTGCATGCTGTACTATTCTTGCTTTAGGTGTGTAATGTGAGACTTCTTGGTTTGTACTGAGAGAGGAGGCGGCAGTGAAGGTGGGAAATGAAGATAACATACAAGGAAACGGGTACAATAGGCCCAGGATGGACTTAGTAGTGTGACATAACACGGGCATTATATCCAGATAAACTGATCTGTTTTAGCCTCAGTCATTTTCCCAAAGTGCTAGTTGGTCCAATGAGATCTCCTTTTTGATTTGCAACAGGTTTATCTGATCACCAGACTCTGAGAAAAGCAACAATTCTTTTGAAAGATTGTTTTGACTGTGTTGTTTTTTTGTCCAATTCTTTGTCCACAAACACAAAACACACAAACACAAAAGAGAAGAGAATAAAAATGATAATTTTTGGGAAGAAGCAGAGGCCATTGGGGTAATTGCAGCCTTGGCAAACAGACCTGCAGTTTCCAGCTGCAGTTGTTAGATGTCAGCGTTCTAATCTTAATGATTTTTGTCCATGTAGCTTGGAAAAATTTGTGTGGCCCCAGCAAAGATATGTTATATCTTATAAAATATAAAATTATATTTTATAATAATAATATTTTATATTATAATACATCTTACAACTGTATTTCTTTGTTAAACCTGAACAAACTTAAGATGAAATACACAGATTTTAATAACCAAAAAGAGTGAAAGTCTAAGCCTTAGCAAGTTTACTTTCTTTCAACAATCAACAAAATTGCCATAAAATATTTAATAAAAATGATAATAATTTTGGTCACGATATATCAGTGTTTCAATATTTTAGCAAACGTGGAGCAAAGACTATTCTATACTATTCTCATCTATTCTATGAATCACAAAAGATTGCAGAATAATTATAAATTGTCCATTCTTCCCCTCTACTGACTTGACTTGACTTTTTTTACATTGATTTAAATCCAAAAAATGTATTATTTCCACAACTGTACAACAATAAATTATTTTAAAGTATTTATGTGTTATGTTATGTGTGACTGGACAAATGTATCATATTTGCTGAAGAATTCTTGCTATATTATATATATTTTGACACCTTCAATTACTACAGCTTTCCAGCTAGTATGTCAGTCCATAGCAGCTTAATCTGTTAAGAATGCCACCTGAGCAGTGATAAATGTCTATCCAATTGCAATCATGAGTGGTCTGCGCCCATTTGCTCTAACTTGTAGAAATCAAATTCAGATCGATCCAGGGACAGACCAAGAAATAGGTTATTAGCATGGATGACCAATCTTGTATAACGGTAGCTCTGATATTATTTGACCTAAAAATACGACCAAGAATTTTGCCCAAGTCTTTGCCTCTCCAAAACGACATTAGGTCTTTGAGGTTATTTTTATGTGTTGAATCATCCGTCTGTTCTGCTCTGCGTAGTCCCATTTTACCTTCACTAAAGCATGTCAAATCCTGTTGGAATGGCTCTGATACTGCCGCGTCAGCCGGAAAGCGCCTACTGTTTGCCTCCAGTGATCTCCTCTGTCTTTCTTATGCCCTGCTTCAAAGAGGCCGGCACCTGGATGAAACCCAACACAACCATATCTCCTCAGCTATTTTACTCTGGGCCTATGGACAGTCACATCTGGAATTCATCCCAGCATTTATCTTCATGCGTGTGCCATATGACATGAGCATGTTTTTAGGATTTGGGAAGATTCCATGGATAAAGAAGTTGAACATCCTTGACATTATTATGTTTTTAACTTTATTTTCAATGTATTAGTGAAAGCTAATTTACAAATGAATGGCTGTATGTATAGATTTGTGTAACAGCCTTAAATGAGCCTTCAAACTTTATAAACAATTACAAATATTGAGCCAGCCAGGTCAGTCATTTATGGTCAAATGAAGCTAAGCCACAGCAATTGGCTTCTTGCATCTGATTCAGGAGTGAGGACCTAGCAAAAAACAAAATACAGTTTATTAAATATTTATGCTTCATGTGTCCCCTTTCAAATAACACCCCAACACTGTTTGAACGCTTCTGCAAAGATGCACCAAAGGTACATAAAATGGTAGGTTGTGTTGAAAGGAAAAAGCATGCATTTTCAGGTATGAAAACAAATAGGCAATGTAAACATGCTCACTGTCTTCCCCTTTGCCTTTGACAAAATCACTGGACTTTCTTTTGGGAAATTCAGTGCCATCTTTATTTTTCTTTCTTCCCATAAACGTTTTTGGAATGGTGCTGTGATTGCCCGATTTGGAAAGTGGCCTAATTTGGCACCGGTTTTCAAACTGCACAAGATACACAAGATACTTTGAAAAGCGCTTTGGGTTGCTTTGTGTACGAATTGTGCGCTACAGATAAACTTGTCTTCTCTTTCCTACTTTCGTGCAAGTGCTGAAGTTGCTGGAACAAACCTAATTTTTAAGCTTTGTTTCTTATTCTTATTCTTGGAATATAAACAGTTTTACTGATAAATACTTGCTCAAAGTCTGTGAAATGTATTTAATACACATAAAACCAAGCAGAGTGAACTCTGACTTCAGATGAAGGCTAACTTTGATGATAATGAGCAAAAACGGTCATTTATGCTTCTCTTTCTCACAATAGACTCTGTGAAATAGTCCAACTTAAAGCTGAGCACTTTTAAACACGTTTAAAAGAGTTAAACTATTTAACTAGAAAAGGGTGCCAAATCAGGCAATGACAGGTGCTCCTGCTTTGCCATAGTTCGTCCATTGTTCATCTGACCTCAGAACCTGACTGATAGACTCATGTGACATCCGCCCACTATTGGCTTTAATCATCTTCATGTAACAGTGTACCATTATAGATGGAAGCAAGTCAGACCATTTGTGAGATACAATGGCCTACTATGGTGGCACAAAGGGCAATTTACATAGAAATGACCAAATTACTGTTCGCTGGCACTGTGGATGGATGCTATAATTCAAAGGGGCTATGCTGCGACTAACTGCGCACTGGTCTGATGCAGGGTCCAGCCTCCAGCCAACACTAACAGGCTGTGAGCGCTGGTCAGCTGCTGCCGGAATGTGCTGCTTCAGCGAGATGGGGGTATTTTGTCATCAAGTATCGCACGTCCTCTTGCCCTTCTACGTATCGATTCCTCTGCACTTCAGGCAAGAAAGGAGAGGACAAAGCACCTCTGAAACAGCAGTAGTGGGCCGGGAAGAATTCAATTATACATGCTAAATGGAAGGAAGATGCTAGACTAGATCCTGAGTCGACGTCTACAACAGTCAGCAACTCTCATTGTCTTGTGAAAGTGTACATTGTGCGCAATCAAATCATGTGTGCCATTCGAAATATTGTTTAATGTTGTTCTCACTTTGTCCTCTCTATTGGAAGTACACTTGGAGGTTCTAACAAGAGTGTTTTGTAAAAGCTAAAGCATCTGAAGTAGTAATGATACACAAGCAGTAGTAGTATTTTTTTAGCCCTTTGTAGTTCGGCATATTTAAAGTCTGTATGTATTTCTAATTACGATGTCGGTCCAGCCCTTGATTTTTGGTTAGTTTGTGTCATCCATTTATTCGTGATGTCTTTTTTCCTTGCAGCCAGAAATACACTCCATAAGTATCCATCTATTGTGTCCATGGCAGGTGTTTTGAGGCCGAGGTACATGTTCTTAAATCAAGTGGGATGCCAATGTTGAAAATATTCTGCTGTGCTCTGCTGATTTCAGGACAATATCTTTGAACAATATGACAACCCCAAAAACACTTTATGGTGGTTCCACTTGACAAACAGTTTCTCTGGTGAATAGTGTGTACTTTAACACAGTGTTATAAAATACTGTGATACATTTTTCCAACAGAATGCTTTCCAAACATGTGATTTTGCTATCAACTTTAAGAAGTATATGCAGAATATGTCCCCATTCTTCGGTCAAAACTAAATTGAAACCTTCTCTTTCCCGCTTGATTTTAGTATGCATTTTTAGAATGGCTGTCCAGATTATTAATGCATTTATATAATTTAGATAGTATTCCCCTTGAAAGTTCTGATTTATTGGGCTTAATAATGACTTGACTCTTATCGTACTGATGTATTAATTACTGCACCTTTCCTGTGAGGTGCAGATGTGCATTATCATTCACTACTATGAAGATAAAGCTGCTAATTTGCTTGCATGTTCATAGGTATGCAAATTTCTATTTACATTGTACTAACCCAGACCAAATGATTATTTTTGCATGGACGCACGCTACCCAATGGACCAAGGCATATCAAGCATTTCAATTAGGCCTGTAAAGAGGAAATGCATGACACAGCAACAAGGTAGGCTACTTTTAGAGCAGCTAATGTGATGCACAGGTAGTCTCTGATGATATCAAGTACACTGATTTTGCCGACACACATTTTGTGAGTGGCATCATGGGAAATTTAGCGCAGAATACCTTTCGTTCTCCAGCTAACAACCCTCCTGCCTTTTTGTACATAGACAAGATTTTGCAATCACCTTTTAAAATACAATATACAGTAGGGACTGGAAATATGTAAATAATGGATTTGCCGCCTTTTGCGTTGACAATTTGCAGACAGAGCTTGAGGGATGAAGCATAACAAATAGGATGGAATTAAGTGTTGAAGTTAATCAGGATTTATTTTTATGTGCACATTGACTGCCATGACGCAAATCATATTAGTGGAAAAATACAGGCAATCCAAATTGAAGCTAAACACTTCTTGTTTCAAAAAACAGCTTAATGGATTAAATTTATATCCACAGTACAAGTGCAAATATCCAAATGTGAAAAAGCGTAATAGTGGGAAATAGTGGGAAATGCTATGTTTATTTGGAAATTTGAAGACTGTGTGTTATTTAAGTGGCAAATGTAATAAAAAAAAATAGATTCATATTTTTTGCGTAGCCTTGCAGAATGGACAGCAGTGGCGTTCTTATTAGAGTTTGTGAGAGTGTATGATTTACTGTGACAGAACCCAATTGCACTGTCTATATTGCAGGCTTAAAACACACCGGCCGCCCGTCCAGGGAAATCTCTTGTTCCAAAGACCGCTGCTGTAATGGATTTATTTGTAATCTCCCAGACATTTAGATTTAGTCCTGTCCTATTTTGGAGAAGCAGACAGGAGCAATGGCAGGGAGTGAAAACAAGGTACACTATTTAGGGCAGATTTGAAAGTACATTTGAAATTCATTGTTTTTAATGGAAAAGTAACAACATTGAGCGCCATGTTTCTATGAGTCAACCCCATGCCACGTTTAATAAGAGATACTCAAATAAATGAATTTATTTATTACATATGTTCATGTAAAAAAAAAATAAACTCTTCCATCAAAACATTTCAACATATCTCAAAAAGAAATGGAATGAAGTGCAAACTCATTGAACCCCTATTCACCAGCACATGAAAATGTACTTTGGACATCACATGGAGGCACTTACTTTGGAGATTCAAAGTAGTGGACATTATAGTGTTATAATCTGCATTTAAATAGCTATTTGCATTATTTAAGGCAATTGAGGCAAAAGGTCTTTTGAACATACTGAATCGGATGACCACTTTCCTGAAACATTTGTAACTAGTTTATTCACAAGATGTTCATCATAGTTTACCTCAAAGACAAACCTGCATACATTTACTATTTGACTTCTAGGCAAAGTATTGTCTCTTTGGAATGCAAAATGTTGTGCAACCAATTGGAGATAAAACTGAATGGAAAAAAAACATTTTTTTTCAAATGGAAAGCCGACATTGACTAGTCAGAGTTGGAAACAGTCTACTTCAGGCTATAAAGTAATAAGGTTAAGTAGAGTGACTTTTGGTTGGATCTTGAGGCAGACATTAACACAGAGTCAGCTGCTCCGCCGCTGCTCCCTGCACTTAAAATAAGAAGCGCCACATGATCAAATGTGACTGAGTCCAGCGTGACTGCAAATGTAGTCACTTTTGTTAAAATCTCATTATGCAAGATTTGTCTAATGTCTGTAATACATAAAAGGAGCAGGCAGACCAATGCTGAGTGCAATTCAAAGAGGTACTTGTACAAGTTTGAAATCAAAACTTTCAGATGTTTGCAGATCTTACCAGTCTGTATTGTTGGTAATAAATCATAAACATTTTTAAGATGTCCTTGTTGGCCACTTCATTACGAAAGTGTCTAGGTATTAAATTAGTAAGAACGTGCAAAATCAGTATTTTATCACTTCTTTTTTAAACATCTGATGGTTATATGAGATTTGCAAATCCAACACCAGCTGTCAATGTTTCCTTCCTCTTATTAGCTCTGGAATGCACTGTCTTGTCGCTTTTGTCTCTGTAACTCATTACCTTCTACTTATCTGCAGGAAGGAAGAAAAAAGACACCCAAAGGCCCTGACCTGCTTGCTCCACCATAGTGTTTGGGACAAAGGCAGTCATTGTGGGTGCTCTGTGGGTGCACCATAAGCCGGGACGTTCTGCCTGTACATGGCCACAGCCCCTCCGATGTAAGCCTCCTCTATAGCCTGTGTCCACTCAACTGTGACTAAATGACTCTAGCCATAGTATGTGCTGTGTTTCATAATGAAATCTTTCGGTCATGCGCAGGAAGTTGCCCAGGACTTTGTAGCAGTGAAAGAATGTCAGTTATGTCCGACCATTCACACGTGGAAGGCTCGTAGGGAAAGAAGCACTCAGGCACGTCAGCTGGTGTCTGCAGAACCAAACTGCGGGAACTTGTTGACAAGAGAGGCAGATTTATTGTTGCAACAATAGGTGTCCTTTGCTATATTCATTTTATGTGTATTCTTTCAACAATTATGCATTCAGTTGCATGCACTTTTTAGATGGCAGCTTATTATGACAAAATAAACATATTTTTTTCTCAAGGAAAAACACTGTGAATGCAACAGGCTTCCTTAGAAACCAGATGGAAAATGTGTTTTAGCCTAAAGCAACACGACAACAACAAATCTGAGATAATTACTTTTTTTTAACAGCCTACCTCTTTTTGCCATCTCACCTTTGAGTTGAGTACCAGTACCAGTGTTCAAATATACACCAGTGTGTGAATTAAAGTGTGTTTGTGAGAGTGAATGTGAGACAACATATGAAAATTAGTCCATGGCTACAATCCAGCATGTTTACTCCTGACCAAATAAATTAATAATAATACTACTACATGCAGACACCCTGCAGTTACGTTTTATTTAGAAAGATTGACTAAAACAGAAAACATTGTCTTTAAAAAAAACCAAAAAACTTTCTGTGTCATTTTTCTTTTGCATCATTGTATGAATAATACATGTTGACTTAATAGGGTACCGGTGGGAGCTATTCAGCAGGGTTGTGAAACTGATCTTGAGGCGGCCCCTGAATTCTACCCGGATCTGGTTTGGTCTAACATGTGTCTGCTGTAAACACTGCATGGCTGTTTTGCCATTATTTTCAAGTGAAAGTGCAGGGCAGGTACGCAAAATGTTTACACATTTGATTCATGAGTCTCATTGAGCTTGCTTGGTCAAATATACAAATGACTAAACAATGACTAGATCTGCTTTCAATCATCCAAACAAGTGCTGTCAAATGGAGAGTAGAGTAATTTGTTCGTGTGAGACAGACAGGGGTTTTGCCAAAGTCTAAACCATGATGTTAATTAGGTCACAGACATTTTGATTAGAAACAGTGCTACTACTTCAGTGTATATTTTAATCTACGATCTCTCTTTGCAGCATCTGCGAGTCCTCTCAGTTTGTTACACCAGTTTCCTCCCACCATCCAAAAACTGCACAATTATTTTAAAAGCCTCTTAATGGCCTCTTACTTTTCCCTTTCCATATCCATACACATTTTTCAGCGTTGCAGCTTTTATGCAACATAAAAAATAAATAAAGCCATCAGTCTCTTTCTTGTGAAGTTTTAATACTTGAACAGGATGAGATGTAGGGTGCTTTATCCACCCACAACAATCGATTTAACCATTAGAATCAGAACAAGTTGTATTGCTATCAGTAAACAAATTTCACAGACTAGGAATTTACTTCGGTGATGTGACTAATAATACTCTTATCATATCACTTTTTGTCAAAAAATCCTCCGTCATCCGTCTAATTAAACTTCTCCTGACAAAATCTCTTTGTCTTCTGCCTGGACATGTCGTTAATTATAACAGGGCCTCAAGTTCAAGCCTCTGACAGCGGTTTTATGTACACAGCTGGCGTCTCCTCCGCTTGTGAGATTCCTGAACTCGGAAAGTGCAGTTGGTGTCCATGGAGATGAGCCTCCCTTTTGCCTGCTCCGGAATGTTTGCTATCCCGAGTGAACGGAGAGACGGATACCTGGGGTGTGCGCTCGAACCTGCTCTGGCCCCCTCCGGCTGGGAAACGAATCGGACAAGAAAACGGCAACTGTATTTGGGAAAGGAACACCGGTATTTCTTATGTGTGATGAGATTTACAAAATAACGTGACATGGACGCCTGGGGATCGCTGTTGCAATCATTAGAGCGTGTCAGAAGTGTTGTGCATGGAGATTTTTGTAGCCTGTGGGTGCAAGACGACTGGGTGGGGGTAAGAGGGAGGTGAAGCAGGAAGAAGAAACATATGTGAATGGTTAAAAGGGTGATTCAGCAAACCTTTGATATCCACCATTAGAGTGATTACAGCTTCCTGCTAAAATGTTTTGGTTTCCACAAAAACAACTAATTAGCCAAATGAGTGTTTCATTTTAGATTTAATTAACAAATGACATCGCAGGAGGTGGGCAGAAGATGGATGTTCAGCTCAAAGGCCACAGATGTAGTAGATGTCGTGTTTGTTCACGTCGAAGAAGGAGTGGAATTGCAGACAAGTCATTATGGTGTTAAAAAAGACTATTGATTTCAGAAGATTTATATCTAAATAATGGGGTAAGCTTTGTCTAATTGGATGTTTTCATTTCAAGTGGTGTTTAATCTACGCTAAGTATGTCTGATCTTTCCAAAGCCAACAGCTGTCACTATTTTGATTTAAAGAAAAAATATCGTGGATCCATATTTTTTTTCACAATACGATATTCCTATGATAAAGCCCTTATTCTGACAGTGGTGAGATGGTGAGATGCCCTTCCAGACGCAACCAGCCCTGATACTGTTTTTTCAGACAGACGGTTTAAGCAATCATTTAACAAGAAAAGATGTTGTAAGGGGTTTTTATTTGACAAATTATAGCTAATGCGTAATTTATATGAATTTTGACTCTTGTTTACAGTATGCTTGCTGCAGGTATGTACGTCACATGGATAATGCTAGAGTGTCGGATCTGGAGGGACGGTCTGTTATGACCGGTCCTTCAAAGTTATGATGATGATGATAATGGGTAAAATTAGGAAAAGGTTTAGGGTAATGGATAAGGTTTAGGTTAGGGTTTCGATATGGAAAATTAGTAAACATTTAAACGTCTCCAAAATTGTCAAACTTGGGTAACATATGCAAAATTTTTAGTAAAATTGTGGACATGATCATGTTCGCAACATTTTAGTGAAATGTGTTGTCTAACCTGTCTTGCACTTTAATTGATATAGAATTAAAATAGAGTATGGACTTCCACTGGTAGCAGTTGCTGAGGTTTGAGATGCCTTGTTAGTTGTTAAAAGTCTGTGGCCCCATTAGCAGCCAACAATAACAAAGGATGCTGCTCCCATCTGCTTCTTCTATATGGGATTGGCCCGGTAGCCTCTTACAAGCTGAAAGTGAATATACTACCATAGATCTTGAACAGTCTTCAATGTGCAAATGGCTTTTTCATGTAATTTTCACTTTAGTTAATGAAGTTGACACCAAATGTAGGCTGCCTGGGTCTGAGGCTGCACATGCGGGTGAACTGCAGACATAGGGGGTGAGTAAATGGTGCGTGGCCTGGAAGCGGAGGAGGAAGAGTCTGGTTTAGACATGCAGACCGCACTTTGGCTTTGTGTCTAATCCCCGCTGTCGTAAATCTCTTCTTTGCAGTGCTGGGACGTGCCTGGAGCGTCTGGCCAGCTGCAGCACTGCCCTCCAGCATGGTAAAACACACACGCCAACCAGAGCATTAGCATACCCACTCGCCCCCTATAAAACGTCAATGTGCATATTGATCCCCTAAGCCCCTATTACAGCTGCAGTAGGCGCTTAGCTGGGTAAAGCCTCTAAGTTCAACAGGAATACATGGCAAAGATGTATGATTGTTAGCACATAGTAGACAAGAGCAAACATACAGACTAGACTAAACTATTTACAAAGGCTAATTACTGAAAAGCTAAAAGGAGGAAACAATAAAATAGAAAAGCTACAGACTCAAATGACTCATTTTCATGTATTTGTATTGTATTGTATGTTTGTAGGTGCATTGTGGATGTTATTAGAATGTATTGAGTCACTGTTATCAGTAATGAGTCTGTAGTGAGTCTCTTATAACAAATACAGGATGTCCCATTATGTTTGTTGAGTCTCTTACATAATTGCCAAGTCTGCTTCTTTACAGCGATTTTAGGCTTCTGTTTATTAAAGTCGCTTGCAGTTTTTTGTCTAATATTGTTTCACAATAATAGAGCCAGTAATGACTGAAATGTGGTCTGTTAACAGTTAATTAATGTTTTAACCATTAATAATGTTAAATATGCTATTAGAAATAAGCACGTCTCATTAGCACTAATTCAGCATTGAAACACGACGTTTAATTTATTTGTAATCTTATTTTTTAACTTATTTTTTGTGAGGATGATACTTTGGGATTTTTTTTTTTTTCAAAGGTTTGGCCGTTTTATGCACTCTGAAAATCTGACAACCCTGGTCTGTTATTCGAAAAGTTGTATTTTGTTTGCAAGACAATAGTGAGTGTTATGAAATGGTGCAATAGAAGTTTAAATTAGTTGAAGTTGTTTATTTATGACCAAGGTCCTGAAGTGTCAACTATATGAACAAAACAACTAATGTAATGGAGACAACTGCTAGTGGTTATCAAGTTATTACAACTAAAATCACTATGTGGACCTCTATGAGAGAGACATAAGTATTTTTGGAAGCAAAAAGATGACGATGGGACATATATTGCTGACGATGCAATATAACAGATCAGACTTGAGTGAGCAGAATAGCAGTTTTGTATTATGTGCAAATATTGCATTTTGTATAATGTTAAATATTCTTTATCCATCTGCTGTAGCATGATATAGTCACTGTGGTCTTCTGCTTCTGAATACTGAAATATGTTGAGTGTGCAAACTTCTTCTTCTGACATTCTGATTGCTAGAAAGAGCTTAGGCTGGACTTGAGAGTTGTAAATTGGCCAGTTTTTTAATGAAGGAAGAGCTAGACGCCTATAAAGAATTTGTTTTTATTACTGACGTCTATCAGATGTGCTTGTAAATCTGCCCGAGGGTGGAGTGAGGCACCTGGTGGAACTAATAAGGAAAGTATGGCTAAAAGGCTTTGATGTGAAGGTACATTTGTCAAAATAATGATGCTGCTAGTGGCCGTTACTTGTATCTTTCACACTACTGTGGGATACTATTACATGCTCCACATGTGAACTTCTCTCTTCCGAGATCAAGGCGTTCATTAATTGCGGTTTTGCAGACACGTTGAACCAATAACAGTTTGGAGCGGAGGTTTGTTTTTGTAGCTCCTTGTTTCCATCCGTCTCCTGCAGCTTAGATATAGTAGTTAGCAAACGGTGAAAGCTCTTTTTACACAAATGATCCAGCGTGTCTCCTTAACTTCATCATTTTGAGTGGGATTGTTAGGGGAGCCTTGTTGGAGCTTGCCTGTGGCTGACAGAACGGCTCTTGGGGGAACGCTGAGCCACAGTAATTCTCAGAGACAATGAAAGCAGAACGTTTTCGACTGCTCCTAGTACATTTTGATGCACTCTAATACGGCTATTACCTGTTTTTGTCCATTATGTCCAATCACACACTCCAACCATTGCTCTAAAAGTTTGAAAATTAAGACAACTACAACAGCTTAGAGTTTACTTTAGGTAGATATTTTGAACTACTTTTTTACCCTGAAAGTCATCTGGTTTAAAGATTTTTTTTAATTCAATCAATCTAGATGTGCAGCTGTTATTCTCACACCATTGCTAAACAAGGCCGAACTAAAAGGACATGTACGTTTTTGATTTGTTTTAACATTATGCCATGCTATAAAGTTTTAAAAGTAGTTATTGCTTATGAAGCCCCATTAAGTCTTTACCCATCAGTGTAGACTATTATATTAATGTGTTGTTTGCATATTGCCAAATGTGTAAACCAGTCACCTTATGGTATACACTTTAAATGTTTTTCAACAAGTTAAGAACCATCTCAACTATTAAACTTAAATAGACCAATTATCGGATCTAAAAGCAGGTCACGCAGAGGCTATGTAGTTTGAGTAGTGTGATCTATTATGGAAAGAAATGAACTGCAATATTTCAATAATGCCAAAACAGCGTAAGGTCATGTGAGATATTTTACATGACAGTAATTGCTCTGTTCTCTATTCAATGTTGAATAAAATAAAACTTTTACCAAGCACAGAACACATAGTCTTATGTCTTAAATTACTGTATTTATCAAAAGTTGTTGTGGAATGTTACAATGCATGTTAAATTAAAGGTGCATCAAATGTACAAAAGCAGACAATATTTACAACTTAATTACAAAATATACAATAAATGTGGCTTTAAGGCTAAACACAGATTATAGAGTGCTTGAGCTATCTGTGATAAAGTAGCAGTGCAAAAAATGTAAAGCCAGCAACAGAAATACAATATTCAAGGGATAACTTAAGGCTAAGATTAACCAGAACAAGGCAAGGTTCAAACGGATAAGAAAAGCTATGTTGCCCTTGCACTGAAATAAGACACAGGGTCTAAGCAATCCTTACTGTGAGGCATAAGTGAAAATTCATAAAGAGCTTACAAACACGTGTTCAGCTGTATCATAAAGGAGGCTTCTATTCACATGAGGTAGTTGCAGTGGAGACAGCTTGCGCAGGTGGATCGTGCGCAAAGGCAACGAAACACCTGCTTCTCATTGTTCACAGCTGGTTGTACTTTGCTTTGCAGTGCAATATGTGTCTGTGCAACGTGTCTATTCTGTCGTGGAGCAGCGCAGCGTGCTCGTCCGACAGGAAGCCCAAGTGGAAGGACAAAGGCTCGCTGTCTCGATAAACCTCCATGAGCCTGGCCCTTGCGTCTCTGCGCCTGTGCAGATCGGCCACGCGCTGCGCTGTCCTCCGCCTGAAGACGCACACAGAACTCAGCACAGTCTTGTGATATTTCTCCCACATGTCCAACACTCTGTATCCGTGCACGAGCCCGGCCTCATTATCGATAAAAACCAAGTCCCCGCGAGGGGTTTTGAGCAGGTTGTTTGTGTCTCGCTCCATGATACGCGAGTCCCACTGCAGGCTGAACAGATTACTCACAAGCCGGTCAAAGTTCGCGGTCAAATAGTCCAAAATAATGAGGTCTGTCCATTGCATGAGCTCCAGCAGCTCCGCCGCGCTTTGGTTCCACAGTTGTTTGAGGCTGGGATGAAGTCCGCTGCTCTCCTGCCTCAGCGGGGCAGGTGTCACCACTCCGGTCAGGTTAGAAACCCACTGCGTGAGAGAGACCACGGCTCTCTCGCTCCACTGTAGCCCCTCCACGCGCGTCCTTACTGCCTGCCACTGCTCGCTGTCAGTGTTGAGCTGGGACAGCACCAGAGGAGGCAGGTTCGCGATGCCTAGCAGACTGGCGAGGTAATACGTCAGAGTTTCCCCTTGCACTTGATCCGCGTTGATGCCATAACGCACACAAGCTTTCGAACCGTCCTCAAAAGTGGCGAGCTGATTGGATATCCTTCCACATCCATTCTCCAGCTTCACGATGCGATATTCTCTGGCTTTCTCTCTCCACTCCCGCGCGTCCTCCTCCGTGAAGCCCACTGGAAGCAGCTCCTCTAACCGTTCACTCCAGAATACCCCATCCTCCAAAGGGGAGCCTCCTAACTTGACCGGAGCCCCTTTCCTCACTGACCGCCTCTTGTTGTATCCATTCAAATGGTAATGTCTGCTTCCTAACGTGTGATCCGTGACGTTGCGACCTCCCAAGTGAGCTTTCTGTGGTGCCACCGGGACAGCCAGCAACGCACGGAAAGTTTTCGAGGAGAGGTCCGCAGGGAGAGCTCCCCCCGGTATCGTGAATCCCCTCTTGTGACGCTCCAAGCGGCTCTCCAACGCACTCCACACGTAAAACACGCTCCCGATGGCGCACATGAACAGCAGTGCCAAGAAGTTTGCGGAGATGAGCCTCATGGTGGAGGTGTAAAAAGACACCACGGCTGCCGAGAATCAGTCCACAGTGAAGGGGATGCGAGTGTCCCATTCAGCCCCACGGAGATCACAGTTCATGTCCATTTCTATCAGAGTCCTTTCTGCGCACAGCGATAAAACACAAATTCCACCTTCAGTGTGCCCATTATGTCCCTTTTATGGCAGCATCAACAGCCAAACGCACAGGGTTGTCTCATCTCCGTGCGTCTTCACCGGGCGCTGGGTGAACTGTGCTGGTGAGGAGAGAGAGATAGAGGAGTGGAACTCGCTGGAGAGTCACGTGACGCAGGTCCCGAGATGGTGGGCGGGTCATGTGAAGGAGGGTGTGTGTGCGTGCATGTGTTTGTGTGGTTTTGCGCACGCCACCATTATCATAATTGATATACCTGGGCTAGGGAGGATTTTTCCCCCTCAAAATTATGTCACTATTTTAAATAAATTATAATCTATGCCGGTTAGAGGAGGGATGTGCGTGTTAGTGGGGCAGAATAAGACAGAGATAAATTGGGTGCTGCGCTTGTAAGAGGCAGCGTTACTGGTGCGTAGGAGCCCTGTGCTCTTTTAATTAATTATGTGTGAATGAATGCAGACTAGTGGTTTTATAATAAAAGTTTATCCTGTCAGATGATTTAAAGTTCCAGTCTAATAGGACCTTTCCAAAGAAGTAAACTGGGACAAAATGACCTGCTAAGATCTGTACTGTTTTACCTTTACACTCAAGTACTTGGGCACAAGTCTAACTGTGTTTTTGATGACTAAAGAATGTGTCAATATTGCTTAGAAAAACAATATTACCCATCAATAATCTATAGCTTATACTTTATTGTAAAACATAACCCCAGCTTGTTTTAGTCCGATAACAATAGGACTAAATAAATTGGATTGTCTTTGCTTATGAGTATATTTGATCATAATTTGAAATGGGGGTACAGTAGATTATGCCAGTTATATAAAATAAACTTTATAAAAATTACTTTAATGCGTTGCACAACAATTAACAGGCTATAAGCGCAAACATTATTTACCATAAGTAAATAATAACATCAGATTGGAGGAAATTATTTTTATGTTACAGTTAACTTTATGTTACATTTTATAAGTATTTCATTTTACACATTGCTTCCTTGAATAGTGGCTGTCCTCACCAGATGCAGTTTGACAGATGCTTTCAAGCGCTGTGATACGCCAAGGATTTTGACAGCGGGATTGTTTGCTATCTCTATAGGCCCTTATAATGAACGGCTGACTTGGTATAGCATATCCTGAAAGCACACATCATAAATTTACATATGCCAGCGTGAGATGTTACACTGGTTTTCTTCTCTATACAATAATGGCGTGCATGCAGAGCTGTATATGAGATATCTAATGCAGCCTAATGGTTTTTGTATTTAGGTTAATGCCTCTCTGCTCTCGTTTGCTATCCACACCACTGTTTCAATTTGTGCTGTTAAGTAATTGATTGTTTCCCCTAAAACACACCAGAGGCAAAGTTATGTCAGCTCTAGCCTTTTGCATGGTTTTTGTTAAAGTCAAAGTACTGTACAGCGCGCGCATTGTATTCATCATTACCAAACCCTCATGTGCTCAGACTCTGTATCGTGATGTGACCCTTAGTTTCCTAATCAAATTAATTGGGTCATTTTTTACAACAACATGCCTCCATGCTAAATTGCCTGTGCTGAAAAGACAACAGCAGACCTGAATGCTCAATTACACATTAATGTATGCTTTACAATGCCCAGAGAGTGCTGAGTATGTTGCTTACTGCTGTAGCTTTTTGTGTAGCTATATCAATTGGAGCGCACACTTTCACCATCTTTTGTCATGTATTGTTTTAAGCAATGTGCCTTAAGATGAATAATTTGTTCTATTCCCAGCGTATGTTTGATTCAGCAATGCAGACTGACAGCAGTAGTTGTGCGAAGGAAGTAGAAGAAATCCCTCAGTTGAGAGTTGCGTTTGCAAATTATGAAATCTCCCATAATGGTTTATGTAGCAGTGCATGGCTGAGCATATATTCCTCTGCTTGGTTCTATTCAAAGTGTACTGTTTCATCTGTTGAGATTTATTCACATCATACAGTATTATGCATTGCAAATTGGACAATGTGAGTGTCATTCTGACGTCTGATGTATTCCAAAAAACCTGAGTTTGGGAAGTGTTTGAAACTATTGGAACAGTGTGATTACCAAAACTCAAACTGAAGCTTTTCGCTGAAAGAACATCATCAAATGACATCCACATTACTAAAGAAGTCCTTACACATTCTTAATTCTTTGTGATTTTCTTTAGCTACCCATTCTTATTTAAGCCTCTGAATAAGTTATAGATTTTTTTAATTTATTGTAATATATTTACATTTGAGCTGCGGATGGTCAAATAATTAAATCTACAACTCATTAATGGTACTAACTACTTTAATGTTTCCTTCTGCTCTTTGTTTTTATAGTTTATTGCTGTGCTATTGTTCATTAAAATAAGGTTTTACTGTGATTATCATGCTTTTAGATTACTCTGCCATTGGCATGAAGTAGATTCATTTCAATATTATTGCTTATCGGGATATTTTTTGCAACAATCATGACAGGCATGTTCTTATTACAATGCCATAAGGTGATATTAGAGTTACTACCATTAACAGTGAGCTTCATGATTGCTCATACTGTAATTACACTGAGCAGATTTAAAAAAAATACTGTATTTTTAAGACGATTGGATAGAACTGTGTCTTTTGTTTTCCCTTGTAACCCTTGGTATTAGGTTTAGCTGTTTACTTAACCACATGCTGAGCTATTTACCTACATGGCCTCTGTCGCTGTTCAAAAACTCGCCCCTGGTCGCACTCAGTTGTGACTTTCAGTTTAGAGCCCTGTATCAGAGGGACTCCCAGGGTCTAGACATGGGAAATGAAGAAGGCTTAAGTGCATTGCTGAGATTCTGTCTGCCTCTTGTTGCTCTTTGGAAGTGTGGAGTAGCTGTGTTGAATGACTCAAACTGAAGATATCCCTTTCCTTCACAGCGCAAGTGCAGGCATGTTCACATATCAAACCTATCTGTTTTCTTGCCTTCAATAGGTCAACCAGAACCCCCCCCTCCCAACGCTTCAAAAAACCCCAGCTGCATTCCTCCCTTTTGCTTTCCTCGTAAATCCTGCACTTGTCCTGAATGTGTAGTACAGTTTTAGTGATGGCCAATCTTGACGGGTCAAATGTAAAATCACTTTGTCTACTGTATTCATCAAGAAGTCTAACTGGACTGGACAGCTGTATGTAGACAAGAGAGACATTCTGTGCTTTGATGATCATGGTATAGGGACAGCAAGTAGAATTCAAACATGAAAATTAACATTGATTTTATTTTGTGTGAGAATATGGTATGATGTAACTTTCAATATAATTTCAATAGCAATAAAAATAGCAACAGATCTATCAAGGAAAGGATAACCCATTGTCACAAATGATACGTACTGTACACCATGCACATGGGAAACCAAGATGTATAAACACGTTGCACTTTTCTTAGTATATCTGATATTTCTTGTAAAAAATAAAAAAAAAGTGATAACAAATTAAGACATATCTTTGCTGCATGTGGAGATTGAGGCTGATACAACATCTGGATTGCTATATACGCCGCGTTATGCAAAAGGATATAATTAACATTTTCAACACAGTTTTATGTCTTGCAGTGTGTTCATTTCTTTTTGGGAGACAAACTTGCAATGTAAAGATGACTAATAATGCACTCATGCCATTCATTTGGTCACAGAGACAGCATATCCAAATGAATCACTTTTTTTCTATCATCGCACATATGAACCAAAAGGAGAGCGATCCAGTCATACATTGAATCACCATGATAGCCTGCCTCACTGCCCGGTCTCTGCATGCGATTTCTTCCAATGACACCAGTAATCTTTGCCTTGCCTGTCACTCTATCTCCCCGATAGACGCTACGCCCATTACCGCCATCTGACCGCACAGCAGCTGCGATGGGATCTGGCCTGCTCCGCATGGTGTCCGGCTCCTCTCCACAGACGGACAAATGGGAGGTGCCGAAAAAGTAACAGGGAGAAAGTGCATGGGTCTTCTATCACCACAACCCCACCATTATCGCCATTCGACTGAGGTTAGTTCACCCCGGCCATAACTCATAGGTCCCCCGACGCTTTGCAGCACTCCTGTTTCCTGGACTGAATAATGAATGTGCGGGGCTTCCATTAGCGCTGAAAGCCACAATCACTTCAGAGGCCCTGACAATTACTCATGTGCTGGGAATCAGGGATGAGGAGGGCTGGTGGTGGTAGCTATGTAGGTGGGAGGGTGGGTTATTGGGGGATCCATAACAGTGCGATGAAATTGATGTGTAGGCATTTTGTGGAATCTTTTGATTAATGTTGGTTGTGAGATGGATTGAGGGGAACAAAGACTCGTAGGTTGATTTGTTTATGCAGTGTGCATGTGGTGTGGATTTGGGGCTTGGGATTACAACAGTGTTGATGTCATAGGTATTTCCAACTCAATCAAAAAGCAATGCATATTAACTAATTCAGCAGTATATGAGCATGTTGGCAAAGTACGAAGTGACACAACGTTACAAACTGCATTGGATTGGAACATCTTGTAGTGCACCCATGTTTTGCATTTGAGACAGGTTTCTGCAAAGGAAAGTGGATTACTAGAACCTAATGAATACGCACTGCAGGACTTTATCATCTACATTTTTACGTATTATCATTTATACCGAAAGCATAGAAAGAATTCAGTAGGAATGTATAAAAAAATACAAATCTTACTTCGCAGACTTCAACCTCTCAAGGACAAAAATGGACGCAGGTATTTTTCGAGCAATCACCACACAATACCTGCCCTGATTTCAGGCATCAGAATGTTCCATAAAAAGCCTCGCATTCTTCTTTGCCGAGCACATTTTTTTTTTAGTAGAAAACTATTTTAAGAGCTTTATCATTGCAATCAATCCGATAAGAGATTTCCTTTAACTACTGGTGACGGAGGCCCATGCCTGCTATCCTTATCTTTCCGCTTATCTCAACTGAATCTTTGAGGGAAAATGCACAATTTGCAGAAAAAAACATTCTCCACATCTGTAGTTCTGTATTTTATTATGTGTATTCAAAGAGACAGCGGCTTCAGTCTTGGCTTAACTGAGATAAACGCCAGAAACTTGAAGGCCACGAATGGTAGACTGTGCAGTTTTTGTCAACCAGCCATTGGCAATTTTCTTGTTTCCATCATGTGTTTTTGAGGAGTGGTCGTGAGCTATTTGCTAATGAATGGCCTGCCACTGGTGAATGCCTGAATTAAGCTTTCAGCTGCAGATGCAATCCAGGAGAGTCCCCATCTGGTCCCCATGCACGTGCGGTTAAAATAGGGTTAAAATAGCTGCACAGTTTGAACGCATTGGAATTCAGCACTACAAGCAACGAGAAAGGACTCAATTTGAAAAAAGGCACTCCAGCTATCTCCGGGATTACACCTACTGACCCGCCACGCCAAATCCCTTATTAAATACCCCCTCAAAGTGAATCCTCCTAGTCTGCCTTATTGACTGCAGAGGTAGAGATCACTGTTAAATTGGCAAAAGGGAACGCTTTGGAGCATCTGATCCTTATTAGAGAAGTCATGACATTGTACGACATGATGTTTCACGGTTTCAATTTGATACAGTTTTTCTTTAGTGGTCATGAGGGGTCAGTAAAAATTGTCCAAAAGATTAACTTATACTGTAACCGCTTTGAGTTTTATTGGCCTTATGTGCAGAGAGGCTCTTTACACAATTTGGGAGTGAATGTGGTGCGTGCGTGAGGGAGGGGTATTGCGGTTTTTCACATATCTTAGTCCTCAATTGTCTCCAGATTTGAAGGCACAAATAAAGAGCTCAGCATATGGCGGTTAAGGCTTTCAAAGAGAAAATAGGGAAGAGTGTTGTTTGAAGGGTGTGTTTATATTCAGCTGTACATCCAATATACTGTAAGTCCCAGGCAGTTAACGCTTCAGCATACAGTAAACGGTGCATGTGCGTGGAATGTGCAGTTTGTGGGATAATACTGGTCCAAATAGTTTCCATGGCAAGTCTGAGCTTTGTAATAGTGAGGACTATTTTAAACACAAGGTTGATTTTCATTAACCTTTTTTTTTTACTGTAGGTAACCAAACTTGTTCTTGTGTTCTTATGAAGTGTCAACATGTCAGTATATAAGTATTAGTCTATTCATAAACTCACTGTATTTAGTAGTATTTGGCAAATGTATATGGTGTTCACAAAGTAGGAACTTAGATTTAGGGACAAACTATAAGAAACACATTCAGCTTGTACACCAGGCGGGACTCATCGATATAACTGGTTATTATGGGGACACATGATAAAATTGGTTCTGAATTGTTTTTCTTTTCTTTTAGTTTATAAACCAGTTTGTTACTTGAAAAATTAATGTGAAAATGTCATCACTAATTGTGATTATTCAGGTCACAATATAATAATGCAATATATATTTTTTTAGAAGGAAAATTGTGTATTTCCAATTTAATTTCAATCCATAGTACCCCCCAAAAACATCTAAATATAAAGTTGTTTTTATTATTATTTTTTTTTTAATCTGGCTGATTTTATAAAGCTGGTCACAAACTTGAAGGATAGTACCATGTTAGACAATGGGAATTACATAAAATTAAATATTTATCACTGTTGTTTGCTCATGTTTCAATAATTGTGAATAATTGTTACATTATGTGTTTTTCCATCACAATAATCATAACACTAAAGTTTTACAATGTGACATTCCTAATCGGAGTACGAGTAATACTAAACTAAAGCAATGTTTTTGGCTGTTTATCTTTCTGATTCTTATCTTCGGCCAGCCCTGCTTTCCCAAAGTAATAGCTAAATAGCAGAGTTTTCTCTCGGGTGGTGAGGGTCAGGTCAGTTGGGGGCAGTTTCCATTGTCTAGGGGATTTATGGAGTGTCCTAAGCAAGCGCACTCTAATACTTCGGTGACTTTAACTTTTTTGAGAATTCATTTATAATTATTTGTGTGTTTGTGATTTGTTTTGGTTAGTTGAGAATTATATGTTTTGTAATGGTCTTTTCAATATTCCACTCTTAATTTTGTTAAATTATTGGATCATTTAGTCATTACAAGGACAGATTATCACATTTTTTTACACACACACACTTTTTACCAAGAGGTAGGGCTGCAACTAACAATTATGTTAGTGATCGATTAGTCAAGAGATTATTCTTTCGACTTATCGATTAGTTGTTTTGAACACGAAAGGCCAGAGAATAACATATTTTTACTAAATTACTATAAATCTGAAGCCATTTGAGGACGTCCTGGTGAAGAATATTTACAACAGACAAGAGAGTTTTCATCAAAAACACAAAATTTACACAATTCCAGTGTCATTTTTGTGTTGTTCCTCCCTTGCTTGAGACATGACCTCTTCTGTCAGCTCATGGCATATTTTGTAATCTGTGTGTGGACCAGTTAATGATTAGATTACTAAATTAGCTAACAACTATACAGAATACTATTTATATAATTGTTTAGTTGCGATTAATCAACAACAACAACCAAAAACTTTGATAAACATTCCAAATTCATTGAGTAATTTCAATGTAACATTTCCTCTTTTAGTAAAGCAGAATTCTTGGTCATGTTGCTATGTACTATTGAACTCAAATGTGAAAGAAAAGGTCAGATTCCTGGTCCCGGCTGACCCCCATGGCACTTTGACCCTTGACCTCCCTGGACACACTCGACTGCTGGTGTTGACAGAGGCCCGCGGGGGATGGGTCAACAAACTAGACACAAGGGAAAGACTTGACGGCAAACACAGCAAGCAAAACAAAAGTATGGAGAAGTTTTATTGGAAGTTTTCTCAGACTTTATATTGCTAATTAGCATGCAGTTCAGACAGTCTATGTAAGCTGAGGCTGGTTAAAATAAAAATACTTCCTGGGAAAACTTTTTTGATAGTTTTGCTTGCTTCCACACAAAGGATCTTTTTTAGTCTCATCTCGGTGCATTCTTCAGCTTTATGAGTATAATCCAGCTTCCACCCATCATCTGTGCACTTGTGAAGAGAAGGCTTTTTGCTGTCACAACGGATATTTCTAGATTTTTAAAGTTGGATACAATAATAGAAGTTGACTCCATCCCAGCCCATCATGTTAATTGATTTTTCTTAGTAATGGACATAAATTGAATTAACTCTAAATTGAAAAAGACATAAAATTAATCAGATTCCAATATATTAGAGAAACAGGACATTATTGCTCTGGCAAGATTTATTAAGCTGGATAAAATCGTTGATTGGAGGAGTTCCAGTCCTCCACCATAAGAATACAAAAAGGTTTTCAGTTCATCAGGGAGGGCTTATAAAATGTATTCAGTTACACGATGTTCCCTCAGCGTTGGCCGGCTATAAACTTAAGCAGGTTGAACTGACCGTAGTTTTACATAACTTTCATAAGCATGGACAACAAACTGGACAACAAAAATAGCTTTTTATTTCTTCCATTTACCTTATGCTGAATGCTCAGTGGGCCTAGATTATGTAATTACTCAAATAGCTTGCACAGGTTAATATCACAGCTACTTTTGACCAAAATTTGTTAAAGATCTAGAGATGGGTCCCATGGTGTCCCACTGTTCCTGCCAGGTTTCCCCCACCACTATTGAAGGAAATGCAGAGGTCAAATTTCTCTCCAGGGACAACAAAAGATTTGCCTGTTGAATAAGTCCCTCATACTTCTGTCCCAAACTGTCAATTCCAACCTATAATCTGTAGAAATTGTTTTTTTTTTAACGTTGAAGACATGTCTCACATCTCACTTAAAATTTCTCGTATCATCGAGAAGTAAATATTTGAGCTTCTTTTACCTCAGCAAGTTTAGTGCTTCGTTAGTTGATTCAGCAGAGATCTGGGGTCTTATTTATAAAGTGTGTGTACATACAAATATGTAACGTACATCACTTTCCACATCAACTTTTTGATCTATAAAAAGATAAACTCACGTGGAAATGAGCGGTCCAGTCTAAACTTTTCACTTAAGGCTTTCCGAGATGAAGAAGTTTGTTTTTTGTCCATACGTACATTTTTTGGTAAGAATTCACGTAAAGTTTTGTAAATGAGACCCCTGTCTTTCTTTATTTTTTACTCGTAAGCAGCCATGTTTGTTGCGATGCAAACAGACCATGCATTACTCTTACTGGTTGATCCACCTATCAATCACACCCACTGAAAATTTGGGGGGATGGTATACGTCATTGGACAACGTAGTGTGAAATGGGGAAGAGAGAAGGGAGGACATTCAGCAAATGTCTTAACCGTGAATCAATCTCACCACTCGACTATTGGGCAGCACGTATCATACTAAATTCCAACTATAAACAAGAATCAAACCACATTCAAAGAAAAAGTCCTGCTTTATCCTGCTTTATCCTGTGCGTGTCTGTCCATTTGATCTGCTCTTTAACTGTGTGGGCGAATCGACTGTGTAGCCCCCGTCATTTAGATCTATGGCCTTGTGAAACAGACCACCCCCACTGGCCTTGATGTCTTCACTGTATTTTACTCACCTGCATTTCACTGATGCCTGATGGAATCTTTAATGTGCCACGCAAAGGACGCTCAGCACTGATAGATTCGTGCATCCCCCTGAGACTGGCTTGTATCGCTGTTGGCTGTCACTGCATACATTAAAACGTTTAGACTAGAATAATCACTGCTATTAACTACAAAGGAGGTCGATTTGAATAATTTAGAATGGTTAGCGGTGGCAGGGGTGGATAAAAAGCAGTTTGTATAAGGATGATCAAACAGTGGCGCTGTGGCCCAGTGGTGAGTGTGTCAATAATAAAAGGAGATCTACCTGATTACTTATGGCGTTAGGTTCTGGTCCACTGCACGCCGCTTACATCTTTTCCCCACTGCCTCCTAAGTGCAGACATCGTAATTCCACATTCAATGGCAAATCAATATGTTCTCTTTAACAGATGGAGTAGGCAGTGTACAAGCGTTCCTTCAGTTCCTTCGTTCTCTTTTCATCTTCATCTGGAAGGTGGTTTTGTGACTTGGCCTTCAGGGGAAGTGGGAAAGGTATCCTTCTTCTATATTGGACGTTTATAGTTGGTCTGGTTTTAGAGAGCAATTGTACACGGAATGTGTGTGGCTGGCTCCATCTAGTGCTTAGCTTGGTTAACTGCAGGATTCACACTGGTGAATCAGTTTCATGCAATGGAAAATAAGATTCTATTTCAACCGTGTATACGTTATCATTTTTGTGAATAGATGTAAACATTAAATTAATCTATAACTCCTAGCCAATGTATAGACTCAGGAATTAAGCAACTGTGATTTTACGACATTATTTTAATGTTTTAACATTTTGACATTGCCAACTGAGGCTTGTTAAACTAAATAGATGTTGTTTTTTATTTGGAATTTTTGATGGTCTGCATCTCAATGTCGTTTTAGTGACAATTGACTCCACTACTCCGCTGCTAAACATCTTTGACCACTAGAGGCTGCTATGAACAAATCAACAAGCAACTAGAATAATAGTAGTAGTAAAAATAAAAATAATATAACAAATCCTTCCACTATTCTGGATTCTTATTTCACTCTAGAAAGCATACGTTGATAGATGTTTCAACAATAAACAATTACCCAAATTAATTCTCATTTAAAAACTGCAGAAGTGTGTGCTAAGGGAAGACACAACAAGCACTCACTCATAAAACACCTCAGTACAGACAGTGAAAATCTAGTGATAAGACACAAGGAGTTTGGAGATGGCATGCTGGCAGAGTTGTTAGCACTTCTGCCTCACCAGGAGAAGGTCCCAGGTCTGTTACCTGGACCACCTTTTGTGTTGAGACGGTCTCTGTCTGTGTTAGTTTCCTCCTGGTGCACTGTTATTTTCCTTACCATTAAAACATGCACAGCAGGTTCTCTGATTCCAGATCTCAGTAACTGGCTTTCCTGGTTTAATTCCTCACTGCTTTCATATGCCTCTCTAAAGTCTGTCTTGCATGTTGCTGCTCATATTAATATAGGTCTGGTAATCTGCCCGTGCCAGGCCATAGGATTGTTTCCATATATTAAGGCCCAGCATGTACATGTGTTTAGTTTTATGTGGGTTTGCCAGCTTCAGTACTGAAACCAGTTGGATGCTTTCAAATCTCCTGTGATTCATGTAGACCATAGCCATGCCGTTGATGTAATGAGTCAGTTAAAGCACAGAATACAGTCTAATGTTGTTTTCCTGACCTGACTGATTTTTTCCATGTCCCAAGATTATGTTAAGACGTGTTACATGCTACAAGGATTAATACTTGTCTGGAAGCGGATAGCACCCTGGATCCACTGATGTTATGAACAACAAACCCTCCCATAAAATAAATCCAGAAATAATGGTCCGTAAATACTCTGGTGGGTCGTGTTTCAGGAGGGTGGGGCAGTGAATCCACACCCAACGATCTCCTGCTCCACATGTTCCACTGGACAAGAATAGGTTGAGTCATTGTAAAGTCAAAGCATGTTTATATCCGCAGGTATACACGGTGTATACTGCCAAATACAAATGAATTAATTCAATATAAAAAGCTGGCATAGCGGTTGTGCTTTCACAGTTGTTGGTCTGAGCTTTCAAAATACTGTATAAAGTTAATACATTAATCTGATCTATACTAAACAACATAGTGTAAAGCTACACTATGTAACTTTTATGGTGGATGGTCTGCCACCATGGAGATATTGTGGCTTCAACAGGAATGTTTCACAGTTTCGCATAAAACATCATCTATCTCCATGGACTCAACCAGATGATGCCACCAGGCCAAGTTACAGCTCTGATTTGTGGAGAGGTGACTGCACTCACAGGAAGAATCAGTGTTTTGCAAAGGTTTTTGTTTTGTTTTTACAAGAATTACACCCATAGTAAAAATAATAAATGCTAGATAGACATGTGGAAAATTCCATGAAAAGCAATAACATCTCCATGGAGACAAGCAGGTGCCCTCTGCATAGTTAAACCATTGAATCCAGAGTTTGCCCTGTATAAATCAAAGTGTCTGTCCTGTGACTTAATGGCCATGTGGAAGATATACCCGGCCTCAGACCCATGGTTGTTGTGTAAATAGAGAACAGATTTACAGCATGACATCAAATATAAATAATGCCACTTTTCTTTTGTGCACCAAGAGCATGTTGTGAAGGCAAAGCTTTATTTATGGTTATTAAACAGTAGGGCCCTTGTTGAATCAGCTGTCGGTCTGCCTCTTAGCCTTGATATCTGCTGTAAATAGCTCACCACAGGTGAGTGTAAAAAGTCATAGTTGATTTTGATAAAAGCTTGATACCAATTTCAATAGCACAATGATGATTAAAATACCCTTTCCACAAAACTTCCACAAAAGAATCTGATTTTCAACAAAATATAATAGTAGCCTCTTTAAGATTACCATGTGGTTTTATACAAGTACTTATACAAATCTACACGATTCTAAAACTATTTAGGTTTAGCTTTTTTTCACAGTTGATTAGTATGTGGTTTTTTTTTTTTTTTTTTTTTTGCAAATATCTTTAGTAAAGTAGAAGCAAATGTCCACTACTTAGTGACAGCATTTGGTTTATGTTTTCACGGCGTTCCAACCACACCACTTTTATAAACTCCTTTCTGTCAAGCGTTCCGTTCATAAATGATGTGAGAAAATACTGGGATGAGAGCCGACAACCAATAACCATTATCCACCACTAATAAAACGCACAAACGTTTGGAGCTTTGAACTGAGCTATAAGAGTCCTTCTGTTAATAAGCATTGGGTTTCCATGTTTATAGCAAATCTGTGGTTTATATTCTGACCTCATCAAGACTAACATTTAGAATCTAGAAACAGTTTTAATCTTGTTTCCCCGGTCTCTTGTACATCTCAGTGACCAAATTATTTCCACCACCACCAACGCACAGTGGCAGGAAACTTTAATAAAAGACAGAGGACAAACACAAACATTGTAACCATGGTTGGCCAAACAAATAGTGGCTTCAAGTTCTGATCTATTGAAGGACAGTGCGCAGTTATATTTACGGTACTTTCACTTTAGTCACTTTTTAAATGAAAATTTACTTCTCAAAGCAGTACTTCTCAAAAGTTTGGACATCTTGAATCTAGCTTTATCTAAAACAACAAGTAAAAAAAAAAAGTCAGCTTACTTCTGCGTTGAAATCCAGTGTGCTGATTTGCACCTGCCCCTTTTCGTTATTTTGCTTTTGGAGAGCTGTAGTTCACGATAGCTACCAGAGGATTTTTTTTTCCATTTGTACCAAAATGGTCACCGTTTAAGAAAACAGAATTGCTGAACAAAATTGGTAAATATCAGCGGGCTTAACATGGGGAGTAGTGAAGACCTGGACTGACCAAGCTATGGCGTCATATTATTACTCAAATATGCACAAATCACTTCCAATACAACTTCAAGTGGTTTAATGATTAGGGGAAACTATTATATTATGGCTAAAAGCTCCTATAAGTTGATTTTGATGATCCCATTAAAGGCAATAAAAAAATACGAAGTTTACATTAATTGTGACATAATCAAAATTGTGATATAAATGCTTTGCCATATCACCCACTTCCCACTGGGAGTAAATCCAAAAGTATCAACTGCTTTCTGTTAAATGTGAAACATCACTCCTCTAGATACAGTATTAATATATGTGTGTGTTTTTTGTAATCTATTCTTTGAAAATACTAGATGTTTTCTGTTTTGTTCTGTCAATGGCATTTTACAAGTCAGATGTTACTCTTTCAGTTACTCTCTGTTTGAGTAATAATTTCTCCAGATACCTTTTACTTTTACTTCACTCGTACGCTACTTTCTTATAGTTTATAGTTAATGTAAAACTTTTTTTTACTTATCTAAAACCTCACAAAAATAAATACACATCAATTATAGCTCTTCTCTTTACACTTATTCATTCACAGCTGCCCTGGTGTAGTCTAACAGAGAAGCAGCTGCCATCCTGTGCAGATGGTCCCTAAAATCAATCACTTACATTTTGTCACTTACACTGTCTACATCTTGTTTGATTCATACTTTTTCTTCACTCTACATTTTCCAAATGTTATTTTAAGCTTCAAATCCTTCCTGGTATAGGTTTAAGTAGCTCTGACAGGGTCAAAGACTTAAATGCACAGAAGGAAACGTCTGCTAAACAATAGCAGAGGCTACTGTTTCGATTTGCATGAGCCCCTATGGAACCTGTGGCTAAAACAAATGGAAAAGTCCAATAGTTCCTCTTCCATCCCTCTCCCTCCGCCTCCTGCTGAGGTTTCCATTCTAACAGTGACATTTCGTTCCCAAGTGTAGTTTAGTCTTCCCGGCCTGGTCAGCAGTCCTGCCAGTGGATGAGTTTCCACCATTCGCCATAACAGCTGCTTTTCCACTTCCACAGTTCCACAGTTGACTTTGGATTTTTTTTTGGTGCACACACATGAGACCCCCGCCAGACCTCACAGGCTTTACAGGACCAAAATAGGGGTGTGCGGCTTCCAGATTGACATCCTGGTGTGTAATAAGGGTACTCGACATTATAAACGTGCACATGCTGGGTGATATTTCGTTTGGGCGTGTGAGGATTCATGTGGTGGGCCAAGGCCTGTTGATAATTCACTTATGGTATAATTTAGGGAGGAGGTACAAATGAAGACAAATATGTTTAGCCCTTTTCTGTTTTAAGAGATGAAGCATTCCGTTTAAATTCAGCCATAGTGCATTGCTGTTTCAGATTTAATAAACTGCTCCATGTCACTTTGCCACTGTGGGTTCCAGTTGTGAAGGAGGTTGGACTGATGTGTGCATGCTGATGTTTAAAGAAAATAATGAGGCTCAAGACTTTTTTTGTTTGCAATGTTATACATGTAGCAGTAATTAAAATGCATTTACTAGAGTCCAACACAAGTTATCATAGTTTGAGTGAGCAAACTTGTTTTTGTGCTGATCAAAATTTGGAGGGAGTGAGGCAAATGTATTACTGTGTTTATTGACAATTTCATACATGTAGTTTTGAAAATCGCTGTTATTCATGATTATAAACTATGGACACCAGTTTGTAGATCTAAGCATTTCACCTTGACAAAGTTTGGCCCAATGACCCCTACACTAAAGAAAACAAAATCATGATTAACGTAGACTTCCCTCCTGTCTTTTCGCTTCTCTCCTCTACATTTAACCCATCCTTCATGCTTGGGGAACCTGCCGGAAGTAGTGGACAGACTTGAGCCTGAATTCTTGCCATGGGCACGTAGGTGGAGTATTAGCCTGTATGTTTTGCGTTGTTATACGCATAAATCAAACTAAACAAAAAATAGTTTTGTATCTTCGTTATACCGAAGAAGTTTCAGTCTACTCCAGTAAACAAAACAAAATGTTTTATTCACATCAGGTTTTGAAGTTGAACAAGATCTCTCGGTTCCTTGGCAAACCCTGCACCTGGCTGGAGCTTGCCTGTTTTGCCCATATGGAAGAGTTCATGCGGTGCAGGATATGATAGTGTACGACTCTCTGTGGGTCGCATTCATGGGCTCAGATCTGCATTCCATATTCATAAAACTCTATCTATAGATGAAGACCATTTACTTTAATGTGGCCTCCTGCTGCCACAGTCTCCCGCGGATAAACCTTTTTGCTTTGGGATTAACATGGTGTAATGGGACATACAGTCTTTGCCATATAGCCGCATAGCTTTAGAGGGAGAGAGAGCTAAAGCCCCGATTTAGATCTTCACACAAACACATGTTTAAATACATTGAGCCTGACTTATATAGAGTAAGAACAATCAAAGCCAGACCGGCCTTGTTTAGGTGGAAGTGGAAAGTGAGTGAGGTAAAGGTAGTAAGATGTTTTTAATAGTCAGCTGAATTTGATCTGCATCTTTAAATCTGCTTTGAAGGATGAAGGGGCAGCTACAGTGATGTGAAATACGTTTGGAGACCTATAATGCGTCAGTTAGCAGGGAATGGAGTAGACTTTGTGCATGTCAAATATAATGAGATTCATGAGGGTATAGGGGCTGACATTCATATGTAAAAGATCTAAAGCGCACCAACTTTTTTCTCATCCTTCCTCTTTTAAAACTCCCAGTAAGTTCTTCTTTTTCAAGCAGGGTGGACTGTAAAAATGTATTTGCGCCTTGACTCATTCTCGCTCACTGCTGCAGGCCACAGTTGACTTTCTGTTTGTACCTCTGCAAATCTTTTTCCACATTTACCTCATGTAGTTCTTTGTTGGAGACAGTGACCCAAGCTGTGATAGAGTGGGACTGTTAATGTAAAAAAAAAAAAAAAAAAAAAAGGTTTGTACTGTCTCTGTTGTGTTGCTGTGGAAATGGTATGCCATGATCCGTTCTTATGAAATCCACATGGTTCCAGCGACATGCAGTTTCTAATTAATCCTGTAAAGCCATACAATTAAATTAAAAATACATTAAAGAGGTGGCATTTAATTTAAGGGCTCTTTCATTTAACATGTAATCACAATGCCTGTCATTAACTATCAAGAAGTCCCTTGTTGGTCTTTTATTCAAGGATTAAAAGCTATTATTATTTGACCAGCCGCTTTGGTGCCGACTACAACTATGTACAATACCTCACTTAGAATAGGACTGATTTGGAGGTCATGAGAAAAATGTAATACAATGAATGGTACACTGGACACAAAGCTAGTGCTGTTCATTGTGTATTGGTGCTTGTAATTGGCTAAATCGGACAGAAAATAATGTGAGATTTTGTTAAAGCTTGTTGTAAACTTTTGCAGTACTTTTTTTTTTATTTTGTTGTAAAAAACTGTAAACATTGTTGGGGATCTTAAAGTGCTTGGATTTATGTATGTAGTCTTGCCATATGTTAACCAGCAAAATGTCCAGAATGTTATCTAAAACAATTCACTAAATAATAATAATCCCTCACCTGAAAAGTTTGGATATTCTGACAGAAGTCCCAAGAATCCTTTATCTGTGCTTTTACTATGCCTGTTTATTTGTTGGAGAAGTAATACTCGAAGAAAAAATATACATTGTTTGAGACATCTTGCACCAACACTGATGCATGTTCCCTCACTGTTCCCCACTGAGTCACAGGCATCTGGAGCCTACGCCCCAGACAACTGAAAGTGACAGGACCGTCACTTATGATGTATTTGTATGTCTTTTGATTATAGGAAATTCAAGTTAATTCCATACGATACTAAATTTTTACTTGCATTTATTTAGATTAGACTTTTTGTCATCCTCCAGCTGTTGCCCTACACAACACGAACAGAATCCACATCAGGCAAAAGCGCAGGGTTTAATAATAAACCATTAGGCATCTGGACAAATACTGCTGAGGTGCTGAAGGGACATAGAGGTTTCCGTTCCCTTCTTTCCGCTTTGATTTTTAGTCTCCCCTGCTGTCAAGGTTCGGCTGTTGTGTTTTGAACTCCACTACTTTTACTCCAAGAACATGCACGACTGCTTTCTTTTACTGTTGGGTTAAAAAGGGATTGTTGGGATATGTAGAGATTCTCTTGTTTGAAGTCACGAGTGTGGGGAATTGCTTGATGTTTGTTTACTCCATCTTTTGATGCTCATGATCTCAGTGGGCGAAAATTGACGGACTAATTAATTCATGCTCATTGCCTAATTCTAAACAGAGTATTCTAGACAACAGAGAGATATAAAAAAGACAAGCATGGAGTTATGGGCGACATGATCAACTGGTGTTTTATCCTTTTACATACTTTTTTTTCTCCTTTGAATTGGGCTGTTTCTTTATCTAATTAAAGTTTGATTAGGTTTCATATAATCTGGAAAGCAACGTTCAATCTCAATTTGACTAGATCTTTAAAGGAAGTTTAATTTCTTTGGTCATTATAATAACATTACACACTCTGATTTTCAAGATTCACCTAAACAGGATTAAAACATTTCTCAAACCTCTCATTTTCTGTTTGTATAGAGACAACGAATATGCCTTTCGAGACTGTGACCTCATTTCTATGGTATTGCAACATGCATTTTATCCTCATTGCCACCATCCTAAACACTTTTTAAGCACTTGAGCAGACATAAATTCTCTCACCACTTCATTCACCCTCTTAAGTGCTGGTCACATAAAACGTCTTTGTAAAATGCATTCCTCTGGAGCGGCCCTGTGCGACTGTGTGTGACAACATAATGACTTAAGCACAGTTCTGCCGCTGCCTGTGCGCTGACGTCGTGCCGCGATTGCCCGTTACGTTCCGCAGTGGAACTCCTTGCTACTCTGTTTGTAACCTGACGCCTTGCAGAGAGAGAGAGAGAATAAGAGTCAAAGGCACAGACAGAGAAAAAGGAGGTAGAAGGGAGGGAGTAAGAGGGAAGGGAAGGACTTGAAGTGGAGTGGGGAACGTGATGTCAGCTGAGTTCAGAAAGTAAACAGACTTTGTAGACAGCAGCATGCGGCCGAGGCAGCTGGAGGAAGCCCGGGGGGATGCAGGTCGTTCAGTGTCCAGGATCACTAGCACCAACTTGAGCAGGGTTATCTCCGGCAATGGGGGCTGGCTCCTCTTGCTCACCTTCATCTTCATCACCTCTGTACGTCCCGGGACTGCATGGCCCTCTGGTAAGAGGCAGGACACTCTCACACAGAAAGTTTATGTTCTTTGTTCTCAAAAAGCCGGCGTCAGCAGTCTCTCCATCCTTTGGTTTGGCTTGTCTGTTCTTCGAAAGCAAAGCACAGTTTTGCATGGAATTAACTTATTGTAACTCAGTCATGAATAGTTAAAATCAGAATCAGAATCAGAATCATTTATTAAAGGCCACACAACAGAGTTGGTGGAATTTGTTTTCGGTACAGCAGTTAATGCTCACATCTCTCATGTGTCAGTTCCATCATCAGCAACAAATGTATTGGGCTGCTCGTATTAGACTTGTAGACATGTAAGACCACAGCAAATACTATTTTAAACTCATACTTTTAAATGTGATGTTGGTAATTATGACCAGTTGTCTTTTTGTATTTGTTGCCTACTCGACTTGCTACCTAAAGTCGTTTTACTTTTTCCTAATCAATCATGAAATTGCAGTGTTATTACAAGAGATAATTTCTAAAAAGCATGCACTTATACACCTGGAATAAATATCTGCCATTTTTAAAATTCTTTCCATTGACTAATTGAAAGTCCTATGACCTTTTGTAGGTCGTGACCCAGTGATTAGGAGCCACAGAAACAGATTAAGCCTCTACTTGTACTGGGACTCACGGTCAAATAATTTAACTTACACATGTACAGCATTGTTATGGAACACACTTTCTTCTTGTTCTGTTGGGTTTATCTGTGGGTAATGAAAAGACAAAGCCACATATTCCCTGAAGTTGTTCACTATACAGTATCTTTTTGGGATTGCTGAAATTTGGCACAGGTTCTCTTTTGTCTTGGAGTGTTTTCGAGGACTGTATCCCTCCAGAGATTCTTTCTCTCTCGTTCTCTTCTGTTTACCTTCTTTAACCGCTTGAACTCCTGCAGGAAGACGTGAGTCATGTTTGAATCACATTGACTGGTCTAATGTGTATACCATGCATGCATCCATCGGGCAAACTTTTAAACTTTCTTTCCTCTGCCTTCGGTGCGCCTGTAAAGCTATACCTTCTATTAGTAATGCTGGTGCACGTGGGATGACTGCGGTGGATTAAGTTGTATTGTATAGAAGCGTGCTTGTTGGCGGGTATTAACTGCTTCTGCTTGTTGTCATCTGACCATTCCTAGAGATTTGTTTCAGGATAGTTCTTAATCATCTGATGAAAGGCATCCACAATTGAGCAAGCTAAGTTAATTTTAGTCCCAACTGTCTCTAAGGAAACAGACCATTGGTTTGTGAGTGGTTGTCCATGTTTACACTGTGATTACGTGCAAGTAGACAAATCCTCAGTGCTGTCCTGGTCTAACCACACTTTGAAAATGCTTCATCAGCTGTAATGGAAGTTACTGGAATTTCTCTTAGTCAGACTTAAACAGCTGGATTACGTGATTCAAGGCCAAACTGGTGAAAAGCCAAGTCTATTTGTATCTTAGTTGAACAGGCAGAGGCTAAGCATTAGAGCAAACATGGAACTGGGATAAGAAAGACATGGTGCAAATTTTATCAGATCTGACCCAAACACATTTGCTTTTGAAAGTCAATAAAATGTTTGTAGGGTGGATTAAAATGCTTGATTATGTTTAATAAAAGATTGAATAACACAATGTCGGGGATAGTTTTGCACACAGTTTGTGGTCTGATCTGAATTTTTTGCTTAATATCTCTCCCCATTCATCACCTCCCATTCGCACTGCTCACTGTACTGTTAAATAAATGCCAATAATGTTTTAAAAGTAGTTGACCAGTGCATGCAAACCTATATTTTTACCCAAAGTCATATGGTTCATTCCAGCGATGTCAAAAACTTGCACTGAATTTAAGCACAGCACCTTTGAGATGTTTTCATTGCACAGTTACATTAATCTTAACATGTACCGTCCTTATGACCTGTCAGTGTGCACTCCCCCGCTGATGTGTTTAGCTAAAGTTCTCTTTAGGGGGGAAGTTGTCAGGGCTACTGGCTAACAGGCAGATCGAAACAAATCCCAAAACATTAAGACGTTGAAAAAATATTTAGAATGGGGATAAATCTTGGCACAGAGGCAAAATGTGGACTGGAAAACTGTATGTCATTCCGTGAGCGCGACAGTTCTTTCAGAATATTTTAGCTATGGATGCTAAGAACGAATGTCTCTTACAGTTCTTGTTCGACTCACTTACACTTTATCATTGTTAATGGGGTTTGCGGTGATGGCAGTCGGATGAGAGGTTATTTAAAGCGATCTACATGATGACCGGTGGGATCAGGCTTCATTCACATGTGCGATGACCACAAAGCACCCTTGGGAGTTCCCCCCTCCAGTCCGTGATAGCCAAATTACCCCAACCTCAAAATACCAGACAGCTGCCACGGCCATACATGCACACACATAGCGCCGACAGCTGCTATAAAAACAGCCATTTTTCCATGATAGGTTGGTAAGTGTAATTTAGTCAGAAGGAAACAATTTATTCTGACCCGGATAGAGAGGAAGAGCATACTGTATATCCTCTGTTGTAATGTTCATTACACACATTTGTGCCACACACTTTCACTACAGCAGTGCAAGGATGTTATGTGCAATAATTAGATGAAGATCAGTGGCCATCAAAAATAGTATTGGTGTGTCTGACTCAGTGAATACAACGATTACCTTTTATAATCCTTAGAACTGCCTAATTTGGGGAAGAATATCTAATTGCAGTGTTTCTGACCAGTATTGCGACTGCGATTTTGTGATTTATGTTTTAATAATAGGATTCCATCAAAGTTGGCCCAACCAGGAGAATTGACAAGAACACTGAAATTAATTGACAAACTAATAAAAGAATGTGTTTCGGAACATCTTTCTCGCTTTGTGTCATGTTTTCGTTGTGTTTTGTCTCTCTTTGTTGCTTTTTAGACATTTTCTGTCTTGTTTTGTACTTGTTTCAGTGTGTTAATTAATCACATTTGTGTCACTTTTAGTCACGCTTTTGGCACTTTTAGTCACGTTTGGTTATTTTTAGTCTCATGTGTCACTTTTAGTCACGTTTTTGATGCTTTCAGTCACATTTTTGTGGCTTGTTTCTGAATATGTTTTAACAAATATAAACTACAGGGTTAGCAGTGGTTATGCTGGATATATTGTTAGTGTAGAAAATTATTGCCCTTTAGTAACTGCAATTTCAAATTGATTTTGATTTTGTGCAGCCCTGGTTTATAAAGATAAAGGTATAAAGGTAAAAGTTGTTGTTGTTGTTGTTGTTGTTGTTGTTGTTGTTGTTGTTGTTGTTGTTGTTGTTGTTGTTGTTGTTGCTGTTGCTGTTGTCAGGCTTGTAGGTTACACTGTTTAACTGGGATATCACTCTTTAGCTGCATGAAGTTCTTGTCTGCAGTAATAAGTAGTCTTTGTTTAGATCAGTGATTCGCAGCTTTTTATCTTGAAGCCTTGAGGCCCCCCTGTATAAAACTGCAACCCCCTAAAATGCGATAAATGATCAAAATGATTACTAAGAAGCATTTATCTGATACAAAGTAACTGCAAATGTGGTATATATCTTCCCATAATAATCATTTGTTTGAGATTTGATTTGCACAAACAGTGACTTTGATGATTTGACTCAATGACCAGACAAAGCCCTTCAAACCCCCCCTTGGGTTCCCGGCCCATCAGGTTGGGAAACACTGGTATATATTCTGTACATGTTCGGTTTAGCGTCTACGGGGCTAATGTTATTGTTTTGCCTGGAATATTCCACAGTATGGCATTAAACGTATCTATCTTTGATTTATTCAACTACAGGTTGTTTTATTTGCTATGAAGAAACATTCATGTAACCTGATCTGGTGATGTCTTGCTCATGTCATACCGGATTCCAGACAAAGCTTTTACATCGTCATGAACAAAAACAGGTGTCGGCACAGAAAAGTTACATGGTGCACCTTTAATTATTCTATCAACTGTCAAAGTCAATGACAGTCATTTACCAAATTCACTCCGCACTGCAACAGCACATGAATGGCACTAGTATTAGGGAAATTTGTCTAGATTTTACTAAACAGATGACCATAAAACACAGTGTTGGGAGGCAAAAATAAAACCCAAAAACAAAGTATGTTTTGGGGTGATAAGATTCTAAGCAATGGAAACTAACTCAGCACCTAATGGCACAAATGTTGTAGTTATCTCTGTGCAGCTGTGTGTCAGATAAAGTTTGGATGCCATATTCAAGTTCAAGGAGAGAGCTGTTATCTGAGTCAGGAGGCTAAGTCTGGACACAGCAAGAGAATGAGGAGATGGGCTGATGGATTTCTCAGCAATAAAAATGTAGAGACTAATGACGGAGTTTTATTTTTAGCCCAGTCCAAATTCTTCTGGAAAATGATGGTACGGTTAGTGAGCCGGTGCACGGTTCTGAGAGAAGTCTAATTCAACACCTCAACTTGTGAGGAAAGCCATTGTTCTGTCTGTGATGTGGATAAGTACTATCACATCTGCAGTGGAAAAAGCAGATAACACTTGGAGGTTTCCGAGCCATGCATCCCACCACATCTGCATGCATTTGAGGCAGCTGCTACAGGCACTTTCCATTAGAGCGGTATAGGACAATTTGAGAAGCTACAGTATGAATTTAAGCATGTATGTTAGTCGACAAACAACCTTCTCGAAGCACCAGTTAGATACTTTATTGATCCCGATGGAAATTAAAATTTAGCTTCAGAAAGGTTTTTATTGCACTTCTTAGTCGCGTTTGTTGTGTGTCTAGTTCAAAAGTCTCAGTGCGGCTAAGCAGGAGGGTCGTGTGCCGGGGCAGTTTGAGGAGAGTAACAGTCCGCAGGAAGAGAGGAAAAGAGCCCTCTGTGTCAGGCAGCCAGTGTCCAGGCTGATCCAGGTGAACTCTGAAGACTCTGGAAACTCTCCCTTTTACATCAATCATTACGGGTTTAAAATGTGGAGTCTGCTTTCTTCACTGGACTGAGTGGCCTGTGTGAGGTGAACGAATAAACTAAACGAAACAAAAATTTTAACTAAAAGGTTAGCAGTTTAATTCCAGCTCTAATATGGCGCCTTTGTACTTTGGCAAGACATTTCCCCCTCCTTGCCATGTGTGAGTGTGGAATTAATGAATTAGTTAATGGATTGAAATTAGTTATTGAATAACAAACATGGCTGCTTACGAGGAAAAAATATCACCGTGACAGAATCATTGCAGATTTCTGCAGAATCAATGACTGAAGCTCAAAACTCAGAGGTGAGAGACGTTTGATTTTGTTTTAAATGATAGATGACCACTGAGCTGCTGTGTTTCACATGCATTATGGAAATCTGATGCACGATACTCTTTGAGTTTGACTCAAGCATGATGTGGGGTGGGGTGACCTACTCTTCGTAAAGAATTGAAGAAGTGTTGATTCTGGATCCCAGGCAAGTGGTTCTCAATCTCAATCTTTTTCTCTGGAGTACCCCCTAGGACTCATAATGTCTCATCCCTAATATATTGGTCTTTTTTAGTAATTTTAAATATATTTAATGCCAAATATGACTATTATATTTTATTTTTAACTACATGTATGCCAAAGTGGTCCTACAGCATAATTTTTAAGATGTAAAATGGACTACATTTTTTTTATTTTTTATTTGTGTGAGTGATTTGATTCATTGAAGGGTTATACCTCTGTACCCCTGGTTGGGAAACACTGAGTCAGGGCAGCCACAGTGTGGAGAGACACTGAATGGGCTTCTGTAGCATTTTGGTTTGCCAAGCAAGTAAAACACAATATCAAACAAGATGAATTAAGGTCATGTTATATGATATACCATATGTTATATGTGCCAAAAATATCAGAAATGTTTATGCCTTTATTCCCTCTTTTCAAACTCCTTCACTCTCATAATTAGTTCTAAAGTTCTTAATCTAAACATATACATCACATTTCTATTCACTATTTCCCCCCCATGCTGAGAGGCATTATCCAGACTTATAATTTGAACAAATCTAACAGTTATCCTCCTCCTCATACTGAATCCCATCCTGTGCACTGCTGCCAACAGTTTATGACACATTAGCCTACTGCACTCATCATAGTCATAATTACAGGTCTTACACATAATGATAAGTGTGGCTGTATTTGCATGTTATTGGCCAGGGTGCATGTAAAGACAAAGCATTTTAATTTGCAGAGCTTGTTTCACCGGTCATTTGGGTTACGGTCCACACCTGTCCCGACTTCTCCCCAACCCTCGTAAAAAGTCCAAGACGCAATTGTTGCTGTCCAGTCTCTCTGCCGCAGGTGTTGACCTGGAAGCTGCGCAGATGTGTTTTACAAGGACCTTGGAGTGTTGCACTAAAAGATCAGTTCTAGTAGGATGGCTGGGACTGAATCCAAAACTGTAGTTATGTAAAAAGTATCAGGGTGGTATAAATCAGCTTGAAGAGGAGTCCAGAAAATAGACATGCATTCCAGTGGAAGTGTGGGAGAGGAAAACATGACAGTTTTATCATAAGAGAGGGTTACAGTGATATCCTAAAACATTTTGTGCAGTTTTTTCGAGGTCTAGAACATTTTGAAAGTCCATTATGTTACTTTGGTAGAACAAATGTGTTCAAATTTCCAAGAATGTTAAAGTAATTGTCCAAAACATGCTACTGCAATGCTAGCACTGCCTGCTGTGTTTCAACCTTCAGTTTACTTTTCTTTCATAACAATACTGTATATGTCCAGACTCAATTTAATGAATAGTAGCAATGTTTGTGTGAGCTAAACATAAGTTAGATAAATTTAAATACTTGCTTGTGCCTTGCATGCTTTGAAAATCAACTACTGCAGCTTTAAGGTCAAGTGTTGTCTTTGTATTCCTATTACAATACACTGCATTCTTTGTCTAAAAGCTAAGTGATGGCAGAATAAAGGCTTGTTTTGCGTCACTTTTTCTGTTCCAGACTATTTCGTATTGAGTAATGATTCCTATTTCTCCATTGATGGACGAGACACTGCAATGGTGCGTTTGATGACATTACCAGGGCAGCTCATAAACTTTGCTGACCCTTTCATGTTTATGTTCTATAAATCACATTTTACAGGCTCACCGGTCAGTGTCCTTTACACAGCACAATGAAGAGGCAGCACAGTGGTCAAAAGGGAGTCAAACGTCTTCATCCCTTAGAGACCCATCTTAACACAAAGCTCTGCTGACGTCTCTCCCTGTCCACAGACAAACTTTAGGTTATAATGTTGACAATTTAAAGGTTACTCTGGAGCAGTAAATGTGACACCAGAGATTGAAATTGTGGTTGTAGTTGTAATGTATAAGCCTTTGCAATTGGAATCAGTTTTTTCATCTTCAATAGCCGAAGGAAACAGTTACTTATTGCTCTTAGCTCAAGTATAATGATTTATGATGTTTTTTGAATCAGAATGTTTCCCTTTTTCATAGATTAACCTTCTTCAGTATTTTATTATAGATACTAAATAGCCACTATCTGTCCAATTTGGATTCATACATGGATTTAATTGTACAATCTACCATTTGAACATACATAAAAAGACAGCAAACAATCACCATTGCCAACTTTAAAGAACCAGATATGCCACTTTTTAACTTTTCTTGTTTTATTGAAAGGTTGGATTTGGTAATGTATAGTAGGTTGTGTGCCGTGCTAGCTTTACAGCCAAAAAAGCGTGCCATGACTTAAAAAAAAGGTTGAAAAACACTGCGTTATATAATACACACTGTTCAATAAGCAACCATGTAATAGCAAAATTACAACTGTAAAAGTTAATAATACATGTTGTACAATTTGCATATTGTGGGTTTATGGCATATAATACACATATACCTTCAATGCTGTACAAGGCTTAACTTGTATATATCGTTGTTATCGTAAGTTAATGGCAGTGCATCTACTCCCTGATGTCATAAACATCTTGTGTGGCTCTTGCATGAGGTCACCCCACAACTTGTCAGACACACAGAGCTACAGAATAAAAGCATTTGCCGCGGTTAATATTTGCTGCTTGAACTTATTTGCTCTAACGTTACACAAATTGAAACTATTCTCTTTCTTAAATGCCCGCTTAGTTTGCCCCGAGCAGACGTGCTAAAATCAGAAGTAATAAAGTGATGACGACCTGTCTCGAAATCTTGAGCCAGCATTTTGGTCGTGAGGAATAGACTGTGCACTTTTATGGTGGGGAAAATCGACGCACCTATATGAAAAAGGCCAACCAATCCAAAGAAAGTGCTGATACATTATCCACTCATTTCATTTTTTTTTTAAATCCGTTGTCACCTCAAAGTGAATTCAAATAAATAAATACAAAAGGTCAAACCAGAGTGTTATCAAAGCCCAGTTAACAATCACAAAAAACAGAACAGAAGATAGAAGACCAGAGATAGATAGACAGAGGATAAAAGACAAAATTTGAACACAAGAAATCCAAAAAACGTTAAGGCACATTTAGTCCCAAGTAACTGTCCTAATTGGTCCAAAGTCTGTCCAAGTTGTCCATTTTCAAATTAAATCCGAATGTCATTTTTTCCACTTTCCTAATGTCCATAGATAAGTCGGTCCAGCCTTTGATTGTAGGTACGGGTTGTGTCATCCATTCTTTCCTGCCAGAAGTTTGCTCCAGAGACATATCCACCCATTTTCATTTTTGCGATTGATTTAGGAGTCAGTGTGTCTGTCTGGCTGAATGCGTGAATCCATGTGGTTGTAGAATTGTTTTTGGTAATGGAAATGATAATGTTATTACTCACTTACCTTCTCAACTTTTTGTCTATTTTTCTGCACTTCACTGCTTGATCCAACCCAGTATCTCCTCTTAAAAACAAAGGAATCGCCACACCAAACCACAGACATGTGTGGCTCTTCAGCTGTGATTTTATGGATGTTGCAAGGCCATCCACAGAAATAACAGTCTAAACAGAAACTTTGAACTCTGAAAATCCAAGGCAAACACAAACAAAAAGACAATACAGGCATGCCAGTGCTGAATCAAGAATGAGTGTTCCCCTGGGCGTCTTGGCATGTGCTGGTGAGTGTCCCATTGTGTAACAGTGTTTGAGGTTTCAACAGTTTAGACCTGGAACTAAAGGACAGGGAGAAATTCATTAAGTACTTTTGTTTTTACTGTACCTGAAGTGCTTTTTCTTTAAATATCTGAAATACTTCTTCAACAACAATAATAATAGTATGGGGAATTATAGGGTCATTTATCAGTTGTGAGATGATGTGGACTTGGCTTGGTCCTGTTCTAGTCCTTGTTTAGTCCGTATCTAGTCCAGGTTTAGTTTTGGCTTTTGCCCCAATTTTGATTTGTTGAATGTGTTTGGGTTTTTTTTGCCTTTACTGAGAAACTGTTCTGAAGTAACACTACTTGAGGACACTTTTTCCACCACCACCCATTTCTGATAACTCTAATAATAATGTTATTATTTGACAAATGGTATTTTTTGAAGTATTGAGTATGCAGGTGTGGCCTCAAGTTATGCATTCAGGTTGTTGTCCTGGGCCCCTGGAACATGTCCATGCACATTCAGCTGGGATCACAACAGTAAATAAAATGTCCCATAAAACACCAGCTTTAGCCCTGTCCTCAGAGTACCCTACTATTGACTCTGTGGCAAAACATGACATTCTCAAGATCCATTCTTATTGCAAACAGCTTCCAGGAGTGTCATGATTTATAGTTGCAATTTCTTATCTATAGAAGATTTGTGTCATGTGTTTAGTAAAAGTATGACATTTCCTGAAGATGCACATATAATTTGCCTGTGTGTGTTTAGAAATGTCAGAGTAGTTGAGATCGCATTGTCCTTTTGGAGGAAATTAACTCAGCAAGAGTGCACAGAAAGTGGAACGCACACTAATTACATATTATCAGAAAACAAAAAAAAGTCACTGACTAATTCATTTTATTTAGATTGAAAGGATTTATTTGGTAAAAACAAGAAGATATGGAGTGAGTAAGCTGAAGATTTTTGAGTCTAGCATGAAAATACAGTGTTTCCTAGTACTTTTCTGTATAATTAGTTGTTTTTGCATGAACTCTTGTAAAGTTGGGGTTTTTCAAGTGCAGTTTGGGAGATACATGGAAATACTTCATAGTTTTTATATATATTTTGCCACACCCTCTTTTAGTTGACTAATCAGTTGAAAAGGCAGGTCTTTAGTTGACCAAGAATTTCTTTAGTCGACTACAGCCCTACTGGTTTCAAGAAAACAAAAAACAAAACTAAACAAAAACAAAACAACTCTACTATGGGTGAAAGGTTGATAGGGAGATCATTCGTCAGCTAAATGGTATGAATAAAACTGCATTGTTAGCAAAGCAGAGCCAAGTTTGGAGTGACGCTGTTAGTGATTCTCTATCCACATCTGCCAAGAAACTATTTCCATTTGTCTGGTTAAGTTGTTAAACTCAGTTACATAACATTTCAGGCTCAAGCAGCCGTGACTCATTGCTTTCCAAAATACAAAGTCAAGAGCAAAACAAGATTCAGCAATTAGCTAATCCTTTGCTGGGACGACTGTTTTTAAACGGCATTCTGCCAGATCATTTGGCTGAGCTATTTTATGACCAGCAGTAGTTAGTTGTCTTACAATTTGGAGTAAAACACTGGGGCAATTCCACAACCTCAGAGGCTTCTTCTAGGGAGGGCCACATTCTTGGTTTGTAATATAAAATGGATTGTAAGTAAAACATGCTCATAAATTCCTTTTGTGTAACTATCTCTGTTAGTTGTTTAGTATTGTTTGTTGATGCACTGCTGACTTTTGTTGACATAACCTTGTTGACATGAAACAGAACCTTCTTGCTCACTTGTCTCTAATTATAAGTAATTGAAAGAAATGCATTCACTGCACTTTTGCAAATTCATTTTTAACAGATACTTTGATATGTAGTTTTGCTTCCATTTGGCCTTTTTTCCTTTCTTTTTGATTAGCTTCTGCGCATATTCCCTAATTGCAATTACACAGAGAAGGAAACGCTGTGTACTCAAGAAGTACCAAGAAAGAGACCAAATAAACAAATCAATCCAGCCCGGGTCACCTATTCCCCATGTCAAACTTTCTTTCCTCAACGTAAAGTTACCTTTGGGTGATTGCTGATTGATTCTACTTCTCCATATGTGTGCGTTCTCAGATTACTGGCACTTGTACAACCATTGCCCCGGGCCGGAGTGGAACGTAATGTGCAGAGGCTGCTGTGAGTACGACGTGATCCGCTGTAAATGTCCTCTCCAGGGGACTCAGGTGGGCTACGCTGTGCCCTGCTGCCGGAACGCCATCAACGAGTGCGACCCCTGCATCATTCATCCAGGTACTGCAGCACATAACTATGATTTGTATGTTATGATAAATGTCTCTTTTTTTTTGCCTGAAACGCTTCTTACTTGTTGTTTGCAAAAAGCAGTGAGAATTTTCTTTCATAGGAAAAAGCTGTAGTCCTGTTTGCCATGGAAGTTAAATTCTCTCGAGCTAAAAGCACTTGGTATAATGTGAATATACATTATTTATATTATTTATATAGCACATTTTATTAACATAAACAGTTTCCAATGTGCTGCACAAACACAAAACCATAAAAACTTTAAAAACAAGACAATTTGCCCCAAAACAGTTAGACCAGAAAAATCTAAGCAAAACAAACCATAAAACCATAAAATAGCAATAAATAAGTAAAATAAATGAAAGTGAATAAAAAAAGACTACGCAACTCACACAGTGTTAAAAGCCAAGGAATAAAAGTGGCTCGGAAGATGCAACTCATAACACATGTCTGAAAATAGATTTTTCTTTTTGTCACATTGTAAAGAACTTTTGCATACATCTTTAAACATTTGTTATAGGCACTGAGTCTAATCTTGTACACTTTGATAGGATGTCACTTTAACTTTAGAGTTTTACATCATAGGTGACAATATATCGCCCACCACCCACTGTCATATAGGTGTTGTTTCCCTAGATATGTATCGGTATAATATTGAAAGTATATTGTTATTTTTCTATTAATTGATTGACCTCAGTGCGTCAGAGTTGTTGTTGCTTTTTTAACAAACAAGAGTAAAAATTGAAAAAGTAGAGAAATTAGGCTAATTACTTTTACAAAGTGAAAAGTTAATATGTGAACTTTACTGTGACCAACATAAATGTGTTTGCCTGACCATACAGCCCCTCCTACATTCTATTTGAATGCAGAATGCTCTCAGTGGACCACAAAGACTCGGGACGGTCCAACCACAGCTGCTGAATTGCAGAACGTGTCTCTCAAATGTGGAAGTCAACGCCTCTGAATATTCTCGTAACATTTAGAACAAAATCTAACTTCTGTTACCTCAGATGTACAATCTACTGCTTCACTTGTTCTCAATCCTCTGTGTTTTTTTTGGGCTTTTGTTTTAACCTTTTTTATTCTAAGCTGTCATGTTTGTTTGAACACAAGCGGACCATGTGTTTCTCTGATTGGTTAATCCACCTGTCAATCATTCCCATTTGAAATCTGGGAGACTATGGCTGTGATTCCAGACCCAAAGGGCTTTGTAAAGGATTGTCATAGTGTGTGGTCTTGGATGGCCAGGCAATACATTTGTGGGACATGCAAATGTATTTAGACATTTTAATATTGGTATCAGCCACAGCAACAAGACAAATATTGGATGTTGGTATCAACTCTAAAGACCCCGATTGGACTATTCCTACTTAAGTTGTTGTTCAGAGCCAGTGCATGAATATACGTTGGAGTTATTGTATTTTTAGGTGTAGATAAACTGTCATGGTTTTGCTGAGAATTCCCTGCATTAGTAGTATAGGAGACCAAGCTTCTTTTTAATGAGGAGGTGCTGAGCATCACGGGGCAAATTCCAGTGCTAATTAGCTTCATTAGCTATAGCCTTTCCTTTAAATTACCCTTAAATTTTACTAACTGTTTTGTACCTCATAAAGACAGTCTTTACATCAAGATTAGTATCCGACTTTACTTCAACTAATGCGATACCTACAAGCTAATGTGTTATGTGTGTAAACAATTAAAACTAAAAAACCCAAACTCTGGAACATCCTACAGTAAATTGTTGCCATGAGGTGCAGCACATTCTTTTAATGCCACTTTCCATGTAAGTTTTCACTGCACAGCTGTTTCCCTTGTAGCATGACCAACTATGAAGTACAGAAAAATCTGCAAATGATACTGTGTTATGTGTTTGATGTAATTTGTTTTTCCCTATGGCTTCATGCTTTAACATCCAACAAAATACTTTAGACTTGCCATGGTACATTATCACGTCAGGATAACTTGATTTGAGAATAAAACTGGAGTTAATTGTTCTGAGAAGCATGTCGTAGTATAAACATGTGTGTCTATTTCACTTCCATGAGAGAACACAAGCACCGAGGGACCCTACGGCTAAGGTTAGGTTATGGTACACTTTATTGTTCCCGTAAGGACAATTGGTCAGGGCTACCTCAGCTGGAGGGTTTTACGTTCATGTAACATCACAATATTCTAGAACTTTTATAGTTTCAAGTTGAGCTGGGGGGTAGGTCAGAATTTTAGTAGATTTTGATGTCTAACTGTCAGATTGTGGATTTGTTCTCCCGGTTTATGATTTATATCTCTGTAATTACTGACCCAATCCACATGAACACATGAACACTGCACTCAATGCCTTCTCCGTCCACATAAAAAAAAGAAAAAAGAAAAAGCTTCAGAAAATTGTGTCATTATTCAACCCCAAAGACGATTGTTGATTGTTGATGATTCAGTTGAAAGGACTTTAAGTCATGATATCATACTGACCAAAAAAAGTCAGAAAAACTATCCAAAAATGTCAGAAAACTATAAAAAAAGATAAAAGTAAGAAAAACAATTTTTTTTTAAAAGTAAAAAAAAAACTATCCAAAAAAAAGTCAGAAAAACTATATATAAAAATGTCAGAAAAACTATATATAAAAATGTCAGAAAACTATAAAAAAAAGTCAGAAAACTATCCAAAAAAAAAAAGTCAGAAAACTATCCAAAAAAAGTCAGAAAACTATCCAAAAAAAGTCAGAAAACTATCAAAAAAAAGAAGAAAAAATCAGAAAACCTATCAAAAATAAAAACATTGACAGTTGGATCCAATCCCTGACAAATAATGATAAGGTTCAACATTTGTGGATTTTTATTTTGGCATTTCTTCCAAAGAAACAGTGAATCTCCCATAGAGTTACATGTTCGCTTGCCCACCATCTGAGACAATAACATCATCAAATTCTACAACATGAACGCAATGTGCAATGTGCATGTTTTGGGTTGATGGGGAAAACCAGAGTGACCAGAGGAATTCCTCCAAGACACCGGGAGAAGTAGACTCCCGGTGGTCTGGGAGTTGAACCCAAAACCTTCTCGCTGCGAGTGTTAATGCCATGGCCCACACATGCAAAATTCTGCTTTGGAGTTAGCATGTTGTGCACCTATGTTTACCCCGTGACTCACATGTTCTTTATGAGGAGAAAAAGCAGCTGTTCAGACTTAGATTGATGCTTTTGCAAATTTTTACTATACAAAAAGTGAAGTTTAACGCTTGTATGTGACTATAAATCATCACTTTTGACGCGACTCTTATCTGTAATCATTGTAAATAACTTGTTATGTTGGACAAGAAGCAGACAAAACTGAAACATGCTCTATAGGGAAAAGTGTTAACTGTGCCCCACCTGTTTAGGAAAGAAAATAAAGGGACAATGGTTAAGTGTTTAATTTAGTGTTACAAATAATGGCGTTTTCACTTTTATTCTTTAACCATGACAGGTTGGACGACTCATTTAACCAAAGTGTAGTTCAGATAAACATATTTCAAAATTAGCTAAAATGCTTTACAAATTTTACACCGGTTTCGCAATTTTTAGCTTTTTAATTTTACTTCCTGGTTGTAAATGATGACATCACGCTAGGAAATTACCGTAGCAACCACACTGTACACTGGGCCAAAAGTCATCTAATGTCACATTTTTTTGATTTGACAAATAAAAATAAACGTGAACACCTTTATTTTGTTGAATCAATGTTTAAAGCATCAAAAAAGTAGTTTATTTTCTGTAAATTATGCATAATCTTGTCTCCCCAGTGTGATGTCATCAGTGTGTTTACTTCCTGTATTTTTCAACAGGTTTTTCAACTTTTCTCCACAAACAGCGACCCGATTGATGTAAAACTATTATTTCTATTTACAACAGATGTTAATTCACTAAATAAAGTCAAAATTAGAAAATCATAGAAACCTGTCATACGCACTTTAACACTTTACATTAGTTTACTACGCACTGCTCTCTGTTGACCACCAATCAGTTTTCAACAGTATCATACTCAAGTAGCAAGGATCTAACCACCAACCTTCTGGTTAATGAGCATCAGTATCTACCAAATGTCTGTTTTAGTGCACGGTTTGATTGACGTTCTGCAGCCAATACCGCAATACACTAACCGACTTAGCTTGGCCACTAATCGACTTATCTTAGCTTATGATTCAGTTTCACTAAGGTTTGGTAAGCCATCTGGTACAGGAGGGAAAATCATGCACACGCCTCGCACTGTTTATGTAGTTACTGTAATTACATGCCAACGATCTAAAGTTCTAAATGAGGAAGCTCACGTTTAAGCAGACAAAGAAACAACTGTGCACAAGAAGTCTTTATAAACATTGAACCAAGCGATTACTTTCATTAGTTTATCCGTGGAATTTAACTTACACGGCAAAATAAGTTGTACTTTTCAGACTTTATGCAACCCCTCCTCAATCCCCAAAACTGATTGCTACATAAAATATAAAACTGTTGCAAAACTAATATGGGTCAGTTTACAAGTTTGTTCTGTTCTAAGTCTTAAGGAAATAAAGTCAGCCCAGCCCTTCCTGTAAACCACATCTGCATTTTTGCTCCAGCCTGACCTTTTGTCTATATCTTGTTTTGTTTTTTTAACTGTATATTCACCTTTGTGCTATTGAAAATGACATCTTTGGTGCATATCTCTGGCAGCAGGGAAGAAGGCCGTCATAATGAGTTGATGATCATGGACTGGACCAAAATTATAATGGATATTCGTGAAATGGGAATGGGAATTACATTAAGACACATTTAAACTTTGGACTAATTGGGACAAATATTACGCAATAATGGTCTCTTACTATGGTTTGATATGTTGTGAAGATTATATTTTCCCTTTTCTATCAAGATCTTTGTTTTGTTTTGCTTATATTTCATAAAACAGAAAAAAATTAAGAAAATTACAGTTGTCTTGAGCAGATGTGTCTAAATCCCCATATTACGTAATGACAAGTTATGATTAATTATTTTGTCTTATGTAACTTCCCATACTGTTTTTCCAGAACAATAGAAACTTGGTGGATTCAGTTTTAGTATCATTAGCAGCCATTTTACTATTCTACTCTTCTGAACCTCTACATGCCCACATGAATTTGTTTTTACAAATCCATTATTAGTAGAACTCTGTAAAGCTCTGTGTTATTTCTTTATTTCTGTTGCAGGTTGCAGTATATTCGAGAACTGCAAACGCTGTAACAATGGGACGTGGGGATCCAGAGACAACTTTTTCATCAGTGGCCAATACTGTGCAGAGTGCCGCCCGGGCTGGTCTGGAGGAGACTGCATGAGTATGAACTATTTACTTGAAGCATGTCTTTCAAGACGTAATTAACTTTGCATTGCATTCTTTACTATAGAGGTTGTATATAGTATGCACCATGTGTTCCCCGCTACCGATGTATCTCTGTATCTATGTTGCTACTTTGGAAGAATGCCATTTGCCCGAGAGGTTTTCCACGCAAAGCTGAATGACAGGACTCTCTGTACTTAGCAAAATCTCATAAATAAAATATAATAAGTACCCTGCATACAACTTTCTTAATATGCAAACTATCTCCCGGAAGGCACCAAAGAAATGCATTTAATGAAAGACGCTGAAAATGAATTCTGTCAATGGTTCTTTGCGCTTTGTGTTTCTGTCGTCTGTCTGTGAGCGAATAATTTCACAGTGAGTGATGGAACTTAACTTTAATTGCAGTTGGTTGTAGTGGAAACCATAACAGTGGGATTTAGGCCTTCAAAATAATAATTATGTTGTAATTAAAAGCACAACTTTCCATGATGAAATGCCTCGCTGTGGGTCTTCCAGAGTGTGGGGGAGTGATCCGGAAAAAGCAAGGCCATGTGCTGCTGGAGAGTTACCCCAACAACGCCCGCTGTGAGTGGACCATCCAAGTGGACCGGCCCTTCACCATAGAACTCAGGTAAAACCGCCACAAACTGTTGAGTTATGTCTGGAGCCACATCAAATAATAATCCCTGTGTCTTGACCGCTGACTCACACAAACCTAATATGCGTGCAAAATGCAAAAGCCCACAGTTAAAAAGAACAAACAGCTACAATATAATGTCTTTGATAAAAGTCAGAGCGCATTTAACTGTGACTTTTTAACAGATTAAATAAATTTGACTTTTCACCAAGTATAGGCTTCGATTGCATGAATTACTGAGCCATTGTTTGGGAATAACTGTTTTATATTACAGCACACAGCAGCTTTGAATCCGATTCTTAAGCGACAAAGAAAGCAACACTATGCAATCTAAAAGTCAGTAATTCAACAAACACTTTCAGGTATGTTTCTGATGAAAGAAGAACGTGACATGATTAAAATTTTAAAATGGGTGCTTGTCAGTGGTGCAGTGGATATGTGTCGTTGCTAGAACTGCTGCAAACCAAAGAAAAAGTTATAAAGAGACAAACAAAGCTGTCCCTTCTGGCGACCATGACGTCTGTAAATCTATGGTAATTGCCACAGTTTCATCTAGAATCAAATGCTATGATTGAAATCTTTAACGTCCATCTGTAATAGTGATTCTGGCACGCTAAAGTCCAATTTCCACTTTGTCCAGACATTTTTCCTCAAAGTATGTCATGCCTAATTTTGCTGCAAAGTTTGGTAACCACAACAGTATGGCCTTTCAGTGCGTCAATATATCTCATTTTCTCCGTTACTTTTTACAACACTTCTCGTGCCAGACAGTTATTGTTTTAGCAGTCATTTGAGGCACGTGCGCACAAAACATGTGTATACTATAGCGTTTTATGGCTCCAACATGCCTTTTTCCTATAGATTTAACACTGCAGTAAAGTTAATGTTGCCATTGCTTTATATTTCTGCCTCTTTAACATAAATTTAGCAGCTATAATACTGGTACACTCGTAAATTAAGTAATGGAGAAAGTGGGTCTGTGTTGTTTCAATGGGCTTCTTAATACGCTACACATTTTCTGAATAAAGAGTATTATTAATAGGCTTGACTGTTTTTCAATTGTCTCTCTGTGTATGACATAATTCTGCTTCCATCGCCGCAGGTTTGTCACAGATGTAGCAGAAATGTCAATTGGATACAGGCCATAGCCACAATTTATTTCATGTTTAATGTAAAGCCAAGAAGATTGCATCTCAAATCCCCGAGCAGTCTGTGTATCCTCTGTTGTAGGCATTATCTTTATGGCATCTGCATCTAAACAACATGGGTCAGTGATTGGGAACAAATGTTAAGATGTAAGAAGGGATTTACGATTTCATAAACAAAACTTTACACTGAAAAAAAAACAGTACAACATGAAAACATTCAAATGCTTGTGTTGCAAAATGACATTATTTTAAAATATTTTAACCATGTAATAATGGTATTCCATTATCATTACCTTACTCTAGACTTAAATTCTATGTGGTTCTTTTTTTTATTATTGTAATTGTACGGTGAATATCCACAATAACCTTACTCAGTTCTCAATTATAAGTATTTTTTTGTTAATTCTTTTAATTTTATCCATTAAACCTGTTTAAATTCCTGTTGATTATTCCATTTCAATATTTGTGCAGTGTTTTTAAGATATGCATGTGTGTGTATTTCTTATATTAATATGTGTTTCCATTACTTGCTGATGCTATCTACCTCTGATGGTGTTGTTTTTTTAGTTAAATTAATTTCCTAGTAGGAATTTGATGTCAAAGTCACATGAAAACACTGATTTATTGTGATAACTAAATTATATTGCTTTACAATCAGAATTTTTTAGCAATTTTTCCCGCTCTGAAAACTCAGAATTTGCATGTCCCCTCTATTATCATCAATGCTGTGTCAAGACTTACTTGTTTTGTATCCGTTGCTTGTGTGATCTCATGTGACTTGCAGTTGCACCCTATAATCTGAACTGCGAAGCCAACTTTTCCCTGTTACATTTGGCAACACAACAAAGCTAAACACATTAAATACCAATATGTCATGGCACCTCTAAGACCGCAAATTACAAACCTCTAGTTAAATAAAGCAAAGCCAAGCAGCTGTGGTCTAAAGTGCTGTTCTGTGGCAAAGCCTGTTTACTTACCAGCAATCATTACACGATAGCATTGAGTGGTTGGCAGAGGATATTAAAGCCACCGTGCCAGTAGCCACACACATCCAGCCAAACAACATTGCATATTTACAATTTTGGTTGAATTTGCCAATGCGTTCTGCTCTCCGTGTCCAAGGTTTATGATGGTCAGCGTGGAGTTCCATCATTCCTGTCATTACGACTTCATCGAGGTTCGAGATGGAGACAGCGTCCGGTCTCGTGTGATCGGTCGATTCTGTGGAACCAACAGACCACCGCCCATCCACAGCACCGGCAACAGTCTGCACATCCTCTTCGTGTCAGACGGCTACAAGAACTTTGACGGCTTCTTTGCCACATTTCAAGAGACTTCGGGTAAAGATCTTGACCACTGTCCTTCCAGTTTTTAATAACGCGTTGCCAGTGTCAATTTGAGTAGTTTCTTCTTAGATGTTTTCTCTGCTTGACCCTTCTCACACACACTGATATCTTTTCCACGACCACAGGATTTGTCTTCCCACATTTGTTACAGAAATGAGAAGGGTTAAACAGTTGGGTTTAAGTATTATCTTGCAGCTGAAAGACAATCACCCATGCAGCAAGGATCTAATAGGAGGCTCATTCCTATTTGCTTAGTTGAATCAAGGTGGCAACTTTTTTTTCTGGCCAGGCAGTGTATCTCTAGATTAATGTCTAGGCCAGGCATGTCCAAACTAAGGCCCGGGGGCCAAATGCGGCCCTCAGACCAATTATTCTTGGCCCTTAGGCTTCCTGTTGAACTGGCCCACACTGTCCTGAGAAGTTCTTTTTACCGCACATTTCAGATTTTCTACAATTCCAACCTGAATAACTAACATTTTGGTGCAATACAGACCTGATACTAAGGCACTGAGACTGAATGTAGATGTGGCGGCGCTTACAACATCAGATAAATGCAGCTTTTTTTAACGTTTCACGATTGATTTGGGGCCCTCCGCTTGATCTATATTTCAATATGTGGCCCTCGATGGAAAAAAATTTGGACACCTCTGGTCTAGGCTCTAGGCTGCTTGGTTTCCTTCCTTGTGTTGCACGCATTTGCTGTGTATATCTATTTACTTAACTATTTTCTTAATTCATTTTCTATTGCTGGTCCAAATCGCTTGCAGTTTTGACTAGAGTTGGCAATGTGGGTGAAGTCAGAGTGGAGGGACCCACTTAACCTGCTGCACCGCTGCCAACACATTCTTTTTTAGCCATACATATTCAAGCTTAAAGTTGCTTAAAGTTGTAGAAAAAAAAAAAAAAACTTCATACATCAACTATAAAAATGACCTTTCTAAACAAATCCTCTGTGAAATCCATTTTAATGAAGTACTGGAGCGTGACCTAATGATCGTGTCAGACTTAATGAAAAATGGTTTTCTGTGGGCCCAAAGGAAAACAAGAAAATGTCCAAACCACTCCAGCCCTGAGCCGAGTGAAGAGGCTAATAACACTGGTGTGTTTATGAGCTTTCATCAGTGTCCTGCACTGGCTCAGAGTGAGAAGAGGGCGACCAACCAAACCTGTCCAAATACCTACACAGTCAGAGTATTAGACAAGGACAACTGTTGAACTTTAAAGCGAGGCTCCAACTGAATGACCTCTAATGATTTGTGCTTTCGCTATGGACCCTTAAAGGTCCTATGTATTATGCCATATTCAGGCTTTTTAAGGTACTTGGAACACCTTGATCTTGGTCTTTCAACTTCAAGATAATGAAGGTTATATTTTGGAAAACAAGTACATTTTTTGGAGCCAGCAGATTGCATAAGGACTTGCGAGAGGTCCACGGAGTATTCAGGTTGTTTTAATTAATTAAGGGTAAAGATGGTTTTGATGGCTCTACTGCTGAAATGATCAAAATGAGTCAGATAAAAGAGAATGGCCTAAATCATTACTTTTTAGATATTTATAGTTGTCTATTGGTATAGTGTAGCTATTGTTTGTGCCTATATTTGTTATAATACAATCAAAGAGACACACATTGTATCCAGTTATTCAAAAATATCCTCCTCAAATACAGCTTACTGTTAGACCCAGACACACAATAATCACCATAAACCATCGACATGCTGTTGTAACAGTTGTTTCTCTCTGTCCTCTCACATTTGTAGCGTGCAGCTCGTCGCCCTGTCTGCATGATGGGACTTGTATCCTGGACAGTTCTTACACCTACCACTGTGCCTGTCTGGCTGGGTACACAGGAAAGAGGTGTGAGAATGGTGAGTAATAATCATTCAGCCCTGAACACTATTCACGTTGTAATTATAGCGTCTGATCGGTGAAGTATTGTTTGTTGAATTTTTTTTTTTTACAGAGGTATGGACCTGAGTAACATTTCTCGAGAAAAATATTTAACTGTGTGAAGTAATTGTGAAAATGTAGTTAACTTGGACCCACCTTATTTTGACACACACTTTGGATATGAGCTGCTTCGGAAAGCATTTTTCCAAAAGGGAGTAATTCACAATATGCAGGAAAAATGCTCAGTGATTTGGAGTTGGTTCAGACTATGCAGCTGCTTTCGCCATTCAATACCGTGGACACAGAACAACTTTTATGTTGTGTGTCAATCAATTGAGGTCTGCCAAGCATTTTTGAAATTTGGAAAAGAGAGAGAATACAAGTGCTATTTTAATTTATATGTAACTTTTTTTTTTTTTTTTGCCAAAGCTCAACTGCCCAGGGGTTTATTAAACTTTAAGTGGAAATCTTACTAAAAGAGTACGTACGGACAAAACCCAAACTTCCTTAATCATCTTCAAATTTGCTCACTTTTCATCTGTCTGAGCACAGATCACCCTCTGCCTCTGAAAGCCGTTATGTCCAGAGTTAAGTGTTTTTGGACCAGGCCTCTCAGTTCCACATCAAGTTGTCTTTTCATAGGTCACACACTTAACATATATATGGTAGTCACGTAGGAAACACTTTTGAAAGCAAATGACAAATGAGACAGTTGGACTGCCAAAAAGTGGCTTAGACTTTATGCCTTATTGTAAGGGGAAATCATTTTTCACAGACACAGAACTCGCTTGAGAAATGCACAAACAAACAAAAACAACAATAGACATATTACAATAAAGTGCACTCAGCAGGACTTATTGTTCAGAACTGTGATGGCCGAGGCTTCTAGAAAAGCTTCCATTAAATTTTTTTGATAGTATGATAGTGTGATAGTCTGGCTGCAATAACATGCTCAGATTGCTTGAATAGAGCAGATGATTTAAATACATTTTGGCTAATCTCGATCTGAGTTGGCTATTGCAACAAGCATTTATTTCACCTAAGATAAGAACAACAAAAAAATCTAACCAAATTAAGATAAAGACCTACTTCTAGCATTCATAACCAACATATTTCCAACGATGTGAACACAAGGAATATGCAATAAATTAGCACTTCTATCAACTTAGTTTCTTCAAACTTATGTCATGACAGTGTGATGTTTTAGTTTGTGTTGCGAAGCTCCAATATTTGTTTGCAAGGCGTGTCATTTTAAACAAAATATGGTGGACTAACATTGTTAAAGATACCCACATCCAAGTGTTTATTCATCCAAATGGCAAAGCCCCATTTGTCTTTGGGGCACTGAGCTGTCAGGGTGTGGTTACTCGGTGGCCAAAATACACAAACCCCTTTATTTACTGGAACCAGGACCCTAACTCACGCTTCTGTGCACTCCCTTAAAGATCCTACAAAAACAGACATAGCTGGCTCCTATACCTTTTTTCTTTTGGGGCCTTTTTCAGTGCTACATTCAAGTCTATAAAACGACTGGTGAAACAGTTGTGCCTCTATAATCCTATCCAGCCTCTCCGCTGTCAGAGGCCCGTATAAAAAGTAGGGCTTTGGTTCCACACAGTTTGCATTCACAGATATTCCCGGGAGGAGGCGTCAGCTGGACTTACACTAACGATGAGGAAATGTGTTTTTCTGGCACAAGTCACTCAAAGAATTATGTTGATCCTGCGTGCAGCCATTATTTTATGTCTTTAATAATAACTGTCATCGGGCTACAAGTTATTCTGTTGAAAATTACAACCACTAAGAGCTTTAATTCACTTGCTGTGTTCCTTTACTGCTTCTGTGCATAATGAGATCAGTGTTGGATATTACCGCTTGGTCGAAGATGGAAAAACTGAGCCTATTTTGTTTTAACTATAACATTTATCACAATGTCACAAATAATGAGTTGCAAAGTGACTTAACGTTTTGTGAGTTAGTAGTTAGTTAGTCTGCATAAAAAAGGGACTATTTTCTCAAAACAGCATTGATCCCATGGAAGATTATAGCTATATTATTCAACACTTCAGGCTTGAGGCACTTGCAGCTTGATTATTAAAACCACAAGTCGAATAAAAGTCATAACACTTAGAGAGCACCTGTAAATTACGCAATTACGCAAAGCCAAGAAGTCAGGAGGAATGTTTGCACTCATACAAAAGTTGCAACACATTTTTATGAGGTACAAGTGTTTTGTAAAAGTAAAATTCTCTCAAGCCTTATTCTGACCTCAGAAAATTGTAAATAATGAGACTAATTGATGAATGTGTCATATTACATTTATCTAAATTCTAGAACAGGGGTGTCCAAACTTTTTCCATCGAGGGCCACATATTGAAATATAGACCGAGCGGAGGGCCACAAATAAATTGTGAAATGTTTAAAAAAAGCTGCACTTATCTGATGTTTGAAGCGCCACCACATCTACATTCAGTCTCAGTGCCTTAATATCAGGTCTGTGTCGCACCAAAATGTTAGTTATTTAGGTTGGAATTGTAGAAAATCTGAAATGTGCTGTAAATAGTACTTATCAGGACAATGTGGGCCAGTTCACCAGGAAGACTAAGGGCCGAGAAAAATTGGTCTGAGGGCCGCATTTGGCCCCCGGGCCTGAGTTTGGACATGCCTGTTCTAGAACAAACAACTCAAATGAAAGGGTGGCATGCAATCTTCATCAGGACATGCTTTCACTCAAATTATCGCCCTGAGAATCCCTACATATATTTATTTAGCCTCAGTACTGACAGACAGGTCCCTGTATAGAATCTAAACTGTCTAAATGACAATGTATGTGTCTGAAGGAATGTATACAGGAGACTTTTGGCTGTGAGATCCTTGTGGTTAGTTGAAACATACAATAGCAACTTTTCTTCTGGCAGCACAGGCTCTGACCTAATTTAAAGTCAACAATACATCCTTTTGAGCCATCTGACATCATCTTCTCCGTAGACGTATTGTGTTTGAGGTTTACCACTGCTGGGTGGAACGAGGAGGTAGGAATGTATCCCTGCACTGACGCAGTTCAGGCAGGCTGCTAGAGCAATCGTTAAACCATTCTTTAGTCATAAAATCAATATTTGTGATCACAGAAGATACAATCTTGAGGGCAGTTGACATGCTTGGCTTTTTTTACTTCTACTCTTGTCTAGTTGCAAAGTGTGAAAGGCATGATTGTTGTTAAAATGGAAGGTGCCATTAACTAATTGGCCTCTAAGGAAGGTATCTATTCTCACCATTTTTAAATTACAGGTGATAAATAAATCTGTTGGTCTTAGTAATTAGAGTTAAATGAACCATATTCAATTCCAATATTAATACAAAAGAAGAAAAGACACCATGTGGATCTTCTTGGCTACACTTTTGTTTTTCTTCAGTCATTCAGTTATAACAAATACACTTTTTTCCCCTTTCTTCCTTTCTTTTTTTTGAGAAACAATGACCGAAGTAATGTAGACACTTCACCAACTATGTTTTGTAGCAACCATGTTAAAGACATACTGTATCTACTGTAGGAACATTTTTGGTAAGCTGTTAAAAGGCCTTTACCTCATTATTGTGTAAATAGTGCAAGAATAGTGGGACGGCCAAAAAGAAAGATCTGCAAACACTTAGTGCTACTGGTAAATACTCTTAAATGCTCCATTTGTCTGAACATTGAATCCCTTTCTGTTTCCTTGTGTGTGTGAAAATGAGCAAGGTGTGGGATCTTGCTGTTGTTCCTAAGCTAAGTATTTAGCTACTTGATCATACAATGAGTTAACAAGTATCTATCCAGACCCATAAACCTCTTAAATTAGACTTTATGAGTCTAGGCGTCCAGTCTGTCCTCCCTTGATGGAGTTGAATTGTCTTTGTGTGGTCTGTTTGTGCAGGTAAAAAACAACAACCATGTGGATTGAGATGCTTACATAATCCTCTTTGTATTGTACCAGCCATCTCCCCACATTACAGCTTTAATAACAGCTTTTCTCCTCACAGTGGTTGGCTGCCGCAGGCCCCCGGTGCCCGTCCATGGCTCTACAGAGGGTCTGTTTCACCACTCTGGAGCACGCATCACTTTCCGCTGTGACCCTGGCTTTGAACTGCGGGGTTTCCGCTCTGCTATCTGTTTAAGTGATGGCACTTGGAGCGCCGCTGCCCCAAGCTGTGGTAGGACAATCACGTTAATTACATTTTATTTTGTTCCAGGCGGACAAATGCATTCAGCCATGTGTGCGCTATTACCGTGTCCTTATGTAACATACAATACCAGGAGAAAAAAGGTGAAAAACAACTGGATTAGAGTAACTTAAATGTTTTTATCTGTCCTTTATGTCAGTGCCAGTGGAAAGACTGTGCTCCTTGCCCCCGAAGCCTGCACATGGGGACCACTTTCTGGTTTATGGACCCAATGATGTGCTGGTAGCTCTGCAGTACTTGTGCCATCAGCCCTATGAGCTCAGTGGCACCTCACAGAGAACATGTCTACCCAACAACACCTGGAGTGGGACCTCTCCTGTCTGTATTACAGGTCAGTTATGTTTGTAAATGAGCATTTAGCATTTAAAATGGTTGTGTAAAAAGGCGTGAGCAAGTGAACTACCCCTAAATAACACACATTATATAATTTGTAGGACAATTGAAAGTGGATAACTTTTGGGTTACTATGTTAACAAAAATGCGTGGTTCAGTATCAATATATCCTAATAAAAATATTATTAGGATTATTTATATCATGTTATTGTTTTGCTCATTGGGCTGAGTTATTTAGACCACTGAAAGACAGACAAAAATATCCTAATTCCATACAGACATAGTCACTGCACACATGCCAGACCTGTCAACACTAGCAAGAATTTTAAACTCTAAAAATCTGTCACACTTATGGTGGAAACATGGATGACCTTTTGCACCTAAGATCTCTTCGACCACCATCAATCCACAATTTTATAAATAAAAGTACTGTAGTAGTGTGTCTTGCAGAAGAATCCAAAGTGTGCATTTCCTCCTTTGGGTTTTTAGGCAAACATCTACCAACTAAGTTTCTGAAACACAAGGTGAATTAAGGGCAGATTTTTATATAATCCACTCTTTGTAGATTTAATAAAGGAATTTTATACATGTCCTTACTGAAACCCATTTTGTCTCTTGATTCACAGTGAATAACACACTCCCAGAAGCTGAAAAGGGTAAAGACTTCAACAAAGAGACTGAAAAGGAGAAGAAGACTGATATATACACAGACCAAGACATCCCAAAAATTAAAGAGAAAGGTCAAGAAAACACAAGTGAAGACAAATCTGGTGGCGAGGGAAAAGACTTCTCTACCTCAAACAAGAATTCTACAGCAGTGGACTTGGAAGACAAAGACTCTGAGAAAACAGAGTCTGACCTAGACCAAACATATAGCAGGCCACAGCCCACTGGAAGCACCAAAACAGAAATAATTGTGATCAAGGACAAAGGCCAAGAAGAGAAGGAACGCAAAGAAGAACAGGTCAACGGAAAGAAAGAGAAAGAAAAACTTGGACCAAATGACACCAAAACAAGGACGGTCATATCAGAGGCAGACAACACACTAGAGATTTTTGACCTGGAGATTACTAATGTTACTGTTGTGCGAGACGTAAAAGACACCAAAGCACAAAACAATACAATAAGTCCAGATCGGATCAAGAAAGTCCTTCCCACAAGAGTCAACATCACACAGTTCACCCTGTACCGGAGCACAGGAGCAGAGGGAAGTGGCAAATCAAAAGAAAATAAAACAGGAAAAGATGAGAAGGCTTCTGCGGGAAAAACAGCAGATGAGAAGCAGAAGGACAGAGACAGAGAGGCGAACCTAAGCACTGATGGTGAGTGCAACAAATGGTGTCGCTTTTTAGTAGACTGTACGTTTCTCCATGATGAATGTTCAAAAGTATGGTTTTAACGTTCTATTTTGATGGAATCATGCAAGTGAACAGCCACCTTCTGAAAGTTATACTGTGACTTTGATTTAAAACATATCTAAACAATGTTGATCTTCCCACATATTATTTCTATTTTCTGTCATTTACACAAAGAAACAAATATTATTATGCAAAAATAAATAAATAAATAAAATAACCTGTGAAAGATCAAAAAGTAAATACTCAAAGGAGAAAAAAACTGTTGAAGACATAAATAAACAAAAACTGTCCCTCTTCTCATCCATAGAAATATGTTTTAATAAGAACACTGGTCCTTGCCCAGGTGTGCCTTGAAAAAAACTGTTAATAGTTTCTTTAAAGAGATTAACACATGGATTTAATTGAAAAAAAATTCTGAGCAAACTTAGTATAGTTGAGAAAGCTAAACAATGGATATTGATTTTATATGTGTGTGTGCCATAGTTTATTTTCAACCCGAAAAGTTCTAGTTCATACTAGTTCAAAAGTTCTGGTTCATACAGTAACTACAGTAAGTTCTTCTTTATCAGTGGTGTAGTCCAATTTTTAAGTTTGGTATCAGTTAAGGCAGTGGTTCTCAAACATTTTCAGTCGCGACCCCAAAAATTAAAATAGTTCACATTCGCGACCCCCAAACACAAAAAATTGGCGACACTCAAAGTGATAAATTTGCCTTATATCTAATGTTTGACTTTATTTTGAGAATATAGACTTAGAAAAATGACTTTGATTGATCAACCAATAGGAATCTACATTTACCACTGCATTTGAAGTGTGTCAAGCCTTGTTTAAGAAACATTTTCCCCTTCATCTGGGGACCCCTGGAAATCATTTCACGACCCCCCTTGGGGTCCGGACCCCTAGTTTGAGAACCACTGAATTAAGGAATGAATTTTTAACATAAACCACCTGTATTTTGTGTCCCACCACAGAAAATAGCTGCCCTCCTCTTCCTCGTCTTTACAACGGCTACCAGCAAGTGGTGTCAGGAGCTCAGCCTCTAACGGTGGAGTTCAGGTGTAACCACTCGTACGCTCTCAGTGGAGATGGTCAGAGGACATGTCAGGCAGATGGGACCTGGACGGGCACGCAGCCATTCTGTGTCAGAGGTAACCTAGAACCAAAACAAAATAACTACTTAATTATTATATTTTATATTTGTATTATATATTATGATAATGCATATGAATATGTGTGTGATAGAAGGAATTTGCAACACAACTGCATTGAGGAAGAGGAAATAAAGTTGCTCAGTGCATCTTACTGCTCCTAGTGGTGAAAGACTATAGTCAATACTGAAATATAAGATGTATATATATATACATACGTCTTGATGCATTGAGCAACTTTATTTCCTCTTCCTCAATGCAGTTATGTTGCAAATCATTCAATTAAGTTAACAATGCTATGACAAATAACATCCGGAAAATAAGGGTGAGCAATATTGACAAAAATTCATATACAGTGTGCAGAAATATGTTAAAACATGTCTTTAAATGTATTACTTTTAATTATCAGACAATTGTGAAATATCTCTTAAATTATCTTATACCCTTTTTTGATAAATGTAACAGCAGCTGTCTTTATCTGCAGCATGTCGAGAGCCCAAAGTGTCAGAACTGGTTAAACAGCGGGTTCTGCCACCTCAGGCCCCTTTCAGGTAAGTACTGTCTGCATAGAAAACCTTTTATTATGGGGAGCCATGACTTCTTGACATTATAGGATGAATATGTCTTTATCATAACATCAGTGCTTTGGATTCCTTTCAGAAAGACACCAGTCCATAAGTTGTTGAGCAGGCAGCTCCGCTCTGATGGCCCACTGCTCTCACAGCTGCCTCCAGGCTTCCACCACCTTTACACCCACCTCGAGTACGAGTGTGCCTCCCCCTTCTACCAGCACTCAGGCAGCTCCAGGCGCACTTGTCTCAAAACTGGGAAATGGAGTGGCCGTCATGTCTCCTGTTCGCCAGGTGAGGGCAGCAAAGAACCATGCAATTTATGTATAATTTTCAAATCGTAGGACTTTGAGACATGGCACAGGGCTTTGCTCTATATAATCATGAAACATATTGAGAAAGTAAATCATTAACACAAATACAGTTGACCTAATATTAGAGCTTTGCTTAAAAATATCATTGTACCTAGATAATTAAAAATGACCTTGCACAAAACGATGTTGACAAAACAAGCTCTGTTATCTTTTCACCAGTCGACCAAACATGTTGCATATACAATATTCTTAAAAATTACACTAGTTAAAAACATTCTTTATGTTTTCACATTTGGTCTCATATTGTGTACTGTTTACAGTTTGGTTCATAATTTTGAAGACATTAAGCCGCATAGAATCTACAAGTATTTATTTATTTGTACTTATCCCTAGTAATATATTTAGGATATTACATATAATTCAAGTTGTTTTTAGGGTGAGACTTACCCTTTGTCTAAATGTTAATTTGATCATTCTCAAAAGTTATGTATATTTTTCAGGCTGTTTACTTAGGCAGGGTGTAAAGAGGTATGAAATGCTTACTTTGTATCTTCTACCATCATTTAATTTCCCTGGAAGCCTATTACTTCACCATATAAGCAGTTCTGTAACTTCGGAAGCAGATAAAGGGACATGATTGAATTGGGACTTTGGGGCCCATCATAACGCTCTTGGAGTTAATCATGTTTGCCAATGTAAAACACAGCTTTGCATTCTGGCAAACAAGCTTCCCAAAATCCATTTGGGGTTAGTTTAATAGAAGAAGCACAGCACAAGCACAAGATTTAAATGTTGACACTGTCTCATTTGGAGCTTTTCACTTCTCCTATCCTCTATCCTCTCAATTCATCTCTTCTTTGGCAGTTTGTGGGAAGCATCCAGCCTTTGACCCAGAGAGGCCAGGAGAGGCGCACTGGCCCTGGCTGGCTGCCATATACCGCCGGTCCAGCGTCGGAAGTGAGAGCCTGGTGTCCAAGGCAGATGGCCAGGCTGGGACCCCAAAGAAACATGGAGGAAGTAGCAGCAGTGACAGTGAGGCGGCTTCTCAGTGGCAGCTGGTGTGCAGTGGGGCTCTGGTGAACCAGCGGTCTGTGGTGGTGGCAGCACACTGTGTCACCGAGCTGGGCAAAAGCTACTCTCTGGATCCGGACAGGGTCAAAGTGGTGGTGGGGATGCACTATCGCCATGACAACAGGGAGAGTAAGGCTCTGCAGCACCTGAGGGTAAGTACAGACGTTTGCCCTGCTTAAAGTTTTAGAAAATACAGAATTCAGATCACGGCTGATGACTACAGTACTAAAATAGGATTAAAATAGGATTATGGAAACAGTTAATCCTTCCACAATTGAGGTCTGTTTGCACAAGAAGCCATGACGAAACTATAATTACTTCCCATAGTTTGCTAATAATACTATTAGTATAGTATATTAGTACTACTCATAGTACCCCTAAGAGTTATTTAAATGTGTTTTAGGTCAAAGATTATGCATTGATTGCACTGCGAGTGGTAATGATTAGATTTTATGAAATTGTAGAAATACTATCTATACATTAATACTTAAAGCTAAATGGTAAAGGAAGGATGTAGGTATTTGAATCTGTCTTTGAATCTACTTTTTTCCTCAGTCCCACGAACCGTTTGGCACATTGTTAGTATTCACATGCATTCATTATTTCGGCCACTAGCTCATCTTTTTCAGACAGAAAAGTGAAGCAGAGTGGACCACCCTTGCACAGCCAATCAGCTCTCACCCCCGAGTGTCATATAGTGACTCACATGGCTCTTTCTTACAAGTTTACAAGAGATAAAAGGTGGTTGAATTTGTTCACAAAGTTCTGCTTTTACAATAAACATAATTTACTGATGAGAATAAAAGTTTGGGTACTTCTGATCTGATTTCAGATTAGATTATTTTAGATTATTCATCAGGTGTCTATAGCTAAACCTTTTATGCATTGCTTCAAATAAAATGTATCTGAGTCATTTTCACATTTTAGTCCCCAATGCTTATGCCCAACTGCTTCCTGTCATTTTACATTCAGGTTGCCTCCATCGTTGTTCATCCAGACTACGACCCTCTTATTCTGGACTCGGATTTGGCTGTGATCAAGCTGTTGGACAAAGCCCGGATAGGAGAGAAGGTTCTGCCCCTGTGCCTCTCCGAAGGACAGGACTCTGATGTGACAGGGGGGCAGGGGTTGGTCACTGGCTGGTCTCCTATTCCCGACCCCTCGCTTGGCCCTGAAGAGAAGGCCCGCGTGGGACTCGTTCACCTCACTGACGTCGTCCCATGTGAGAATCAGTATGCTCGAAATGGCGTCCCAGTTAGTGTCACAGAAAACATGCTCTGTGGGAGCCAGAAGCCTGATTATGGAGACTCTAGCATCTGCCCTTCGGATACAGGGGGGATTTTGGTACTCCCTGGACTAGCACAGTTTCATTCGGACAACAAACAAACACAAGGGGAGAACAGTGAACCCTGGAGACTGGTTGGATTGGTGAGTTTTGGCTATGACCAGGGCGAGTGTGACCCCGACCTCTACACGGTCTACACACGAGTGGACAGCTTCAAAGACTGGATCCAGGCACACATGAAATAGGACTGGCTTCACTCATCCAGACCACGTGGATATCTGTTACTGTGTTCCTGTGCCAGTATTCCATGTAATTTTGTGGCGCCTTGAACAGTAAACTATTGCACTTTAAGTAAGCAGCATATGCGTCTGTTAACCAAGAAATGATTGGACTCAGTACTTTTTCAAGATACTTATTACAACCGCAAGTGGTCAGTACGGAGCTTTTGTTTACTCAGAGGTACTAATTTACATCGTGTATAAGAGCTATGTAAAAGAATTAACATAAAGCTATTGCTAGTTTGTATCCAGATTACCAAGTTACAGTATAGCGCTCTATACTTTACCATTGCGAGATAAGGACATCTATAATTGACAAGTGCTTTAAGTTTAGTAATACGTAGTTAAATAATCCCTTATATTAGCAGACAGTTCACAATAGAATTCCTTATATGCCTCATAAAGAAATCCTTTTTATACAAAATATTTAAATATAATGATACTTTCATCAACATGCTGCAAACAGACAAACACCCCATTTTATGGTATACTGACATCAAAATGACATCAGAACTAAAACATACCTTAACTTGGAGTAGAAATATGTTTTAAGACAAAGTGCTAAACTGCTCTTGTACAAACTAAACATACTTTCCACCTTAAGTTGACAGGGCATTACTGTATTACTATAAATAACCTGTTTTACTATGGACAGTGTGATTGGGACTTTGTTTTAAAAGTTTCCTCGGGTCCTTGCTTATAGTCAACACGGTTTATTTTAAAAGTAAGATTATCCCCTGATTGTCAAACAAATCATGGTCCTTTTATCATGATTAGTATTATTAACATATTTGACACATGACCGTTTCAGGAAACATAGACAATGCAAACATACCATTTTCCCTTTCCATTCAACACTGGACAATAGCTCAAACTATCTGCAGGGGGCACTAGTACTTTAAATGTACTGTGTAGCAATCTGTTCCTCTGCAAACTTTTCAGGTCCCTATCAGAACAGACTTGAAAACCATCAGGAAATCTCTTTTGGCTAATTACATAGGTTTGTAAATATGCTGCAATTTACTGTATCGTTGTATCCTCTGGAGATGTACATAGTCAAAGAAAAGACTGATGATTGTGTTAATAAAAGATGTGGTCAAACGTTGTCACTCTGTGCTCATTCTGCCAGAACTAATGACTCCAGGTTAATGTGATAATGCGGTCGCCATCATAAACAGGACATATTACTTACAGATCAATTCTCTTTTCTACGCTCAAATGAAATCCATTGCATGTATTATTTGTGCATGTTTAAATAGAATAAGGGTCTTTTTTAAGGGGGACTAAAAAAGAGAATCAATAAAGTTGGGCAGCTTGTGGCCCTTGACCCACATTTAAAAATATAATACAGTATATACAGTAATATACAGTTCTACACCAAAGTAAAAGAAAACAACACAAGCCTGTTTGTGCATCAATAACAATGTGGTATTTCTAGATGACAGCAGCTAAACACATCTATACATTACACTGCTCCTGATATTAAAATGATAAATGTCACATTTACTGATGATATTGGAAATTAACTACAGCAATCAGCGCCCCCATCCATCACATCCAGTCTTATTATTCTGCATGAGGTGCACGGTTGCCAGGGCCGACAGAGGCATGCACTCACAGACAACAAACTGTTCAGTGTTTGCTTCACCACAGGCAAGGGCAAACCACTCTGCCACTTTTCTCAAAAACTGTGCATGTATATTTTTGGATTTACTGTATAATGCCTTCAGTGAGGTTGTGGGTTTGACTGAGCTAACTTCAGCGTCTCAATAGTGTCTTTGTGAATGAATGTGGATAATGATAATGACAGTAGAAGTAGTTCATAAACTCCACAGTTACAGAAATGTAGCTGCCATTCACAGCAGCAATGTGTCTCGCCCAAGAACACAACAATAGCACACATTAAGGTGAGACACTGGAGGTGAATAGGAAAAAATCTTAAAATTAAATCAAAGATATCAGTTTGAAACTTCTCCTGCAGTTTTCTCCCATAAATGTAAAAAAAAAAAAAATTGTATTACAAGTTTTTCATCATGTCATGTCATTTTCATGTAGAAATAAGGCATTTTGTGTGTGAAAATGGCCAAAAATACACATATCTGGGACATATAAAACTGAAAAATGGACAGAACCAGGTTTAAATTTCTTGGTTCATTTTGTACACAAATTAGTTACAAAACAATTTACAGAGGGGATTTTGGATTTCTTACTTAGTTTTTAAGTAAATTAGATTGGACTGAAAATTGTCCGAAAAAAAATCAAATTTGGCCTAATTGTTTAAAAACTTAAAATTTCAGTAAATCAGGTTTAGAATTAAATATAAAAAAATCCTTCTGCACGTTTCATCAAAATCTTGTTGAGTCCCAGATTGTACAGTTTGATGTGTGTAGGGGGCACTTTAAGTAGTGACCCTTATGTCCCGAGGGGAGAAAAATGCAATTCAAGAAAACTGCCTTTAAAGTTACAATGTCCCAGAGAAATGTATGGATGAAGTGGATTGAATGGAAGAATAAAACATTTTTAAGTGCAGATTGGACAAGTTTGCTGTTTCCCCATGAAAGCCGATATGTTGAGAGAGCAAACTGAGCAAAAAACAAAAAAAATAAAATAAAATGACCTTTGCCTTCTAGTTTCTTGCAGATTAACAAATGATAATTAAGTAATTAGTGAGTTTCAGGGCTGGAAAATAACTAATTACAAATGCTCACGTTACTGTAAGTTAGTTTTTTCAAATAATTCGAACCTGTACTTGTATAATTTAATATAATTTTAGCATGCAATTGTAATTAGTTGAGCTGAGTACAGCAAAGTCTTTGATTGATTGTGGTTTAAAACAACTTAATTCAGATTTACACATTTAATTAATCATATTTTTTATAAAACATTGATCTAAAATTATACTAAAACTGTGTTAAAAAGTAACTAGTAACTAATACTCTTAAGTCTTATTTCATATGCAAACGTTTTGTAATTTAGTACATTTTTAGCCATGTTTTAATCATAGTTTTACTTGAGTACAAATTTTCAGCACCATTTCCACCACTGGTGATTTTAAATATGCTCAGTATTGAAGTGGGAGATACAAAACATTTCATTATCACATTGCTGTTTTGGAGATATACAAAATTAGAAAATCATCTTTAATAAAAAACTTTTAAAAATCACCACAAAAAGAGACGGAAACATCTAGTGTTACCTCCAAAACAACAGTATAACCTTTTTGGTTATATTTATGGTCCATATTTGAACCTAAACCAAGACATTTTGGTACATTCCTGAGTTGTGCTGAGCTACTGTCTGAATCCACTGAAGAAAATAATAAACTACCCCAAAAATTAGAGTTCTAGTTTCTCTGCTGTAAAGCCGGCCTTCCCTCATCCTTCTTTTAAAAGCCTTTTGTTCATCCTCCCACCATTTACTTTCACCTCACAACGACCCAGTGGAAGCTGTGTATTTTTCAGATGAGAAACCCTTCAGTGGGCCAGTTCACAGGCCCCGGGCCACTCACAGGGCATTTCCACTCAAAACATGGGCTACACTTTACTGAACCTGAGCAGACAGTGAGAAAATTCCACTGTGAGAACTCCATCGTGTCGTGAGAGGAACTACTTAGCACCGTGCTGCCTATTTGGAGCGGAGATAGTAGGGGCCAGTGTGACGGGAACTTAGTATTCTAGCCCAGCATCAAAGCCTCTTGTGGAAAGTGGAGGCCTGAGCCCTGAATTTCTCCACATCTTAACCCATTACCATTGTGACCGATTCTCCCTGAAATACTTGACTAAATCCACCTTAAATAAAATTCAGTCTGTTTTTAAACCCTTTGGAGTATAAACAAATGGCATCATTAACAGTTTTGCCTCTTCAGTTAGATTAAGTGTAACTGACTCTAACACATTTCTTTTGTGCAAAATATTAAAAAAAACAACAACAACTGTTGTCAGGAAATTTAGTTCTATTGAGGTTTTATATGTATATATACACAGTATAATATGGTTTCCATTTTTTTAATATGCCCAGGAACTTTATACTTCCCTTTTGTCACATGACATTGTGCTTTTCAGACCATTATTCAATGATTTGGTGATAGGTTTCTGTCGCCACATCTTCATTGGGATTGACTAGCGGAAGCACGGCTGCCTCAGCCATTATGCACTTTTGGGAGGGATGGAGCCACTTCTCTACTGCCTAAATCACTGTTGCCAGAGCTACTAGTTGGCATGGTTTTCAAATAGTCGTCTATCCTGGCTGATGCCAGACTGATATGTGAAAAACTCAGAACTAAGTTTTGCCCATTATCAAGTTGGAATGGCTCCCACTAATATTGCTCAGAAAGAGGAGGGAGTCTTAGTAGTTTTAAGCTGTTGACATGCTTCAAATGAAAAACCATATAGTTTCTGGATAAATTAACGTATCATAGCTACAGTTTACACCATCAGCTGCCCTGGGACAGACTGACAGAAGCGAGCGACCCAGTCTGTGCCATACCACCACCAATCATTCATGCACACATCATAACCACATACTAGGCAATGTAGGTGAAGTATCATAAGGACACAATGACAGAAATGCCTCCAAGCGCACTAACCACTGAGCCACTGTGTGGAATGTAAATACATCTGCTATAAATGTAAAAGCTAGCCAACGCACTAATGATTATTCCCTTTAATGAATGAATTGAATAAATCAAGAGTTGCTTAGCTTAATCTAAGCAGACTATCTACTGTAGACTATAGTGCATATTCATCAACATGCATTCAGGGATATTATCGACTTAACCCTTTCCAATCAAGTCCAATACATCTCAATCGACCTTGCTGGTTAAAAAAAAACAACAAACAAACAGAAGACATTCACATTAATCATGAAGAGTATTGAATGTGCACTTCATGGGGACAAAACATGCACAACATGAGTCAATGAACATGATGCTGAAGCTTGTATTTCTACATTCGTTCTCTAGCAAATTATGTACATCAATTGACCTTTTGTTGAAAATCATTGCACACTTGAAACAAATTATTGTGAATATGGTCCTGGAGTGCTGCCTGAATGGAAAGAGGTTATATATCCACATTGTAATCATAATTGAAATAATACATTAGCTTAACAAGTACTTTTCTTGAAAGAACCCACATTGAATCGAATACTGTGAGTAAAAAGTCCACTGAACAGGTATCTGAGATTGAACCATAACCCTCCAGATCACAGCGAATGTTGAGCACCAAAAATAGCTTTCTCTAAATTTGAATGAATAGTCATCTGCCTTAATGTGTTTGCTTGTTATTGCCCTCTCCGGCTACTCTCGCGTTCCCTCTCTACACACAATGTCCCGGGGCACTCATCACTTTCTCCCATACAGCACACATAGCCTATCAGCCATTCTTTGCATTATTCATCCACTACATATTGACGCCGTTGGTTCTATGAAGGAAATATACAGCGTGTTCTACAAAAGGCTCGCTGCTGGATTAATGGTTGGATTCCTGTTGGTGCTGTATGCCTCTATTGCACATGTGGCATTATGATTTATTAGAGCTGGGATCGGTGGAGTCCAACAGCAGCTGCAGAATAGAGGATGGCTGGAAATTTAGCATGCATGCAGCTACTGGAGGATGTAAGAGGCAAATGGGAATAGAAGAAATATATGCAACAAGCATTTCACATGGTGGCTGGAAAATGATGCTTTGTTTAAAATAGAAACGTATAGATCCAGTTACAAAATCATGCAATGGGTTGGAGATGTGGAGACCGAAATTATTGGTGATAACTGTTGGTTGCAGAATTGAGAAAATTTCTTTGGAAGGGGGAAAAACAAATTGGCAGTATACTCAATCATACTGTGTTCTGTTTTGTTGTAAGCAGATCACAACAAACTCCAAAAATACATTTAAGTGCATTAACTAAGAAATAAAGTCATTGCTAGCTTATTGTTTGCTTAACTTAACTTATCTAAAACTTTATTTAGTCTTCACAAAAAAGGAAAGAACATAAAGAAAAAAAGTATAGAAGGTAGGATACACATTAATGCTATTTTTATGGATATTATTATTAGTTTTTCCCTTGCTTGTCTTTTAATTGATGACACCATAGAAAACCTAACTGTGCCATGCCATCCCGCAGTACCATAACAATTAGCCCTGACAGCTGGTAGTTTCATTGTACAATATCAATCTTTGAGTAACAGCTCATGAGGGACACGGTAAACAACTCACAATTAATGCTCTTTTGTATTTTGGAGAGGTTTCTTCACAAATACATTTGGACAAACTGGTACAAACAAAAAATAAATTTACATTGTGCTTTAATAGTAAAAATGGTAAATTCACAAATATCATTGCCCTATAGAATGTTATCTGAAAGCAAACATTTTAATTCTAGGTTAAAAATTAATCAGATTTGGTAGATTTTGCTGTCATATTGAAGATTTAATATATCTATAATTACTGGGCCTATGCATATGAAATGAAAACTACAAGTTCAAGTCCTTCTCTGTTCATATAAATAAGCAAAAGTGAAAATGATTTTCTAACCCTTTCAGAAAGTGGGGCTATCATTCAAAACCAAAGACGTAATTGCTATGTAAAAATAAAATTACTATGATAAATGTATGGAGCAAATCCATAACAAATTATCATAGGTTTCAATATGTGTGTATCATAAGTTTACATCTTTCTTCCAAAAGCAGTGACTCTTCCATTCGCTTGTTGAGCGCCTGACAGTATGACAACTTGATATAGCTTGTTCAGATTATAAGGCTAAACAAATGGGTAAACAAAGTTTTAGGTACAAAGGTATCACTTGGTTATGCCCTCAGCTGGACAATGCTTCTTAAAAGTATCATCACAGTATAGAGTGGGAATAGTAATATAATCTCACAGTAAAAATGAATATGCTCCCTGGAGATGTATGTGGTTGTTATGGTTTTGTCCACCACGACTGTTTGTCCAGTGTCTCTTTACCATCTCTCTACACATTTAATGTTACAGCTGTTCTGTTAAATAAAGCTTGGATAATATTAAAAGCCAGGAAATCTAAAATATTATTTTGAAGGGATGCAGATAGTCAAACTTGCCAATTTTCCCCTTGTTTTGTAATAGAAAAAATATTGATAATTAATTATGCAGGGAGGGTGCACGGTGGCAGAGCGGCTAGAGCTTCTGCCTCTCAATAAGGAGATCGTGGGATGGAATTCCGGACCACCCTAACATCACACGATCTCTCTGGGTGGAGTCTGCATGTCCTCCCCGTGTTACCGTGGGTTCTCTCCGGGTTCTCCGGCTTCCTCCCACCGTCCAAAGACATGACTGTGTAGGTTAATTGACAACTCTAAATTGCCCCTAGTGTATGAATGTGAGAGTGAATGGTTGTTTGTCCTTGTCTCTGTCTCTGTGTTAGCCCTGCGACGAGTTGGCCACTGTCCAGGGTGTACCCCGCCTAAGGCCCAAAGTTACTGAGATAGGCTCCAGTCACCCGCAACCCCTAACGAGATAAGCGGTAGAAAATGAATGAATGAATGAATTATGCAGGGAGGCAATTGATAATTAGACTGGTATATGTCCAAAATGATCTCAAAACAAGTTGATGTAATCCCCGTTCGTCCAGGAATGAACCTTCACAGAAATAGTTTCAAAGGTATCAAGTTGTTTTAAAAATCAAAATATTTCGATTTCCATTCAAAAATAATTTTCAACCTGTTAGCTATTTTTGACTTGACAAAACCAGTGTTACCTGTGCTTGTGTTCTGCATGCCTCTTGTTTACCCATAAGCCTTAGCACGCCTTGCTCTGTTTACATCCAGTCTCAGATCTCGCCGCAATCTTTGGGTCATGGCAGCTTTATGACACTCGCCTCTCGCTCATAACACGTCCACCACCCTGATAACCGCTCCACATCTCCCACGCTCTGCAGCCCAAACATCCTGTATTTGCCTAGGCTGTGGTTTATTTAGCATGTTTGAAGGACAACCTGTTTGAAAGCAGGGCAGGTTGATCTTCAAGTTCAATTCAATTAGTTGTCATTGGAGTGGTATATCCACAATTTATTTTTATGAGATGAAAAGGAAACTTGACTATAATCTTCAAGTCCTTGAAAGGTCACACTGAGCATTGTTGAACGTGCATCGTTTATACCAATGGCAACTAGCAAACATAGCAATTTGGCAAAGCAAGGCAATTTGTAGAGCACAATTTCTATACAATTTTGAGTGCTTTACAGAACAGGAAAGAGCCATTAAAATCACAATATAAACAAATAAAAACATAAATCATTATTATAAATTTAACTTAAAAAAAAAGATGAGTGGAGATAAAGAGTAGAGGCCTGTCTCATATTTTGAGGAAGACTGTTCCACATTTTAGCTAAAACTGAAACGTTGATTCCCCATGTTTAGTCCTGACAGTGGACACCAGTGGGAGACCGGTCCCTGAGGTCCTCAGAGTCTGAGATGGTTCATGGCACTAACATGTCAGAGATGTACTTTGGTGCTTGGTGACTTGAACACAAGCAGAGCTGCTTTTACATCTATTTTCTGAGCCACAGGAAGCCAGTGCAGAGACCTGAGCACAGACTAATGTGACTGTACTTCCTGGTTCTAGTCAGGACCCATGCAGCAGCGTTCTGCAAGTAGCCATCCATCCATTTTCTTCTGCTCATCCGGGGCCAGGTCACTGGGGCAGCAGTCTGAGCAGGGACTCCAAGACTTCCCCCATCCCAGACACTTTCTTCAGCTCCGCTAGGGGGATTCCCGGGTCGTTCTTAGGCCACAGAGAGTCTAACCTCAGCTGGCTCCTCTTGACCTCATTTTGACCACTTGTAGGAATGTAGATTGACCAGTAAATCAAGAGCTTTGCCTTTCGACTCAAGTCCTTTTTCACCACAACAGTACAATATAGCGAACACATCACTGCAGATGCTACAGCAATCCAGCATTTTACGCTCCAGCCTTCCCTCACTTGTGAATAAGACCCCGAGAAACTTGAACTCTACTCTGGGAAAGTTTAGAACCATGGCCTCAGATTTGGAGTTGAATCGCTTCATACTCAGCAGCAAACTGCCCCAGTGCACGCTGCAAGTTCTGGTTTGATAAAGCCGCCAGAACAACACCATCTGCAAACAGCAGAGTTGAAATCTGATAGGGCTTCTTCTTCAGCAGGACAGCATTCCTTATTAACGGCATCCACCTCCGGGTTCAAACAGTCGCTGCAGCGACAGGCAAAAGAAACCATGCAACCACAACTACAAGGTGCCGCATTGACAATGGAGGTGGAGAACATCCACTCGAAATACAGTAAATGTCCCCAGCCCCCCCCTGATCTGGGAGAAGCTCTCCCAGAGGTGTGAGTTAAAGACCCTGCTGACAAGGGCTCCTCCTCCGCCAGTGGATCCAACTCACCACCAGGTGGTAATTGGTGGACAACTCTGTCCCTCTCTTCACTCCAGTGTCCAAGACACGTGGCCGAAGGTCAGGTGACACGATAATAAAAGTTGATCATTGACCTCCAGTTTAAGGCATCCAGGGTCCACATGGATTGGTTGACAACCTCGTAATTGAACACGGTGTTCGTCATAGACAAACTGTGACTAGCACACCAGTAACTGAACACCACTTGGGTTAAGATCAGTGGGACGTTCTTCCCGATTACCCCTCTCCAGGCATCACTGGCATTGTCCTTGTGGCCGTTGAAATCCACCAATAAAATTGTGGAATACCGGGTTGAAACACTATCCAGTACCCCTCCCAGGGACTCCAAGGCCTGGTACTTGGTACCTGGTACTATTATTTCGGCCTGTAAGCAATAAGAAAGCCCACACCAGCCTGCCGCCTCTCCCCACGAGTGTACTCCACTCAAGGAATAGGGTTCCAGAGCCCAAGCTGTGCGTGGAGGCAGACAAGCCGGTAACACTCAATCTGCTGCACGAGCTCAGGCTTCAACCCCCAGTGAAGTCCTGGACATATTGCAGCTGTTGTACAGCACATTTGGAGAGGCCAGTGAGCAGGCGTCACAGTAGTCTAACCTACTGGAGACAAATGCATGAGTACGTCTCTTCAACTCTGGTTCAGATACCATCTTTTATTTGTGCAGTTTTCTTTAGTTTCTGATGTTATTGATTTTAGGTGGCCGCTAAAGTTCAAGTCTGAATCCATAATAGTTTAGACCAATTCAGACTTAGTATTTAATTGATTAATACCCATAACTCTAAGAAGAAGTTACTAAGCCTGAAACATTCGTAATAAACTATTTGTTCATTATAAATGTTGTATTTGTGCTTTACTAAGTAATTGTGATAGTAAATGTTTATGATGATGAAGCGAAAACACGGAGGGCCACATCTCTTTGGTCTACTCCACATACACTGGATTTGGGAAAGAAAAAGGAAAACACTCAAGTGAAATGTTATAAATGACAAAAGTTGGTCAGTTAAATTATTTTGGAGTGATTTTGATTATTTGCTTTTTTTTAAAGTTTCAGACAGCCAGTCCAGTTTAAGGATGAAACACATCATGTAATAGGATATTATATTATAAGTAATTCCACATTTAAGTTTGAGCAATATCCTTCCAAATGTCAATCAAAAAATGAGGAACACAAACTTGTAGGAGATCAAACCATTTGCCTTGCCCTGTTCCTTTGCTGAACTTTGATTATTTCTAGTTACAAGAACTCTCTGTCAATGCTTACAAGAAAATAGATAAAAAGAGAAGAGAACAGAGTTATTTGATTCATTGAGGGGAAACTATACTAAAACAAGGCACTATCATGAAGTCTAAACTAAATAATACGATTTGAAGCTAGACTCTTTTTGCCTTGACTTGTTAGAGCCACAATACTACTTCAACACAAAGTAGAATATTTTGGTTTGATTGAAACCCTTTTTTATTTTGGCAATGAAGATAATATGAACATAAAAGATTAGCAATTTATTATGCAGTGAATTGATGCCAATGTCTTAATCAGGTAAATATTTGTCCTAAAAAATGTAAATTGTTAAAGTGTTTCTTTAGATACTTATTTATTAAGAGTCTGTATCCAAAGTAAATCTAACCTGCCCTGACAGTAAAACAAACACAGAATTTTATGGCAAACATTAAATAGTACAATCTTCATAAGGCAAAACAGAACAGTAATGTTCAGTGAATGAACTAATGCACTGTCAGTGTCGTTCATTTTTCTTTATCTAATTAATTTGGTCTAATCTTTGAGCAACGGTCAAAACAATATGAGCGGAGCATTCACACATCAGAGGTTCAGTTAAATACGTTTGTGATTAGTTATAGGTTTAGTTAATTAGTTTCTCAGTTGCCACAGGTGCATCTGTGAACTGCCCACTGTACAGAGTGTCTTTAATTCCCTTGGAAATAGACAGGTTCTTATGTAACAGAGGTCCAACAGCGCACACCACACACGGACAGACCGGGTTCCCAGAAGAGGTTGTGTGAAAAACACAAAGAGGTGATGGTGAAATAATGGCAAAGTAAAAAGCGGGGGAGAGGTGATGTTACAGGCAGCATCTTCGACCAACGGGAGCTGGATTCCCATGCACAGAGAGACAAAGAGGGGGAAACGGGCGGAGGCGTGTGAGAGTGGGGTGGGGGCAGTAAAGCGGCGGAACGGTGAGGCGAGGCACAGCTCATTCAGTGGGATCGTTGAGCTGCGGAGCTCCTCGGATTGTACAGGCAGAGGACCGCTGGGTTTGGTGCGTAAAGACGCGCTCCGTGACTGTGTGCTCTGTGCGGACCGCGGTGCAACCTGCAGCTGCTGTGGCGCGTGAGGCCAGACAGACCCTGTGAGGGGACCACACCAAAAACTTTTTACTTCGCCGTGCTTTTGATCAAAGGTAAGGTGCACTTTTGTTTTCTGATATGCTGTCAACAATACCCTCGACATAAAAGGAATGTCTGGCTTGCGTTTTATGCAAATGATTGGCTACATTAAACTCTCTAAAGACATAGTATTCTATGTATGTTTTAGAAAGCTGAAATGACACTTAAGTTTGAGCACTGAACTAACATGATGAATGACCATCACCTGTAATTACAACTGCAGGGGCGCAAACAAACACATCACACTCCTCATGGTCGATCAACATTCATATCTCACGCGTGCGTAAACTGCCGAATAATTGATTCGCTGCAGATAAAACGATATAATTAACCCCTTGGTCCAATAACATTTCAATTACTGTGCAACACTTAAGCTGGGGGACCTCCAGTAATACGCAGCGGGATTGTGACAGAGGGGACAGAGGGAGATGTAACAGCGGTGCGCTGCGCCCCAACACCTGCAGGACAGGATAGGACCGTCCTGCTGAAGTTTGAACAAGGTTTTTTTTTTTTTTTTTTTTAAACACAGTGAATTGTAATAGAAACCTCTAAACACGCATTAATACATCTTACGCAGGTTAAATAGAAACGTGCCTTTCACCATGCATTGTGCACGGAATGTCACCCATGTTCACCAACCAGGTTTTTGAACAAAAGGTTTGGTTTTGCTTTGTGTTGTAAACCCATTCAACAAGTCAAGTTCCCTTGCATTTCCAAAGTTTGCCACAGTAGAATTTCAAACGCTTTTCTTTGACATTTAAACATTTCCAAGCGCCTTTGGTGGAGCCCTGGCGCAGTCAAACATTGTCTACGGATCAAAGGTGTGCGCTGTTTCACACACAGAGGGAAAACGCGTCTGGATGAAGCAGAAGCTCGTGCGCCTCGTTCCGCCACCCCCCTCTGTAACCAATCACCGCGGCCCGTTCCCCACTTCATATTAGCTCGCGTGCACAGCAGCCACGCGCGCGCACAGGCCCGTGACACCGACGCGCACTTTTTTCCCAACAACACCACCATCAATGTCACCATGGAAACCCACTCTCAAGGCACCCTCGGTTGATTGTCTCCAGGTTTTGCCATTGGAAAACGTATTTTGTTGTTGTGTATACTTATGCGTGGGCGAGACCTTGGACCCCGTAAAACGCTCGGGAGATGGTCCAAGTGTCCATGCAGATAATGCGTTTTCCCCCCGTTCTGTGGCATTTGATGTTGTACATGAATGAACACATAAGCAGACATGGGAGGGGAGGCTCGCACGTGCTTAAGGGCTGGATGACTCATTTAACATATAAATGCATGGCCTAAATCTGTGAGGTGTGGGTGGATTTTTTCAACTGAAGAGCCATAACAAGATATTCCCAAGAGTTGTATTGGTGGGGGTCTGTCTGGGCAAATTATGAACACGTTTGTTTACAAGCTCATTAGCGAGAAGAAAGGAAATTCCACACTTGCGTTTTTTATAATAAATAGCTTTAATTATTTCACCTCAGTAGGCTTTATTGTAAATCGTTGCTTTATTCTGCAGAATGTCAATTTGTCTTTAACAAATTATACTTTCGAGCTACTTAATGGCGTGTGCATAGAAATGTATCTAAATAATATATAATAAATAAAACTGGTAAAATAATTCATATAATAATCCGCCTTAAAAAAATAAAAACAAATAAAATCCAATCCGTACAAAATAGTTTGTGTTTTGTTCTTTTGTTTTGTTAAGATTTCCAAATTTACACTTGCAGATCCTCATCGTTAAACACTCACGCCATTCAGAAGGGAATACGAACAAAATAAAGAAGAAATTACATTAATTCTCCAACTAATTTTTCTTTGCACAGGCATTCGTCCTACCATAACCCCTCCAAATCCTGGGTCAGATGTTGCATGTCCAGACAAGGCCTCTGCAGCACTGCCTCCAGTCCACAAACAGTCCAAACCATATTTCTCTCTCTGTTTCCTGTTAGCCATCTGCGAATGTGTTTTAATTAGGATAGACTCCACTTCGAGCCGAGGGAGATCCAACATCCATGTTTGTGTGGCTTTGTGCTTAACAGACTGTGAGAGATGCTCCTGACGGGGAGCCGCTCGGGCCCTCGTATAGATACACAACGCAAAAGACACAAGTGGCACACTGGGTTAACCAAAATCAATATGACTTCTAAGTATTAGCTTCTTCATTGACTGTACATTTGGGGATGGGAATTTAATTTGGACAATCAATCAAAACCCTAATGGATCATACAGCAGCAGAAGTTTCACCCAGAAAGTCATTAACCATAACAATAATTGAAGGGAATTACCTGGACACAACTAAATAGAAAGAATAATACACATTCGTCTCAAAGTACTGGTAAATGCAGCTGAGACTGTCGAATCCTGGAAGTGTGAGGCAGAGTTGTGAATGTTGCACCCACAGGGGAGCGAGAGGAGTTACTTACGGTGATGTATGGATGAGGTCTATAATGGGCGACAGAATTATGGCCCCAGAATAGAGTGGGTTCGGAAGTAGACTAGGCACTGGGTTCGTTTTTCTCACTGGCATTTACTGGATTACATTCTTTAGGAGGTGAACGCTGATTGACAAAGGAGTGACGATATACAGTGCGCACATCAGTCTGGCTGGGAGATAGCGCTGAGCAATTTGCAGCGTTTGTAATTCACCGTTTAAAGTGTGATTTTGAATGAGATGAATTGGTCCAAGGATGGATTGTGGGTTTGGATCACTGTTTTAAGGATTTCAGTGTCAAATATGATTGGAAAATTCTTTGAGCGAGAAGTAACGGCTTTGGCTTTTCCCCCAGAACACAGACAAAGTAACTCAGTGTGACTTTAGATAAGGGCATTGTATCTAAACCATCTTGGTGGAAGTACAGTATACTGTCTTAAGATTTAGATTTATTAAATACTGATTTGGCTGGAGAAAACATTACACGCTACACTTCAAAAACATGGCAAAGAGGTATGAAAGACAGGTCATGTTTTCTGGTTTTGCTCTTCTTCTTTCATGCTTCAAGTGTAGATTTACCTGACTGTATAATAAGGCCTGAGTCTGGTGTTATTGTGTGCATTAACTGAATCACAGTTCATTTATATGTGATTAAGACTGGGGTTATAATGGGGTGTCAATGTCTCTCCAACTGTGAGTGCTTCTATGCGCCCATTCACTGCTCTTCTCCTTAGCTCTCGCTCTCCTCTAGCACTATGGGCCTTCTAGTACTTGAGTAATCCTCCTGGGAACTTGTTGATGTTGCCAAAGGGCCATCCAAAACCTCTACACTTATTCCCCACTTAGCCTAACCGTTTTCTTTCACTTTCATATCATACCATTTGGGCAGCGTTCTGATTGAGCTTATCACCGCATTCCTGGAGTGAATCTTCTTCCCGGGAGGTGTACTACGATGTTTGATGGGCACGCAGGGTACAGAATGGCGTGTTTCTCAGGGAACAGTTTGGGGACCTCTCCCATGGGTTGAGCAAACAAAGAGCCGGGCCGAGCCTTCACTTCTGTTTGACTGCACAGGAACAGAAACACAAGCGCTTATCCATGGAGTCTGTTGCTGCTGCCGAGCGGTCAGGCCATTGATGTCCATTGAGGGTGTAGCTATATTTATGGGTTAAATGGTGTATATATCAGTGGAAAGAATACTATATTGATTACATGTCATTGCGGTCAAGATAGGGATGTTACAATATAAAGTTTTATTGCGAGAAGAAACTATTTCACAATTGTTGGCACTGTGACCTAACAACAGTGAAATCCTTTATTTCCTTTAATTTTAATCCGTCCATTGACTCATCATCCTTTACTAGTTTTATTACATTAAACTTTCTGAATAAAAAAGTAGTTATATTTCCACATAAATAGCTTTTACACGTATTTTTATTATTTTGACATATAGATTAAACAAATATTACTCATTGTTGCTGTCTACAATCCCATGATTGTTGTTTTTTAGTTCCAATGATTATATTGTGACTTGAATAACCACGATTATTGATTAACCGAATAATCTTGACATCACTAGGTCAATTGGAGTTTTCCAGAGTTGAATATAATTGTTTTTAGTCACAGCTAAATAATGAATCTAGCAACACCGAGCAAAAAATAAGTGGCGTTTGAACTGCCAAGGAAAAGACATCAACTGCATGGACATTTATTATAGATATAGCTTTGAAAAAATAGTGGGAATTTGTGGCTGGGCTTCATCTGGATAATATAGGTCAGAGGTCAAGGCAAAAGTAGGCCATTCTCTCACCTTGTCCATAAATTGTAAACAAAAGATAACATAGGTTAGGTCGGCCAGCAGGGCAACCCATTATGGTTTATTGCATACAATTTTTCAGCATTTCTAAGACTTTTCTGATGTTTTTGTTCTTGTTTTTATTACTAGATGATTGCTAGATATTTTAAAACATCCAAACACTACTAAACCTGCTCTTTTACTTGGACTGTTTGCTGATAGAGACAATTTCCTTATCACAGCCCCCTTGTGCCCCATGTGTTGCCGCACACATCACTCTGGCACCTGCTCTATTGGAATTCAGGTCAGCAGGGGGAGTCGGGGACGAGCTCTGTGACTGTGCCCATCCACTCTGTTAACAATCCACCTATTGTACCACAAGAAAGGGATTCCTAATTAAAGCATATGATGGGAATCACTCACAAACAAATACAAGAACTCGTCTGAACAATAGCTCCAAGATGTGAGAGGCAGAGTCACGCTGGTGGTCCCATGGAGACTCGTATGGTGCCTGCCGTTACAACACACAACCGAAATGTCAACAGAAATCTGATAGAATGAATCCCCACGTGACTTCAATAGGTTGAGTTCATTTAAAAATATATGGTAGAACAAATATGAAGAATGAATTGCAGTTGTTTTGACCTGGTCTGTGGAAAATATCGATCTATCTACTATCTATCTACTTTACAATTGTGGTGAAATCATACTATTCAAAAGATTATTGTCAGTTGAAAAACACAATTACACAAGATTATCTGAAAAATTGTCCTAAAACAGCAGTGAAATGTATTTTTCTCCAATATAAATATCTTACTTCCTGCTCCCCATCAGAAACTTTGGCAACATCAAATTGTGATTTGGAAACCAAAGAATTTTGTACTTGCGCCGCATGCGTACTTGAAAAAAAGATTCTATCATTCAGCGTCAGTCTATAGCTCCTGATTATCTTCTCAGGGCAAAGCTTTTATGATGCATAATGATAATAATGGCAGATGATCCACCAAGAGGATGAATAGAAAATAAAGGATTTGATGAAGCCTCGAGTTTCCATATGGTTACAAAATGAGCAGATCCGCGTGTACCATTAGCCGGAGTATGCGTAAGCGGAAGCGACACTATCAGCTGTATTCAATTGAAACCAAAAATCCCAGTCTTTTTTAACATTGTTGACACCCTTTTGTGTCAGCCGTCTTCCTTTTTCTTTTGGATCCTTTTGTAACCATTCCACAAATCTTCAATTAAGTGCGTGATGGTTGTTTGAGGCGCTCTTTGTTCGCCTCTGAGGTGGAATAGGCCGCTGTTAATGCCCCTCTTCGTTATGTAAATAGCCGGGGCTGTGGGAGCACGAGGTTGAGCATAATCATGGAGAGCTCCATCACTTTTCGACACTTTTGGGGGCCGCCAGAGAAGGGAGCATGCGTGAGAAAGAAACAATATAGGTCAGGGGTAACTTTAGTAGCATGTATGCCCACCTATAGGCGTTGTCCGTTAAAAAAAAAGTATTCTCTTTTCCAGTTTGATCCTCCTCCACCCTCCCAAGCCTTCTCCCTTGCCCATTCATCTCCTCACAACTTTTAGCTGATACGCAACACAGTCTAACTTTATTTATCTCGCCCACTTATACAGCGGAACACGCAACAATCCCCTTCATTGCTTGTTTGTCAGGGCCCTTTTCAGAACTAAAAGACTAGAGAGTCCAAAACCAAAAAAGCTGAGGAAACAATTAAAGCCCCCCCCTCCTCCTCTTGAACCCTGTGCTAGCGGGTTCCCAGCTCGAGATGCTGTGAACTCACTTGGAGGCCTGTAAAGTGGACCATTATTCTTGTCGGGGTGGCGTGTTCCAAGAGCAGCTCGCCTCAATGGGCCGTGAACACAGAGAGGGGTTTGTTAGTGAGTTTTGGCTCACTGCATCATGTACTGGTTAATTAGGATCTATCTATCTGCATATCTATCTGTCAAGCTCTCTATCCATCCATAGCGAGACATCTATGGTAATGTACTGCAATGTCAGTCTTTGACTAAATGCAACTTTTAACTTGTATATACCTTCGGGCACGTTTTTCTTGGGTTTGGGTCAGGGTTAGAATTTATAAAAGCAGTCAAAGCGTTTTGTGTAAATATTCAGAGCCGATATGTTTTAGAATCGTAGTGAGTTCAGTTGGTTAGTAAAAAAAAAGCTTGTCAAGGTTTTCATAGGCAGGATACTGCGGTGGTTTCAATGTGATTACGAGATGTTCAAGAATAGAGATGAAATATACGGAATTGGACACAGAGACACATAATACTGTATTTGATGTCTCCAAACTGATGCTTTCAGTTTATGGGTGCATTCACAATTCTTGTTATTTCATCCTAAATTGAGCTTATTTTTACTCCTGATGTGGACATTGGTTTGTCGTGTTCTTTTCATTGTGTAGCTCTGGTGAAGCTCAGGTTTAGTTTCAGGTTTAGTCCTGGTTTTGTCCTAATTTTGATGTGATGAATGTGCAAATGTGAGTGTGGTTTATCAGTGCAAATTCTTTGTCTTAGAGAAGAGATGAAAAATGCTGATATTAAGCCTGTTGTGTTCCACCAATGGTCGGTTAATCTTCCTATAAATTCAATCTACCATTAACATATTGTACATGCATTTCTGCTGGCATGTCCATTTGTCATCAAAATGCTTTTCTAAAAATGCATGTTTGTATTCTCTGAGCCCTGGAGACTATGTAGAAGTGTCACAACAATAAAACAAATGTAGCCTGCTTTCAGGCTGGAACAAAACATTCTCACGTCTCTGGAGCCAAGTTCTAGTTTTCTGAGATTTACAAATTACTGCAAATCAAGAGATTATTTTCTGGATCTGGTTATTTTTTTTCTACTTATGCATGCTTTATTTAGTGCATATGTGTGGGAAGATTTTGATTGACAGTAATCACCACTTTTCTACTCCATTGTGCAACTTGATTGACGAGATGGAAGGAAAAGCCATTTTGCCCACACAGTTCTTTTTGTCAATTGTGCTGATTGTAGTAGCTTGGACTGTGTATGGATTGTCATATTTGAATGACTTTATTGAGGCAAATGTTCTTTACCTCATATTCAATCGTCATTCACTTGTTTGTCTCATCAGGGCGGCTATCCTACTCACTTTGTCATGTGCGTTTGGAATACCTTGTCTTACTCTTATTCTAAAAGATAAAAAGATGATTGGTTAGGATCGAAGTCTAAATGCCAAAAATCCATTGAAACGTCTGTGTGACATATTTGACAATAATAGCAGACTTTAGTACAAAACCTTGCTCTTACAAATCCATTTTGACATCACCGGGGAATCCTTTTGCTTCGCCAGCACAAGGATTACAGTAAAGCAGGATTTCAGGGAATTTGTGTAGTATGCGTCATGTGTGATGCCTGTAAGGGTTTCCCATTCTCTAAGCCAGTGAATACCCTGAGGATTTGTCAACGACTGAGCACTGAATAGTATTTTTGCCCATAGGTTGTGATGCTAACTGTGATTGGCTCTGACTACAGGCATGCTGTCGTAATTGGATGGTGGAAAAACCCTCTGCGGGTACATCAGCTCTCAGTGGCATTCCACAACTGCCAGTGACTAAAAAAATATTTACATAGTTTGACAAAATATCTAATGTGTGATGACATGAAAAGAACAACAAAGAGGAGAAAAACAGTGGTGCGTCTCGTGATGTTTTGGTGCATGTCATGCTGTAGACATTAATAGGGCATGAAATGTTCTTACTTTGTACTTAGAGTTTGACATATGAAGGGAGACACACATCTGAATGCTAGTAAAATGGTACTGTAGTCAAAGAATGGTGTTTATCAGTTGTTTGAGGTAAAAATGCTCCTGTAACAATTTCAAGTATAAATACAATTACCTCATTTATGGCAAGTAGAATGCCTTTTCCTTCTGGAACTATCTATATACTAATGTACATACTTACAAGTTTATTGTCCTCTGTTTTCTTATATATATAATTGCTTGTTTTTGTTTTTATTTATATTAAGGCCTTTGAAATTGTATTTGGATTGGATTAACTACTACTGAGATCGCTAGGAACCGCCACCTACCGTATCTATCACATCTTAAGATATTATTCTGATTACATACCGCTACATTATAAGTGACACACACACACACACACACACACACACACACACACACACACACACACACACACACACACACACACACACACACACACACACACACACACACACACATATATAGATATATATAGATATATATAGAGATAGATATATAGATAGATATATATATATATATAATTTTTTTTTGTTTTAGATTCTAGCCTAGAGTAACTTCCTAGGCAGGACGCCCAGAAGGAGGAGAGTGACCTGCTTGAGGTGCACGGACTGCAGGACTCACCTGCTTAAAAAAGCTCACTGTGGCTCTATGGGATGGACTTAGGGGTACAGTGCTTCAATAAATATGATCCATTCTTCTGTCAAATTTTGCACGTTCTTTTTTTTTTTTTGCAACATATTTTGAACGTTGGCATCCTCCATGCGTTGTTGTTTTCCTTTGCTTCTGTTGTCCAGCTTCCTGTTTCTTCCCTTTTGGTTTACAGTCAAGTGTGACTTTTTGAGACTTTGAATCTTCCATGTAACTTATTCTTCGCCATAGTACAACTACTACGACTACTACTACTACTTCTCCTCCTCCTATTAATGCTACTAGAACTATTACTACAACAACAACAATTACTACTACTACTACTACTGCTGCTGCTGCTGACACTAGAGCTATTACTCCAACAGTTGATTGTAAGGCTACCATCACTACTGATTATTGTTATTGCAACTGCTGCTCATTCTACCCATATTGCTACTTCTGCATTATTACCAATGCTATTACAACTGCCACTGCTGGTGAGGGGTTTCTTGTTGTATAATTGCTGTTACTAACAGCCGCCTGTACTGCCATGTTCTCATTACTATATTACTACAGCATGTATTGGGGATAGGACAAGGTCTTGCAAGATAAAGTTGGCACAAGACTGTCGACATATGAAGTGAGAGAACTTGTAAATTATTATTATTATTATTATTATTATTATTATTATTATTATTATTATTATTATTATTATTATTATTATTATTACTGTTATTATTGTATGTGTTTATATTTGGCTTTGTAAAATAAAGTTAAACACTGTTAGTGTTACAAAAATTGTAGCTAAAAAAACAAAAAAACTAAACAAAGAGTGCTATAATCACAGCCAAAATATAGAATACTAAGGAATAAAAATGTGAGGCACAGAATGTATCATGTACCAAAAAATTAATAAATCTTGTTCCCGTGACATCAAACTCATGTCTCATCTCGTCTTATGGGAATTGTGCCCAACCCTTAACATGTATCAACTGTGCAGTAATGTCTGTAAAAATTGCACAACTTCAAACTTTCTCCACACAAGTCCAGACAGTTCCATACCTCTGCTGTGTCCTGTCAAAATCTGTCAAACTATAAACACGCCTGATAGAATGCATCCTTTAAACAGTTGGTGAAGTAACAGAGGAGCAGCAGAGGAGGAGGAGGAACGGAACAAGATGCATGCTTAAAATATCGGCCTATTCACCCACGCAAACATAGCAACTGTCAGTAAATTTGCGCTTGCATGGTTCTGCCGTCACCCTTCACATGTTTGGAGATACCGGAGGAGAAAGCAAACTGAATACAGCTTTTCTATCGAAATCGTGGTGCATTGTGGGATAAAATGTTGAGATTGGACTGCCACTACATCACTGTTGTTGTTTACTTTTATTTTGATTTATAACCATTTGAGTAATCTGGCATGTTAGGCCCCTCTTTTTCTCTCAAAACACTTTCACTCCAACTTATCTGGTGGAGGGCCCGGTTGTCTCCTAGGAAATGTTATTTATTTACTTGGAACATTCTTGTTATTTAGCTCCAAAGTAGGTGACGCCAGGTCAGATCTGTAGAGAAGTTCAAGATTTTTTTTTTAACTTGACTTTACTTGAACATATGTAAGATAGAAGTTACAAAATGCACCTGTAAACAAACTCATTCTGACATTTCAGTGTCTTCACACGGCTAGCTCTTGCACCCGTAATGTTTAAATAGGTTAATCTAAACACAATGCCAAAGCTCTAAATTACTTTTAAAAGCATTAACAGCAATTGTTAACCTATGCTTACTACTTTGTTGACACATCGTTACTAAATCTAGTCAAATAAATCTAGTCACCATTTAACGTCGCCCCATCCCTCCATACCCACAAGCCTTTACTGTAAAACACATATTGTCTTTTTAGCCTAATTGTGTCTATGTCCCCCTAATAGCGAGCTGCATGTGATGGATCTGTCATCGCCGTGGGGTGGCGTGAGGAGACTAGGCCACGGTTGCTGCTGCCGGCTGGGCCTTTTCCCCATAGATTCCTTCCTTTAATTAGAGAGGGAACATCCAGTCTTTTCCTCACTCAGTCTTGTTATTGGACAACCTTTAGCGATACGATGACCCCTCCTCTTCTTTCTCTTTGCTTTCGATCGATAATGACCACACAGAAATAGCATCTGATATTGTATTGTGGTGCTGTCCTATTTGGGGCATTGTAAGAGAATGCATGACAGACCTATATTTGCATTGGTGATTGTGGCAGGTGAGTCCAGTCATGTATGAAATGTGATTTGCTCAGTAATCCCATTTCCGGGCCTCAGCTGCACTGACACAGATGTCCATTTTTCATGTACCAATACCTGGTACTATAGCCTTTTATATACAGTAGCCACTTCATTTGATTGCTTTTATCTGACCTTGTACTTCGCTTTTCACTGTTACATCAACATCTACTCATCGATCAAGCGCCTTTTGTCTTCATCCTGCTGGCATTAACCACATCTTACCTTTTTCACAGTTTGGCACCCTTCCCCCCTCAGCCAGTGTCACGCATCTGTCTTTATATGGTGCTGTGTCAAGCCCCTCCCAACCACCAAATCGGCAAACTATCCAGCCCTCCGCGGTTTAATAGTGGTTGGTTCGGCGTAGTGATTGTAGTAGGGGGTGGGGGTGGTCCTGCCTTACTGCCTGATTTAATGAGCTCCTGTGGGGATTGGACAGAAGTCATCATAAGATATGTGCGGCTGTATCGGCAGCTCTGTTGAGCAGATGTGTAGGAGAGCCTTTTGTTTTTGTAGATGTCCAAAAATCTGTTGCTGTAAGTTATGTGGTACGCTTTATTGACTCGGAAAGGGAAATTTGTCTTCTGCATTTAACCCATCCTTCGATTCTGTTGGGGAAACCTGTCAGGAGCCACAGTGCAGCACCCAGGGACCCATTTCCAGATCCTAGGCTTGATCCGGACTACCTAGATTGAAGATGAAATGTGTAAATGTGTAAATGTATGTGTATGAAAGTGAGAAAGGGGGCAGTTTATTTTGTACGAGATTCACTCACTTCACTTGGAACTTTTCTGCCTCTCACCAATATGTTTCATTTTGAATATATGACATAATGATTTTTTTTTACATCAGCCACTGGATCAATAGAACCAGAGGGGGCCACAACATCACAAATTTGAGTATAGGGAGATTTAATAGAGATTTTTTTCCCCTTCATACGAAATTAAGTAAACTTGTTCTGATTTTTGACAATAAACCCCATATTCAAGAGCACATTTGCTGCTTTTAACATCGTTATGGATGCACTATTTGCATGAATAATGGAATTACAAGACCATGAATAAATGTGCAAGATATACAGTTGAGTTAAGTCAGTAAGTATTCATTAATGCTCATCAGTGGTACAGGTTGTTCTGGTACAGATGCACTCAGACAAGTCTCTGGTGATATTATCCAAAATAATAGGGGGCGATAAAGTTCAGTGCTATGTCAACAGCTCCCTAGCATAATAGGCTGTTAGCACGTAATTACAGTGGAATTGGTCACATCTGAGAGACCAGTGCAGACTACAACACTAGCCCTGGGATTCTTCCCCTAATGACTGCCTCATTATAACATGCAGCGTTTTTCCAAACAATAGGCAACATTGGAGAATACAGAAATAGGAATTCTCCACTGTCATGGTACAGGAACATATCGCAAGTACAATGTAACAACAATAGAAAGAGCCTCAAGTTTACAATCAAGCACACGTCAGACAATATGCTTTAAATGTTTAAAGATATAATGTGTCTGGTGGCGATCCAATGGTATGTTTGCAAGATAGACAGCAGCCAGCCATTAGTATCAACAAATATATTTCATTTGTTTAAATATGCTTTACTTTCAGGAGGGTGGACCTCTTGCTCCTAAATTATGGACTAAATACTCCTCTAACCCAAAGCTCGGTGTCTCGGTGACTAATGTCTTGTGTTGTGGATTGTAGAAAGTTAAGAGATATTTGCCAGTATATTAAGTTTGAGGATATGAATGCATCAAATCTATTCGGTAATTATTGACTCCCTGTAGCGTTCAAGTGTGGATGCTGTTTTCTTTGTGTTTGTGTGTATTTAGTTTGAATTTAAATTAGCAGAAATCTCAGTGTTTATATTTTTTTTGCTACCTACAGGGCTATTGAATTTGTATTGCAGCAGATAAGAATGATAGATCTAAAAAGTAATTTCAACAAAAAAATGAGGGTCAAACACGAACAGACAATGCTCATTCTAATTCAGACACAGTCACATTACATAAGTGGTGAATGGGCCTCTTTGAGATCAGATTTACAGTACAGTTGGCACAAGGATGTAAACAGGGCCTCAGGCTGACTGCTTGTGGCTATGTCTCTGACCGTGGTCCTGAAATGGTCCTGAAACTTACTTACAATGTAACTCCGTATTACTGTTTGTAATTTTAAAGGCAAACACAGATACATTTGCAAGTATCTACATGCAGCTTTTGACTCAATGCAGGGGAAGAAATAATGTAACTGTAGATCACGGTTTAGAATGGGCCTGCAGGCTTGAATTATCTGTGTCTTGCCAATGAAAGAAAACTCCTTCACCTTGTTTCTACATCAGAGTTCTGTCAGATTTGGATTTCTATTGAAACTATTGCAAGACAGAGGTTATCCATAGTTAAAATAGATGGCTACAATCTTATTTTCAATATTTGGTCAAATGCTTCATCTTCTATATCCTATTGCTAAATTCAGCTCTGGTGTGCCAGTATCAAATGAAAAACCTGCTTTGTACCTTTTTAAAAAGCCACTCTTGCAGGATCCTCGATCTTTTGTTGTGCGCTAGTTGAACTGTAGGTTACACTAGAGCCGGAATCCGGTTTATTTGCATGATAGTCGACGCATCTCTGTATCACTATCTGTCACCATTCATCCCCACAAACTTTCCTGGGATACAGAAAGGAGAGGCGTCCGGTGACAAAGCTAGTCTTTCTTCCGATGCTGGAATTTATCTCTGGCTTCCTATGCACGGCACAACCTGAAGTGTTTGCAGAGCGTTTCATTTGGGGGTGGGCCCTTTTTCACAGTTCCTAAGCAGCAGAGATGTGTGAGCGCGATTCTTCCCAGTGCATGGCAAGTGGGTGCTGAGGCCCTCGGAGGCTCAGATATATCCGGAGCCTGGCCTAGATCCAGTTTGTCTTTACCTCAGAGCATATTGTGATGCTCCAGTCATGAGAACGGGCAGTGGGCCCCACAGCAGAGCAGTGGGAAACTGGTTTTCTCATTTACATCTCGCTTAGGGTTGTGGTGTGGAACCTAGCGTCAAGCTGCCCTACACATAGTCTAAAATGTCGATGGGCTAGTAGAGTAGCTTTTGTGCAAATATCTGTAACTGTAATGTTAACATGTATATATATATATATATATATATATATATACAGTTTGGTAGCAGTTTGGTATTGCTAGTTTACAGAAACACCTGTTTACAGAAACACCTGAATTTATGAGTGTAGGGTCAAATGTAATTGTTTTATTTTTAAGAGTAATGTATCTATTATGTTAACTGCATTTTGGTTTTGTTCTAATTGCATTTGTCTTGTTCAGTTGATTTAAAAGTTTCATAGTGTAAATGAACGTAACAGCACACAATGGTGTCTGTCCATTTACTACTTGAACATCTTTAAAGAGGGTTTGGTGTGGCACTGAGCTTCCTCTTCATCCCCTTCATCTTCTTCTCTAAGAGGCTAACTGTTGCTACGACAACCCCTGGCTCTCCGTGCTGCATCGCGGCCGCCCTCAATACTGCCACTCCGGGAACCTCCTCGCACTGGGAAAGCGGCATAAAATTGGGATAATCGCTGTCGATTATGGGGCACAAAGGGCCGCCGCTTGTGAAAGATTCATTCATCCTGGAAAAAGGGTTCTCTGATGGAGGCGGGAGGGGTCTTTTGGGGGCCCACTGCTCTCCCACGGTGGGCACAGGCATGACATCAGTGGCCTGAAAGGACTGGCATTCTGGACACTGCCTCTCTCTCTCTCGTCCCTCCTCACTATAGTCCCCCGTACCCACAGTCCGGACCCCGTGCACCCCTCCCCTGGGCCTTTCACCCGTGCCAGTTTGGATGTGGCACTTGGCCGGCTGAACTGGGGCCACTGCCACTGTTTGCGTGTGGAACAAAGCGGCTCTGAAGAAGCGAGAGGAAGCAGAGAACTTCACATGGAGCCAGCCAAGAGGAGGGACAGTAACCTTAGTGGCTCCCTCTCAGGGTCCTCTTTTGGCTCTGGGGGACCCCTCTGACCCCAGTACCCTTTCTCCTCTCATCCCCCAGCTGTAACCCCTTCTTCACCAAATCAAACTTTTCTCTTAAAAAGCCCCTTTTGAGTGACGTGTCAGAGATTTAGCATGAGTGATTTCTCATGACACCACCTCTGTGGGCCAATGTGGCATTCCTCTGGCTTTTGTTGTCGTTGGTCATTTGTGTGCAGGAGGAAATAGCTTTCCAACACATTTGCCTAATTGGAATAATGTGATGTAGCTGAATGAGATGTGGAGTCCCATGCTGCTGGGAGACTTGGGGCGAAATCGGCGTGACACCATCGTCGCATGAATCACAGATCATTTGGGTTTGCTGCATTCACTATCTATAGGCCGGAGCATTATTCAGGATTTAAAGTTATGTAACCTAACCTATGTCCTCATTTAACATGTGTCATTTCCGATCGCATTAGTTTACAACGGCCGTGTGATATGCAAAGTTAAGAAGACCACAATATGTATCCATTTTACCAAACCAAAAATTGGATTTCCTACTAATGTGACGTGATGTCGAGCGTGTAATATGTTCATAAAATATACCACATGGACCTTGTTGACAAGAAGACCCACCACAATTTTTAAGACATGGATAAATAGAATAAATGCTAGCTTATTTTGAGTGCTTGTGCCCGGCGTTTTCTTTTTCTCCTTTTTTTTTTTTTGTTAGTCAAGTTGTTAACGTATTTGCTATCAGATATTTTTTGTTAAATATCTTGCCACGGTTTTAACCTAAAATACTAAGCTTTGTTGCCATGATTTATTCCCTCCTCATCAGTGACATAACATTATCTGTACTGAGGATCCAGTTTACAATACATCTGCTCTCAGCCCTGTAAATCTTCTATGAGTCCCACAAAGCTCCACTGTAGAACCATTAACCGCTTCATTCTCATCCCTGGACAAACCCAGCCTTCTCCTGTAGGATTACACACCACTGTCCCGGTGGAATGGGGCTGGGATTTGACAATAAGACTGTACAACGCACTCCCCCTCCCGGATCTGAATTTATTCTTTTTTATCTAAAGGATTGCTGGATGTCTGGTAGTCAAAGGGTGGGGGCAGAGGAAGCAGGGGAGGGGGGTGGATCCAAAACCGGGGCAATTCAGGTTGTTGTGGTTGTGACTTGCTGGACTGGCGTGGCTTGCACTACTGCGGATACTTTGGAAGAGTTGGATGGTTGGCATTCTCTGGATTCAGGATTTATGGTTCTGGACCGTAGCTGCTGACATCTGCCATTTTTTTCAGCAATGTTTTGAATGGAGTAATTGTGTTCCTACTGACGGTTCATTCCTGTAATACCAAAGGGTGGTGCTGAGAGCGGTTCATGTATATCGCACTTACCTCTGCTCCACCAGAAATGAAGTAAGTACCAGGCAGATGTGCATTAGGTGCAGGGCGTTATTTTCTTCCGTTGAATTTAAATCTTTTTATGCTGGTATATCAAACATAAAAGCATAATGTGTTTTTTCCCATTTAAATATAACATTTCAGATTAAAATAATATTCTTCCCGACAAATATATCACAGTATACAGTAAACATTACAGCTTTTGTTAATCCAACATGCATTAGTGTTATTGTATTTTGTTTCCCATAGGTTCCAATATACACTTCATACATACAGTATATATTTAAATTGAATTAATAAATCTCTCCGAAAAGTATATAGATTACAGAATGAATTTAATCAGTGAAATGTTTTTTTTAGTTTAGCTTTATTTTTTTGTTATGGACTACCACAGAATAAAATTATATACATTTATTTTGTTTTTGACTTTTTATATTACAATTGTTTATTTTATGTCCCTTCTCTCTCTCTTTCTCTTTGATAGTCCCATAATTATTTATAGTCTGCAGTAAACCTAATCCTATTAGACATTATTATGGGATTATGTTGTGTGAGGTCTTAACAGAATTATGTGGAAGAAATTTACTTTTTCTAAGTAGATTGTCCATTTATCCTAACACAATTTAATCCTGTCGATTTATTTTCTCTCTATTTAGGATTTTTTTGTCTTAGAAGATGTTTTATACTATTTTTTTCCACCTCTACCTATCACTGCCTTCTACACACTACATTCATCTCTGTCTGGGAGAGAGACTTTCTAACGAGAAGATCATGACAGCATAATATCCAACCTGCATGATGTCCACTGTCTGCTCCATCTTCCTCCGGCGCTAAAAATAATGAGACGGAAGTGAAAAATTAATTAACACCACCATCACTCTTATAGGGCATGGGAATACATTGTAAAGTGAAAAATGACGTCTATAGCTTATATTTAGCGCACAATTCCAATGCAATGGGATGGTCTGTTTTTCACACTTTACTTTGAAATTAATAAGAGAACGCTCGGCTCCATCTGTGCGCCTGGAAGCCGACCAGGTGGTCTTCCTCCTATAGCCACGCCAAAGGGGGGTGCATGTGTTTGAGGTTTGCTCATGTGGAATTTTTAGTGTCTATTCAAAAACAACACAAAACAACATAAAACACCCATTATTGCTGAGGAGGCTTTGTCACCCCAGTCTTTTGATTTTTGCAACAGAACTGTGATTAATATCTGTAGTGACTTCATCATAGACTTTAGGGGGAGTGTCGAGGGACAAAAAGCCTCAAACTTCAAAAGCTTTCAGGACTTGAAGTTGAGGGGTGAAGCCAAAGTTCACCCTGGAATTATTTTGTGCAGCCTTTTTTCTCCATTAGCACCCCCGCTGCTCTTTTTTTAGCAAATGAAAAGCCTAGCAGGACACAAAATGTACTCATTCGGCTATTGTTGATAGAAAGTTTAGAATGATAGAAAGGATAATTTGATAGACTGACGTAACTTGTTGATGAATTGGAGTTGTTTCATAAATCGTCTATGGAACACCTGCATGGTTGTGTTGTCAATGATTCACATGAAGCCGGCACAGCTGGTTCCCTCTGTCCGATAACAATCTCATTCACACCTCCAAATGACAACAGGAAACTGCACTCTGCGGCTCTTAAAAGGCGCGCTTTCACGTTTAATTAATTAGGCAGCATGACTGAGCTCCTCTCCAAGTGCATTTCAATTTGACTTGTGTGTCAGGAGTATGAACACAACACAATGCAAGAATTACAAGCAGGAAAAACACTGTGGCTCGGAACAATGGCCAATCATTTCCTTTGGGAAGAATATCGTTCTTTTCACTACAAATTTATGGTTTTCTGTGGTATAACATAAATACATGATAGACTTATGATGTTGAAAAAAAATCTAATTCTATTCAAATAAAACACATTCAAATTTTTATTGTGTTTTGGTAGTTTTGCTCACTTGCTACCTTCTTGAATTGCTTTTTTTCAGATTAATTTTGTTTATGCAATTACATTAGAATGTTATTGTCTGAAACTTAAATTAACAAAGATTTGAAGACATCATGTGAAAGTCATTTAGATGCGGTCTTGGGCCATTTGAAACACTGCATCTAAATGTTTCAAATGTTTATTTACACACAATTCCTGAAGCACTTGTAAATTGTCTTCCCGTAGGCACAGAAGTCTGTCTGTAAACTGACATGTGGAAGATGCTATATGTTTGATGTGTTCTCTCAGAGGAGTGTGTTCCCTTTTCCATTCACCGTCTTGTCTTCAGCCTCCATCTGTTGGCAGCCATACTTAGTACAGTGAGAGGCTGTCTGACAGCCCACTAGAAGAGTCATGCTTTTTATGATCCACTTCCAACTTAATATTTTTGCATTCTTATTTGGACACTTTTGTGCATATTTAAAAATCCTGGAAAATAACAATTGTCCAGATTTAAGGTTGAAAGTCAGAACTACTCAAAACACTGACACTAACACCTGAAAAAAACGTTGACCCTTAGGATTGTGTTGAAATCTCACTCTGGTGTTTTCTCTTTTCCAGTGCCAACAATATGCCTAAACAAGTGGAGGTGAGGATGCACGAGAGCCACCTGGAGCCCATCGAGGCCAGGCCCCAGTCCAAATGTGCTCAAATATGTTCCAAGATGGTCAAGAACCTTTTGCTCACGCTCACAGTGCTCGGTCAGTATCCTTTTCCTCACTACATCCACCAAGATGAAGTTGTTGTCAATATGTAGTATTATTCATCCACTCCAGTGTCACACTCTGAAGGGAGTAAGCTAATTCTGTAGCCAAAGCTGCCCTGGGGCATGTGACGGAAACATTATCTACTCTGTCCACCACCAATCACACACAAGGATTCACAACAAGACGGTGTTTGAAGTGTTTCTTTCAAGAGCACAAAAGTGAGATAAAAGTGGTGGGAAGTGAAATGTCCCTTTTAAATGACACATTTGGACAGATTATGTTTTTGTTTTTTTCAATGATGACTGGCTTTAACCTAGAGTTGAAAACTGTCCTCTCACGGATTTGCCTCTTTGTATGTGTTTCAGTTTGGACATGCTTGATAATAACCATAGTTTACACAGTAACCTGTTCTCTGAGCCGCTGTAAAAGATACTGAACTCAAACAACGTGGTAAAGTTTATCAGAAGCCGCATGGTTCTATGAGGGCTGCACTTCACCACAGGGTGGTCTTTAATGACCAGCAGAAAAGGCTGGATATTGAATTTTATATCAGACAGCATAATTTATAAATGGGCAGTGCATTCAGGCAGATTTGACATACGGTCTACTCTACAGCATCTTATCTGCCAATACACAGTCCAATCCAGTCTGTCTAACTGCAGTCTTGCTTGCATCCATAATCGTGTGTATATCTCACCCCAATTGGCAGTCCAAACCACCGCAGTCATTGATCATCTGTCACTTGGCAAATCGGGGCTTGACTACCAAATTAGACAAAAAAAGGGGGAGAGTGGGAAAGTGTTCCAAATTGCATCCTGGGATATTGCTTGGAGTCTTGAGGAGAGATCAAGCCCCAGAGGACAATTTAGACATTAGTTTGACTGTTAGTTGTTAACCAGTTTTGTGGGCTGTGTATTTGGCCATGACTAGTGGAAGCAAAGGAAGTTCAGCCATCAGGGGTGGATAGAACTGAGTTTGATCTGGCACTTTATTGGCAAAGTCATAAGGACTTACCGCTGGGACTGAGCAAGAAGGGTTAGATCACAAAGAGGTCAACGCTTCCTTTGGAGACGCTGAAGGAATGATCTATAAAATGTCATAGATTTCAGACGTAGAGGAAATGGGACAAAACGTGGCACAGTGATGTACAAAGTGTGCCCTTGATCACATCTGAAAGTGACTGTGAAGAACAAAAATATATTAGAAGCCGTTCCAAAAGATACACGAGTCTGACATACCGTCTCCTCCCTGGTGCTTCAAAAGATCAGATCTTAATCCTCCATCAGCTTTACTCTGTCACAACGGGTTGTACCCCTTTTATCTCCCTAACGCTCCACACTCATCCAGTGTGCAACAGACAGCTTCTCAATAACTCTAAGGTTGAGAATCATTGAGAAAATCATTCTGAGATTATTCAGTATTGGCAACCCTGGTCAATTTGATGAAAGAAAGCTATCCATATGCCTCAGAGTGATGAAAAAAATAGCACTGTTATTATAGCATTTAACAATCCAAAACAAAATAACATAACTTTCAAAAGGTTAAAAGTAATCAAAATGCCCGCCATAAATAAGAAGCTGAAACCTATGAATTGAAATGTGGTTATTTTGCTAAGAAATTACAAAATGTGTATTTGCATGATATTTTAAAGACAAGGAAAAAGAAAGGTCAGTAATTTGGAATACAGGTGTTCAGAGTCTGCCTGTAAAGACCTTTATTAGTGGGGTGGGGGTTGTTCATGTTCATATTTGTTTAAAAAAAAAAAGTGCTAATTGTACAACATTAACATTTTTCTTCCACATCATAGGTGTGATTTTGGGGGCTGTATCAGGGATGTTGCTCCGAGTCGCTTCTCCTATTCACCCGGACATCGTCATGGTGATTGCGTTTCCTGGTGACATTCTCATGAGGATGCTGAAGATGTTGATCCTGCCCCTTATCATTTCTAGTTTAATTACAGGTATACATTTTCTCTTTTAATGCCCTGGTCAGCTTTTTAAAGACTGGAAATTGTCATGTGCAAAACTGCATTAGCATTTATTGAAACGAACCAATGAATAAATATATAAATACAAAATAATAATAAGTATTAAGTGCTGATTTTTAATTAAATTTAAAGGAAGGTTTATATTGATTGAGTGTCAAAAAAGAGGACACTTTGATAACATGACTTGGATGCTAATAAAAAAGAGGACTAGACTAATCTTATATCCAAACACATCCCGAAACTCAGTGTTCTCCCATTTCTTGAATAATGGAAACATCATAGTATGTGTGCTTTTTGGCCTGACATGATAAACAGCGTGTAATGGAACATTTTGGAATGCAGGTCTGGCTGGTCTGGATGCCAAATCTAGTGGTCGCCTCGGCACAAGAGCTATGGTCTACTACATGACCACCACTATCATTGCTGCTGTCCTGGGAGTCATCCTGGTGCTGGTGATCCACCCTGGTGACCCCAAACTCAAGGAGAACCTGGGAGAGGGCACCATAAATGATGACGTGTCCAGCCTGGATGCTGGCTTTGATCTCATCAGAAACTTGTTCCCAGAAAATCTTGTGCAAGCTTGTTTCCAACAGGTAAGTGGAAAGTGAGATTGGAACAAGCTTGGGGCATTGGCATTTCAAGTGCATACGTTAAAGAAGATATTTTGCTTTTGTTCTGGTATTTATTGACATGGTATTTGTTAATTTTAAACTCCTTACTGAGTTGATATAAAGCCACTTAATACACACACAACAAAACAAAAACAACAACACAGAATTTGTGCGTCATATGCCAGACAATACAGACTTGCTAAGATATTCATGAATAACTCAAATTTAAATGATGAGAGAAACACATTAAACCACAATTAAAAGCTCACAACAGTTTTTTTTTTGTTTTTTTTTTTTTGTATCTATTATCTATTCATTAACATTTGTGGATCAATTTCTGACAGATCCAAACAGTCACCAAGAAGATAGAGATTGAGCCAGAGGTAATCAATGTCACCACAATGGATGGACTGGTGGCAAACGTCACCAAAGAACCCCAGTACATAATCAAAAAGTCTCTGCAGTTCAAGAGTGGAATGAACGTCCTAGGTACTTACTATTCATGTTCAGATTGCATTTTTTGGCAAACACAGCTATTCCAGATGTGAGCTTGCCAATTTCCCCAATAGTAAAACCTTTCATGCTTGGCTTGGCTTTGCTCATCCCACATGGGTTTCACTAATTTAATTTTATGTCACAGGGCTGATTGGTTTCTTTATTGCATTTGGCATCTGCATGGGCAAGATGGGCGAGAGGGCCAAACTCATGCTTGAGTTCTTCAACATCCTCAATGAGATTGTGATGAAACTTGTCATCATGATCATGTGGTTAGTATCACAAAGCTAAATCTCATTGATGCCATTCAGGATTCTCATTCAAGTGGAAATAACTATAGGTTATTTCAATAATCATGAGTAAAAGAGTGACTGGTGCAATATTTAATGGATACCTGTGAAGGAAACAAGAGCATATCTCAGAATTATGAGAATATATCTAACTTTGTTTATTTTGAATATGTTTTACTATATTTTTACCTTTAATCATATACTATAATACATTTCTGATCTTTGAATTGCCAAAGTGTGATGTACCAAAGTTAACTAGACTACTTCTTTTTCCAGGTACTCTCCCTTCGGTATTGCCTGCCTGATCTGTGGTAAAATTATCTCCATTAAAGACTTGGAGGTGGTGGCCAGACAGCTGGGCATGTATATGATCACTGTCATCATCGGACTCATCATCCACGGAGCAATCTTCCTGCCAAGCATCTACTTCGTTATTGTCAGGAAAAACCCCTTCACCTTTTTCCTGGGAATTTTCCAAGCCTGGATCACTGCTCTGGGCACAGCGTCCAGGTCAGCATTAGGATAATATATACTTCAAATGAGTATGCGCATATTTAGAGGCTGTAACTGTCTTTCCCGTTTCTGACTCTAGTGCTGGCACGCTACCTGTGACCTTCCGTTGCCTGGAGGAGAACTTGGGCATCGACAAGAGAGTTACCCGTTTCGTGCTGCCCGTGGGTGCTACCATAAACATGGACGGCACTGCTCTGTATGAAGCTGTGGCAGCCATCTTCATTGCTCAGATGAATGGAGTTCATCTAGACCCTGGTCAGATTATAACTGTCAGGTAAGAGTAAACTGTGGCTGTTCATATTGTTGATGTTATTATAATCTGAGTTGGAGGGCATGGGCTCACTATGTTAGAAAGAACTATCCAAACTAATGATCCACAAATGTTGGATCATGTAATTATTTGTTTGGGATTAACTGCTCAAAGTCTTTGGGGTTGAATAATGGCACCACTTTCTGAGGCTATAGAGCTTGGATTGAATGCCAAAAAGCAAACATTGACCAAATCCTCAATGATTTTTTGGAATAATTTCTTTCAGCATTAGTCAAAAGAAAGTTAATAAGTTAATAAGTAAACAAAAGCACATTGGAAAACCTGATGAATTAACCCTAATAGATGCATTAATCATTCTATAGTGAATTCTGATGCGTGAAGAGCTGCTGTGATATCATGTGAGCGCAGCCTATTCTGTTATTATGAAAGCTTGGATAGAATACATGATAACCAATACCTCAAACTCACAAGCAAAATGAATTGAAAATGAGACGCCTAACAGACCGTAATGGCTGGAGACAGAATCAGACCTTGGGTTTGTGTTACTGTGATAACAGTATCCAAAAACCCACTTAAATCCTAATTATGCTGTGTACTGTATTATTGGAGAAAAATAAATCACATCTCCATTTCTTTTGCATTAATAATAAATTCTGTTTTTTGGCAAATACTATCTGCTACATTAAGCTTGTTTCACATGTTTCACATAATGCAAACTATATCTCTAAACTTTGACTTAAACATTTCTGGTGGAAGGTGTGTCACCTGCTAATGTCCATGGAAATGTTATAGCTTTGCCTAGAGCAGTGGTTCTCAAACTAAGGGTCGGGACCCCAATGGGGGTTGCGAAATGATTTCTGGGGGTCCCCAGATGATGGGGAAAAATGTATACAATAGTCTTAAACAAGGCTTGACAGTCTTCAAATGCAGTGGTGAATGTAGATTCCTATTTGTTGGCCTATTTCTAGGTCTATATTCTCAAAATAAAATCAAACATTAGATATAAGGCTAATTTATCACTTTGCGTGTCGCCTATTTTTTGTGTTTGGGGGTCGCGAATGTGAACGATTGTTATTTGGGGGTCACAACAGAAAAAAGTTTGAGAAGCACTGGCCTAGAATGTTCCACGTTACACAGTGCACCTTCAATGCTTATTGTCCAATACAACAAGATGAATGTCCTTGGGCTCTTGAGCTACTGTATCTTTTCCTTGAAGACATCCCATTTCTTCTTTCCTCAACATATTTAGAATAAGAGCCCACTCCAGTGCTCTTGAGCCTAATGAGTCATCTAAAATCAATGTCCATGACCGCAGGCTACAGCCATTTTTATGGTCAAGTGGTCACTTTCAGCTGAAGCATGGGGGTGTGATTAAGTGTAGCGGCTATAATAAATGTGACTGAGTGCTTGTGTATTTCTTCAGTCTGACAGCTACATTGGCCAGTGTGGGAGCTGCCAGTATCCCCAGTGCTGGTCTGGTGACTATGCTGCTGATCCTGACCGCTGTGGGGCTGCCAACTCAGGACATCAGTCTCCTCGTGGCCGTCGACTGGCTGCTGTAAGTTCAACCATTAATGCCACACTTTCTGTACACCATATTTCAACCAGTAGCACACAGGAGAGATTCATTTAGACACAGACAAAGTGAAGTGGGTGAGGCGTGATGAAAAGTTTGTCGGATAACAGACAAGCTAGAGATGTGAACGGCAAACAGATAAATGCACTCTTCCTTGTTGAATTTACTCTTTAGCCATATTTACTTTAATCTCACCATTGTAAATGCTCACACTTCTAGGGATCGGTTCAGGACTTCGGTGAATGTGGTGGGCGATTCGTACGGTGCAGGCATCGTGTACCACTTGTCCAAGGTGGAGCTGGACGAACTGGATGCGCATGCGGCCAAATCGGATGACATCGAGATGATGACAAAGACCCAGTCTTACTACGACGACATGAAGAACCATCACGAAAACAATTCCAACCAGTGCGTCTTAACCGCTACCACTAGCACAACTGCACAATCTTCTTCTGCTAACAATTCTGTCGTAGTAGATGAATGCAAGGTACAATTAACTCTTTCGGACATAGAGACTTCAATGTAACACCTTCTTTTAACCACTGCATCCTCACTGTGCACTTTTGCTTCATGGTCTTTGCATGAAAACTTTTGAGTGTATCCTTCTTTTTTGCAGATATGTGAAACAATAGAACATATTTTGCATGTTTGTGCTTTATTTGTTTGGAATGATGGCTTTTGTGTTAAACTAGTGTTAATAAGGTGAAGCATTAACCGAAATTGAGGACTATTAAGAAGAATTTAGCTTCAAAAGCTTATGCTAAGCCAATCACATCAATGTATCCCGTTGGGAATTGGCTTTTGGTGAAAAGGCAAAGCGAGATAATCCCCTTCACTGTGAGGAATTATTTAGCAGCACAGTTTCTATTCACCTCAATTATGCCACAATACATACAAAGACACTTATTGTCATCGTTATTAAAGATTAAGATGGTGTGGTAAGTATGAAGAAAATAGGATAACCGCTCATTAACAACTCATGTTAATGTACGGAAACACTATTTCTTTCTGTGCTTTGGTGTTTCCACACCAGCTAAATATGCACAGAGTGTGAACTCACTTGTGAAATGGAAAGCTGTGAAGTACAGTAACTCGTAATATAAAAACATAATGCTCTTTGAATCCTTTGAATGTATTGTGGACTATACAGGCTTGAGTGGTTGAAAAGCCTGGTCCTCTTGCTCACATCCCAGTAGAAATGTCTAATGATGAGCCTTTTCATTTATTAAAGGGTGAAAGGTGTCTCCTAGCAACGGCGGCCAACCTGTCACCCTAGTGATCCACACACAGGGAAAAAAAAAGTTATATCCTCCTTTCTTCCTACCGTTTATTAATGGAATGGCATTTCCATATAAATGCGACACAAAGGCTTGCTATTCGCATTCCCAGCATGACTAATGACCTTTTCTGTTTTGCTTGTAAATAGAACATTTCTAACCCCATGCTTGCAAAGTAGACTATACAATTAATCCATTGTTAACATTTTTTTTTATCCTTCTATGTTTATAAATTGTGTTTTTGGATTTTATGGATTTTTATTTTTGTATTGTCTGCATTTTGTCTATTTGTCTCCATGCTACCCAACACTATCCATAAGCAACCATCTCAATTATTAAGTGTCTGTAGAATCCCAAGATGATACCTAAGATGATTTATTTTAGATGCTGAAGTTGCCAAACTAAAATGAATGTATTAAGACTTCTATGCTTTAGAAACACAGGTTCAACATATATAAAACTCAAATTCAACTCTATGGTGGTAAATTATCGTACATGGCAGTTCAGGGTTTGACCCAGTGAGAACATGGATTCTGTTGCCGTGGCAGTTGCGGCAGCCATCTTGGAAGTGCAGAAAGTGCAACATTCTATAAAATCGGTCTAATTCCTCATTCAAAAGGTTTCAAAGGTCGTCATTTGGACATTGTTTCGACTTTCGACTTCCATCCGAAAGTCCATCACAGTCAGTAGGACTGGTCTGAAAGCTCTGACTTATATGCAACTCTGAGCTTAGAAAATAAATATATACAGTATTATAATAGAAATATTCTAATAGATAAAAATATATTCTAATAGAAAATAACAGGGCAATAAAAATCATGTTGTAGTCAAGTGTAAATTCACATATGGTATATTTGTGGTCTTAATAATGCAGGGAACTGATTTTCTCTGAATTATGAATATTTATCCTAAAAACACTGCATTGGTCTACAGTATATCTTATGCAGAATTAAACTATGTTTGTGTGTTACTATAAAGAATTAAATTTAAAAAAGTCAACAACATTATTATTAAAAATCCGGCTCCCTATTAGTTTATATGTGTTCTTTAGTTGAATTTGACAACACAAGATGGCTGCCAGAGCTGTACATTGATTACTTTGAGTTACCATGGCAACATTCTGTCCAGCCCTTATTATAACGCAATGGTTTGACCCCTACTAAATCCAGTAATTAGCTTTTTATTGACATTTTCCTGAGTTTGGAATCTTTAGCCCAGACTAAAGGAACAAGAACAGTGCTAAGATTTACCTTATTGACACTGGAGTGTGTAGCGTCTTCTTGCCTTGGCTGCAATGTTTAGTTGTGGATGCTAACTTCTTTCAGGTAACCTCAGCCACAAACGGCTCTGCTGCGGAGTGTACGATCGTCGAGGAGGAACCATGGAAACAGGAATAATGGCAGCACAGAAAACCCCTGCTCCTGCTGGGCTCCACGACTTTTCATAACTGGTGAAAAAATATGAGTGAATGAAACAAGTCACACGGACAGAACTACTAATTTTGTCTTTTTTTATGTAGCAATGTTTACTTTATTTGTGTTAGTCCCTTTAAAGGATATTTTGTAACTGTCTTTCTGACTGATGATACTAACTGATACCAGAGGTTACCTGTTAGAGCACAAATACGTTTATGTTTAGCGGATACTTGCACAGCAGACTTCCAGGTTAGGCGAAAAGGACAAGATCATCTACACCTAGCAATACATTCCACTTTGGCACGTGCACGATGGTAGGGGGGCTGTGAGCATGTAATACACTTTGAAGAAATTATTCATTTTCCATGGCAGACGATAAGTGGGAGGCAAAGGATTAATCATGGCAAGTTGTTACAGATTGTCTGTCAAAATGTGCCACTGCTTCCAGCTCTAACACCTTATTGCATGATTAACTGCCATAATAATGTTTACACTGATGATCGCTACTGATAATTAAAAGGAAGCACAATAGAAAGAAAAGTACATTAAGAACAGCACAAACTGTGGCATGGAGCCCATTCATGTTTAATGATTTGTTTTATTTTTCTAAAAGGGACAATATATTTGGCGGTATGCTAAAAAAGACTAGCATAAGCATAAGCTTGGCTAATTTGATTGTAAGGACCAAACATAGGAAGAAAGTCAGTGAACAAACACAGGCTTTTGCACTGCCTGTTTTACAGAAATGAAGGCTGACCCTGTCCACTGAGAATAGCAGCACTGGACTGAATCAAAATAAGCCTCAAACATCAAGGAGAATCACTGCCCAAAAGGAATAAAATGTGCACAGTAAATTTCTGAATGAAAAATGAAAGCCAATTAAATTGGAAGTCTGTGTACAAATACACATTAGCACAACACAGAGCACAAAACCATGAGCTTATTTTAGCTCACTGACAAATTCACCCTCGCACACAACAAGCTCCCCATGATAAGTATTCACATTTCCAGCAGGAAAGACTCAGGCTTCTACATGTTTACTTTAAAACAGTGTAATCCTCTAGTGTTTACTGGCTCAGTTGAGCAAAACGCCTATAAGAGCACAATGAATTAAGACTATAATGATGATAGTTTACAGGGAAAATGTGACATGTGCCAAATCACTGGCAGAAAAGCTCTGATCATTGCACACATTCCAACGGTTGACTGACCAACTTTTGTATCAAAAGCACACAAGGAACAATTACTGAAGAGCACCCAAACAAGCAGCACAGGGAAGATTGCAAAAGTGTTCAGCCATATTACAAGTAACACATTGTCACATTGTACAATGAAGCTAGCAACATAAATCAGAATTATCTGAAGCTGGTTACCTTTGTGTGCCGCTGGAAATGGAGAGTGAACGACCAATCACAGCAACGTAAACAGAAAATGGAGGAAAGAACACTTGGCTTTAATGACATAAGATTATACTTTTGTTGCCATTACCATGATAATCCATTGAAAATCTTGTTTAAACTGATTGGTCTGTCCATATCATCTTAGGTTTGAGTTAGATCTACCTCTATAGAAAGTGAACCAGCTTCAAGATACTGAAAGCCCAGTGTTAACCCTAATGTTACCTCACTAGCTCCGTAGCTTTGTAGAGCAGGCCCAGAGCTCAAGACTGTTTGATCAACCCTAGATGCTGCAGTTTTGTGCCCATTCTAACACTATGCGGGGCACAGACTTTGCCAGAATGTTGCCAACTGTCTATCAGGTAATGCTCCTCATCACTCACCAACAAATGGCTTGAACAAATCTGCAAACACACTGGACAACTGCTGTTATTGTTTATAAACCTGTGTGAGTGAATGATTGCGCATGATGTTCTCTCTGGTATTGTGTGTTTATTTTTTTTTTCTTTTAGCCAATGACAACCTTGCCTTGAATATGTTCGGTTTGTGCACTCAGATTGCTAATTTCAGTAACTCTAGGTCACTTACATACCTAAAATACACTTAGTAAAGCTCTGTATTCTGTAGCCCTTTTTTAAAATGCTTGTTACATCTTGAAGCATGTTGAAAAGTCACTCAGATGATCAGTATGACCAGCTGCAGAGCACAGAAATGTAATCATCATCTAAGAAGGCTGGCCCCAGTGTCACACATGGGGTTTGAGTGTTGGACCACAATCTTGTTCAAATAAGGTTTTTGAAGCATGAATAAAAGTTATTTTTGCACCACTATCTTAAAAGCATGATATTTGAAGTGCCTCCTTGCACTTTGTGTATATATTGTAGGTACCTTTTTCTTTTTTTTTCTTTTTTTTTTTTGCATTTCGGTTTCTTTTGGGAGCTGGTGAAATGGTGTAGACAAAATTTAGTTTCACTGCTGTGACATTTAAATGTAATCCTCTAGAGAAGATTCATCTCCAGTAAGTCCTGAGTAAAGCTAGATTAGATGCAATGTATAGAGGAAAGTGTGTAATAAAATGCTTGTTTTTTTATTCTTTGGTAGCTGTTAACTAGTCGTTTACTTACCTGTCACACATCAATATATAAATATATACTTTTTGTATCTAATGTAAGCGTTTTGAATGTTTGTTCCATGAGGATATAATCAGTGTGCATTCATTTTCATTGTACATACATAAATATATAATTGTTCTGTTCAGTGGCGTTACAGAGTATACTGGAGTGAAGCAAACCATGTTTGCATGATGCTATTGTCTGAACATGTGAAGAATGAGAGGAAAGTTTAGAAAAAGGAGGGCTTTGGGTGGAATGAAAAGAGGAGGTAACCCGGCTGAGTAAGGAGCCATTTCATTCACAATTTAAACTTCCTCAGGTGATTCATCTGATCATCTCCTCACCAATAAGCGCTAGCTTTAGTCTCAGGCAGCATTGTGCATTCACATCATTGATGCTTTGTCAGACACCGTTCCCCGTAATATCCAACTGCTTTCCTCCTCTTGCCTTTGACACAGTAGAAATATGCACAGAGCCTGGAGCTAAACGCTAACGCTTCAATGAAGTTTAAGAGGGTGGTAGTCTCTCCTCAGACCAGGCTGAAGGCAGCCCCTGTGGCCCTTCCATGCCTCTTTGTAAAGCTGGAGTTGTCATTTCCATGTTGCAGCGGAGCGTATGTTTTCGGGTGAAAAAAAAAAAAAGACAAAAAATTATGAATCCTTTCCTCTGTCTATGTTATACATAAATCTGTTTCTACATATCAAAATGTGTTGTACCTTTGGTGTACATATATACGAATAAAACTAATAAATGTCAGTTCATAACTCACTCTTGGCTTTTTGCTCAATTTTATCTTTTTTTTTCTTTCACAATTTTCATTTTGAAAGAGTCATACAAAGTAACTGACTCCTACTGATATGCTTTATCATCATTAGTATTATTTATTAATATTCAAATAGGATGACCTGTTGGGAGTAGCGTGACCTCAGTGCACCAGGGTCACTGCTGTTCTCTTCATGCTGATTGAGATGCCTTATGCAGAGAGAACATGTCAGCTCCTCTCACAGTGTTTAACCGTCACTGTGCTTCTCTGGCCAAACATATCGAGTTGATTTGTTACAAGGCAATGATATACTGCACAATGTAACATGTTCTCTTGCCTTGCCTTTTAATCCATGTAATCCAAACTTAAACTCAGGATAGGGTGAGGGGCCTCTGGGAACCACAACACAGCACAGGTTAGCACCAAAGAACCAGTCAAATGTAGAGAACAAATTGACAATTGAGACCTTATCCTACTGGGTCTTCTAAACATCTGTAAACATCTGACAACTAATATAATCAGATAACCCAATAATTAGATCTGATTTATGGTGTGTGTTTACAAAAAAAAGAAAGCTGATAATCAACAACAACTTGTGACATGGGTCTGAAAGACAAAGAAAATAAAAGCAACATTTTCAATATTTCACAGTTTCTCTTTCAATTTTGTCCCCCCCTTTATTTTATCTGGTCAAAACCTGCACAGATTTGAACAATCAGAAATAAATCAGGTAACTGAAATCAGATATAACTTTTACAAGACATTTAAATAATCCGATTATTTTTAGTGTGCATGTAAACTGGCAATTATTTCACCAGGAACATGGACGTAACATTTCTCCCCAATGGCTGCAGATGATCAGCCACCAGCTTAGATATCATTTACTTAGGTACATAAACGTATAAGAGGTTATGTTTGAAGTCTTGAAAACAGCAAATCAGATTTGGGAACTGATAGATTTAATGAGATGAAGAGACTTTTCTATTGCTCAGCCTGACACATTCAAATGGGCCGATAGTTGTGGGAATTCATCCAGTCAAAGAAGGCAGATTGACTGAAGTCTCGGTTAAATATTGCATGGAAGGGTGCCATTTCTTATCTTTCAAAACGGCTTGCTTTGTTTTCGTGCTTGACATACTCTTGCATCACCACCCGAGCGCCATGGTAACCCCGCTTCCGCCGATGTGTACCCGGGGCATCCATTCATAAGCCCCTTCTCTCCTCCCAAAACACACAGCATTCACACCACTGTCCGCCCTTTGTCTCCCAATGATCCACGACCCAACAATGTCCATTACACATTTATTTCATTGGAATCTTTACAAACCTTTTTTTTTTTCAGTGACAACTCTTTATTAATGACCTATAAAAGCTGCCCGCACTAAAACATCTGCTACTTCTCTTAGGTTCAAATGCAAAAGCTCAATAACAAACAAGGCTATGGAATATTTCGTATGACACCATGTATGGCAAAGTCAGTGGGGATGTTTTGCATGTGTGAAAGTGATTGGCACATTGTCGGGCGTGCGAGTATACAAGCGTCTTTCATTTAGAGAGAGAGAGGATCAGTCTTTCTTTTGAAGCAGCCCTGGACATTGGTCTATGTACAGCACAGGGGCCCCTCATTATCATTGGGGCCGGTTACTTGTATTCAAAGCCAAACCACGATCACTCACTGCTTTAGAAACATCTTAAAGGGACAGTCCAGTGTCTTGGGAGAATGAAACTACAGTAAGAAAAAAAAACAAAAAGGTCAGTGTTGAGGTTCGGAGGAGCAGAAAGGAGACATGACACAACTTTAAGGTGCAATTTTTACTGGTGGAGGGTTCCGCAACATGCTTGTCTCCCTGGAAATGTTATTGCTTTGCTTAGAATGTTCCACCGTATGACATTAAACTTCAGCAATCTCCATGATACGTGTCAGATCTGTGAAAAGGAAGCTGTTTTTCTATTTTTAATGTGAAACTTTCCGGGCAAAGCAACAACTGGTGACGGATTCTCCAGCAGAAAAAATGACGTAATGCACTTTTAATGACCAGTCAATCCGTTTTTGTAATCTGGCATGCTATCTTTTATTTTCCAGCATTAACATCCATCTTTTGCTTCTCCATTCATTCCTAGGAGATGTTTGAACAACAGAAGTGCAAATTCACAAAGGTTTAGGAGCATTTTTGGCATAGATTTGATTATATCTTACGCATAGTTTTGCCCATTTGCGTTCAAAATACACCTCTCTTACCTTTACATTTAGGGGACTGTACTTTGTAATTAGGGATTAACGGAAAACTCCTGAACATGAACAGATTACATTTATTCATCTTCAAACGTTTTGTTGTGTCATCACTCCTGCACCTCCAAGCCAGATAGTCACTGACCACTGCATTGAATAAGTTACATACATTTTCTTATATTTCCTATCACCTTCAAAATAAAAGACAAGGTCATTTTTTTACATAATACAATTTGATTAGGCAACAGTAAAATTAAGATAACATGCTTTCTTTGACTTCGTACAGACGGATTGTACTACCTTGATCTCACTAGATCATATACGGGAACATATAGTAGCTATTTTTTGTTTGAAATAATACCACGTTCTCATGCCATGAACTGGACTGAAAAGGTGCTTCAGTTGCACAGTTTCGAATGTGATACAAACATGATTGCTATTCACTTGAACTATTGCGGAATCCAACCTCCACTGCTATTTCTAATTAAATAAGTTTACCAAAGTGACACATTCCTTTGTTTGAAAGGGATTCTCTACCAAACAAAAGCACAGCTGGCGGTTATTGCTAAGGCATTTTCTCATTTACATTTCACTTTATATACAAAAGGGGAAAAGGGGATCAGAAAACAGCATAAATTAAGAATTAAGAGTTCAAATCCACAGGTCAAGTCAGGGCACACAAAGCTAGAAAAAAGGGGAAAAAAGGACAATGAATGAATTGTTAAAAAAACAGCCGTTTGGTCCCATACTGGATTTTTTTTTTTTTTCTTTTTTTTAAGTGGCACTCTGTAAGTTTATAGGGGGAGGATCTGAAACTGTCTTGTCTCCAGATGATGTTGTTGTTTTGCCTGAAATGTTCCACAAAATGATATAAAACCTCCATGCAGTTTCTATGAAGAAAAACAGGTGACTCCATCAAATCAGGTCATTGAATAAACGAACAATAGATACATTTTTATCGTGTGGGACATTCCAGGCAAAGCTACAACCTTTGAACTTCATGAGACAAGCAGGTGACTGATCCTCCGCCAGAAAACTTGCAAGTAACCTTCTTCATTTTTGACCGTTCCTTTTAATCACCATGATCATAAATACAGAAACAACACACTACACATTCATAGCACATCCCTCTACAGATGAATCCAAAACAATCCAGAAACACATGACGCTTTTTTGACCACTCAATTGGCAGTCCCATAGCAACGCTTTTGGAACAATTTACACACTTCAGCCTGTCATTCACTCATCCAGCGCTGACCACCGAATGCCGCCCTCCCGACGTGTTGGACCCAAACCCTGGCGCTGAACATTTCCTTCAGGCGGTCTGGTCCTTGTCTGGAGATTCCTCTAGCGTGATGACGGTAAACTCCTCCGTGTTGCCGTTCTCCTGGATCTTCTCCTTGTTCATCAGCGTGACCATCTCCTGCTCTCTCTCCTGGGCGTGCGAGCTGGAGGCGGACATGGCCGTGCCGTTGCCCTCGCCGCCGTCCTTTGAGGTGATCATGAGGGTCTGCTGTTTCCCGCACAGGCTGAGGGGTAGAAGAAATAGTGGAAGATGTCACTGATGCTGTTTTTTTTTTTTTTTTTGTCACTACAGGCATTGGATATTGATGACTGAGTGATTTTGAGCTGTGATTGAAGAAGATATTATACTTTTGTCTAGTTATAATCTATGACACTTGTAGTTACTGATCCTTATTTCATATTATGTACATTTTAAATTGCAATGTTGATCTGAAAAGACTTAATAAAAGAAACAAGACTGCTGACTTCTAGGGGGAATACTGCAACGGTGATTTCTGCCTTTATGGTATCATCGTAAACGCCATCACAACACAGTGCCGGACCAGACTGACAGCCCCAAACTACAGGATGCAGAGCTGCAGTTTACGATGTTAACTTTTTTTTGTAATGCACAGCTGCTTAATCCTACATATATCACAGGTTAAGAAGAAGATAACAGAAGTAAAGAGGTAAAGAGTAAAGAGCAAAAAAGGGGTGAGTAAAGAACACTGGGCTCTTCACTCAAAAAGAAGTACCAAGTGACTATCGATGAAAACAGAGATACTGAAGCTATGGTGCCTTGAATACAGGAGAATAAAGGTTACTCAAACATGCATGAATCACTCCAAATACAACTCTGAATGGGTAAATGCGAAAAATAATCAGCTCTTAAAAGTGTACTTTGCATAATCTGTCTCCTTTACGAATAAACGATAAAAACACATTTGTTGGTGCATTATTCATACCCTTTTTAGTTCAACTCGGTGCCGGCGAGTAAGACAGCAAGACATATCCGTTATCCCACAACTACACTAATTTATCCTTTCAAAATGTCAGCCACAGCCTCTTTTGCTCCTTCCTACAATAAAATGTCAACCGTCCAATTTTGTCATCTAAGCCGTGGATTTATTTGTTGTGGCCTCTGGGGGAACATAAAAAACACAATGCCCCTCTGGAGTAGTATTTACGGTACATAACAAAGAAACATGACAGCCCGGTTAGTCCTTACGTGTTCCTTTTGGCCACCACTGCACACACCAGAAGAATGGCAGCCACCGCCACAATCACTCCGACTATGACCAGCCAGTCTGCAGAAGAGAGATTCATGACCAACACAGTGCAACTCCACGATGTGTGAATGAGGAGAGATTGTTTTGTACTCACTTGATGCACCTTCGCTTTCCTTTGAGTCGTGTTGAAGTCCGTCATCCAGCACAGAGTTCATGCGGCCTTTACCAGGAGCAAGCGGAACCACTGAAAGTAATTCAACAGGTTAAACATTTCCTTTTTACTCAACCAGCATAACAAAAAAAAAAGTTTGTGGAGAGACATTTCACCTCTAACGAAAGGTTAAAGGTGAAAGATTAAAGGTACCTCTATAAACAGTGCAATATATCTATGTCATAATACAATATGTCATGTTTTTTTTCATTATTATTTAGGCCTTACAGCAGGTCAGATCTCATGTTCTGCTGTATCAATTACAAGAGGTTTCAGTTCTAAAATGTGCCCCACTCAGACAGACACAAGGGGGCGTCTTCATCCCTCCCAAAACCTGTTGCTTCTCTGTCAGTGTTGGAACAAGTCACCAGTTTGAATTCTGCACAACTTTTATTGATGGCTAAGCAAACTTACAAGCTTTATATATGTACATTCTAAAAACTGGTGACCATGTGGCTGATAACTGTCTTCCTACAATTTGTTGCAGAAGTGAAGATGTAAAAAGGGGACATGTTTTTAAATTCCAGAATATATATATACATATTTTTTTCAACCAATTGTTCAGTTCACCAAAAACTTGAAAATGAATTTACTAATTTTAATTAACCTTGGTTTCATCAGACAAAACATTAGACCCAGAGTCCCCCTCCCAGCATCCACCAGGAGGACACGTCCCTCCATCCTCAAGTCCCTCACAGAAAACAAACTTTAAACTAAATAATACCAAACACTTCCACTGGAGTATAATTGAGCTTATAATCATTTCTATCATGTAAAAGAGTTTTTATTATTTGACAACAATAAATTCTGAAATGGTTTCCCAACCCTAACCCAATGTGCAGTTCACATTTTAATTATTTTGTATGTAACGTCATAAAAGTTGACATTATTTACATCGACCTACGGCAACACACACAGACAACTATATCTGCTGCTAATCATTCCATGATTCCTGTCTTATGTTTGTGAAACATGTTTTAAACTGCTAATTAGTCTTTGCAAGCAGAGCAGAGGATTGTTGATTTCAGATTAGTAATTTATTTGGTGATTATATTATTTTTAGACTATGTATTTATAGTGCTTCTTTACAATAAAGTAAACATGAATAATAGTTTGTGTATTTTGGTGGTTGAGGTGAATAGCATATAGTGAATGTCAGGCTCCATCTACAGTCGCAGCATTATGGACTTGATTCTTAGGGTAAATTTCTTTCTCTCTTTTTTTTTAATTGCCTAAACAATATTGTATGAACAGCTGACTTAGGCAACAGATGATAAAAAGGCAAAAGTCGAGTTTAAAGGGTAAACGATTGAAAAATGGTGGTGGTGGTGGTGGCTGTGGGCCAGGGGACACTGGACACTCTGTAGCTTATGGGAGAAATAAGAGGTACTTCTTATGTGGGATTCTTCATGTCCTCCTGTAGGTTAGTCTTTGTTTTCAAACTACTTAAGTCGTGGTTTAGTCATAATTTTGTCCTGGTTTAGCCCTAGTTTAGACCTGGTAAAGTTCTGTTAATGCATTCCATAAATAATTGCAGTCTTTGTGATTTGCAAATTTGCAAATGGCAATCAATCTTGTGTTTTTGTTGTTTAGCCTTGATAATGGCCTTAAACGGCCTGTACCTCATTTTGAACCATGAGGCAGAAACGTGTGTTTGTTTGAACCATTAGCCCCGCCCACACAGTCCTTTCTTTCAGTCAGTATTGCACCATGACTCAGAAACGACTGTCTGGAATAGTCTTATGCAGTTTTTTTCCATAAAGTTCTTCTAACTCTTCTTACAATTCGCTTTTAGCACTTTTGAAATTGCACCATGACAGAGAATCACACGTCTGGGATATTGTCAAGCAGTTATTTAACCATGATTCATAGTGTAAAATATGCCTGATTGGTCAAAAAGAGGTGACCCTGGTAAACTCTTCTGCCTCTTCTGTTCTTTCCTAACAAATTGTGTTTATAATATGCACAGATTACAAACATTACAAACCCATTGTCTTTCCATAAAGAGAATTTATCTTAACTAGAATAAATAAAAATCAGGTACAGGGCTTTTAAAGGGAAAATATGATACCTTTTTCATATTGTTATTAGCCTTTAAACATGCTCTTGAGTACCTTAAATTTGCCATCTCATGTTTTGAAACAAACAAAAAAAAGTTTATTATGCACTAAAATGTTGTCAGAGAATGTGCCACATCTATTATCAGGCCAGTGGTAGCAGTGAACTTGTTTGGACCGCAGAAATGAAATGCTAAGAACGAGTCTGACGATGATTCAAGGACAGCAAAAGATTCTTGGATAAGTGATGTAGCAAATCTGAAAAAACATCTTTGTTTGAGGGAGTTCAGCAGGGAGTGTTTTTGACGGTCGGAGTGGACTTTCTAACCTAATCCTCAAAATGGCGTGAATGCAGCTAAATGCAGCTCCAGGTATGTTTTTAATGATGGAACATGATTAAAAGCTCAAAGTCAACGTCAAGTCAAGGCACTGCAGCAGAATATGTCTTTAAATGTCTTCACAAGAATGTTTACTAAATGCACATCTTACTCTCAGTCGTATCCCCCTTGGACTCTGCTTGCGTCTCGCCCTCGCCGTGATTATCCGGGTGTATGGCGGGATGTTGCTCCTCCTTCTCTTCCACATGGGCCGTGGTGAACGCCTCTCCCTCGTCCTCCGTGGTAGTGGGCAGCATCCCAGAGCCTGTTTCTGGGTTGAGGGTGTTGTTCTCCGTTGGAACCACTCCTGTAAAGTCTTCTGGAGAAAGTGTTGTGGATTTGTGGACCTCCTGGTCATCCCCTCCTAAAACCATTGTTGGATCTTCGCTTTCTGTAAGCCCCAGTTGGGCTATGGTTGTGCTCTCCAAGTCATTTTCCCCTAAATCTGGCATTTCTTTGTCTGGAACAGTTGATAACTCTCCTGTGGGGGAAGAGTATAAAACATAATAATAATTACACAAATTGTTTGATTGGTTAAAAGTAGATTTTCTTCCGTACAATTAGATGTATCAGAAAGCGTTGTTTAAATATCATATAATAAGAGGAATAATGAGTCATAAAGACTTTGCACAAACAGTTTGCATACTTCAGATCTTGATTATAGTAGTGGGGGGTGTAATGCTGTTATTAAAATATCAATTAGTGAGACAGGATGGAGTGAAGAGGAAATCTTCTGGAAATCCTCTGTCAATTAGGCCAAAATGTCACACATTTGGGACAAGTATTCTGAAAAAAACCCCAAAAAACCTTAAATAATAATAATAATAATAATAAATTAACAACAAAAAAATATACAAACAGGTTCACATTTCTTGTTTCATTTTGTTAACATAAACTGTAAAACATTTAAACAGTATAGAGGGGATTTTGGGACGCTATTAGTTTTTGAAAAAACGATCTTACTAAATATTGGTGTAAAACTCAACAAAGAAAAAATAATAAATAAGGCTTTGAAATAGATATCAACAAATCCTTCAGTACAATTAGTCAAAACCTTGTTAAGTAAAAGATTGTGTCTAGTTTAAAGGCTGATCTTTAAGTCACTTTGGGAAGCTATGGGAAAACTATGGGCCTTTGAAATTACAATAAGCTAGATACATCTATGGATTGGCTGAATGTTGTTTCCAGTTCAGTTTATGTGTTGAAATAGCAAACTGACAAAAAAAAGAAAAAGAAAGAGTTTCGCCAGTTGGGTCTCTCCTGAATATATATTGCAATAATGTAATAATGTAATAATGTAATAATGTGCTGACTACCTTGCCTCACAGTTTCAGTGTTCCTTTGGTGTATTTGGGGACATTTGACCCACCCTCAATGTTTTGCAGAGCAGCATTAAGGGACCTATCTCCAGATCTTTATCCAGGTTGGTCCGTTCTATCTTAACTTGAGGATTAGCCTCTTATGCATGTTTTATGTTGATGGGGGACACTTGAGTACCCAGAGAAAAACCCACCCAGACACAGGGAAAACGTGCAAACTCCACACAGAGCACCAGCCCCTCAGCCACCGTGCTCATCAGGAACATACACACATTTTCTCATATTTTCAAGCCACTCAAAGATGTAGATTGCTGACCTGGTTCACTAGGACTTTCCGGCGCGGAAAAGGCTTGTGAACAGTCCATGTCGGGATCACCTGCACAGTGAGACGATTTAATTCACAAGGCTATACACACATTTCAGCTCAACGCATTTAATACAAATGTTACCTGACTCGTTGAAGCAGTAAGCGTCAAACATCTGATCTGTGGTCACGAACGTGTTCATTATGAGTCCTGTTTGGTTTTTGGCACAGTTTCCATGAGACGTGTGTCTGAGGATGGCGATTGTCTCATTATTCATCCAGCCATTTCTAAACAGAAAGAGACACATAGTCATTTTAATTTTTTATTGTTGTGTTTATTGTTCACTATTCCTCCACTTTTATCATTTCACTTGGGTAATCAGTCAGTTAATTCACCCAATCATTTGTATGAGACGTGGACTTGCATCTTGAATCTTAAACATGATAAAATAATGAAAGGATTATTAATAAAGAGAATCAAAACAGAGAAATGCTGACTACTTTAGCTGGGGAATAGCTTTTAATTGTCAGAAATCCCTTTTACCAAAAATGAAACACATTATGTCAACATATCAAAAAGAGTGTTATTTAAGTTGACATTGTTATTCATCTGGTCACACAGTTTTTTCCCACTGCTCCACTTTGACCTTTACCATCTGTAACCCTCTGCGGAGTGTCTAGAAGTGGGTACTTTGTTGCCTGAAATGTTATGTCCTGTACTTATTTGTATAACTTGAGAACTAGGTTATGGAACTTCGACGTTATCACATTTTTGTACCTGCATGTCTCCATGTTTTTACTGTAGGCCTCCTGCACTTCCTCCGGACCTGCCAGGACAGCGCCCAGCTGCTCACAGGCCTCGCCCGCAGTCTTATAGTTGAGCGAGTGGCGGCTCTCCCCCTGGATCAGAAAGACCCCCGCAAAACTGCAACTGCGAGAGTTCACTGTGGGAGGAGAAGACGCACTGTCAGGAAATGGAGGACCAAGACATGTATCTGTGTGCAACCAAGTTCAACCAAAAGAAGAGCATCCTGTACAGTTGTGGTTATAGCACTTTGTTCACCTACTCTGATGCTGCCAGTTTCAAACCCTCTTAGAGCAGTGCAAGCTGTGTTCTTGCCACTTTATCCATTTTACTCATTCTCTCAGTGTTGAGCAATTGTGAGTGAATACATGATGAGTTGTAAATCTTGAAAGGTCCGGTAATGCTTTATAATAACTACACTTATCCCTGCTTTAAGCATGAACAAAGAATAATTCAGGTTACAACCCCAATCTTAACCTTGATTAAGAGTTAAGTTAATAACTCTGAATCATGCAGTATTTGTTCATATTTATTTTGTAAAGGCAAATTAAGGCATAGTTATTATAAAGTGGTTCCAAAGGTTCTATATAAGTCAAGTATAGTCAAGTATATGGTAACACTTTAAAATAAGGTTCCTTAGTAAACTATTTATAAGGCGTTTATAAGCACTAGTCATTTATTTATAACTACTTAGATGATTACTAGTATTTGTAGATGGCTTATAACTGTTAATAAGCCACTGACCAAAAACATGTGTTAATAAACCATGTCTAAATTGTTTGTAATAGCATTAATAAGTCAATTATTAAACAGTTTTCAATAACCAAAACATACATCCTTGTAAATGCTTTACGGTTACAAACAAATAACCTGTGCTTATTGATGCACTGTAAATAGTTTACAAAGGAACCTTATTTTACATTACCAAGTACATAAATCAGTGGCATATGTATTTGCATTTTGCGATGTATTCATGTGTATGTATGTTACCAGTGAAGGTCGTGACATTAATTTCTACTAAACGGACAAAAACTCAATAATATTTGACCCATGCTTCGACCAGTACATCCAGGTGCAGCAGAGTGAACACGCTTCTGATCTACAGAAAGTGATTTGCTCAACACGGCTGAACATATAGTAATTTATAGTATATTTTCTATTTGCTAAAGGATATCGTAAAGCTGCAATGACTGGCAAGTTTAAACTGCCAGTTCCAAAATATATTTCTGGTCCAAGGTACAGTAGAGGGTTTTGGCAGCACCTCTGGTATGGGAATTTCCGTTTCCAGTTCCACATCTCTCTCCACTCCATCTATGGTTGCGAGGACTTATGAACAAATCCAATATGCAACAGTGAAACGTCATTCATTTGCTTCATTTGAACCGCTTCATAAAATAAACATTTACATTTTAACTTCTAACTCTATTTCACTGCAGCATCCAAGACTAGAAATGAGTTTATCTGAGAAGAAAATATAAAAGGATGACTCTGTTGTTGTGGAGTTTCCCATTTTGTTCAGAAATAAAACTATGTCAGAGCCTAAGGGACAATACTGTCTCATGACGCTTCCTCATAAACAAAGCCAACCCCATGACATGTACAGCCACGAACCCAATCAGTAGTTCAATAGTTTAGCCTTTTCTTCAGACATAAAAGTTAAACGCTCTTGGAGTTTTCTTGGTCTTAAAAATAAACAACTTCCATCGAACAAATCAAAGTATCGGCATCTAGAAATGGTTATTTTAGCTTTTTGTCGTACCTACATGTGCAGACTGTATTTATTGTTTTAACAACAGCTTTATTTGGACAACCCCCAGTGTCACAGCTTGTGCTTTAGGACAACAGTAAATGATGAAGTCAATGAGAGCACATTCTGATTCAGACTTTTGGATTGGAAAGCAATAGTTGTTCAGCCTGCAGTGAACAGAACAGCCAAGTCCTCAGATGGATAAGATACTTAGTTGATCCACTTGCAATCAAAGTATCATTAAAGGGCCTATATTGCACTGTTAAATACACTTTCACAACAATCATTTGATTAATTCAGCCCTGGAATTGCCTAACTTTGAAGCAACTTCTATTGCTGTCACCCTGTTGAAACTGCTTCACTCTTTGATACTCCAGAAGATATTAGAAACTTTGTGTGGCAATCTCAGCTGAAGATTGCCACATTTTAAAGTTATTCTAGTGTATTGTTAAGTAAAGCACTTCAGTTAAGGCTGTTAACTTAATACTACCACTTAATTACTGTATTCTACAAAATGTGATTAAATATTTATTGACGTACTGTACTGGAACAGGACTGTGTTGTGTATGAATATGTTTTTTAAAGAGAGTCATTACAATAGTACAGAGCCTTTTGAACTTTCGAGAATGCCTAATAATGCAGGATTACTCAAACATGTGTGAAAGAAACAAACCATAAATCAGAATATGTTCAAATACGGTCAAAGGTTCACATGTCAATTTTGAGCAATACTGTGGAGAAGCTGCAACTTTTTTCCCCTTTTTTTTTCTGAGCATTACAGGAAATATCTGTTCTTTGCATCAATGTGGTCAGAGTGGCTTATCTCAGCAACTTAAGCACTTAGACCTAGACCCACAAGCCTGACACAGATCATTTGGAGGATAATTAATAACATCTAACCAAAATGGATACGGCAACAGATTTATTTAACAGTTGCATTGCACTAAAATGCAGTTCAGATAAATAGATTACAAATTTTGCTAAAATACTTCACACATTTTTCCCAGTTTAGCTATTTTTGTTTTGTATATTATTTTGTTTTACTTCCTGTTTGTAAATGATGGCATCACACCAACAACAACACTGTGCACAGATTTTTTTTTTTTCATTTTACATATAAAAAACTTTATTTTGTTGAATTAATGTTTAAAGGGTAAACAAGTAGTCTATTTTGTGTAAATTATTCATTGGCTTCCTAGTGTGATGTCATCAACTTGTTTACTTCTTGTAACTTTCTACAGATTTTTCAACTTTTCTCCACAAATGACTACAAGATTGGTGTAAAACTATACTTTACTTTACTTCAACAGGTATTAATACACCAAAAAAGTCTAAATTAGAAAATCACGAAAACCTGCCATATGCACTTTAATGCAAGAAAAAACCCACAAAAGACAAGATGCATTCGTGATGGATTTCGAGGTAAATCATTGTCTACATTTAACGCTCAAGAAACAGTAACTTTTTCTGAGCTGTTGGGAAATAACCGTCAAATAAATGTGAGGTCAGTGATTGGTGAAAATGTGCGATAAAAAGCCAAAAGCGGATTTTTGCAGCAGCACCGCACACCTGATAAGAAGAGCAGGGGATAAATGTCACTATTTTCTAACATTGGTGGTGGTTTTCATATCCTGCTCTGGTTAAACACACCCTCCTGCACTAACCACATGCCGTACATCATGAACTCATGTCAAGTGCTTGTTTACTGCCGTTGCCATGGGAACATGATAAGCAGTGGTGGAAGTGTGTGAGCAGTCAATTTATAAAGGTGCAAAAATTGAGTCATGAGTAGAACATAGAAAAACCTACTAATTACAAAGTACATGTTTAAAAATGTATTTCACATTTCGCATTACATGTAGTGATTTTGAAAAAGGATGGTTCTGATTTTTGGTAAAAAGTAGCAATTTGAATCTTTTTTGAATGTATAGCGTTTCTTTCTTTGATCAAAGCTGGGGCTTGTACTCAAAAACTATACGCAGGATGTGACCATGAACATGCTTAAAATAACCCTTAAAAACATTTGAGAAGTGCTTTGTACTTTTCAGCTGTTCAAAAATGCAAAGTAGCAGTGGTAAAAAAAAGTATCCACCGTACTTGAGTAAAGTACAGATACCTAAGTACGTGCTCTAACTTTTCCCCTTTATGCATTTTATTAGGTCATTAGAAGCACCAATATAATACAGCTAATGAATTGTTTGTATACAGCTCTTTTCCAGATTCCATTTGCTTTACCTGGAGACACAAGAACATTGAACAGCCTCCTGCAGTCCTGGAATTAAAAGCTTATCTTACTCCGAGAAGCTGAGTATTTGCCCGTGTTTGATACAAAACAAGAAAAAAAGACTCAAAAGCAATGTAGTGCCTGTATGTTCTTGCCTTGATCCGTGTTTGTGTGTGTGTGTGTATGCGTGTGTGCGTGTGTGTAAACATATTTTTGTGGTACACTTTTATGCAGAACTATGGTATATCTTTTCCCACACTATGATTGTTGCATCATGTAAGGGTTTCTTACCAAAGTACAGCCTCAAATGTTGTTAGACACCGTGAAGGAGGAAGTTAAGCAAGATTTGAGAGATTTGAGAGATTTTGTTGATAGATTGCTCGGTAACACTTTGACCTGCTGTTTTTCTACATGACAACCAAATTATGCAGGGCTAGAATGATTTAGTAATGCCACAAAATCTAAATAAATATATAAAGTCACTCAATTTTAAAAAAGCTTTATTTGGTAAACATTGAGGTTAGAGTGGCAGGAAGTGAAGCCCATAACATTTGAGTAGCGCAGCGCGGTTGCCAATTCTGGCTCACTACTTTCTAACCACACGTAACCACACCTTCAGGCTGACACCTGAATGCTTCATGGCCCGTCCCTGAATGCAGCAGATGGGTGGGTGAAAAACAGCAGTGGTTGTTCCGAGGCAGAGAGATCAAAGCCAGCCTAGCTCAGCATCAATAAGCACGGCGGAGTGCTGACATGTATCTGAGGCTTCTTCATTAGTATGCACAGGAAACGCCATGTCTTTATACAGCCAGTAGTGACTCCACAAAAGCCCCCTTTGTCACCTGAATGGAGATGAAACCTAGGAGACTGCTCCGCACAGCTTGGGTGTACAAAATGCAAGTGAATAAAGGTTTATTACGCAATTCTACAAAGAAAAAAAAAAAAAGCTACACCAGCTTCACATGTGTAACAAGTCCCGACCCAAATGTATCGAGGCCATAACAATTAAACCAAAACTTATTACCTAACTTAGCTAATCAGTAGTCCACAGTGCTAAGTCAACGAAACAAAAACTCAGAAGCAGCATATAAAGAAGCTACTACATCGAGCCAACGCCTGCGCCATCACTTGCAGAACCACCTGATTTATTTATTGTACCCTGTTTTCTTAGTTTGGTTTTCATGGCAAGGAAGGAAAAAATAGCCACTGCATCTATGTGTGCAAACCTTAATACCAGTGGTCAGCATTATTATAGGAAGAGCTATATAAGGAATGAGGACTATTTCTGTTACAAGGACACGGGGGTTACTAAAAATACATCAACACAAACAGCACCATTAGTAATGTAAACTGTCCGTTAAACCATTCATTATAAAGGACAACTATACCCAGAGAAACTAACTTAGAGAGAGAGTTACAGTATAGCAGACACATGCAAGAGTCTTTTCACCAACAATTGTTCAGGTTTATTGAGAATATTTAGTGATGGATGAAATCCATAATGATATTGCTCTCCATTTTATACAGATCAATCAGTCACTGTTTCATCTCCCTGCTTTCAGATGGGTGTGATTGACAGGTGGATGAGCCAATCATACACATGCATGGCAAATACAGCTGTTTATGAGGGGGAAAAAAATGAAAGGAAAAAACATAAAAGAGGTAATTGCAGATTTCTGCTGAGCTAAGCACAAAACGCTGTTAATTTGAGGTGAGAGACGTTTGATTTAAGAAAATTATAGATAATACATAATTAATGATAGATATTAGATGATAGATAGATCAATAAATGACAGATGACAAATTAGCTAAGTTGTTTCACATGCATCAAGGAAATAAAATCATTTGATTGCACAGTACTTTTTGAGTTGACTCAGTCTTCGTACAGAATTGAAGAAGTGTGTGTTCTGGATCTCATGCGAATGATCTGGTGCCTTTAAATGCAATAACTTATAATTGAGTAAATTGGTAGCATAAATTCCCAGTAACTAGATTTTCAGTTTGATCTCTGCAACATAAATAAACAGGGTGTTTCTTTAAAACCAACTAAACAGAAGCTAAACTGAATTTGGATGTAGTTGAGTAATGTTTTCCTGTGTTGTTTTTCTGTCATAGATTGCAAAAATAATTGCTTTTATATCTCTGGTACATGGCCTGACACAATACATAAGCAAAGGTCAATGTAAACAGCACTTTGTCATGCGGGTAGACAGTGACATATTAATCTCAGAGGACGCCCATGTTTGACATCTTGTCCAGCACATCAGGATGACTGGCCTTCAACTGCCTCATCAGCTTTACTCTTACTCAAACAGCTCATAAATGTCACACAAAAAAACAAGTAAGATACCGTTCATTTTTGGCACTTTTATAAAAACATAAGTGTGTATGTAAAACTGGTTCTATGAATAATGAAAATAATAATATCAACCATTTTGTTGCTGAAAGACCACAAGCATAAGCAACAACTTAATTTCTATAAAAGATAACTGTTGTAGAATAAATTGAGGTCCACACAGGAGCCAGAACCCAGAGACATGAACCCTAAGACATTGCAGTTGTGTGCATTCCAGCCAAGATAACAAGAGCTGGCAGTGTTTTACTGGCACAGTGGAGAAACACTATTTTCTCAAATATAACAACAATTATTATTTAAAGGAAATGATTCAACAGTTGATCAAACCAGCACACCGAAAGAAAAGGTTTGAGTGAAGGCTCTTGCCCAAGGAAGGACTCAATAACAGTGTTAAGAGTGAGGGTCAAACCTTCATCCTTATTGTGACCATGACTGACTGACACTGATCAGTCAAAAAACAAAATAAAGAGTTAAAATTACATAACTAATCATTCCCCATAACAGCATGCTGTACTTGCTTTTCACATGCACATGACTAAAAAACATTCTCATGCGTTTTTCTACATAAGGAATGCACAGCAGAACAGAGTGTCCATTGTAAGTGTTCTCATGGCTTCTGATGACTGTAACATCCTTTTAACCGTAGCACATCTGCTGCCCTTAAATCCGTCCCATAAAACGACCCTCATGTAGCGGAGCCGAAGGTGCGGTGTCAGCAGCAGTGTCTCCTAAACAATACTGGGTCGGGCGGAAGGGACAGGTGGAACAGGAGATCACATGGCCACGCTCACAACATTACCTGAAGGTCAGAGGAAGGGCTGCCTTTGTCTGCCTCTATTGAGACCTTTTCTCCAGGATACAGTCAAGCTGATGGAAAAGTAGCAGTACACATTGGACGATAAAGTGAATGTTGCAAGTTAAAGTCTGAGTCCTGTAATCGTTTTTTTACTGCCTTAAACACATGAAAAACAGAACTAGCAGCAGTTCACATCGACTGAAATTACCTAATGCCTTCTGAGCTTCTGAGTTTATGAGCACGTTTTTCACAACTTTGTAAGACCAGAGCACATATCACAGCATGCTAACAGTGCACTTCCTGTTTCGTGGAGAATACAACACTATAATTAGATGAAGAGGGCACACCTTGGTCTCGTTTTCACAGTAGCAGCTTTTACAGTATATTTGTATTGGGACAAAACAGATTTTACTTTATTACACAAGAGAGAAAAAAATCTGGTACAGCCCCTTTAACAAAATCTACCTTTTGATCTGTCTATAGCGTAATGTTTACACAGTTAAAACACATAGCTGTTTTTTGTTTCACTCCATTGTCTTTTAAAGTTGCACATCTGTTCTGCTTCCTGATTGTCTCTATGCAGATTATTATTATTGCTTTGCCTGGAATGTTCCACAACAAGGCATTAAACTTATCTATCTCTTATTCAATCACATCAAAAAAACAGAAAACATGCATTGTAATGTGAGTGGGTTCACCCGTCCACAGATCTGACTGTCTACGTGGAGATGGTAAAGTTTATTGACATACTGTGAAACATTCCATGCAAAGTGATCACATCTCCATGGCAACTGGTACATAGTGCTCTTTTAAGTAATTGTGTATTCTCTGAAGCTTACGATATGAAAGAACATCCTGTTTCCTTTATGCAGATTTTTTTTTTCATTTATTTTGGTTCTCTTTAGAGGTGACAGTGGTTGATGTTTTACTGCTGAAATGTTGGATATACTCTGTATTGCAGTTGTGTAGTTGTGTTGTCATAAATAATTCATATTTGAACATATTTGTGGGTTTATTTTTTATTTATTTAGTGTTCAGTGGTCAAGTATATGTTAATGAACAGGCTACTTTTCATCTGTAATCCCTATAACATTGATGGTAGAGTGCTTATAAAACAGCCAAACTTATTTATTAACATGCTAATACGTCGTTAAATTTCCTCACATAACAGGCAGTGGGCACAATGGGCTAACGGACTATTGATTTAATCTAATGACTAATCCACTTGTCTGTTCCCCCATAATTAATGTCCAATGATATCATCGTTTTAGCCTAATTTGTGCATGTGTGAAAGCTACACTTATGTTCTGGTTTAATCCTCTAATGAAAGTTTATGTGCATTTCACTGTCGGAGCATAAAACAGGTTTTGTCTGCAAAATGAAGACTAAACTCTTTGAGCAATTCATTTTCAAAGTAAAAACCAGGACAGTACAACAGATATGGCAGGGAATATCAACATTTCGATTGACACTATTTTGTTGAGGAAACTTGAATCAAGACAATCAATTATTCAAAAATACAACTATCTTTACTAATATAATGTAATCCTCAACCATTTCCTAGTACTTCAGCCATTTTTGTCCAATAGTAATATGTAATTTATGTATGTATGCTGGTATCTGTAGCACTATTTCTGCTTCTTATACTTATACTTATACTAACTAAACCTCTGTCACTGTATAATGTGTGGCTGCAGCCAGGGGCGTAGCACCAAATTCTGGGCCCCAGGCACATACCCTCTCAGTGGACCACTTATAAATAATTTATCCCAGCAAATTCAGTTATTATTGTTATTTTTTCCATTCACTATTGCTGGAAATACACCATATGGTTTCTACATACACATAATATTAACTTGCATATATAGACATCCTGTGTAGCTGCCAGCTTATATTATGATGCACAGTATTGTATATTTTTACCAGACCAATTTCACAAACATCTCAAAACATATTATTACTATAAGAAAATGCACATACTGCAAATTAAGATCACTAGATTTATTCATTAACAACATGGCTAATATGTGAATATGTGTTTCCTCTTTTTTAAAGACGTGATGGGGCCCTCAGATGTCATGATGTCATGTATTCAGTCTCTCAAGGACTTTACTCAACCACAATGCATTTTATTACAACAAAAACAGATTAAAAAAATGCACTTTTGAGGGCTCTTCTCTGCCCTGGGATCCCCCGCGCCCTGGCTGCAGATACATTGTTAGAGACACAAAAGTTATGTTCAATCACCTTTACTGCTTGTATCATAAGGCAAGATTTCACCCCTTTTTATCACCCAGTTTATTTCGTTTCATTCTAAAGTAAAAACAAACATATGCATTTAGGTGAGTAGTAGTTGTATTTTATTTAATGTTTATTGTGACATGCCTTTTCTGCAATACATTTCTCCCCTCTAGCACAAAGACTGTCCTGCTTTAGTAACGGTATAACGGGAGAGAATCACCGCAGACACCATTTGATACGGCTGCAAACATGTCTGAAAGTATCTGTTTACGTTCCATCACTTGTTGGACATTTGTGTACAGGTTACTCGATTTTACAGGAGGAGCAGGGACTTGAACACGTGCCTGGTAGAATGTCAGGTGGCACAGGCCCAGTACAGCACAAGCCCTCTTTGTAAGGGCCCGGTGTACATCCACTTGGGCCCCCAGCTCCCTCACCTTGAAACCGGACTCCCAGGACACACAGGAGGGGTGTAGGCTGTAACAAGGAGCTGAATGTCAGAGCACTGGCAGGAAGTGTACAGTGGTCAGTCTCCACGGGTGTGTACAAGAGAAGGGAAGAGGATTACTGTACGTCCATTCAAAGCGTCTCAATATTCAAATCTCACCTTAAAACAATTATATTTTCTTATTGATATTTTGTATATTTCGTATATTATTGTAATTCACGAGAAAGCTCCAGGGTGCTTTGATTTTCCACTTTGCTTTTCATATCAAACAAATAAAAGAAGCAATAAAACTCGCCGCTATAGATGCCACCCAAAACTGCACACCCTGTTATAATACTATCCTACTATAAAACTAATGTGAAAGATACTTGAGAAACCATCCTGCAGCAATAAAAGAGTCATTATGCTTTTGTTTCAATCTAGCAAGAGAGAATGTCATAACTGCTAACAAGACTCGTAAAACCTCTTGCTCTGCTATCAGTGCAGTGTCTTTTATGTTTAATAGCTCTCCACAGAGAAAGCTCTTAAACTTGGTTATCTGAAAATTGACACATTTTTAGTAACTTATTTTCAGCCCTGATCTTTGAGCCACGCAAAGATCATGGATAAATGCAACGTGAAACAAAAACATTTGAATAGGGCCTTATCATTGTCTCACAGCTCCAGTCTCTTTCGCCAAACTGAAAACTCTGGCCTTGCATGCAGACCAAATTACTCATCCAGTCATTTCACAGCAGAATTCAGATTTGTTAAGGCAAGGCAAGGCAAGGCAAGGCAAGGCAAGGCAAGGCAAGGCAAGGCAAGGCAAGGCAAGTTTATTTGTAGAGCACAATTCGTACACAGGGCAATTCAAAGTGCTTTACATAAACAGGAAAAGTTGCATTAAAATCATAAAAACACAAAAAGACACACAGAATCATTTTAAAATCATTTTAAAATAAAGCACTTTAAAAGAGAAGAGTGCAGATAGATCTTTCAGTCGTATGCACGTCTAAAGAGAACTGTTTTTAGCCTGGATTTAAACATTGTCAGAGTGGAGGCCTGTCTCACATCTTCAGGGAGACTGTTCCAGATTTTAGCTGCAAAAAACTGAAATGCTGATTCCCCATGTTTAGTCCTGACTCTAGGCACCTGCAGAGGCGGTCCCTGAGGTCCTCAGAGTCTTGAGATGGTTCATATGGCACTAACATGTCAAAGATGTACTTTGGTGCTTGGCCGTGGAGAGACTTGAACACAAGCAGAGCTGCTTTATAGTCAATTCTCTGAGCCACAGGAAGCCAGTGCAGAGACCTGAGCACAGGACTAGTGTGTGATCGTACTTCCTGGTTCGTGTCAGGACGCGAGCAGCAGGATTCTGGAGGTCCTGCAGCTGTTTTACAGCTCGTTTGGAGAGGCCAGTGAACAGGCGTTTGCAGGTAGTCTAACCTACTGGAGACAAATGCATGGATAAGTCTCTCCAAGTCTGGTTTAGACACTATACCTTTAATTTTGGCAATGTTTTTTAGGTGGTAAAAGGCTGTTGATGTTATTGATCTGATGTGGCTGTTAAAGTTCAGGTCTGAGTCCATTATTACCCCAGATTTCTAACTTGATTTGTTGGTTTTAGAGCGAGAGACTGGAGGTGACTGCTGACACTTTCTCTCTGTTTCTGCGGCCCAAAGACGATGATTTCAGTCTTGTCTGAGTTTAGCTGAAGAAAATTGTTTTGCATCCACACGCTGATCTGTTGGATGCAGTGACAGAGTGAATCCACTGGTCCATATTCACCTGCGTCCAGTGAGACATAGATCTGAGTGTCGTCATGGCGTGGTTGTGATAAGACACATTTGTGCTGAGTATTAACTGACCTAAGGGCAGCATATAGAGGTTGAACAGAAGGGGTCCCAGGATTGACCCTTGGGGCACCCCACAGGTCAAGCTCACGTGGTCTGAGACACAGTTACCAATCTCAACAAAGTACTCTCTGTCCTCAAGGTAGGACTTCAACCAATTTAGGGCGGTGCCAGTGATGCCCACCCAGTCCTCTAGTCTCTGTAGGAGGATCCCATGATCGACAGTGTCAAAAGCAGCGCTCAGATCTAACAGAATTAAGACTGAGGCTTTGCCTGCGTCAGTGTTCAGGCGGATGTCATTTGTCACCATGATAAGAGCAGTCTCAGTGCTGTGATGAGGTCTAAAACCTGACTGGAAAACATCAAATGAGTTGTTTATTAAGAGGAAGTCAGTGAGCTGTTGGTAAACAACCTTTTCGAGGACTTTGCCTAAAAATGGCAGATTTGAGATGGGCCGATAATTTTTCAGTACTGAGGCATCAAGACTGCTATTCTTTGAGAGGCTTAATAACCGCAGTTTTCAAGGCCCTTGGGAATGTTCCAGATTGAAGCGACATGTTAACTATGTGAGTGAGTGGTGTTAACAAAGTGCTTAGAACAGACTTTAGAAATCTGGTGGGTAACACATCGAGGCAGCATGTAGAAGAACTCAGACTGGTGATGATCTCTTGGACAGTTTTGTCAGTTACAGGTGCAAACTGAGTCAGCTCTAAATGTGTAGAGTGGTTTAAAGTTATTATTTGCACTGTGGAATTTATGGCATTTTAATGCCCTGAACATGTCATTAAAGAATACTGCAAACTCATTGCACTTAGCTGTGGAAATTAGTTCTAATGGCAGCAGAATTGGAGGGTTTGTTAGTCTGTTTACTGTTGCAAACAGAGCACATAAAGTTATTACTGCCATGTCCAATTATTTCAGAAAAAAAATCCGTCCCTTGTTGTACGTAAATGGAGGTTGTACATGTACAACCTGTCTCTATAAATCTCTTTATGAATCTGGAGCTTTGACTTGCGCCATTTCGCTCAGCCCTGCGGCACTCCCTTTTCTGTGCCCTGACTGTCTCATTATTCCTCCATGGCGCCTTCTGCTTATTTTTAACCATTTAACCTTCATAGGAGCAATGGTGTCCAGAACATTCAAGATATTAGATGTAACAGAATTTAAAAAGTCGTCAACATTTGAACATGAAGGATTTTCAAAGTTTATAATTTCCATGAAGAGTGCACCTGTGCTGTCATTTATGTGTCTCCTCCGAACAACTGCAGGACCAGTCGGTGATTTGGGAATAACAGACAGGTCAAAGAAAACACAGAAATGATCAGACAGTGCCACATCGACCACACTGATGTTTGAAATATTAACCCCTTTAGTAATTAGCAGGTCCAGAGTGTGTCCTCTGCTGTGAGTGGGGCCACTCACATACTGAGTAAGACCAAAGGTTTCAAGGACAGCATCAAGCTCTTTAGCGTTTCTGTCGTAAACATTATCCACGTGAACATTGAAATCACCTGTAATGACCAAACCGTCAAAGTCTGTGCATACAACTGAAAGCATCTCAGTAAAATCATCAATAAAACCTTGGCAGTGCTGGGGAGGCTTGTACAGGACAATGTAGAGTATGGAGGGAGACTGTTTTAGCTCCATTTTAAAAGATAAATACTCAAATGATGAAAACACCCCAAAAGACAACCTCTGGGTAACTATTTTATCTCTAAAAACTGCACAGACACCTCCACCCTTTTTGTTGTCGCGTGTTTCAGATTCAAACTTGAAGCTCGGTGGAGTCGCTTCTATTAGAACTACATCAGAATTAGATTGATGAACAGTCTTTTATTGCTCCTGTCTTCTTCGCCAATGCCTTTGTATGAAATAAGTAGTTTCAAAAGCACAGCATGATGTTATTTTCCAAAGAGTAGACCTTTCAATGAAGTCCAGTTTCACCAAAATATCGTGTCAAATAACAGACATAGACTAGTAGGCTACTATATTTGGTCTGCTAGTGTCCATTTCCAAATCCACTTTGTTTATACACCACCTATAGGATAAACAAAACAGTTTCCAACGAGCTGCACAGAGACAGCAAAGGATAAAAAGAGACAAAATATATAAGTGCTGAATTTGATCTTACTGGTCCTAAAACAATAAAACCAGTTAAATCAAATAAAAGCAAAATTACATCTTGGTGCAAATGACCCACTCAAATCATACTTGCAAAATGTCAAACTCTATTCATTCGTGTCAGAAATCACCCCCAAAAAACGAAATATTTTGGATCCCAAGACAGCAGTAGCCAGTACATTGCACCCTTCTCCCCAGCAGACATCTATTACTCCAAGTCATAAACAAGCACGTCCAAACAGACAGCGGCACAAAGCTCTCCAACTCCTCCGTGCCAAGGACGCCTCCGGGGAGAAACACATGCTAAATCTCTGGGGGGTAGACACTGTAGATTCAACCCGTTTTTGTCATTAATGATCTCACTTTCTTGTAATGAAGGTCAAACCCACTCATTTGAATTGTTCTTTAACACAATACCTCGCCATAACCTTTTTTTTTTACTCTTTTGGGAACCTGTTTGATTCTAGTGGGTGGTAGAGCTTGGAGCATTACACCAGACAACAAAAGAAAATAGAAATCTGCCTGTTTTGGACATGATAGACCGCACAATGCCGCTTCCTCCTCTGCTTATGTGGATGAATAAGTCTACCTCGTGCTCCAAAGCGTGAGACAGCCAGTGTGTAAGAGAGGCTCTACTCCTTTGTGTCTATATGAGCTGTCTGCCAGACGTCTGAGCCAGAGCGCATGGTATACCGGCATTCATTCTAGCAACCCCCATTTCTCTCTCATTCACTCTCAACAAATGCATAAATTCAATCTTACCTTGTATTTCTGCCAGGGATGAGCCTAGAAATCCAAAAAGGGTGACTCCAAGTATCAGATTCCACATCCTTGCAAAGTGTTGGATCTTGATGGTTTGCTGGAGAGTGGAAGGAAGAAGAAAGAAAGAACAACCTGTGGGTATTGAGTTACCGTGGCAGCAGCTGCTGTAACTGACTGACTTTTTTCTGTTTTTATTCGAGGGCTAACTTTACTATCCTCTGCTTCTCTCGCCTTGCAATGGCACAGCGCATGGCAGCTTACAGAAGCGGACACACACTCTCGCACACACACTCATCCAGAGTTGCCACACCCCCACCACCCATAGCCCCACCTCACAACTGTGCTTTTCTCCCTATGCACACTTGAAACATGGATAAAGAAGGTGATCTCTCCCTCCACCCTTCTTTCTCTTCCTCTTTTTCATGTTTGCCGCAGTTACCGAGAGCCCATCTGGTGCTTTGTTTGATTTTCAATTCATCCGATTTTTTTTTTCTTTTGCTTACTCCCTTCCAGCACTTCTTGCGTCTGGAAGAGTGCTTGCCTGAGAAGTGTGTCAGCGTGATCCACCGGCACCAATTCACTGAGGTCACATCCATTTCACGCCGACAAGGCTTTGAGTCGGCGGAGAATACAATGATAAAAAGAGTGAAAAGGCTTTTCTTGTGATTACCATCATGGAGGTGGCATAAATACAAGCTCTAGCCACGTAATACGGCACATAAAAGAAATCTGGCGCCTTTTTGAAGTTGGAAGAAACCAGGGAGATGTGAAATGTAGATGGTTTGGAAAAGTACACTGGACAAATAATTACATTTGAATAACTGATGAAAAAAAGTGCTTTCTCCGCCTCATTTTCATTGCAGAAGCAGAACCACCAGCCACCTCAGGCTTCCCATTCTCATCCAGTCTCAACTAAGAGTATTACAGTACATGCAGACCTAAGATTTACACTTGAGATGCAGATTGCCATCATTGGTTCTTGTTTGGCCCTGAAAGTTTTCTTTTAACTTTCCTGAGACATTGATCAATATGCATTTGCAAACACTGAACCAAGTCTTCTTCACTCGTCAATATTATATTATCTATCTACATAAACAAGAGTTAAGCTTAAAGTGCACACGACAAGTTCTTGTGCTTTTCTAATCATTTATTTGTTTGGTGGGACAGTCCTTGTGGTTAATACTTATCATAGTTTTACGTTGGTTAAGTTGCAGTGAAGAAAATAAAAGTTGAAAAATACAGCAAGAAGAGCTGAGTTCTAAAACATAATTTCTCTTTCTACAGTATGTCATCAAAAAGTGACAAAATGCAGGGACAATTTACATACAACAGACACCATTTTCTGACAGTTTAAACAACAATTTAACAAAAAAGGTATTATTTTTTGTCAAATTATAGCTATTGTGTAATTTATTTGGATTTAACCCCTTCTTTACAATAGGATTGCTAGGTAACAGTTGTGGAATTGTCCCATCTGAAGTGCTTACATTGAACCAGGAAGTAACATTATTAATTAAACTGGGTAAGACTGGCCAATTATTGTTATTTTGTGTGTGTCAAATCTTAAATATAATCATGTTCACAACTTTTTAGTGAAATGTGTAGTCTAACCCGTCATATGCACTTTAAGGTTCTATGAATTCCAATAGCCACACATCAAAACAGAATAATTATAATACTGCAAAGCCCATCACATCACCTAATACCACCTTTACCTTTAACTCGGTTTCACGTATCAGAGCGATGGCATCTGCGATATTTCAACAACCGTGCTTGTTTTGGATTCCGACCATGACAGACTTCCAGTGCGCTAGACTCCAGCAGGTGACCCGAGCGCTCACATGAGTCCCGGGCTGGATAAAAGAGCGCTTGTCCCAAAGTTTGTCACATGTGATTATGTAATATCCCATGTCAACAACAGTGAAAGCAACCGGGCAGCATGCCACCCTGTGTAATCTGGTGACTTCCTTACCGACCCACCATAAAGAACGTCAAATGGCTCGAGCATGGTCTCTAAGTGTGTAGTCATGGGAACTGGATCTGAGTCGACTGACATGACCTGGGCTCACGCTGAAAAACACTTCACTGTCTTGATGGGGATGAATACTTACCCTCCAAATTGTACTTTAAAGGTGTATAGTTTGAGACAAGATGAGTGCCACTGGAGAAATTTAAGTTCAGTCACTTTTGATTTAAATACGTTCAATCAAGACCGATTGAAACGCACTCACGCAAGAGCTTCCAAAGGGTGCTCTATAGTGATGAGTGATCTGATACCAAGTAATGCTATGGCAATGTTACAAAATCGATCCAATGCTGATACCAATAGACCCTTCTAGGAGTGATGTGTTCAGAAGGTATTTGCGAGAATTGTATCATATTCATTTGATTGGGAAAGCAAGTGTAATTTTCTCATTTGTAGACAGCACAGACATTGCTGTTGTTTACATGTTCAACACATTTGCACACAAGTAATAACTGTCAATATTTAACACTAACTTCGACCTCTAGTTTCTTATGTTCACTTATTTCTGTAGGATTTGTAGCACTTAGTGAAACAAAACATACATTTCATTGTCAAACTATTGTGGCCCTATGTTTTTGGAGCGTTATGGACGAGAATAACGTTAGATTTAATAAATGTTTATTACGGGATTGTTAGCATATGCCACTTACCGATTGCAAACTATGCAAACAGTGCCAAACTTGGTCATATTTTCGAACGAGTTTCTGGTGTTACTCACGTGTGGTCGAGTGGTTGTCAGTCGCCGAAACAACGCTAATGCTCTTGAAAATACATGTGTGTTTTGTTTAAAAACACTGAAAAGGTCTATTCACCTTATTCCGCCCCGCCCACTTTTTGCCACAAATCCCATGGATGTATTAGGCACACCCCCTCTGTCAGATTGATTAGTGGCCATGCGAGGTACTGCAGCCCCTTGAGCCGAGCCTTTTTCTATCATTGCACATTATAATTGCAGGCTGTACTTAATTATTATCGGCAGTTAAATAAAATAGAAGGAAATGTTCTTTTCTACTGTATCTAAAATAACAGAAATTACTGTTTTTATCTTAAGTGACGTCACAGTAAACATGTGCGAGCCACGTGAAAGAGCACATCGGACGATACAAACAGAAGCACGTGGACATGGCTAGACTAGCGATACCTATAAATTGTATTTTATTTCATTTCAAACGCTTTCACATTTGGTCTAATATGAAGAATACAATTACAATCACACAAGCTAACGTTGACACAAAAACTTGCAAGTTGCGTGATCGCTCACGTCGCTCAGAGCATCATGGGAATTGTCATCACGTGGTGCCCTAAAGCAAAGATGGCAGCCTCCATAAAGCAAAGATGGCAGCCTCCATAAAGCAAAGATGGCAGCCTCCGTTTCAGGAAGTAACGCAGAAGTAAAGAACTTTTATGGGGTCATGCGCCAATGAGCACACTCCATAGAGATAAACAGGGCGCCATTTTGGGTTCATCTTCCACACTCCTACAGTAAAGGTACTTCCTGTTTGACGAGAACCCCGTTCACACAAATGGCAAACGAGAAAAAAGTCTCGTCGCTAAAATATTATACAAAGTAGATTGATTTGTGTAAATTGTTTAATGTACACGTGCAACGACAAGCCTGAAAACGGCTTTGTAGTCCGTGTAGAATGTCTACCCCCCCTAATACAACGGGAAAAAGATGGCAGTGACCACGGCAACATCCGGAATATTATAATATATATAATATATAAAGCTTACATAAAGATTACAAAGAATTTCACTTTGTAGCATAGAGACGATCATTATTTTTGTTCCACACTTTGAACTGGTCTAAAATTATTTATATATGTGCTGATAAACAAAAATATAAACAATGTATTTCAAAAAAGAATAAAATAAAAATAAATATATATATATATACATTTTAAGATAAGATACTCGATACATTTCGATACCCCTGTCAGAATCGAGCAATGGTCACAACTACCTGATGGGTTGAAGAAAACTTGGCACTTTTTACTGCACTTTTTCAATAATTAAACTTTCTTCGAGTTCTTCTTGTTTGTCATGGCAGAGTGGCCAAATACTTTGTACAAAGCACACAAAGAAGTAAGAGCGAAAGCTGTGCCAGGGATTATACAGAAATTAACTCAACTTTGTGCTTCACTCCGTAGAGCACCAGACAGCAGAAAAAGACTCTCCAAAACTCCCAAACCAAGGCTGCATTTGCCCTTTTAACAAATGTTTGTATTGGTAAAAGCCTGTCAGAGGAAACACAAAAGCGGCTATTATTTGTTTAATTATTATCAACTAAGGAATCTCTTTCACCTCACAAGCCCTCCTCTCGTTGTACATCGTGTTTTATGAATAACAGGAACAGTTAAACAATAGTAACCCATTGGAGAAGCCCTTTGACTTCCCCGTGCTCTCTGTCACCTCTGCTTTATTGAAATTGCAATCCAACAACACCAGGACATACTTTTGCAAAATTAAATGTGAAATCAAAAGCAGTAGATTTCTGATTTGACACTTCATGCCCAGTTTTGAAGGAAGTCATTCGCAGTTTGCTCGGTGTTGCGTCTTGTCATGGTTTCCTGTCATTGCTGTTGTCATGGCAATGTTTGTTTATTTCATTGCAGTGGCAGCAGCAGTGGCATGAGCGAGTCATGACAAAGAAGCAGCAGATTGAAAAGCAACCAAAAATGAAAGAGAACACAAAATGAAGCAATGAATAAGAACAACACAATAATGCAAAACAATAAAATAAAATAAACTGTTTGGAGAAGCTGCAGACTGGACACAAAAATGGACCATAAACAGACAAAGAATATGTTTTTATGCCAAAGGCCCTTCCCAACACAACTGAGAAAAAAAAAAAAAGCTCAAATGGATATTTAGTCATACTTAGTCAGTGTTCCTGTCTAACCCAAACTGAAGGTCTCACATTTCAACGTTTGGCTTAACATACAGCTCTCGGCTTTAATATAACGTGTAACAATTAAAGGTGCACTGTGTAACTTTACTTGTATGGAGTCTGACACCTGCTAGGCTTTTGCTTCACCTCATATTCCACATTATGATCTAGTTCTAATATATTTTGTATTTAATCATTTACAGGTGTTTTCATTGCTAAAACATTCAGCATTCTTACTTCTCTCCACAGATCAGACCTGTAACTTGGCCTGGTGGCGGTTTAATATCATGGAACATTCCAGGCAAACTAATAACATCAAGCAGACACGTGGCGGACTCCCTTCCAGAAAAGTTACATAGTGTGACTTTTTAATTTTCCTTATATTAAATGTGAAACAGTGCGAACGACATACAAAGTAGACATTAAACAAACGGAGAAGACAGATGATATTTAGACACATAGACTTTTCTAAAGAACAAAGCATGCTCTAGTTTCTGTCTCTGGAGAAAGTCTAACATAAACTGAAGAGACCTGTTTTAGGGTTGTTGGGTCAATGAGTAACCAGGCAGGTATGATGTAAGAATGTCACTTCAACTCAGTCAACACTTCAGGTTGAGGGATTTCACATTTTGTAAACATGATCCAACATAAGTGTTAACGTGTTTGGGAAGCTTGAAGTGTAAGTGTATGTTATTATTGTAGTACACCACCCATGTGTGAGGAAGTAGATTACGAAGAAAGGAACTAAGATTGTGGGTGGAATGACATCACACAAACCACAAGCACGTGGTGAACAATTATATCTTAAATCTTATCTTGCCAATCAATTGTAAAGATTCAGATAATGATATAGGACTCATAATATCCTCTCGGTCAGTGCAATTGCAATCGTAAAAATGTAACAATTGTTATAAAGTCAATCAATGTCATTTTTGCCTCTTTTTCTTGTGGCTCTGTGGGAATTTACATTGTCAGCACAAGACCAGCAAAAGTTTTCTTGTGTACACCTTTTTCCGGAAGTTGCCACAGACGCTGCACTAACCCAGAGCTGCCAGTCGTTACAGCAAATATGTTCCACACAGAAACACGTGCATTTTACATAAATAAACAAATATACTTCATTTCATTTTGACTCCATCTAGATGTTTTATTAGGCCCGGGCAGGGCGAAATCGTCGCAGGGACTAATTGTAATTCTTCTGGAGGTCGGGAGATCGCGAAATCGCATAGTAAGCGATGACGGATATGGCCGTGACTGGTGTCCAAAATTAGAACTTCGATGAGCTCTAATTATGAGTGAAGGCCCGTGAAAAAATATTGCCTGACGGCTGAATAAGCGCCCCTCAAAATGGATTAACATTGGGCCAATGGGAGCCCAGCCATGAAAAATGTTACGCTAAAAATCCAACTCATGGCCCAAAAAATAGAACAGGTCAGTACATGTAAAAAATCCTCTTATGACCCCACCCCGAACCAAACAGGAAGTCGGCCATATTGGATCAAACCGGGGCTGAAAAAGCACACACCTGTGTACTTTGACTCCTCCTCCAACGGTTTTCATCGAAAACACTTCAGATTGGCCACAAGACACTAAACCCATGTGGAATGACATACTATCAATTTGAATGTGATACATCTTCAGATATGGTCATGGTGAATTTTCTACAAACTCTTAATTTTTGGAATATTAATAAAAATGATCTATTTTGCACACAATTTTTTCTTGGAAAATGCTAATTAGGCGTTTGTGCAGATTTGAAAGCTGAGCGGACTGATATGCAAATCAAGCAGCTATCTGATAAAATGGCTCTATAGCGCCCTCTTCAAATTTTATTTTTAAAAATTCATAACAGCCAGGCTGTTTGTCATGGAGGACTGAAAAAATCTACAGAGGGTTTATTTGTGACGGGGTACAATGTGACAAAGTGGCATGACTCCAGCAATTGTACTTATGGAGAAAAATAATAGGGGAAAAAGAATTTTCCGTTATTAGGCCCGAGCAGGGCGAGAATCGTCGGCGAGATAGTAATTCTTCTGAGAACGGGGAGATCGCGAAATCACATAGTAAGCGATAGCGGATATGGCGTGAGTGGTGTCGAAAATTAGAACTTCGATGAGCTCTAATTATGAGTGAAGGCCCACGAAAAAAATATTGCCGCGACGGCTGAATAAGCGCCCCTCGAAAATGGATTAACATTGGGCCAATGGGAGCCCGGCCATGAAAAATGTTACGCTAAAAATCCAACTCATGGCCCAAAAAATAGAACAGGTCAGGACATGAAAAAACTCCTCTTATGACCCCGCCCCGAACCCAACAGGAAGTCGGCCATATTGGATCAAACCCGGGGCTGATAAAAGCACATACCTGTCTACTTTTGACTCCTCCTCCAACAGTTTTCATCGAAAACACTTCAAATTTGGCCACAAGACACTAAACCCATGTGGAATGACATACTATCAATTTGAATGTGATACATCTTCAGATGTGGTCATGGTGAATTTTCTACAAACTCTTAAATTCTGGAATATTAATAAAAATTATCTATTTTGCACACAATTTTTTCTTGGAAAATGCTAATAGAGCGTTTGTGCAGATTTGAAAGCTGAGCGGACTGATATGCAAATCAAGCAGCTATCTGATAAAATGGCTCTATAGCACCCTCTTCAAATTTTATTTAAAAAAATTCATAACAGCCAGGCTGTTTGTCATGGAGGACTGAAAAATTGTACAGAGGGTTTATTTGTGATGGGGCATAATGTGACAAAGTTGCATGATTCTAGCTATTGTACTTATGGAGAAAAATATTGGTGGAAAAAGACGTTTCCGTTATTAGGCCCGAGCGATGGGGGATGAGAATCGTCCGGCGAGACTAATTGTAATTCTTCTGGAAGCGGGAGATCGCGAAATACGCATAGTAAACAATGACGGATATGGCCGTGAGTGGTGTCGAAAATTAGAACTCTGTGAGCTCTAATTTTGAGTGAAGGCCCCGTGAAAAAATATTGCACGACGGCTGAATAGCGCCCCCTCGAAAATGGATTAACATTGGGCCAATGGGAGCCCGGCCATGAAAAATGTTACGCTAAAAATCCAACTCATGGCCCAAAAAATAGAACAGGTCAGGACATGAAAAAAATCCTCTTATGACCCCGCCCCGAACCCAACAGGAAGTCGGCCATATTGGATCAAACCCGGGGCTGATAAAAGCACATACCTGTCTACTTTTGACTCCTCCTCCAACAGTTTTCATCGCAAACACTTCAAATTTGGCCAAAACACACTAAACCCATGTGGAATGACATACTATCAATTTGAATGTGATACATCTTCAGATATGGTCATGGTGAATTTTCTACAAACTCTTAATTTTTGGAATATTAATAAAAATTATCTATTTTGCACACAATTTTTTCTTGGAAAATGCTAATAGAGCGTTTGTGTAGATTTGCAAACTGAACGCAGTGATATGCAAATCAAGCAGCTATCTGATAAAATGGCTCTATAGCGCCCTCTTCAAATTATATTTTTAAAAATTCATAACAGCCAGGCTGTTTGTCATGGACGGTTGAGAAAATGTACAGAGGGTTTATTTGTGATGGGGTACAATGTGACAAAGTGGCAGACTCCAGCTATTGTCCATATAAGAGAAAAATAATAGTGGAAAAAGAATTTTCCGTTATTATTATTATTATTCTTCTCTCCCAAACCGCCCCTGATTTGACCCCCTGAACATTAACGAAAAGTCAATTTTATTTGACCCAAAATTCAAGGTCGGTGAAAATTTGTTTTTTGATGTCCAAAAAATTACTGATGCAAAATGACTTCGCTAAGCGCCATCTCAACAACGAAATACATTACGACAATGAGGCCAACTTCATCATAGACATATGACATTTGGTATGAAGGTAGGTCATGTCAGACAGTATAAAAAATTCTATTATGACCCCGCCCTAAACCCTACAGGGCGTCGGCCATTGTGGGCGGAACTTGCTTTTTTCATTCACTTTGTATTTTTTTACACCGTGGATTTTCAATCAATGTGTTTGAAACTTTGGAACAATGACCTAAACCCTTGTGTGGTTACAGATGATTCATGTGATTTTTGATATCTTGACAAATGTGGGTGTGGCCAACCCGCAAATCAAAACACTCCATTTTCAAAGTCTTTAAACTTGCGTATCTCTGGCCAGGAGCGTCCGATTTTCCGGCATTGATATACGTTTTGTTCGAAATCACGAGCTGAACGTAATGGTATATAATACATATGTGTATGTTCTATAATTGCTCTACAGCGCCCCCTTGAAATTTTGAATTGGACTAAAAAATTTAGTTTGCCGGAAACACACGAAATTCGGGAAACAGATCCTTCTTACCATTCTGAAGAAAAAAGCCAATGAGATCACACCTTTATCTGCAAGCGTGTTACCGTGGCAATGCAATATATGTGCCATTGAAATACATGGGATTTGGTAAACAGGACACAGATTCTGCTCAATTTCTCCCCAAACACAGTCTGAGGGCTTTGGTGATTGACACCCTGTCCCTGCACTGGCCCCGCCTCCTTGTAAAAGGTGAGGAGGAGAGAGGGGCGGCAGCAGCGGCAGTGGCTCAGTGGCAGAAAGACTGTCTTATGATCCGAACGTCAGCGGTTCGAATCCCGCTCGTCACTTAAACATATTTGGGCAACACACTTAACCCAGTGTCTGCTACTCTAGTGTGTCAATCATAAACACATATGTGACCCATAGACATAAAAATAGTGGACAGACGATCGTCACTCCGCCCCTTTCATGAAAATGCGGCTCAGTCATGGAGAATTAAAAATGGCCGTGGGTTAGCCCCCACCACTCCCCCCTCGGTGGGGAGGCGGGAGAGAGCGACTTTAGAGGCGGCCTTTTGCTGACGTACTGCCGTCGTAGCCTCTATAGTTACCGCCCACTCGTAGGTGTTTGGCTGCGCCCTGACATTTCCGGCACGTAAAGCCCGCCTTCTTCATTAGATATGCAGGAACTTTAAAAAATCACAGCGGCCAAACCAGCCTGGTTCAAAAAAATTCACCCCCCTCAGCGTTGTCACAGAGCCGTAAGCTAACGTTTGAGACCAAAGCCGTATTTTGAGCCAGGCTCTAAAGTAGGTTTTGAAACGTCTAACTCCCCATTGACTTGCATTGAATAATTCTACTTCCGCAGCCAGCCCCTAGCGGTCAGCACCAGATTGCAAACATGGCAGCCTACAGTCGGCGGCTCAATTTGAGCGCGGTAGCCTCGCCCACTGATGTGACCGTTTACCGAGAGACGAAGAGGAGAACAGAGAGCAGTCTGCCCCCTACTGGCCAACCCGCGCAGCTACCCCGCCCAACCCGTTACGTGCCTCAACGTGAGCGCGCCTCAGCGTGCACGCGCCTCCAGCCTAGAGCACAGCGGAGCGAAGCACCTCGTGCTGCGGTAAACAGTGACGCACTGGAATAAACTTTTTCTCCGTCATGGCGGTGCGTCGTGCTGAGTCCTACGTCCTGGATCTGACCTGGAGTTTGGTAAATAACAAGCTAACTCTTCTATCTGTCGTTTCTTTCGTGTAATTACTGTGTAGCATTAGCATTAGCTATTTTCTATTGTTTTACGTGTACTTGCTGCAGTTGTTAAGACTTTGGCCACAGAAACAGAACGTGTGCTGTCGAGAAAGTCCGAAGGCGAATGTGTGTTTGTGTCGTGAATTAGAGTTCAAACTGGGGCAAACAGATCAGATGTTCAGACAGATGACGTGGCTAGTACCGACCCGTTGTGTTAACAGTAGCAGCGCTGGAACTAAAGAAGTGGCGTTCAAAGCGAAGTGACACTAAACAGACGCGGTTACGGTCGCTCCAGAGGGCTTTACGGTTCTGCGCGCGCTCCGAGGCGCGGCTTAAACTTCGCGTCATCCGAGTGAAGCGCGCCATCTTAGTGAGGCCCCGTCTGCTGCTCACCCGAGGGGCGGTTTGGTGTTCTTTACCTGCTCAGCTGTTTGTCCCGTCAGCTGAGGCGGGCTGTTAATGGGATATACGGGGCAGTGCGCCGCTCTCTCTTTTTTCTCTCTCTCGCGGCGGAGCGGCTGGCGCTGGACCGGAGGAAGAGCGCGGTCACCGGGCCTGACACACGGACTGTGGACCGGGTTTGGAGCAGGGACCGCGCGCCTCGACTCATGGACCGACAGCGCACCGCTCTTCTCACGTGACGCCGTTCCTTTTCCTTTACCTCGCGCGGAGGTGCCGCCGCGGGAGCGCGCTTCGCAGCGGCCCAGCTTTGGTCCTCGTTTAGGGATTTTGAGATCTCGAATACTATTTTTTCTTTTTGGATTGTTGTGGAGCCCACGTCTTGGCCCCGGCGTATTTGTTGTTCAGCGCCATGAGGCGGAGGACTCTATTCATGGCCGAGGAGGGAGAGAGGCAGTAGCGGCTGACGATGGACTAGGAGACATTAAAGGGGATGTATGAACTTTAATGGATTTTTTATGTTTGTTTGTGGAAAAGGACAAATTATACTTTGTACTTTAAACAGATTGCATTTGGTCATTGTTTTGTTGGCTTTGAGATTCACAGGACATTAGAGGCCATAAAAAAGTGAAGTCATTTACTCAGATGAATATTTCTGTTGGAAACATCTCTCATTATGGGTGAGTGTTACAACCCCATATCAAGATAAGTTAAAAATGATATTATGACCCCGCCCTAAACCCTCCTGTACAGCCGTGACAACGTCTGAGCTTCACTCTTTACAATGAAGGGAGCTGCAGTATATGGAGGTTGTTTGTGTGGAGCAGCGGTGATGCAGGGGAAAAGCAGGCGGGTGAGAGGCGGGCTCTTGGTGTTTGAATGGGGGGCGGGGCGAGGGCCTTTAACGCCGCTTGCGGCTTTAATTATTATTATTATTATTATTATTATTTTTTTTTTATTTCATCGCCATGAAACTTTCAAAACAACTCTCAATATACAATTTATGCAACATAAAATAAGTATTTATTTCCTGATATGAAAAAATATATTGCTCTTGACCAAATGTGCACAGCTCAATTGAAGAGAGCACGAGGGTTAAATGCATTTTTGCAACAAGATTTTTCCATCATTTTCCATTTAGGTGAACGGAATTCCCGCTCAACTGGAAGTGCCAAAACAACAGAAGTGCAAAAACAGGCAAAGAGGGAATAAGGCGAATATGGTGGACTTGGACTTTGTTGGACTTGGCAAGGATTTTGGAGACTACTCAGCATATTGTTTTTAATATGGATTTTGAAAAATGATCTGATCAAAGGTAATTTTGAAATAAGTTTGAAAGAGGATATGAAACAGGGCAGTGGAGTGGCTTTTTCCTGACAAACTGACATCATCCCAGAACAAATGCAGGAGAAAAGCGGCTGAACCCCGAGCGTGAGTGATCCACAGATTAAACATCAGACAGCTGAGTCAGCCATGACGTGTCCTACACCAAACTGTTTCCATGACTGGGCCTGAACACACACAAGGAGATGTGGTAAAGTCTCTGTGGTCACAGCCAGCCAACAGAACCACCACTGCATTCCTGAACAGCAACGTGCTTCAGCGATCCACCAGACTGGATAGTGGTGAAGATATAGGCCACACTGCATGTTAATGTGTAGATCAGTTCACAGGAAAAATAAGAAAATTAAGTTGGCCACGCAGCAAAAAGTGAAAATGACTTAAGGTGAGACACATGTGAATAGGAAAAAATCTTAATTTTAACTGTATCAATTTGAAACTTCTCCTGTAGTTTACTCACATAAAGGTAAGAAAAATATATATTACATCATACATATATACATATAATTTCATGTAGAAATAATGTTACATATTTGGTACTGGACTAAATCAGGTTTAAATGTTTTTTATGTACACATATTAGTTAGAAAAAATGTAGAGGGGATTTTGGATTTCTTATTTAGTTTTTGAGTAAACCGGACAGGACTGAAAATTGTCATAAAAAATCTAAATTCGAATAGTTTTTAATATAGTAATAGTTAAAACTTCAATAAATCAGTTTTAGAATTGGATATCATAAAATCCTTCTGTATGTTTCGTCAAAATCTTGTTGAGTCTAAGATTGTTCAGTTTGTTGTGTGTGGGATCTACTTTAAATGGTGATCTTTATGTCCTGAGGGGAGAAAAATGCATTTTAAGGAAACAGCCTTTGAAGTTACAATGTCTCAGAAAAATCTATGGATGAAGTGGATTAAATAGAAGAATAAAACATCTTAAATTAAAGTCTAAGTTTGACCACACAGTTCACTAAAATGCAGTGAACATAATTATGTTTTAGAATTAACTAGAACTAAACATTTTGCCCATTTATCCCCAGTTGACAGTTTTCGTAATATTTTGTCTACTCATTTTGTATAATATTTTTGTACTTCCTGGTTCAACAAATACGTCATAGGTAGAGGTAATATCACAAGTGTCACCTAGCAACCAGATAATCCATATAAACTACACTATAATTAAGAACAAATAATGATATCTGATAACTTCCTATGATTATTTAGATGAATAACCATTTAAACTGTCAAGTTTAAATTGTTGCTTTTTAATGACATAGTTAGAGGGGTTTACATTTTGAATGTAACCTTCTCTAGAAATGACTTTCTGCCGTAGTCCCACCTGTGCTCTTCAGTTAATCCTGATTCCTCTGCTCCTTTGGGTTCTGGCATCCTCTTTTACCCCAACCTTAGGCCTGGTATGGACCAGGTTTGGATCTGCTGATGCTGAGAAGACAAAACATTTTCTCAGGTGGCACTTAGTGTGAAAAGTTTGAGAACCACCTTTCTTGACACTTTATGGAAAAAATTAGTCCTTGTGCTACCTTCCGGCCGTTGTGATCCCGTCTAGATTATTTTATTGTTTTATTTAATCACATAAAACTTTCATGGGTGGTCCCAAACATCACTCAACATACAATTTATGAAAAATTTAAAAATAAAATAAGTTTTTTATTTTTTCTGAAATGAAAAAAGCATATTGCTGTTCTGTCTTTCTCTGGATTAACCGAAGCTTGATTGAATTGATATCCAATCTCAATTCAGCAATTCAGTTTGCGGACTACAGAAGGGCAGAGTTCAGACTTTGAAGGCATAAATTGTAATATGGCATTGATTAAAGTGTGTTATCAAATTAAAATAAAACTGTGATCAATACATGGGGGAAGCGTTGTTTAAGCCTACGTTGGCTGTAAATAAATAATCGTTCATGTTAAAGAATGTGTAATGTCTCACCTGACATCAGCGCAGTGTCTCTCACTGCTGTGTCTGTGATGAGTGCAGAGCTTCAAAGGCCTGGCTTTGCACTCCAACAACAGAACCAGAGCTGGGTTTGTGTTTGCCCACTGGAACAGCACCGGGTTGTTTCAGACAGTGTCACACAGCACTGCAGAGCCTTCTGGAATGTCCACTCACTCACAGTTTACAGACATCTTATCAGACCGAGCTGCAGGAATCAGAATAGCAATCATTTACACGTTTTAGATTTATTGGTAACTTCTAAGGTCAAAGGTAATGGCACATAGAAGCACTGCAAAGCCATCCACCAAGGCAATGACCTCATTTCCATCAGTTTGTTACAGGGCAGCTGTGGACATATGATTTGGCTAATGGACCTGACAAAATGAAGTTGCTGACAAGCTGTAGAAAGTCATTTTAGGCTGATATTTTACGAATTATCAGCTAGAATCCGCTGTTGAGACGTTTCGCGCAATCAACTTGAAGCATTGAAGCATCGAAACAAAACATGACAATTCTTCCTTCACATTTTCAGTAAGAGTGCAACACAATCTGCCTTTAAACGGTTGGTGCACATAGACTGCATGCCCAATTAGAGAACAGAAAGCAGAAGCTCAGAGCAGAGGAAATCCTGTTAACAAAGGGGGGACATGAACACTTTACATTAGACATTGTGAGAGTCTCAAGAGAAAAGGTAAACACACAAAGTCCACTTGTGGGTAAAGGCTGTCTCACTTTTCAGTATCATGCAGTGGTTCACAATCTGTGGTACTCTGTGCTTGTGGCTTATATGAGAATCAGACGATTCCCTGGATTTAATACCATTTCACAGAAATAACTTGGATTTTTAATATGTTTTATGGCTTGACAAACTTTTCAAAGCACTACAGTACCGGACATTACTCATTTATTCTCCACACTGTGTGGTGTAAACAACGTTTGTGGCCACAGCAGTCCCGAGGCTATCAAACAGAATTACCACCAATCACTCACACAATACTTATTTTTTAAACATTTTCCATGTAGGCTATAATGAAATAAAATCCACCATCAAGAGAGCTTTATAGTAGTATACATCCCTTGTGCTCTCTTCGTTAGAGATAAGCACATTTGGTCACAGCAATATGCTTTTTCATATCAGGAAACAAACAAAACATTTTCTTTTAACATTTTGTATAAATTGTATGTTGAGTGATGTTTGGGACCACCCATGAAAGTTTCATAGGGATTAAATAAAAATACAATATCATCATGATCTGAACATTTCTACATTACCTGTTTCGTGATGCAAATTGTTGCAATGGCTCTTAAATTGGGATGGCAGTTTACGTGTTTTTCCGTAGCCATGTTGGATTTGATTTGATTTATTTATTTATTTTATAGGGACACTGCAGTCTAACATATTACAACAAACCATGCAGCCGATGCAGCACATACAGAGTGTAATTCTCAACTTCTGTCCCTGGTTGGGCTTTTCCCTATCTTTCACATTTTTAGAAATTACAAAACACATACAGAGCTGTCAATTAAAGGACCCAGAGCTGCATAGCTTCACTTTGAATTCACGTTCCTATACATCACCAATACGTCTACAAAAATATAAATGTAACAGAGATAATTTTGTTATGTGTAAATTGTTGCCATTGGATTTTTCTCAATGTCTCAAAAAGTGGATGGAATAGGCCTCAATTTCCCATGATAAATAAAATCCAATGCTTCCTCCTCTTTGTTGGATGCCCTGGCACGTCACTAACTAATTTCTGCTGTTGAAACCACTCGCGTTTCTGGCATCATACACATCAAAAAGCATATCTCAAGGACATCCAAGTATCGCTGGAACACAAATGCGAGTGCCTACTCTGTCGCCATAGCAACTGCCTCCGTCCCGTCCCGCTGCATGCTGCGCGTCCATGAGCCCGACCTCTGCTGACACTCTGGCCCCCACAATATCTCTCTCCAGTCAGTTCATCAAAACCTCGGTGGGAATAAGTAGGATTTGTGATGTCTGGTGGCTGTCTTATCCAGCAGCTTCACATAACAAGATTGCTGGGCAGAGACGGGTGTTGTAAATGTCAATCCACATCCAGAAAAGCCAGGGAAATGTCAAGATTTTGTTTTGGTCTGGTAGTCGAGGTGATTTTTAGCGGCTTTGTTGGGTTGTGTTTAGCACCAGAAAGATTTTTTTTGTTTTCCTTAACATGTATTATTTATGCCAATGCATCTGTAACCTGCTTGTATGGACTATTGAAGTAAAAAGCAAAGTTAACCTCAGGGTCTGCTCTGAGTGCCGAAGTTGGTTGCCGGGTTACTGTCTGGGTCTGAAAGGAAAACCAGTCGCACACACAGAAAAAAACTCAATTTATTCACCCCAAATTATTCAACTTTTCATTTCTGCACAACCAGAAAGACTGGAAATATAATTAGGACTAAGATTTTGTACAGATTTTTGGAAATTACTCCTCCATATTTCTGCAATATTTACACTGCGTTACAGTCAACTGGGAGGTTGGTTATTTCACAATTGAACATCATGATTTGTGACCTCAGAGCATCCCAGCTGATTTAACTTGTAAGTAAACACTATGGCTAATATTAAATGATGTAAATGTGAAAAAAATATCTCAAACATGTCAATAAATAGAATATTGTTGTATTTTACCTGTAACAAATGTTTACATTGCTTATGTTACCTCTCAGATCAATTTTTGTGGTGATTTGTTGTAATATGTACCATTTCAAGTGAAGTTCCAGGAAACTTTTTTAGTTGGAGGTGGGGAAAATCCCAGTTACCAGTTGCCTGGAACTAATCATTAGACCAGTACTTCTTGGCTGGACGGCAGGGAACACACAGGAAACATGTTTATTGGACAGAACGGTGCAGATTGAAATGGGGGTGAGGGGAAGGACATGCAGCAAAGACACAAGAGGCATGTGTGCTATCCACTCCAGTAGATTATTACATTGTGGTCGTAAATTTTTGTTGCCATGGCTGCCCTGGGTTAGACTGACGGAAGTGAGGCTGCAACTCTGTGCCCCTTTGACCACCAGCAATCATTCACACACACATCACATTCACAATAGACGAGGTGAGAGAGGTGTCTTGCCTATGGACACAATGACAGAGCTTGGTCCAAGTGGATGAGTGCTCAAACTGCTAAGCAACAATCACCCAACCTTGAAGCGAGATCTTGGGATAAGCTGGAAGAATGGTCTACATTCATTCATTCATTTTCTACCGCTTATTCCCGTTAGGGGTCGCGGGTGACTGGAGCCTATCCCAGTGACTTTGGGCCTTAGGCGGGGTACACCCTGGACAGTGGCCAACTCGTCGCAGGGGCCAGAAATGGTCCCCATCCGGTATAGGAATCAAAATTTTGAGACCATTTAGCTGTGAGGTGTGCTATCACCTCAGCCACTGTACAAGAGCTACTAATATAATAAATTCCCTTTAAAGGTGTTGCCCAAGCAAGTGGTTATAGTTCTACCTCTGTGTTCCAAGCAAAAACACTACACAAAATGTATGCCTTTGTATTTGAATATTTCCTTTGTGTCATTCTTTCACACATTGGCGTCTATGTTCTTAACACGTCACATACCCACGCACTGATGTTCATTTAAACACGTATTTTTCATGCTCCATTCTTTACATTCCGCATCAGCATATGACGTCTTTCTCTTTATTACAAATCGAACTGGAACATAACACAACAATAATAGAGTGAGCATGTACACTTTGCTGACGGTGTTAAAGGGCACCACACTTTTATGTGAATGTACCTTGTGTCTCCGTGGTTACCGGTACGTTAGTGAGTACAGCTGAGGTCAGCCTGTAATCCACATCACCTTCTGTGTCTGCTACTTTCATTATAGGGCCCTCTCGGTACAGAGTACACACGTCTTTATTTGATACCAGAGCAACCAGAATGAAATGTCCTGGAAAAACAGAATGAATGAAGAGATGACTGAAATGTAAGAGTCAAAAGTTATGAGTTTGTAATCATATTGTGTGCTGCTAACCCTTCACAAGTTTTCCATGTTAGGAGGTGTAGGTGACTCGTTTTCTAACCAACATGTTGTATGTTTAAAAAAACAAAACAAAAAAACATCAAAATTTATATCACACTTGAAAGGGCTTAGGTGGTTTATTAATGTCCCCTTACGTAATGTGGAAGTAGCACTTTTGCCCCAAAGTGAAGGATCATTGTCACACACTACTCACTGTTGGCACTGCAAACTTTTAGTTGTCCTTGGGCAAGACATTTCATCCACCTACTTTCCTGCGTAAAGCACAGATTTGCATCTACACTTTTGGCAGTCAGGACTTTTATGGCAACAGAGGGACAGAGGATGCAGTGTTAATTTGATTTTAATAATACGGAAAATATAATCAGTTATCAACACAAAATTATGGTAGTTTCTGAAAAAAACAAAATAAAAATCAAGACCATTTTAAAACTGTTGAGGTTAAGTTTATGCATTCTTTTTAGTATTAACAATTCAAGTAAGTATAGGCCTAATTGTAGAATAGATTCACTTCTGGCTATCAGTACTTCTCAATACTATAATACTTTGACAATCCTACAGAGTTGAAAGAGTGAATGAGTAATTTGAAAAGTAATGCAGTAAATGTACTATCAACATTGTAAAATAAACAATTTTTGCAGAGTCTTCAAAACCGTGGGTGACCTTTAAGGCACAGCCTTCTCCAAATGCACTCTATGATAAGCTGTGTGTTGGTTAAGCTCCTGCATTGCTTCTTGTATATGAATTAACAGCTGTTCTGGGCTTACAGCAACGACACACATCTGCCAGCAGAGACTGACCTGCATACTCAGTCTAGCAAAATGTCCTACTAAGATTTTATGAAATGATTATATAACAAAATTAGACTAATTAAACATGCTCTGAAATATGTAGTCTGTATTTTTTGACAAAGGTGGAAAGAAAACATAGATGAGGTTGGACAGTGTTTTATTGGCGTGTGAACTGAATGACTTTAACTGAAAGGTCTTTAATGTTACATTGTTATTAAAAGAACAAAAGTAGTTTCTGAATGAGTTAATCAGAGTCTGCACTTTAACGTTCTGACCTCTGTAATAAATAAAGTGGACAAAGACAACAAATTCTTTTGCAAGTGCATTATCAGTTTATGGACTATATATACACAAGAATGCTATACAACATTTCAGTTGTATTTGGCACCTCGGCCTGAATGTTGATGGTTTTTACACCAAATTATCCTCTTCACGACAGAGGCTGACAACTGTACAGATAACCAAAGCATACATTTGATAAATAACTATCCTGGAGCATTGAAGGGCCTGGCTAAGTATACATGGACCTTTTAACACAAAAATGCATCTGTGTTGTCCAAAAAACATCAAGTGAATTGTTAAAATGTTTCAATTTATTTTACAGTGGTTTTAATTGACAAAGTGATGACAAGTGTCCCACTTTTGTACTGCACTGGACATAATTTCTATCCATCATATCCATGTTTTGTAGCCAGGTCCCTAAAGCAAACATGACTATAAACATACTTTGTGCATGAGCTCACAAAAGCTAGGCCATATTAGGACATTTTTGATTCCTTGACAAGATTTTTCCGTTTACGCTAGTGCCATGCGTTGAGGCTGCTCCAGGTTAGCTCTGAACTTATCGAGAAAGCGTGAGGCCAATTCATCATCCACCAGACGCCCGTCGCTGGACAGTGTAACGGTCATGAGCTGCCTGGTCTGGAGGCTCTGGTGGTCCTCACTGAGCTGCAGTTCCTTCCTGGACGTCCCCACGGCGAGGATGCAGGCCTGAGGAGGGTTGATCACCGCACTGAAGCCACTGATGCCAAACATGCCCAGGTTGGATATGCTGTAGAATGGAGAGGGGAATATAACAGAAATAGGGACAAACTTTGTATTAGAAATGCTAGTTGTGTTCTGGTTATTTCCATAGTCTCACCAAGTTCACTATGTATGCTGATCCATGCATAAAACATTGTTGTGAATAGAATACTGTGTATATACTTAATTATGAATGGGAAACTAAGTCTTCTGTTAAAATAATGTAAACAAAAGTCAACTTTTCGGGAGGGAAGAAAATAATAAAGCTGAGGACATTTTTAAACTCAGAAATGATCCAGCTATTTCAGTTGTCAATACTTTGACTATGCAAGTAACTGAAAGGAGATATTTATTTCCTTAAAACACAAACAACCATAACAAAACCAATTAAAATGTTGACGCAACTGACATTTCATCTTAAAGTACCTTTAGAACAGTATTTTATGAATATAAATACAAACATTATGAGGCGGTCTGGACCAACAACCAATTAAGTCTTATTACATAACATTTTTGGCCTAACGCTGAACTGATATCTTGGAAACTGTAATAGTGACATTTTCAGCATCAGAGCAAATACCAGACACCAGTATCAGTGCCTCTCTGAATGATGCACTGCACATACTTTCTAATGCTCTATGAAAGTGCTGAAGAAAGGGACCCACAGGCCAGACTATGTAAATTATAATGTTGCTTAGTGTACCTTGAAAACACTCCACTGCTGAGAGGAAGATGAGAGTATATGAGGTGAACAAGTCTGACCCTGAGGCCCACAATCTGCCATTCACCTTAATGAGAATACTAACCCGAGGGACTGAAGGCTGAATAGATCAGTGTGCATACAATCCCTTGAGGAAAAAAAAGGTGCATCACCATAAGAAATCATCGCCTCTGCCAGACATAGAAACCCTATTCAAGTCCAAATGATGCCATTAATTCAAATGAGTTGAAACGACTGCCTTCCACTTTTTCCAACTGATGGCACAGTAACTGATAGTCTGTGTCTCAGAATGAAATGCAGAATAAGCCATCATGAAACCAGTGGATATTTATTCCAAGTGTCATTAGTTTCTTGGTAATGGTCATGAAAAATGTAGCAGATAAAGATTTTGAAAAATTACCTGAATGAACCTCCCTGGTATTCTTCTGGTAGGAGTTTGCCATCTCGGGCCTTTTGAGCCAAGGTCTACAGGAGGAAAGAAAATATAAATTAAACATAGATACATTTGCTTGACAATGTACTAATTGCAAATGTGACTGCATTCACAATTTAACATGTCATTGCTTACATAATGAATTAAATAGTCATTCACTAGGATAACGTCTGGAGACACCATGACAAAGCTATTATAGAGAAGGTCAATGGTAGGACAAAATACAAACTTTCATAAACCTCCTCAAACCTGCTCACTTTTTAACTGCCTGAGCATAGATCGTCTATAGAAGAGTTTTTGGACTGGAAAACTAATAGCCAAGATATTTTTATAAATCGCAAACTTAACGTGGAAAGTCAGGTAACATTCTAGTCAGTACACATGCTTTATAAATAAGACTTGGACACTTCGAAATCAAGACATTTCGACTTTGATCTGAAAGTAATTTTCAATCAGATGGAAATGTTGAAGCTGCTAGCTGTATGGGTGAAACTGTTAGAACTGTAAACAAGGGCAGGGCAAGTTTCAGACGGAAGACAAAGCGTCCTGATTTATAAAAAACCTTCTTTCTATGGACCACTCCGGCAAGAATGAGGGATGGACTCAAGACAAAACTTCTTAAACTGATCACCTATAAATGCACATCTTCGTAATGAGGGGGGCTATGCTGGCTGGTTCTGGTACAAATATTTATGTTGTTAGTCATTCTACCACTGTGAACAACACGAATCTCTCATCAGCTGGACTGGATAACATCCAGAGGGCTGGGCGATACGAGAACAAAATCATCCAATTTATCAATTAGATTTTTGATTTGTCTTATTAAAATGAAATACATATAGCTTTCATAACTCATTTACCACAAATAATTATTTGTTAAATTAAAAAAAATGTCAATGCAACCACATGCTTGCACTGACAGAGAACTGGCTGTGGACCTCTTTATTAAAATGACCCAAGCATAGTATTGACAATTAAAAATGACTGAATCTCAAGCTCCATTACAATTTTATTAAATGTACAGCCAATTATTTTTTCTTCACACAAATTGGGTGGCATGTTTAGTTTCTTTGATATTGGTTTTAATCAGACAGTTAGTGATGCTGCTTTTCTTGGTGCTGCCTATAACTACCTACCAGAATTTCAGCTCAAATCCTAACCAGGCAACATCCACCACAACAGAAAGCAAGGAGATAAATGGAAGTTAGCCAAGTGTGCCCTGTCAGAATGAGGGAAGGGAATAGTCAGCACCCATATGAGAAGTAGAGCACTTTGAGACATGTTATCAGAGGCAGCTTTGGTGAATCCATAAACAACTAGGGCATGACACACTGCATCAGTTGTTTGGTAATGGTAGTGTCTGGAGGTGGAAAAATATGTGTAACCAGTCACCATGGAAAGAGGAGAGTCTGAAAACAGAACCTACATTTAGGCTTGGAATCAGAAAGATCTAAAATAATCACATTTCAACATCACTCAACTCTGCATGTATTCAAAAGGTCATCACAGAAATTGTCCAAACACAGAAAAGCCAAGAGTGAGTCAGCGTGGACGACAATGTGGTACCGACAGATGGCTTTCAGCATTTGCAAAATGGAAAAAAACAGATTGATGCGCTATTACTATCAATTGGAATCAAGCGACCTTTACGCTCACCCATATTGCATCTCCATTTTGACTCTAGATCAGTTAAAACGTGCATAAAGAATTAGCTCATGGCAGGTTTGCCAAAAATCAATGTTTTGTTTTTCCCTCACACACCTACAGGCTTCATATTTCACCAAGTCTCTTCTTTTGTTCATAAATGTTACACATTTGAAAACAAAAATATAATTTATGAGTACATTTGGTGTAAATGGTGGTTCCTGTATATTCAAGTCCAAATTGAGCAAATAGCTGTGTTTACAATGAGGTTATATTTATAGCACAAATACTTTAATGGCACACAATATATTGATAACAAATAACACAGCAAATTACAATTCTACCCTCATTCATTGCCAGAAATGAGGCATTCATTCATTTTCTACAGCTTGTTCCCGTTAGGGGTCGCAGAGAAATGAGGCAAAAGATACTAATTATGCAATCTACTGTACTCTATAGACCATGTGCTTTAGAACGTCGCCGTTAAATTTAGAGCTCATGTGTGTTATATCTGTCCCCAGCTGCTGTGTTTGTGTGCGCAAGATAAAAAAAAAATGACAATCGCTGCTTTGTGCTCCATATGTGGCCACTAACAGCTGAGACCAACAAAGCCCAAAACTCAGCCCCAGCATATCCAACCAGTTCTCTACAGGAGTCAGGACGTGTCTAATGTGGTATGCTCTGCAGGTTTACAAAACACAACAACCTCACAGTGGGCCTTAAAACATACAATGCATAAAGTTTATTTAGTGCATATAGCTACAGCACACCGTAAAAGTTAAATAGTGCACCTATGTTTACTGTGTATCTAGACACACAGATGGATAGGTATTCGATATTATGTTTAATAATAATGAGAGCAAATTCAAAAAATTTTTTGGTTTAATTATGAGATTTTGTTTTTCATTTTGAACATTTTTGAGCATTTGCTGTTTCTTTGTAAGGGGACACAACATACTTGCATACTTACATACTGTGCGCTGTATTGTGGCAGTTATAAATCCAATATTCTGCTGTAAAATGGATGAGCGGCGGATGTGAATTGCATACTTGCATTTTTACCATATGTTTTCATAAATAACTGATTTATAGAGACTTTATAACCACAGTTTGTAAAGTGTCGCCGTTGCAGTCATCTGAAAACAGGCCTGTCCAAGACTGTTTACCTTGGCATTAGCTGAAATCTCCTGGACACCCTTGCTAGCAGCATCTTTAATGATAGGAGTGATGAGGCCTCGCTCTGTCGCCACGGCGATAGAGATGTGGATGGTGTCTAGTGCGTGTGGGCCATCTCCCACCCATGTCACATTCACTTCAGGCATTTCCTAAAGGAGAAAACAACATTTAGCTTTAGTTATGTCAAGTGCTCTTTTCTTTAGTGTGTTTAAGAGTCTTAGATAAAACAAATTAACTTTTCCCGTCTGAGTGTTTAATTACACTTGACAATGTGTACATCACATCAGACCGTAATGCTTCTTTTGAACTGTAAAACTTAAAAGCACATTTGCGCTCCGCATTCCTCGTGTAATGCAATTGCATCACTATAACACAGGCAGAAACATCTGATTTGTTTCAATCTTTGGAATATGCTCATCAGACCTGTCAGCGGTCCATAGACAATTTTCCTCTTAAATAAAAACATATAAACCATACTGAACTTACAACACATAAAGGCTTCTCAGTGGTCAAACCCGTACCTATAATGCCCTCTTTGTTGAGCCACAGTGTGAACACGTTCAATCCAATTAATGAGGTTTAGTACTTTATATTTAACACAAAAACAATTTATAACTCTGCAAAAATTAGTATTGTGTGAAAATCAATTAAATTCTACTTACTTTCAGTGTAACAGCCGCTGCCTTGATAATGAAGTCATTAACGGACACTTTAATTTGTTCTGGAAAGACAAAAAGCATTAATGAGAACATCTGTTGGTCTAATTTTTTTAACCACATAGCAGATTTTTTAAACAAGCAGACAAGACAAGAACAATCTACCAAACCACCCACTGGGCTCTGTATTTTTCAGTGTTTGCTGTACTACACCGGCGGGACAGTCGGCCTGGGCCTGGCATGGCTGCCAACTGGAGTCCACAGAGCTGTACCAGACTGTTATGAATGCCGTGAGCAGGATGATTAATGAGCTAACCGTGAAATCTCTTTGCCCCGGAACAAAGAGGCTCGGCAAAAACAACCGGCACAGAATCCCCCAGAACACACACGCGGCCTAATAAGTCTGGAATGATCGGACCATTTCCTCATGGCACAGAGATGTAATGTTTGTTTAATAGATGAGCATGTTTTAGAAGGGTTGACTACTTGTGACAGAGATTTGATCAGAACCAACATGTAATTCATTTCATCTAGAGGGCTAGGTTTCAGACGGAGAAACTTTCAAAACTCTCAATGTATGTTTATGGACAATGAATAACATAATATCAGCTACATTTTACCCATTCTTCTCAGTCGCTGGGCTAACCATGCTCTAGGACACTTAGCCAGAAGATTAGCTGCTTATACCCATGTTTATAGGAGCACAGTGTAACTCTTCTGATCAAGGGTCCGACTTTACAGTATATAGAGGTTATTGCTTTGCCTGGAATGCTGGAATGGCACAGTATGCCACAAAAAAAAGATCCATTACAGCTCAGATCTGTCAAGAGGCCGGCCCACTTTCAGTCAGAATATGTGTTTTTCAATGTGTTTTTGAGCAATAAAAACACTTGTAATTGAATAAATACCAGACTGATACATTTAAAGCCAGACTTAGGAACATTCCAGGCAAAGAAATAACATTTTCAAAGCATGAAAGTTACATAGTGCACATTTAAGATTGTCTTTGATTTAACACTTTGATCTGTTGTGCAACTTGTAAAATAAATGAAATATGCAACACTGGAATTTCTGATTAAAGCTGAGGGCCACATGATATTTGTGCTTGTACCATAATGACTGGTCATGCTTTAAAATTAACAGTTGTGACATCAAATAACCTTCCCTTTTCTGAGTTTACGGTTTATGACTTTCAGCCACATAAAGCTGTTGCGATAAGTGTGGTTAGAAACCGTTTCTAAGGAAGTAAAGAGGCAATCTGTGTTTGTATAGTAGGTAGATACACAAGAGCACAGACAGTCTAGTCACGTTTCTAGTCAGATGGTCAACACATGCTTCTTATATAGGCTTTTATAAACTCTTACATCCATCACATAACATGCATGAATCTAAAGGCAAGACCAAAGAGTTAAGGGACACACTGGTTACCGTGAAAAAAACGATTGGCCATAACAGTACACTCTGTTCTAACTTCTTAAAGAATATACAGAAACGGCTTTAAATGTAACGCTAGAGAATGTAAACACTGAACAACTTCTATCATCCAGATTTTTTTGAAAGTGGTTACTGAAGACCTAAAGATGTCATTGATCATTGATGGTTTGTGGAAGCTTAGGTATACAGCTTATGTTTGATATGATGCCACCATCAGAAGCACTTTTTGTTCCGCATAATGCATATACACATGAATTCTTTATTTGCGATGGTTTATCGATTAGGACACTGTATATGAACAAACAGGACACATCAGTGTTGATATCTTGCTGAATGCTGACGCACGTAGTCAAGACATTCTCTTCTTCACGGGTTTTCTTTACATTCACGTGACAACAAATGTGGTGCTGGTGAGAAAATTGTATTCTGTTATTTGTATATACCTTTGGCTAAATCTTTGCGCAGTTGCATGACAGCCGCCATGTCACAGTCCACAGCAGCGTACGCGTGAGGGATGGTGGTCTTTGACTGTGTTAGCCTCTGAGCGATCACACGCCGCACATTTGTGGCTGGGATTTCTGTGAAAGTACCCTAAGGAAGAGCAGATTACATAATTACAAAATAAAGCATTGAAAATTATGTGGTTTAAAATCAAAGGCACCCATAAATCATAAAAAGATAAATAAACTCATGTATGACCATATGTTTGATGTCAGTGAGTGGACAGTGAACTGTGGCGAAGAGGTATTTACGTAACATTTTGTTGCCTAGAATCCAGAATACCTTCATTTTCGAAAAGAGTGAGTCTGGTCACCACACCCTCTGTCGGGACTCGAGTCAAACTCCGTGCAATCACATTTGTTTATTTTTGTGATGTCTTTCAATTCCTTTTGATATACATATATATCAACATTCAAGAGTTTACATTGCAGTACCTTGTGTTTTTTAGGGATGTCAAAGTGAATGCATTAACTCATGTGATTAATCATAGAAAATTGATGCATTAATCACAAATTGACATGGATTAATCACCCATGTTGAAAAACATGCCGTTTTAGATTATGCAGGAGGCTTTACTTGAGCATAGGAGAAAGGTACGGTTCATTTTGCACATGTAACCCATCAGTCCTTACGTGGAGAAGTGCAGATCACTCACCGTCTGATGTTTATGAGCGCAGTACAGAGAAAGAGATCATGTCACAATGTGACAAAAATTTAATTTGCGTGTGATTGCTAAAGTCGTTCCCCAAACTGTAACAGAACACTTGTGGACCCCTGACCAACACCAGCAGCTCCATGTGTCACCAAGTGTCAGTTACTTATAGTAACTATAGGTCTATGAGTGTATGGAGGGCCCTTAAACCACTTACCTGAAATAATGAGGGCACACAGATTTAACATGAAATGCAATGTCTAGACTTAAACTGTAGTTAGTTGTGCTTTTAAAGATGATATTTAGAGTTGTGAATAATTCAATTACTGCATTTTCCTCAGACAAGTTACAAAAATAAGTACAGACATAAATAATGACACTCTAATAATGACATGTCAAAATGAACGCAATGCGCTTAATCGTGATTAATCACAGTTCCAGATCATCTTAAACCAGGGCTATTCAATTGGTGGCCTGGGGGCCAAATCTGGCCAATCAAGCACAAAATGGGCCAATGGGTCAGATTTTGTGGTCTAATCTTGTTCAAGATGAAGTTTATGTCAATGTTATCTGATTGTAGAACTATAGGTTTAGTTTTGGTTTACACCTGGCCCAGTCCTAGATCTGCTGCTCTGATCTGCTCTACTTCAAGTCTGGTTATTTATCATCACTGGGTTTGTCTTTGCTAAATCCTGCTTTAATCCTGTTTATACAAGAGAGTAATTTTGTGTTTTTGTGTGTGAAAAAAGTAGATTTCTGTTGAATAGTGTCACTGTGATACTATCACTTAATGGATATTGGATTTAAACATAAAATTGTGGTGCAGTTTTGTGGTTCAGCCCCCAGGCCAAAAATCCCTGGAAAATTTTATTGAATAGCCCTGACTTAAACCCTTAAAGTGAAATGTCTACTCTGTATCCTGTTGTTTGTAAAAGAGTCTCTAGAGTATGAGAACATAATATGTTCATACTATATTCTATACTCATACTGTTGTATTTACAGACTAAATCCGGATCTTTCGAACAAAGAACTACAGATGTGGTTGAGTCACAAATCGTTAAAGCACTGGTAAAGTGAGATTAGGCGTGGCGGCTCACCGGTGCTCCCGGCTTCCCTGGCACAGAGAGAGGAGGGACGTTGGGTCTGCTGCCGGGGGGAGCTGCTACTGCTGCTGGAGCAGAGGCGGGGGAGGGGGCTGCCGGAGCTGGGGCTGAGGCCGGAGGTGGAGTAAGTTTGGCATCAGGAGATGCCTTCAAGAGGTTTAGTGCATCTCTAAAAATAGAAGGGGAAAAAACAACATTTGAGAAAAAGAAAGTATAATTAAATGGGTAAACCAGTTCAAAGTAAATGCATACCAATAATAGATATCGAAAAATACCCAGTTTAGTTAAAGTACACTAAACACAACGGACTTTGACGTGGGCGGACTGTCGAGCTCAACAGTCCCGTCCACGTTACAGTCCGGATGAGGTCCCAGAAGTATATTTCTCATTCATAAGTGCCATAGGGTGTAGAAAAATTAAAACATGAAAAGTTTAATGTCATGACAGCGGCAAACCAGCCATGTAGTAACTAATGCAAATCCAAAATGTTTAAAAAACTTACGGGTTTGTAAGGTTTCAGAGTTCAAATAATATTATAAAAGTCTTGTACATTAATTAACACATACTGTAGCTGATAAACCCCAAGCAAACTTTCAAACTTTTTTGAAAAAGCTATGGGAAAATAGAATGGAACCCAGCGGTGGATCTCCATTGGATAAAAAAAAAAAATCTTCAAAAATATCACTACAAAGCCATTAACATTTGTTACATCTCTACAGTGTACATTTTAAAATTCCTTGTTGCAGACAGGTTTAAGATTCTGGGGTAACTCTGGGTCATCCATCCACTGAAATCATGTCAGCAGCAGCTCCCCAAGGACTAAACAAACCCGCCAGGGCTGGTATCAGGTGTCAACTTGAGCGGGCAACAACAGCTTGGTTCACAACTTCACCTCATTATGTTCAAACAGGTATTGTATGAGCTAGTGGTGACATACTGACTTTCCTTTAGCCAGAGTACAGAAAGTAACAGGCGAGACATTAAAAGCTTAGGGAGATTTTATTGTAGGTGTATAATTGAAGCAATTTTGAGATTTACAGGATATGGTGTGGCAAGGGAGGGTATCAGATGTGCCCGTGTGAAAGTTGCTAGTCTCAGTTGATTGCACTCAATTCAGTTGTCGTGTCCTGACCAGCTGCCCCTGCCCCTGCTGTGTGAAACAGTCCAGGTGTACACACGTTTCCTCTCAGTATTGTGTATATTTGTGGTCAGACTACAGGGTCCACGTGGAAATCCCGATTCGTAAACCTGACACTTCCTCAACAACTGTCGCTGAAGACAATGACTATGACATTCTAAGTCTGGGTCTCGATTTACTAAGTCTGACGTATTCTGAAATGTAGTCTGCACCATGGCGTACTCCTGGTTAAAGGGGCACTTCTTGATTTTTTTCATGTAATAAAGTAAAGTCTAATTTGCCTCAGGACAGATATTTTGTAAAAAAAAAAGTGCTCTGTTTGCATCTAATTATAGAGCACTTTATTCTCTGTGAGGCAGGAAGTGTGCTGTTAGCATGCAAGATGTTGTTAGCGTTACTGTGACGGCATAACTCGCTCTGGCTTCTGAAAGTTATGAGAAAAAAAACCACAAATAATTAGGATGCTAAGATATATGTTAAGTAAGTGAGAAATACATGTTCTGTTCAGTTCTGTTTTTCATGTTTTTAGAGCAATACAAATCAGGTACAGCACCAAAAATACTGCATTTGATCAAGTTTTACATTTATTGGTAGTTCAGCCTAAGTACATGGTGTAGATACAATTTTATGATAGTATTCAATCTGTTACCTTTCTGAGTCATTTGTGGTGGAGGTGGGGGATGTATACATAAAAATGTATAATATTGCAATAGTTGTTTTGTAGATTTTTGCCCTTTTGTGATTGATTTTATGGTTCATTCACATTGTGTCCGATACTTGAACTTCAAGACATTTACTGGCACATTATAGAATATTCTTGATGCATTGTGAAAATAGTATCTGGAAATTATTATGCAAAAGGTTATGTACAAAATATACTGAGATATTAATTTTTGTCAATGTAGCTCACCTCTACCTGAGATATATTTCTTCATGTTGATTTTTAAGTCAAGTTTAAAGATGTAAGGACACCATTTTGAGTGTGAAAATCTGGTCAGAGGTGGCAGTGCTGTTCTCATTGACCATTTAAGTGTACTGAGGGCCAGGCCAAAGGAAGTGACAAGAATCCTAACAAGCAGAGGCTGCAGCCCTCACATGCACACGGGTGTGAACTAAACCAGCAGCACATGTACAAAGGCAGCCAACTGGCTTGTGCTGCCACCTAGGACTGACTGTGGCACTTCAAGATAAATAAACATGAGCTTTGACATTAGAGAAATGGTTTAACATATCTTGCTTTACACCTTGCTGACTGAGCCTGCCGTTAATATGCATGCCCACTTTGCAAAGAAAGGATTTAAATGGTGATGTCATATGGGATTATGCTTTATAAATCATAACTATGAATATATTTTTAATAAATTGAGTATAATGCTTAATAATTTAGCTGTAATATGTATTGTTTTCAGTGGCAGTGTTAGCAGTTATAGTAGTTCGAGTAGAGGTTGGTAGGTAGGTAATTTGTGCATTTATGATAATTTTTTAATCAAGTCGAATTTAGGAATATAGTTTTTTAGATCATCTTGGATCTTTGTTGTTGACAATGAACCTGTTTTGAGTGCATTACGTAACACACCATGATCTCATCCATAGGTTGCGTGACCCATGTTATTCATGCCTAATAGAGACTGGCCCCACTGCAAATAGCAGAGGGAGGGGTCCAATGTGGTCTGCTAACAAAAGAAAGGAAACCAACTCTATTCTGGCCTTTTCTCAAGAAGCTCAGCCACAGCCTATGTGAAAGTTTTTTAGGAGCTTCAGTTTACATCGGAGAGTAATGTTACTCCAGATGGACTACAGTGTTACAGTCTTTAAGAAAAACTTCAACTTCTTATAAGATTGTTAAGTGTATGATTACATATTCATGTCTGAAAACATATATAGAACAGTGATGTATAGCACTATAGAACATATTCAATGATAGGACAGGATTCACAGACTGTTGCTCCACATTAGGAATTAAAAAAAAAAAAGACAAAAAAAGACCCCATCTCTAGCCTTTGAACAAGAATTCAACTTAAATTTAAAAGACACATATTCTGCTACAGTGACTTTTTTGAGTTGCATTCAGTTGCATTCACGCAGTTTTGAGGAATGTTTATCAGAAAATCCTCCCCCCTCCGAGCGTCAAACACACGTCGTGTGCACTCCCTCTATCCGGGATGTACTTTCAGACTTCATACGTCACTTATCCGAAAATCTTCCGCTGTTTTTAGTCCTTAAATCAATGCTAAACTCATTCTGGGCATTTCTGCCGTCTAAACACAATAAGTGCTGCAGCAAAACCCATCAGAACGTATTTTCAGCGCTCATTTCATTAGATTGTATATTGTGCTGGCGCCATCTGCTGGCTGGATGCAATCAGTAAGTGTAATTTCATAGTGATAACACAGGTCATAGAATGAATAAGAAACTTTTTTTTTTTTTTTTTTAAACATGAGATGGCAATTTTAAGGCACTCAAAAGTATGTTTAAAGGCTATATGAAAAATCCAGAACATTTTTCCTAGATCACTGTCTAACATATAGACAAGAGATGACCTTCTCTTTTGTTTAGCACTTTTGTTTAGTAATTAATTGTGGTTAATGAGATCAAAGAATGTAACAATTAAATAAATATTAAATTAAGTATTTAAGTAAAAAGGGGGTGGCTCATAAGCCACATTGAGTATCTCTCCCTTCTCCCTGCGGTACAGGGTCTGTTACTATGGACACCAGTGGGTCCTGGAGACTGGGTTGCCATGGAGACTGAAGTTGCCTAATGAGATTCCCCAGCAGGGTGTGAGCTGGGTAACGAGAGCATTCAATCAGCTCCCTCCTGACAGCAGGTAGCTCTGTGAGTGTGTGTGAAGCTAACAGCTTTCTTAAGTGTGAACTCATGATATAACAAGATTAAAGTGTCTCAACGCTAATGCACTCTTTCACTTACCCAAACCCTTCTGCCATTTCTGTGTCTGTATGTGACTCTCAACACAGAGCCACAGGCCCGATGCTCTGTCCTTCAGAGACACTGCAGGGGCCGCTCTGTGTGTCTGTGTGTGTGTCTGTGTGTGCACAGATGCTAACAGGTGCCTCCTGTAGATAGGCTAATGTCCTGTTTGTGTACACAAACTATGGAGGACAATTAATTATAATGAGACCCAGGTCCCACACAGCATTTTATGCATAATGTGTTAATTTAGTATTTCTTGCATACAGTGCATACACTTAACATAAATATTGCACTTTTTTAAAAGGTCTACTTAATATATTGTTTTTAACCTCATTACATTTCATTAAATACAAGGTTGAGGACTTCATTGAGTTTTAATAATGTAATATTATTATTGCTCCAAACGCTTAGGAGAAATCACAAAACAAACAAACAATTTATTCAGTTTTGTTCTGAAAGAAATGTTTCATATTGCTTGCTTAGTATTCCTCTACAGCTTAAAATTGGCCATTTCATAACTAATAGTTTCAAATAAGTTTGATTTCTATAAATCATTTAAATAATTACTTGTCATAATCCATCGATCTTTCATCCATATATCAATTTGCCAATTAAACTCATTCCAGATGCAATATTGGAAGAAAACTCGCTGCATTAACTAAGCAAGCAAACTCTTTGCATTGGTGATTGCTGAAACATAACAAAGCGACAACAAAGGCTTGTTACAGGAATGACCTTTGCAGATTTTATAAATATGCACTGGTAATGCTCCAAGCCCCAAAAGTTCACATTGTTCTTAATGCGGCATAGATAGAGATTTTGTGGTTTAATTTGGAAATCATGTCACACAAAGTACCTTAGGATAGAGATCATAACAGCCTGGAGGAAGCCACACAGCATGATACAAGTGAAGACATCACTGACATCAGCACCACAAGGGCATTAATCCCCCAGGAGTTAACTACAATCAATGCTGGTTGGCTGTGGTGTGCGAGCAAGCTGTGTGAAGTGAAATGATTTATATATTTCAAGTCTGATTTCTCATGTTGTTTTAGTATCAATTATTTTCTCATTATTCATTTATTTTGTATAAAAAAAATAAAATTAAAAAAAATCACAATTTGATCTTGATCTGATCTTGATTTGATCTGAAACTGGTTCAGTGTGTGAGTGTATAAAGCCTTACTCCTTGGTAATGAGTCCTCTTCGTCCTGACGCTGTGGCCAGCTTTGGGTCAAGCCCATGAGAGTCCAGGATGTGTCTTGCTGCCGGACTGAGACGCAGGCTACAGAGAGAGTAGACCACATTTTTAAATTTGCATTCAACAGGGCAGTCAAATATAGTTGTGAATGTATCTCAAATGGTCAAAATGATTTATTACCAGAAAGATCTCAAAGCAGTTAACACTCTCATTCAGCAAAAGACCCTTACTTTTGTCAACTCTATCTCAGACTAAAAAGGTTCAACATACATGAGTTTTTGCCTTACGTATTTCTTACAAAAACTGATCTCAAACCAAAAATTATTAAATGAGGACAGTGTTTTTGTTTTTATGAGACTGGCCTAATGACGCACATTGTCTCTCTGTCACCTTTAATTGTTTCTGATGTGATGCATGTCGTGTTTACCACAGGGCACACGATCAATGTAAATGTCAGAGCGGGTGGTATTGACGTGGCTGCTCTTATTCCCTGTGTGTAATCTTCCATAAATCAGGCCTGCTGCTCTACCTCTCAGGAGGTGTCAGGATGATAAAACCTGAAGATGTCGGAACTCAGCACAAAATGTTTGCATAGCATAGGAAAATCCACTGGAATGGCTCAACTGAAATGGCAAAATATGTTGTAATACCAAGCCAACAAAACAAATATTGGAATATTAACTTTTAAGAGTGTTTAACCACGTTATACTTGTCTCAGATTCCACTGTTCAGAATGCTCCTATTTTCCCTACCCTTCCCTACCCTCCATACACATGTACTATGTAGGAATCATTGAATCAAAAGAGTCCTATAGATAGTTTGGCCAAAAGAAAAAAATCAAACTAAACACAGCTTGATATCGTGATCTGCTGATCTCCATACACGGACCGTCCAAATGGTCCGGCTGTGCAACACTTGGTTGTGATGACGTTGATGGTGACAAACTGTAAAGGAGCAGGCAGAGGTCAGTGCTGCAGTTTTCAAAGGGAAGTCAACAACTCTTTTCTTTTATTAAGTCGTTTTAGATCTTATATATATTTTGTGATTAAATTGTCAGAAAGAGAAAATAATCCGAAGGTGTCATAGATCATAGATTTCTCAACTACAAAAACAAATATGGAAGCCCCGTGCCAGACAGTACTTGGAATGATTTCAGATTTAAAAGAAAGGTGGAATTGTTACGTTATTTGAATATTAAATGTTCTTTGTAAACTATTTTAGCTCCTGAATAATGTCTCACTAAGATAATTTTGTCAAGACTATAAGTAACAGAAGAAAAAATGATATGTTTTTTATTAGCAATAAAATAATAAACAGATTTAACTCAGTACCACAAATTCTGGTACACAATGGAGAGGGACTCAGGACTCAGGATAAAAGAGGTGGGGAACCATTGTCATAGATAATGGCAGAAAAAGCATAACGTATTCTTTAATGTAGAATACCATGTTTAGATTATAAATATCTGCACAGCATATATTATTTTCCAACATACTGTTCATTTTATTATTTTGTATGGTCTTTTTGTGACAAACACAACAATTTAAGCATGGGGAATGTGTATTTATTTTTGATCTATTGGTGCATTATTTGCTTTATGGCAGCCATTATTCTTTGGGTCAGTGGTGCATTTCATGGTCCAATTTTTCACTCAGCAGACTGGAGTCATAGATCCATCTGCCCACCCATTGTCAATATGTTTAGATTTTAAAAAGTAATTTCCAATAAACATCACACGGAAGAAAGCTATACAGTAATGGTCAACACACAATATTAGTGCTGTAGATTTATAATATCTACAGTAACTTACGGTCCAGAAGTGTGTTTTGGAGTGGGGGGTTGTGTTGGTGCGGGTGCAGTGGCTTCTGGGGCAGGGGCAGCCTCAGATGGAGCAGCAGCAGCTTCAGGAGGGGGGATCTCCACCTGCTTCCAGTCCTGACCCTCCTCCACCATCAGGGCGATCAGAGTACCCAGACGCACGCTCCGACTGCCCTCCTCCATCTGAGAGAAACAAAAACGCTCAGACGTGATATAAAAAGTCAACTGAGAATAGTATATAGTGCTCAACGTTGAATTGCAGCGCATTAGTTTATTCAACAGCCTATTTTTTGTCATTCTATATTATGAGTGCAAGAGATAATAATAAATACATGACTGAAAGGTGTTTTTATGGCTCGAAAATAGGTGTAACTTCACCTGGTGGCATCACTTGCTTGTCTCCATGGAGATAGAGGAGTTTAATGCCATGCTGTGAAACATGTCAGGCAAAGACATTTCCATGGACCAAGAAAAGTTAGACCTTTAATCATACACTTGTAGGGTCATCAAAAGTATCGAAAATAAGACACTATTCAATACTAAAACTGGTATCGAGTAGTAAGTAAATCTGAGCAAGTATCGCTACTATAAAAAATCTCAAAAACAGGACAAAATTTGAACTTGAAAGTACAATTATTTTGTGTTGAAAACGACAGTCTGTTTTTTTTAAATAGCATTTTTACTATCATTTTGGTACTGAAATCAGTGCAGAGTATCCTGACAACACTCCACACTCCACATTTTGAACATTAAAGTCTCTTACGGGGCCCTTAACCCATTTCATTTTCATCACTTCATTACAAACTCTGACAAACCAGGCAAAAGCACAACGGTGAAGGCAGAGAGCTCCCGGCGGGCGATGGATGTATTTTCATGCTGTTGATAGCCGTCAGCCATTGATTCACTATCTTGTTACGTCGGTAAGCCAAATCCACTGCCAGCGCAGTCCGTTCTCCCCGAGCAAGGTGTTGTTCCTCACTCAGTATTGATCAGTGTAAATGGAAGGCTGCTGCTGTGCATTGGGATGGCTGGCTTAACTTCATCTCTTATGAAAAAGGATCGACCGAGTGCAACTTCTTAAAAAGGGCTAGTCAAAAGAGAAATTCTGAAAATGAAAGTAAATCACAACAACTAAAATATGTCAGAAGGTGGAGCAACACCAAAAAACAATGCAATATAAATCAATATGAATTATTTGTGTTTTGAACTGATGAACCGAAGAATTATGTGTAGAAAGAGTATGAGTGACAGTATTTGAAGTGTTACTACTTTTAGTAAATGGATGACTAGATGAGAATTGCATTTTACTTGCATGTACGCCATTTTTGACATCAACCTGTACTAGCTATAAACTCGCAACAGCTTCTTTCCTCTTTTGCATAGATCAGTGCATTGTCCCAAATAAAACAAATAAACTAAACTAAACACATGCCCTGTTTAGAATACTTCCAGGATACACTGAAACAACTGCATACTGTGTTGGTTCAGGCAGCCAAAATTAAAATTAAAACATAGTAGGTAATTATACATTTTGGTGAATCTTTCAGCCATAATGTCTTCTAATACCTTTATCTAGACCTTTGCGCAATGAAGTATAGAAATAGTAAATAACTATGCCCCGCCCCCTCTACACAACCTGCTTTCAAAAATAGCACATGTAGTAGCTGGATTGGAAACAAGAGAGTGGGGTAAAAACACCTGTGCTCCAGTGGGAAGAGACGGCTTCATTGAAATTATAATTACAGCCAGTATTATAGGAGAGAAATTGACAATAAACATATAGCTACATGTCTAGATCTTCATGGTATTCTCAATCTCAATCTCAAACCTAGTTTATATCATGCTTTTCTGTTCAGAGGTGATGGATGAGGTTTGGGGCCAATGGGCTTTTCAGGGAAATGTCCTTTTCTCACTGGGTTTTTTCCACAAGCTAAAAATACTACATTAATTAGAATGACTAAACCACAGTGAAAAAAGGAAACTCTGATGTAATATGATGCATATATATAATATAATAATATATTATAATATAATATATATATATATATATAATAATATACTAGTTAAACTATGTAAAACTGTACGTAAAATAATAATAATAATAATATAATTTTAAATACAGTACATTTCAGACAGGTGGAGGACTTTGACATTATTGCAGTATGTTTAGTTTGCTGCGATATTGATTATTCTGTAAGCCAATGTATTGATACATTTGCAGTATATTGTGTAGCCCAACTGTAATACAAAAGTGCAATGTAAGCAAACGTGTCATTAAAGCTAAGTGACCTTGCAATCTATTGTATGTTGTTATTTTGCACTCATTGTGTTTTTACTGTTTCTTGTGATGCACTTTGTGTCCTCGGTCTGTGAAAAGCGATATACAAATAAAGTTTACTTACTTACTACTTACTTACTTTTTTTGGACTAAATTTGTAAATTCTGTGTTTTCCACCAGAGTATATTTTGAATTAAAATTAACTTTAAAAAATGAGACCACTGCACGCTGTCTGCATGTAATAATATAGTGTTTTATTTTCCATTAAGCCAGAAGTAAGAGCCAAATGCAGGGCTCGGGTTGGGTGGTCCACCCCAGTCTTCACTGTCTGAAAAAAGCTCTTCCAAAAGTGTGTACATGCCTGAAATGAATGCATGTAGATTTTGACGATGTTCGTCAGAGCAAGGAACTAGTTAAATAGATTGAAGTATATGCTTCCTCCTTCCTATGTATATTTTTTTCTTGATCTTGATCTTGCTGAATATCAAAATGGCATAGGCAAGCATATTTATAATTATCGGATGAGTTATTCATGATAATAATTTCTGTATAGGCTTGCCAAGCGAATGCCAAAAATGAGAAAAATAATTAAAGTCTCATTGTATGTGCCATATTTTCCTCGAGATATTCATGAAAAAATGCTTGATTACCCGATTTACACTTTATGTACACAAAAATGCTGGGCGTGACTAGTAGGACTGCTTCTGGGAGATGAGCTCAACACTGCCATCAAATGGCCATGGGACACAATCAAAGACATGGTCTACTACAAATAACAACATGGTTACAAAACCTACTTTACCTTCACTATTTACAAAAAATTGAACATATTGGGCAGACTGTTCTTGCATACTCTAATATGTTTAAAAGTGGTTTTCCATGGACATCACAAAACTAGACTGATTGAAGGGCTAACAGTGGTAAGACGGCTGTTCTACATGAATGAGCTGGCGCTTAAGAATGAACATGTGCTGTGAACTGTGATGAATATCTCCACATTCATACACTTTCTGATGATATAAATAGACAGGAGCTCTGCCTGCCAGACCCACACATTTAATCGTTTTATAGCGTCAGTGGAAACAGACTGATATGGTGCAAGCTCCTCTTAGGGGAACTCTAATGACATAACGAAGGCATATAATACGCTTCAAGTGAATTGTAGTCTCTATTATGGTCCTAAAGAGCTTTTTGGGACTCTGGACCACTTACACTTTTGTGCTCAGCATTACCTCTGGCTGCTGGATTCACAGTAGCAGTAGTAGTTAAACTTGTTCGGCAGGTCTCATAAAAATGGGACCGTTTTCATTTTGGGAGCTTATGGGGGCAAAAGATCAGGGACAGGCAGTAAACAGTGAAGGGCAAACAAATGTGTGCCTTTACAATTTAGAGTACCAACCCTATAGGCATCTGATCTTTATATTTACATCTTTTTTTTTACATTTCTGGAAGGTTGCCTAAGTTAAAGGTGGACATGTACTCGTTGTAGTTTTTTGCACATGGAATGCCCCTTTGTTTTTTTGTTTTTTTTATATCCACATTACAAACTGTATATAATCCATGAGCATTTTATGGTTTTTATGATCTGGCAACCCAAAAACAGAGCTTGCTCTCCTTTCTGACTGGATATTTGGATTGAGAATTAAAGCACAAAATGAAAACAACTTAAACTTATGTAAACTGAATATAATTTACACACTTTATTTATTTATTTTTTATATTTTTTAAGACAAAAGACGAATTTTCAACACCACATACTTTCTTTATTACCATGTGGTCTTATTTTAGTTCTGATCAAGATCAAGATCACATTTTGTTGTCTATGTGAATTTGTTTAATATGTTTACTTGTCCAAATGAAAGTCTATATTTAGTCTAGCATCTATTAGTATCGTTTTTGTTATACTTTGACTTTGACAAACTACACATTTCCATACAAACATGCATAGATTCGAAAGATTGATGGCTGTTAAAATTGACTGAAAGGAGGTGAAGGAAGGTGAACTGGAAAAGATAAAGGTCTTTGCTATTTCTCTATTTAGTTCTAGACTCACAAATTTAAAACATAAACTGTTATTTACTCTTCATCAATCTGTTTTAGTCCTATGCTCAATTTAGTCCACATTCCAGTCTTAAACACATATTTTCAACCGATAGGAAGAGCAGTGTTTTTATGAATGCCAAGCTTGCACTTTCTTATAGAGTTTGATTGATTATATCCAGGGCAGATTTTAAGATTGGAGCGCAGAGGGTCATGGCAGAGCACGGCGCTGAGGCTATGATGAGATACAGTAATCTGCTCTTTCGGGTTGCAACCCCCCAACTCAACATCTCAATATACGCACAATCCATACACACTGGTCGTCCAACGCCCCGGGAGCTGTGCTTTAAAAACGGTGGAAGGCCATGGCGGCAGTTGACCCCATAAATAATGTCTGCAGAGCGCTGGGTTATGCCTGTTTTGCCCTGGGCTGTCCACAAGCAAGTAATTATCTCAAAATTAAAAAACCTGTTTTCCAAAGTGACGCTACCCTTTGATAAGCTAATGAAGTTTGACCCGGAGAGTGCAGGCGCTACATCCGTCATAATGCCGTCCTCCCCACAAACTAAATGTTGGTTTTCTTATTAACTCTGCTTTCTATGAATAAAAAAAGGGGCGAGCGCTTAGGGGGCTTATCTAATGCAGACCATCTTTCTTTGCCAGATCCAGCCGCAGAAGACCCTACCCCCAGTTCTTGGGCGGTTGTCATGGAAACTGCCTCGTGCTCGTAGTAAGCGAGACCAGGATGGAGTAAGGGAATGTAAACGAGTGGAAAGAGATGGAAATTGGATGGAGTAAACACTGAAATGTGCAAGCAACTGATGATTATGGATTTTTTTTTTTTTTTTTTTTTTTTTTGTAGAATTCAGAATGTATGGTATAGTTCTAGTTCTGTCAGTGAATGTTTTCCCCTGCTCCTGGCTGGGCAACATGACTGTAACAATGAAGTTTCTCAATGTTTTATTCAATTAGTTTTTTTCTTATTATAGAAACAAATACAAATGATTGAAACATTTTCTGAACATAAATGGCATCAATTAAAACTCAGTCTTCTTATTTACTTAAAAAAAAAAAAAAAAAAAAAAAAAAAGAGTCAAATTTCATCATTGAATCTATCCAGCCATAGCTCCATCCCTGCTAACAACATTCATAAGGGTAGTGTGCACTTGGGCAAGACACTTTCTTTCATCGTATTCCAAAATAAACCAAAAAAGTAAATCTAATCTGTTACTTTTTTTTTAACTTTTAAGGACGACTCTATCCACCAGTTCAACACAAATAAAAATAAATATGTTTTCTAAAGTGCCAAAGGGTAAAGTGTTCTCTTGCTATTAGTCAAAAGAATAAAATTGTCTCTAATGTGAACTTAAAGGGAACATATTCTTCAGTGACTTTTTGAGTTAGAATGTTCCGTCATCAAAAACATACCTGTAGTTGGATTTAGCTTCATTCGCACTATTTTGAGGAATGCTGGTTAGAAAACCCTCTTCTTTTTTTTTCTAAAATATGACATGCAAAACTTAAAATACTGAAGAGCATGTTTAAAGGCTAATAACAATAATAAAAAAGCAAACTATTATTCCTCTAATGTGGCTGCTCGATTAAATAGTAATCACAAGTTGGAATAATAATTGAAATTATTAACATAGAAATTGTATGGTGCATCATGGTGATTAAAACCAAGAAAACAAACACACTGAAGATTCGCATGTACCATTAAGTATAAAATATATAGGTTGTTATATTTATAAAGTATCTATTCTATTCTATTCTTCAAGTGAAAGCTTTAATCTACAGCAACTTTTCCACACATAGGAGTTACAAGCTTGTGCACACATGCCAGAGTTTTTGTTTTTCTTTCAGATTTTTTGGCCGTAGGCTTGATTAAGAAGGACAGTATAGCGTGAAATGGGGATGAGACAGGGTAGGACTTCAGGAAATTTTCAGAACTGGAATCGTACAACTGCTAAGTGTAATACTCACATAATAATCTTTCTTAACTGCTTGATTCAGACAGTATCCCAATCATTGCCACAAACACAATTATTAATTAAACATAATTATGTATTTTTTGGCCCATTACTGACCTGAACATTTTGACCAATTCCAATCATTAAGGTTTCAACATAATTTGCTGCTAAACAGATGAAAAATATTCCACCTGTCATGAACGAGAGTAAATAATACCCACCATTCATCAGGCTTTCCATACTGAATGAGAATATCCCTGAGATCAATAAACAATGATGAAAGAATGTTATTGCTTTCCTTTCGGTGGCTGAACGTGTGGTACCGATGAGACGTAATGGATGGTGGCTTTGACAGCCCATTAAAAATTCAAATACAAACAGAACAATGGGGGATGGAATGTGAGGAGGGTAGTCACTGCTGGACACTGCTGTCAGATTACAGCGAGAAGAGATGAAACAGGACGAGCCAATTAGTACAAGGAATGGAACACCACGCACTACACAACCAAGGGGGTTTAGGCAGAACTTATGGAATGTGGAATCAGAGGCGAGCAATATATCAACATTTAGATAAGACCATGAATGTTGTTTTGAAGGTGTCAAAAATTTGAATATCGACTGCATCATTTATAGTAAATAATGTTACAAAAAGAGAAGATTTAAAAATAAAAATGAAAAAACTTGGGTTGTAAACCTTCAAATAGAGTATAAGGTGATATTTATGCACTTCATTTTACAGGGACTTTTCACAATTGTCTGATAATAAAACCTCAACTAATAAGTTTAAAGACATGTTTTAAAACATTTCTGTTGGATTGCCAAAATATTATCTGATTATTGTTATCAGGATATGCCAAAAATAATGAGATATTAATTATTTTTGTCAATATTGTCCACCTCTATGTGGAATAATAAATAACTAAATAACCCCCACAAAAAAAAAAAAAAAAATTGGATTGTTTGGTTGCATAACAGTTTTAAAAAATGTAATACATAATTCTGCAATGGGAGACCAAGCAATTCAGTGAAGAGGCGGCGCTTTAGCACTGAATTAATCTGGCAGTCATTCGGGATTCATAGAACCGCAGTTACATATATAACTCATATAACTTTTATGCAACAGGCAAGCTACCACAGAGTATAAAAAAGTTCCAACTTTTTTGTTTTACATTTCATTAAGTGGACCTCCGTAAAACAATTTAATCACAATTTAAAGTCTATCAAGAACATCTTTATAAACAACAAATCAAAGTGATTATTTGCTGACTCACCACTATTTTCGCCAGGACACCGTCATCGTTGGACTCCAGGGTTACCACCGCTTTATCTGTCTCTATTTCACAAAGGGCATCACCTGCTGCTACCGCTTCACCTGCAAAAGTACAACAAACACGTACAAATACTCAGTTTCTTACATGCACTGTGGTTTTCTTGAACTTTTCTTGCACTGAACAACTCAAGTGCCATTTAGGGACAAAACGGCAAACCAAGGAGGCTCTTTGACTTGAGCCTTGTGTATCAAATAAGACGCCTAATCAATGTTTCATGGGAAAGAATGTGCGATATGGAAATGTAGCATGTCTGATATGAGCTTGGATCTCTGCCTTTTTCTAAACCACAGATTCCCAAAGGTCCACCACATGAGAGACAGAATATATTAGCATTTTCTCACTGGATGGCAATTAGCATGCACTGGCTTATTTCTTCTCGTCTTATGTTAGTTTTAAAGCATGGGTATTTTGAGCAACTTTTGAGTAGAGCACGGTACGAAAGGATGTTGTTATCCACTAAAGATGCACAATTTAGAACTGCGATTAGATTTGCGATGCATGTTTTAATAATAGGATTCTGGTCAAAGTTCACATTTCAAACACAACCAGGATAGTTGACAAAAAGATTGAAATATCTATAAGAGTTAGAGTAGCATTTGTGTTGCTTTTGGCTATGTTTTTGACATTTTTAGTTGCATTTTTGCCACTTTAAGTCGCATTTTTGTCATGTTTTTGTTGCTTTTTTCAGAACACGCTTTAACTAATCTGAACTACATGATTAGCATTTTTAAGCAGAATACAACAGGATATTTTTGTTTTTGGAGGACATTTCTGCACTTAAAAAAATGGCAGCCTTTGTAATTTTCTAATTCGATTTTGATTCATTGTGCAGCCCTAATATCCACTAGGACATAAAAAAAGAGTAACTGTCAGTTTCAGTGGTCATTTGTAAAGGAAATACATGTTCAAAATCAATAGTGGCTTGTAGCAAATTCAAATATTTCAGGTAATTTCTCTTAAAAGATCAATAACGTCTAAGAGGCAGAGACATTTTTGGTTATTTCCTGGTACATTTTACAGCACAAATTGTCTTTGTCTAAGTCTTTTTGATTGAATGTAAGTATTTTGAAGAAGTGTCTGGGCCAAACAGGAGGACTGCTTTAAATGAAAAGGGAGGAAAAGGTTAGAAGAGGCTGCAACAGAATGTGCAGGGGTGAGGGTTTAGTATTGATGTTGGAAACCCCTGAGAGTACGGAGTAGTGGAGTCCAGATTGGATTTATATGAGGCATTAACACAGGATGACCTCAGGGGTTAGGCGAGCTGTGTACTATTGAAAATTAAATAGATGCCCCCACAAGCTTCTGTAAAGGCTGTTTTGTGGTTTTGTAGGTAGGTGTTGTATCTAAAAATTAAATAATGCAGAGACATAGTTAATTGGCATGTATTACAATTGATTCAGCCGTTCATCTGCACAGTGGTGTTTTCACTGACACAGCGGCACATGGCAACACAGCGCAGTGGCCAATCAGAATCCCACTTGCTGCCTCATGATAGATGAGAGTGTGGCTGAGATGGCTGGCTGAGCGGAGTTGCTAAGCAGTGATGAATAGTGACAGCGGCGGTTTCTTTGAGCCAATTAGCACCAAGGGGCCCTTGGGTGCTCCAGGCTTCGAGCCCTCTGCCCTACACAGCCAACTGATGTCTCGCAGACAGGGAGCCATTACTGCACCCGCCGATTCTGCCTCTGCTCATTTGAAGCATAGATGTAGCTAAAGGAAACAATTCATCAGCGTGTTTACAGTTACAGAAGCGCAAACATTTATGTTTTACTCTAACTGCAGGTTTGGACACAATATAACACAAATATAATTTAGTTTAGTCAATTGAGAAAGGAACATTTTCTTTTATAAAAATGTCAGTCTAGATTGAGTTGTGTTCTCTGGATCCATTGATCTATATAAAGGTTCAAATGATTATGATGCACACTGGGTAGATATAGACATAAGTGCCAGCTGATTTATCAAGATAAAAAAAGTTGACAACAGACATGATAAATGATAAACATTGTGGATTTTACCTTCTTTCTTGAGCCATTTGACTATGTTTCCCTCCTCCATAGTCGGGGAAAGAGCAGGCATCTCTACCTTGAGTGGGGCGACCCCTGCAGGTTGCAAAGACAAATACAAGTGTAAACAACAACAAAATTGGTTCAGTCTGAAATTAGCTAATTTATATCAACATTTTAATATTGGCATTTTTAACCTTGAAGAAATTGCATGACACAAATAGTACTTTCAAACTCATTATTGATACTAAGGAATAGGCCCACAATGATTATATATATTCATTCATTCATTTCTACCGCTTATTCCCGTTAGGGGTCGCGGGTGACTGGAGCCTATCCCTGTGACTTTGGGCCTTAGGCGGGGTACACCCTGGACAGTGGCCAACTCGTCGCAGGGCTGACACAGAGAGACAGAGACATGGACAGACAACCATTCACTCTCACATTCATTCACTAGGGACAATTTAGAGTTGTCAATTAACCTACACAGTCATGTCTTTGGACGGTGGGAGGAAGCCGGAGAACCCGGAGAGAACCCACGGTAACACGGGGAGGACATGCAGACTCCACCCAGAGAGATCGTGTGATGTTAGGGTGGTTCGGAATTCGAAACCACGATGTTGGGGTGGTCTGGGATTCGAACCCACGATCTCCTTATTGAGAGGCAGAAGCCGCTCTGCCACCGTGCACCCCTGATTATATATACATATATATATATATATATATATATATATATATATATATATATATATATATATATATATATATATATATATATATATATAATATATAATATCATTTTCAACACAAAATAATAGCACTTTCTTTATGGGACCACGTGGTCTTTACTAGTTCTGCTAAAGCTCATGATCATTCTCAAACAGGACAAACAATTTTACTATGTTTGTGATTTGTTTGTGTTTTTTGCTTTTTTAATGCATTGATAGTTGCTTAAATGAGTATCTAGTATCTAGAAACTGATTAGTTTCGATTAGAATCGATTAGTATCTGATACTTTTGAAAAACCCTAGGTACAAGCGTGTACCATGGACAAGTGTGTATTAAATAATGCATTATAATAAATCCAATTCCTCAATGTATAGCAAAAAATATCCAAGCTGTGGTCTCAGTTGCCACATTCTTTGACCAATTTCTCACCAAGAAGACTGCTGGTCAAGTGTCTTTGCAAGCTATACTAACGCAGAAATATCTCTACCGGCTTCAGTCTCATCCTTGTCATTATTACTCTTTGTTATGTATAGCAGCATATATTATAATATTATATGATATACATCTATTAATTAAACAGTGTTCGCCATGTGAAGCATTTTAGTCTTATGTCCCTCCAATTCCTAAACCTAGTACAAATGTAATTATAATAATATAAGGAAAAAGACAACGTTTGGTCACCACAGACAAATGACACGCTTGTTGTAATTACACACTTGATCAGTTTGACAACAAATAAAGCTGCAGTTTGTCTGTAGCCCTGAGGGGTATTACTCTTCTGGGCTTGTCTTTACATTTATGGTCAGATGAAGAATGGCACCCAATTTTCCAACACTTTGTCCCTGGGCAGCTGAGACTGAAAGAATAGCCTTGTCCTTTTGAGAAAGCTTACACTGAAATGGGGTTTCTCTGGCCTGAAGGTGACAATCTGGTTTCACAAACGTTCCTATAATTGCATGTAAAAATAATTTGTCGAAAGTGTATGCTTTATTGTGTAGCCAATACATATCACATAGTACTATCTTTAGATTAAAAAAATCATTAGATATAATGATACCAGATTACGAATAGTGACAGCGAGCAAACAGAGACATAACACAGGTTTAAAACTCAACACTGACAAGACTTACCAAGACAATAAGCGGAATGAAACAGATGTCTTGCGCGTTCCTGCCATGACTGTGAACCCCAGACACATTTATTAAACTGGTTTAATTTTAGTCCAAATAATATCCCCTGACGACCCAGGCGCAAGGAGGCCGCCATGTTGTCGTCCTCCGCCGTGACGTGCCCACGCACATGCCTGACGGAAAAGCGGATTATTTCGCATGAGACGGTTTTGTCCACCTAAAATAAACCAACAACATTCAGACAGTCTCAAAATAATATCTGGGTGCTTTTTTGGTCATGGGTTTCAGAATATGTCGGCTATTCAAATATAATATGAGGACACCAGGGTCCTAAAGTGACATTTTATTTCCTCTCTGATATTTACTGCCCTCTTCTGGATGGAAAGTAAAACTACACGCTTTTTAAAATCTCACTGTGTGTGTTTGTGTGCATGTACATTTTAACGTTTTAATGTGGCAGATTCCAATTCTGTACGAACTTATACAATCTGCATTTCTTTGAATCTTTGAATATGTAATGTATTAATTCAAAATCTTACAGTTAGTTCTCTGTCAGCAAGTGATTGTTTTAGTGGGACTCTATATTTATGTAAAAAATGTAAACAATCCTAAACGGTATTATGTATTCTTTTTTCCGAAGAAAGAAGGTGACAACAAGTTGTTAATCATTTGCCAAGCCTTATAAACAGTGTAACAATGACAGGCAAATTCTGCAGGCTGGATCTGAATACTGGCCAAACAGGGAAAGTACTGATGGAATCAACTGTCCAAAAATGTACAGGCAAAAAGTTGTTACAGGAAGCTGGCAACAAAAATTATTTATCAGATTCAGTATCAGATTACTACTTTCTTCTGCCCTTCTGAATTATTAAACAACAGTTGGGTGCTATACTGTGTATGATTTTGATATAGGCCATATTCACCTTCATTGCCACTCTCTAACCATACACAACCAAATTATAGTTGAACATGCATACAATTATGGTTAAGTAGTCATGGAAGTATATTATATAGTTAATAGATTATTTTCTTTTCTACACACTACACCATTGTCCATTGTCGTAGGCAGATATGGCTGTGGATCTTTGGCAATGGCCTCTCACCCCCAATAATTACCAATCATCATTTTAATATTTCAAACTCACAAACATTTACATATTTTGTCAGAACAATGGCGCCCTGCAATCATTTAATCTCCATTTGATTCTATCTACATTTCCTCCACCTGTGACCAGCTCAAATGACCTCCTCCTCACTTTCTTTATCAAAAGTTTGTGCGTAACACATTCAAAGTAGCTGCAACATGAACAATAACATCAATTGTGTACGGACTTATAAAAGCTGCAACTTGGTAGACCAGTGTTTTTGGCAATGTGGAGTAATTCTTCACATATAAATATTCTACCCAGACAAGTAATTAGTGCCAAGAATTTGGTCACTGACTGGAAGTGTCACAGTACTGGTAGTACAGGTTTAACGGTACTTTCCCTCCATTACATTAAAAATATACAAAAACTTACTCCCAAGACAAACTGATGACAAATCATTTAAAGGGTGAGTTTGTATCAGTCTATCAGACCAGTTTTATCAGAGCAGTTTTTGTCTCTGTGTGGACATTAGGGGTGTGATTTGCCTAACTGTTAGCTTCCATCACGTGCATTGTTATGTTTGAGGCTCTGAATCAAACGTGAACACAGTCTGATTATGTACCAGTGAAGTTTGCTCCTCACTCATGATACAGCTCATATTTAATTAAGCCGTGTCACTCTGGGTTTGTACAGCAACTGTTACGTACCAGATGCATAGAGTCTAGGGCTCCAACGATTAATCGACTAATCATGACTAGTCAACTATAAAAAATAATGAACTTTAAACATTGATAATTGACTAATAGTTGACTGAACTATACAGACTCTAAAACACATGTCAAAAGACCTTCATAACAAAGACAGTGACATTAATACATCACTATATCAAAAAAATATATTGATTTTTGCTGATTTTCAACAGTAATACACTTTATTCATAAATATCTCGAAACCTTTATTTGGCTGATAATGTATAAAGTGTTTAAATATACAATTGAAATAATCGTTTAACTAGTTAGATTAATCAAAAAAATAATCACTGAATAGTGGACTTCTAAAATATTCGTTAGTAACAGCCCTAATACAGTCCACATTGTATAAAAGAAGGTTTTATTAAAATGTTCACAATTGTTCAGTAAGATTTCTAAATTTCTGGAAGTTCTGGAAGTAAATTTTCCGTAATTTCTTTTACAAAGGCTTTTCGAAATGTTTGTGCTCTTATTTCATGAACGGTAACTGTCATGCAAATGAACCCCCACCCATCGCCCTCACCACCCTCCCAACCACCAACAAAAACATACCAGGCGCTGTAAAGAAGAAAAACATCTATTCAATAGAGAAAACATCAATATTAGTTATTAAGATGCAAAGCAAGTGTGTCACAGGCCCTGAGGCCACTTGAATCATTATATGAAAGTTATCTGAAGATCCAAGACACGAAAAGTGGTCTCTTTCATCACTGCCATATTCTTGTACATTCAAAGTTTTGAAAACCAGATTATGTACACATATCTCTGTTGTACAAGACGGTTCAAGGTACTGATGCTCCTCCACTTAAAAGGTTCATTTCTCGAAGCTCTGAAACAACTGGATAAACTGTGCACGGCGAGTGCAGGATTCCAAACGCTGGACTACATTTGGAAATTAGCTTTTACTTGTGTGGACGTCTGGCAGTGACATGTTACCAAGTGAGGTGATGTTCAATCTATCAGACATTTTCCCTGCCTCATTAAATAAATAAACAAAATAAAATAAACTAGGGGTTGAACGAACTTACGGAGGCTAACCAGCTGTGTAACTGTTGTGTGTAACTGTGTAAATATCTTGCCTCACATGGTTGTTTTTTTAGTAAAAAATACAATAAAATAAAATAATAATAATAAAAAGTGGTGAAATGTTTCAATAACTTTGGTTTCAGAGACAGATTTTAAATAAAATTATAGGCCTTCTGATGATACCATAGCTGATTACCACCAAGTATTCAAACTTTTATATTTTAGTTCTACCTAGTGTAGCAGAAAACTACAATTACAATTATTGTGCCTCCTCAATTAAGATGTAATTGTATGTCATAATCCTATGGATGGCAGGAATTTAATAACATTCCGGGCATGTCACTATTTTTGAAGGGAAAAAAATAAAAATAAATAACAGACAGAAAATGGTAAATTCCTAAATGTCACATGAAGGCTATTTGTATATTAAACTCCTCCTTATTTGTATTTATCTTGAATTCTTTCCAGGTGTTTTTACTGCACAAAATTACCTTGTAAAATGCATTCTTACAGTGAGTGGGTTCACCTTCAAAGCTTGAGTAACTACACACTACTGTATCATCGGAAGCGTTCAGTTCTTAGGCTATTTGAAATCACTGTACATTGTGTATGCTGCTGCAACCCATGACAGCAAGTGGAACACGAGGCTGACACTTACATTGAAATTACACTGAATTTATGAAATAGAACAATGTAGAAATACACCAATCAGTGTGTATTATTCTCCTGCGATCAGAGACAATACCCAGTTATGTACATCCAGGCAGTGATTATTTCCCCCCATCAACAGCACAATCTAATTGAAGGACTCTTTTAATCATGTCACAGCTTTGCCCAGTGACTATTAATTTTCTGCACCGTGGCTGCGCTACCAACATGCATTTCCAAGGATGCATTGATATATTTTTTCTTGCCCCAATAAAATGAAAACACATTTCTACATACATTTCTACAGTTCATAAGTTCATCTCTTTGTGCACTGACCTTGTTTGCACTCAAGCAATGCAGATTTCACTTGTTAAACCTGTTTGTAGGACACTTTAATTACATATTTCTGACAAAAGAAAAACCATCACAAGTTTATCTTTTAGAGTTGTAAGCTAGTTTATTTACATAGCTTAGTACATGGTCCAGTAAAAAAAAAAAAAAAAAAAAAGATTAAAAGTAACCCAGTCTACAGTCAGTAATGATCCCAAGTCATCTGAGAAAGTCAACCACTTCATAAAAGGTAAAATACGTTTTGTCGAGATGTGACTAATGCCCCTACCTACAAGCTGCGTGATAAAGTATAGAATCAAACAGGCTAATATTTCATTTAGGTCACAACACCAGTAAGAAACCATTCAAAAACATGGTTAAATGGGACATCTGCACATCTTAGTTTGGCAGTTATTATTCACATACTTCATTAATTACGATTGACTGCACAATGCTTTCAGTCTGCACAATGCTTTCAGTCATCTGGTAATATGTAACTGCCAACATTCCTGTTCAGTAGCTCATGCTACTTACGGCATTACATGGAGTTTATGGCATGCTCTGGAAATGATTAACCGCGAAAGTCCAATGGTTTTACACTTACCAAAATCCCAACCCAGTGCACACTGTGGACACAGGAATGAGACGTCCTTCATAGAATCAAGACAGATATTCACAAAAAGAACACTTTTTTATTTTAAACGTTCAAAAAATATGTACATTTTTCGAAGCAGTTAGCTTCTTTCTTTTTGGCAGTGTCAGTGTTTAATTGTTTGATTGATTGTTGGATATACAGCGACAGATCTTTGGTTGGTTGTCAAATGCTACATGTAGTGCCATGTGTTATGGGGAAGCACAGATCAAAAACAATAACATGTAAAAGATAAATGTTTTACGTCACTCAGTAGTAACCTCTGTTCACACATGTCGACATGTGGTGTAGCATCCTGATGATGCTGAATATGAAAGGCTCACAGGGGCTCATGTGGTAGAGTTTTATCATGAAAAGGTTTGTGTTTGGTCCCAGCTTTGACCAGTGCATATTTGTCCTTAGGCAAGACACATCAGCCAACATGCATGAGTGTGTGATTGATGGTTGATTCAGAGTAAATGAATCATGACCTTCTATAGCACTTCAAAAACTTAAGCTCAACATTGTAAATCCAATCATTATTAGTTGGAAATGTTGATAAACTATGGCCACATCTTTTGACTACATATATTTGATTGCATGATGTGAGGCACTTATTATTGCGCAAAGGACGCTTCACAGCATAGATGTAGCTTACATTCAAGTGTAATACAATCTCCTCTGGGGTGCATCTCAAGACAAAAACACACTGCTTTGATTATGACAAAAGCGCCTCTTGTAAACAGGTTAACAAACTCTTCAGAGAAAATTGTAAGGCTCTTTCAGTGCAGTGTCAACACACAAGACAAAAAGACATTCAAAGAACAACAAAATTAAAGCAAATTTGTGTAAACAGCAAGAGTACGCATTATCAAAACAAGCTTAAAAACTCTTAACACAATAAAAACGACACACATTACAAAAATTATAGTCACTTTTCCGCCTCTTTCCAACCTCTTGCATTCTGTCCAAACTTGTAAACCAACCGTCGGCCATCCACTCGTTCTAAGATTTCTCTTTTGTAGTAGTATCTGCAAGACAAATAAAAAAATAATTATGATTGTAAATATTGATGATGATAGCAAAGATTGATTAGACTCTTGGCAAAACTTTCTGCAGTTAAAGTTCACCGCAATGAGATTTAAATGAGCTTAATGGTTTGACAATGACAAAAGTTCAGGCTATGGTATCACTTCACTTTGCAATTCCCACTGAGCTCATTAGATTAGGTCATTTGAATGCATTAACTTTAGCTTTTTCTACATTTACGAGAGGAGGGGTCAAAAACTAAAAGCTCTAAGTCGAGTTGTACACATCCATCAATCTGTACCTCATCGCTCGACTTAATTTCTCATAAGTCATGCTGCTGTTATTCTTCTTTTTGCCCCAGAGCTGAGCCACTGCTTCGGACTTGAGGAACCTGAAGACCCCCTCTGTGCGGTCCTCCCACTTGATAAGGCCCGGGTTACGCTCTGGGTGTAGAAGAATGTCCCTGATGAACTCCCATAAGTGCGTGCCTCTCGAGCCTGCGCAGAGGGGGAGACATGACTAAACATGGTACACAAAACGACATGCAAAAACACAAAAAGACCTTTGATACTCACTTTGTTTCTTGACCTGACATGAGCGATTGATACGTCGTTTAATTACTGTAGAATGAAAAGTGAAAGTTGTCACCTCGTGTCAGTTGATGACGGTAATTAAAATGAAGAGAATGAGTGTCTGAGTCACGTCTTACCAGTGCTGGGGGGCGCGGGGGAAGCAACGGGCAGAGAAGCGTCGCAGACTTCTATCAAAACAAACGAGGACTTAGCACAATGTGGATTGTCAATCTCTATAGAAAGACAGTTGTATGTTTTATAGAGCTTACCTGTGGGAGAATAGCTAGATGAATAGCTGGAATTGGGGAATGAACATGGCTCCACTGTCAATTAGATGGTTAAAAAAAGTTATTTACAGTTATTTATACAAATGATGCATGTGTATAATGATCCTTGCCTTCTTTGAGATCAAGTGCTCCTATCTCCATTTGATTTTGGCCTGTGTACAGGAGAACAGACATGATTCATTTGACCAGAGTGGAGTAAATACAGACCAAAACATGCCTGGAATTGTGTTTTGTTTCATTCAAACATCCATGCCTCCTCAGCGTGATGTGATTAAGCACTTTTGATAGAGGCCACCATTGTTTTTATCTTCATTCAAGCTCCTTGGCTTTCAGCGCTCCAGTGCACGTCCTAGCAGCATCTAGGCTCTGTGGTTAGAGCTCACCAACACAAAGGTCAGCCTTTCGATCCCAGCTCCGACCAGTGATTGATGTTGGTCAGAGTGGTCGAGGTGTACAGGCTCAGAGCCACGCTTACATCAGTCTTGCTTTATTGCTTTTGGGAAACTGTGGCTACAGAATTAGCTAACCCCTGATTATGGGGAGTGAATGCATCATGTAAAACACTTTGAGGATCTTGATAATATAAATCCAAGACCTTATTATTATTTATGCCAATGCCATACACAAAACCCTTTATGCATGAAACAATGGAGTCTGCAGTAACAATAGATTCTTGCGACAGAGATGGAATTTATTTTACTCATGATAGCCCGATTGTGTAACACATAATCTTTGTAAATGCGATGAAACCTTTGGCATTTCAGGTTAGACAACATTTATTTTCTTTTTTCCCCTTCTCCTTTTGAACCTTTTTGTACCCCTTCAGACTCAAGTCTTTCAATCAACCTTAATTACCAACAGTGGATAAGCCAAATCTAAGCTGGTGTCTGCGCTTCCAACTCCCTGTGTGCTTTGTTAGAAGAGCTGTTTCCTCCAAGTGCAAACAACAAATCCATCATCTCTGCTGCTTACAGTGGTGTTTTGGCTCTATACAGCAGCGTGCAGTGCGACCCCTGACCAGCTCGCCAGTTCCTCCTAAGCAACACTTCATCAAGACAATTCTACTGGAATCACACTGCTTTCTGCTTCTAATGCCCCGTCCCAGGTTCTTTTTTCCTATCTATCAGTTTGAACACATTTGTAACTTTAAAACTTTCTGTATATAGGGAAAGAATGTTCATTTGTGTTTATAAAGGAATGTATGTGTCTCAAAGCCAATTCTAATCAAATTGTGTTTAAATACTAACGTTAATATAGAGACACAATCAACTTTTTTTATCTATCAGCACTTATTCTACTACTTATGCAGTGGACAGCAGATTGCATGTGAGGATTAAACAAAAACTAATCGAGGTATAGCATTTTGTGTGTGTGTGTGAAAACTATATACCATTGTTAAAAAAATATATATATTTTGAATAAATACTTTTTGAAACATACTATTCCACTGGAGTTCAGAGAGGCTGTGGAAGAGGATTGGTCCCACGCTGCCTGCAGCTAAGAGAAAGTCCTGGTAGGAGAGGCTACACAGCTGATGACCGTCCATGTCGAAGTTCTGCAGTGGGATGTTGGAGGCGTCGATCTGGTGCATGTCCATGATCTGCTGGAGCCAGTCCCAAACCTGGTACTTACTCCAGAACTGAGGCTGGGACTCATGTGGCAGCAGGCGACCAGAATATCCAAACATCAAAGTGTGGACTGCAATGAGAGGAACGAGTCTGCTCAAGCAAATGGTAACAGGTAAAGTGACTTACAGTAAGTGTCAAAGCCAGGTTACATCAGAACTGACAATTGTAATTGCAAAAAAAAAAAAAAAAACAATCGACAAAACTTTCCTAATTGTTTTCTTTTTTACTAGTTAAGCAAGTGCTTTACACAACTAAATCAAATTATATTAAAATCGCAAAACAGCTTGAGGCATGTAAAATCATTATAAAAACACTTTAAAAGTGAAGATTGCAGATAATTCAAATTTCTTTCTCTATTTTTACGTTCCTTTTCCTTCCTTTCTGCAGCTGCTTTTCCCCACGTTTCTAAACATTCAAAATGCCTAACTTAGCTGCCATTCTAAACAGGAAGTGAACAGGAAGTGAACACTATCTATTGAAACATCTGCACCCCTTTCTCAGTAAGTGCTATTGTCTGTTATTCTGGCCTTATAATGGCCTTTTACATTAATAAAGTTTTAAAATGCTCTATTCACCTCATTCCACCCCGCCCACTTTCGCCTCTTTTGGTTACGGACACGCACTTCCGTTGTACTCAGTTCACGAAAGAGGGAAAAGTCTTGCTTCTAAATTATTATTTTTATTACCAAGTATATGGATTTGTGTAAAATGTCCTGGGAGACCTGACTTTGTAGTCCCTGTAGAACTTCTTTGCTGAGCTCGCCTGCCCCATGTCGACTAAGACAACCAGAGAAAAGACGGAGGCGCCCACGCAACAACTTCTGGAATAAGGTGAATATGATCTTAGTGTTATAATAACTGACTAATAAGGTGCCTTCTTTCCCTGAGGTCCGCTCCAGCTCGTATTAGCTACAGGTTTGATTGACAGCTAGCACGGCACATTGCTAGGCGCTCGTTTTTGGAAATCAGTGGGTACTTTCTACAATCTCGCTCCTGTGGTTGCCATGAAACACTCGGATTTCCAAAGATGGAAGACAAATCCAGTGATTTGCGTCATTTGTCTGGAGCCAAACAGTATGATGTCCCTACGTTCAGTTTTATATAAAGTCTATGGTAATGCCAAAAATATAGTTTCATGTTTACTGCAACAATGCATTGCAGTGATGTAACAGAATTATATAAAGAAAGGTGGAATGTTCTGGGGTTAGTCATATTTCTAATGTATCTATTGTAATAACATTTAACTGAAACGTCAATTATAGGATTAGAATCAATTAATACTAATAGCTGGGGTGCCCAATTTCTCATTAGCAGTACATTTTGCTTTCCTCCCAGAAAGTGTTTTGTAAAATCAGAACTTTGTGAAAAATCAGACTTCTACACGCTGTCTTCTTCTAATATTTAAACATTTTCAAACTTAAGAGCCATGTGGGTCACTTAATTACACTTTGGAATGATAATACCCCTGCTTCTGAGGACAAATTTCTCTAAGGGGACAATAAAGTGTACCTTAACCATATCCTTCCGTTTTATGTCTGAAGAAGCTGTTCTAATGCTGTGCTAGTGAGGCAAAAATACGTCGATGTGAAAACTAGTGATGAGACACAGGGCTAAGAACGAGTAAGAAAGGTTTAAATATACCTACTTCCTTATTTCAGTGTTTGAAAATGAAGTATCCCAGCTTTAATGTAGGAAAACTAAATGGATGTCCATATCCTATCTTGCACACTAGACCCTTAATGAAACACTTACTGTCGGGGTAAGGATTGGAGGAATCCAAGGGGTGGACGTGGCTCTCCAGAGAGATGCTGGACATTAGGCTCATTCTGCAGCTCAAGTCTCAAGTCTGATGTTTCATGGCCCAGAAACTGTAAGGGAAGATAATCACACATCACTGTAAACAGCAGTATAGTTTGTTTTTCCTTTTCTTTCTTTTAACAGCTTTTACACTCATAATTGTTTAACTGCTACGGGCAGGTATTGGCATTTTAATGTGGTGGATAAAACGAAAAGTTGATGAATACAACAATGTAACAGTAGATAATTTTGTAACGTAAATTCCGGTTACAAGGAAATGTAAATAGATTAAATATTCTTGATTCACTTTTTGAAAAGATCTATAATTTACCACAGGAAGATTGTGTGAAAGGACAAAGTTCACAGAGTAAGAGCAAGCATTGGAACAAGGCCAAAACAGTGGCTCGATGACGTGAAACTTGCATTTATTTAAAGTCACGTTGTCAAATTAATGCATATCCGTTTTGAATTAATTTCTCTGGTCTGATTTCTTGATAAACTGCATAACTGAAAAGCAATGATAAAAGTTGCAATGAACTGATGATGAGAAAAGAAAACAACATACAGTATAACATAGGTAGCTTTTATCATTGGGACAGGTTTCAACAGCTTTTTGTTATGATCCTGTGTACGGTCTATCCACGGCAGCTGCCACTTGAAAATACAACAGGCAGTATACATGCATTAATAGAGCTAACATTGACCACAGGAGCGTTTAGATTTGCATCGCATGTAAATTAAGATATTTTAGCAGCTGCAGCCTAGAGGAATAATGCATGCATTGAATCTGTACATATCACACTATCACACAGACACAGTTAGCTACAGTTTGTACATTCATTACAACTTACAATCTAAGAACTCACAATTACATAAGTGTCATGTACAAAAGTTCAATGCCCAACACATCATCTATTCACTGGAAGCTCCTAGTAATAGCTTTATAGGGCGTCATAAACATCAACTTTATGTAAATCCTTTTGACACATTTATGTTACTTATCCATGCTTAAACATCTGCGTGACATACATCGACGACGGATCTGCGCTAAAGATCTGGCAAATCGCTTTTCAAACAGCCTGAGTCGAGATCTTTCAATGAGATTTCCCAAGAGATTCGTGCCACATGCCATGATTCCACGAAAGATCCAGTCCCTGCCTTGACAGCCTGCCAAGTGTGCTCAAATGCTTGACGTCGCCTGCGCGCTAACCCTCGCTGCAGAACCCCACAGCTTAAGCAGGTATCATCTGCTACAAGACAGGGAGAAGAGAGAGCAGAAAGCTGGAGAAAAGCTATTATAAATATATGTTGGGATCAATAACCCGTATGCTGTTGTTAATGAAACCGTTTGACTCAGGAACAGTGCACTTTCACTATCATCACAAAAAAATATCTATGTTTTGATGGAGTTTTAAAGCATAATTTCCACAAATGTAATACAATTGGAATCACAAAATGACAATTGGCTTTATTTCAGTTTATTCGTACAGCGCAATTCGTACACAAACTTATTCAAATTGCTTTACAAGCACAATGAAAGATGTATTACACTCTCAATACAAACACACACGACATTGTCAGAGTAGAGGAAGACTCTACCTGTTTTTTTTTTTTCAGTTTTGAAGCTAATGTTAACGTTAATTTGGAAGCTTGATACAACTGTGCCGCAAACTGAACTAATCTAATTGGCAAGAAACTTAATGGTGCTGAAAATATTATTACACAAACGTCCTTGCTTCCTTTCCTTGCCTTATCATGCAAGTTTTCTCACCTCTATTTGGCTTGTCTAGTGTTTACCAAAGCAGCATGGCATCTTACCAGAGCAGTTGAATGGGATCCCACCAGGGCTGTAATGAGGCTCCAGCAAGTTCAACTCTTGGCACAGGCTTTTCTTAACAGCGTGCCGCAAACAGGTGTTTACAGCGCTCTTCTGGACTTCCCTGATGGTGTAAATCAGCAGACAGCGACAGCATACAGACTAGACAAACTAGGTGCTGCCCCACTCACAATGGCTTTTTTATTCCTAACTTCCTTGTCCTCCTCCAATTGGTTGCCATATTAATGAAAAGTATATGAAATGAAAAGCACACACCCACACAAACTTTTTTCCCCCGCCCACACATGGAGCGCGTCTCACACCTGACTGGTCGTGATAGATCTCTAACGTGTATTCAGTGGAAAAAAAAGTGTGCAGTCATTGAGCAATTAACACAGCATTCTTCCCTCCAAGGGATTTTGCAATATTTGTTTTCTGCTGATGACAGTTGACGCGAGAAGAATCCACACGTGTTTGTCAGGGAGAGAAGGAAATGCATGGTGTGTGGAAAGAGAGGATGAAGTGTTCATTGTGGGTCCAGATGAACAAAACGTTCGAGTGATGCCATTGTGTCAGTGTTGCAATGATTTTTTTTGTGATTAAATTGTGTGATTAAATTAAAGGTTTTTTTCAATTGTTTATTGTGTTGTTAGTTACTTAGCGTTTATGTATTGTATCCATCCATAAGCTGCACTGTACACAACCACTGTCATAGCCACTTTTTGTACACAATAGTTTTGAAACCTTACATTTTTGCTCTACTTGCACTGTCTGCAAAGTCTATTTTTATTCATAATAATTTCTTATTGCATGTTTCTATTCACTTGCTGTTCTTGAATTGAATTGGAATTTCCCCATTCTTGGACAAATACAGGTTCTCTTATCTTCTAATAGAATACTGATAGGCGTCAACTACAACCGCTCATGCATACTTAGAGACTGATTACTAATCACAACTACAGTTATACTAATAATACTTCTACAAATACAACAACAACTTTATTTCAAACAATAAACATCTGCATGAAATATTTGAAAATGAATCCCAATTGCCATTCTGAGAATATTCATTACTTTTTTCTGTTAGGGGTCACGGGAGACTGGAGCCTTTCCCAGTGACTTTGGGCCTTAGGCGGGGTACACTCGTCGCAGGGTTAACACAGAGGCATGGACAAGAGCAGACAACCATTCACTTTCACATTCATTCTCTACGGGCAATTTTTGAGTACACATGTATGTCTTTGAATAGTGGGAGGAAGCCGGACCCGGAGAGAATCCACAGTAACACTGGGAGTACTGGGAGGACATGCAGACTCCACCCAGAGAAATTTTATGCTATGATTCGAACCCATGATCTCCTTATTGGAAGTGTCACCGTGAACCCCCTATTAAATAAAATTATAGTGTAACCTACTTCTTTCTGTTTCAATTTTTTTTTTGTTCTATAGGCTTTATTTGAAAGTACAGCATGAAATGGGGATGAGACTGGGAAATGAAATGCAGTAAATGGTCGGAGCTGATTCGAACTCATGACCCTGCATAGAGGTAGAAATAGAGGTACATTAGGAGACCATTTTGTACTCATAAATATAAAAATAGAACATTGTAACCTTGTGGACAATTATTTGACTTTTAAGATACATTTGAAACTCTGAATGGTAAAAAGGGTACAATCAAGTTTTAAAAAATCAAAAAGCAAATATATGTACCACTAAGAAAAGGAACAAACTTTTATAATAGTACCTCAAGGTTTCAGATTTGAAGTACAGAGGACACAATTATGTTGGGTCATTTAGAGGAACAAATTGAGGAACTACTTTAATTCAAGGGTCCATATTTGTATCCCACACTGGGGATACAAACATGGACTTAAGAGGGTACTGCCCCAGTGACAAGTGATTGTACCCAGAGTGTGCCGCCTGCTCCACACGGCAGGCATAAATGCTATCCACTCAACCACCAACTATTATTCCTTCTTCTGTGGTAAGTACATTCCAAAATGTACTTCTTCTTCGTTCCACTACTTTACAGCTTACAGCTAAAATATACTAACTTTACTGCTGAAGTTAGCTTAGCTATAAATAACACCGTGTGCCATGAAAAGATATTTTCAGAAACATACAAATATGTTATACAAATATTTGTTCACTCAGAGAGAGAGAAAGAAAGATTAGAATCACTTTTTCCAGATTGTCAAACCGGTCTAAATATAGCTTCCAGTAATGACATGCTTTGGTATTTTCTCAAAAAGTCCCCCCATTTCCACAAACAGAAGTGACGGTAGTTTACACTGTATTAAATAACTGGTGTTAAATACTTCCTTGTAGGCTTTAGATATGAAGAACATCAGTTGAGTTGTGAGTGAAGTGTATGTGCAATCACCCATTCGCTTTTCTAACATTTGTGTCACCCTGTCACTTTATGCCACACAATAAAAGACAAAGAAAGTCTATTTTAGCTTGATGTCAATTAGGATTTGGGCAAAGAGTATCACCCATCTGATGACAGATCTGAATCTGACAGATCTGTACAGCTTGCATACAATACCTCATGGGTGATAGCTGTAGAAGTTGCAACATGAAGAGGTGAAAAGGCAAGGAACAAAGAAAATAAGCAGTGAAAGATTTGTTTTGCATTCAGATCAGCCAAACATTAGACTAAATAAATCTTTCTCACACATATGAGATACAGTAAATCAGCTGGTATCATAAACTATTCATTTTGTAGGTTGTACTTAGTCATTTCCTGGCTTTTCAAATTGTTTAATAGTTATGAGCAAAAGGTTAATGTCACTATCAGTATAAATGTTATCACACTTTTAGAGAATAAACACTCATAATAAACTATCAATCCCTTTTAGTGAATTTTACAGTGACATTAAAGTGCTAATCATTATGGTTCTCATGCTTTTCCAATTATGACTCTGTTTGATGTGCTACATAATTATTATAGTTTTACATCAGCCCAGTGACAGCGTGTCACTGGTTGAAAAGTGAGGTTGAAAGTTAAAAATTACAGGAAGTAGTGCTGAGTTCTCAAGCGGAATCCCTCTATCTATGTCATCAATGACCATTGTCAACTGTCGTCATTGATTAGATTGACAGGTGGCCCTGAGTGCACTTGCTACAGCATCTACTCGGCTGCAACAGATCGCTTTTTCACCTGAAACTCATCTTGTTTGTCACTGTGAAGTACCACTGTCCTGACTAGAGCTAACCATAGATCCACGGAGCAAAAGGTGAGGTCCGTGTTACCCGACTATTCAATGGTTAACCCATAAGAACCCCTAAATCTTGGACGGAAAATTATGGGGGGCATAACACAAACCATATTTGGGACATTTCTGACATTTGTTTTAGAATTCCACCCCTTAGTCTCAGAGATTTGTAACATTACATATGTGTCACACTGGGCATTAAGGGAATAAAATGTTATAATGGGATTTTGATATTGGATTTTTATTCCTCCAAAATACTGCCCTCTATTGTCCAAAAAAAAAAAAAAAAAAAAATTTTACAAACGGCATGTCCCAGTTGGAATGTAAATAGTAAAAGTTGTCCTAATTTGAAAATATAGCAACCTGAAAGTAATTTTCAGTACTATCCCCTCTAACAAAAATGTTACGTTATATGAATTTCCATACAAATAATTATGTTACTTATAGTTTTTTCTATCTGATTTGTTTTAATAAACTATAAATTGATTTTGAAAAAATTAGCTCATATTGATAGCTGGTCAGTAATCAATAATGTGACATATATGTCACGTCGAAGTCTAAAGTACAGTGACACGTGCCACAGCCATTTTCATTTCATCGGAATTCTATGAATTTGTTGAAGAAATGTGTACATTAGCAGGTGAGATGTAATAAAGGACTTAGTGAAAGTGAAATTGTTCAACTTTACTTTGAACGAGAACAAATTAACTTTCTAAAAAATGCTAATTGTGACACCTGTGCAAACTTCTAAAGCGGCCATCTTGGAAATGTTGGCGCGTGAAAGCAAAGTCACATGACCTGCACAGTGAGCATCACAATGTTCATCAGGATCACGCTGGGACTTTATGAGGTCAAAATTGTGAACAAAATAGTTTAAAAACTTTCAAGGCCACGAGACGTGGCTGTTACACTGGTGTCACAGTGGGTCCTTTTAAACAGCATCATGATCACACAACTGCAAGTTGTGCTGCGAGCTTTGATGCTAACTCTCTCAGGATTTTCTGAAATGGACATTAAAGGAATGACAGGTGAAGAAGTTGGACATGTTTCCTATAGATTCTATAGATTCTGTGTCATTTGGAGCTGGGTCTAAACAGATGAAGACATCGTGCACCAGATGAAAAGAGGAGTGAATAACACAGTGAGTGCCGTGATTTATGTTCTTTGCATTGCTTTGGCTGTAAGTGTAAAAGTAGTGTGTCTGCATTGTTTGCATTATAGCTTTAATGTTTGGGTCGAAATATCACAATGTCCCTTGCTGTTGCAATTGTTTGCACATTTGTATCTTCTTAAAAGACCTAAATAGAAACTTTTAGCTCAGATAGTGTTTCCAATGTATCCTTTGCTTCTTTCCATTGGCCGCTGGGCTTCGTGTGCGCGGAAAAGTCAGTAGACAGCAAACTGTACCGAAACAGCCAAAACTGGCTTCATAATTCAAACATGTTTGAATGACTGCTACTGAGGTCTAGTAGTGTCTTTATTCTGTGTCCACTCAGTGTGATTCAGATGCAAGTCCAGTAACAGCTCCACGCTATGAGCCTGAAGCAGCAGCGACTGTCTTTTAGAGGTGACAGGGACTGACTATAGGCATGACAGAAAATCAGAGGAAAACCGTGCTAAAACTGTCCCCTCAGATCTAAATGACAGAAACTGCTGTTTATTTGCCACCAAGTCAGTCAGCAAATACAAAGAACGTGACGGTCTATGGTCTAAGGTGACATGCCATTAAAATGCAGGGACAATGTAAACGCAACTTTCACAATTCATGACTATTGTTGTTTAAAATATGGTAACAGTTGTGAATTACCTCTACCTATGTTGCTCGTAGACATATAAATAAGTAGACGCGGCGTTCGATGCTCATGCTATCAACCACCTTGCAACGTGGCTAGCCTGGTATGATTTGAAGGATTCCAGCGACAGTCTCATGTTTTTTCCCTAACCCGCAAAAAAATGCAAGTTATGAATAATCCAGAGGGTGTCAGCTGGTTCCAGCCCATCGCCCACATTTACGAGAGGTCAAAGCCTCATTAAAAGTCAGTGTTCAGTGTGTAAACCTTCTGGAATTTCATTTTAGATAATAATTAGCTTGTAAAACTGTCATCTGAGCTTAAAGTTAACTGACTTTAAATTGAGATTTTTGAACGCTTCTGATAAGCATCTAGTGACCACCAAACATCCTCTTTTACATGTTACTGATGAGGAGACCTGATAAAGGACATACATATCATGAAATAAAAGTTTCATATACTTAGGCTTCAGCTTCTCCAGCTCCATTTGCGTGTGAATGAGTGTTCAATTTGATGTACGTCCGGGTGGCATCAAATAACAAAGTGGTCGTGTCTGAGCAACGGGCAGAGAGAGGATTTTGTTTATGATGTTGCTCTTGTCCATCCAGGAAGTAATAAAATAAATGTCACCAAAATTGTACACTGGGGGAAAATAGGCAACATTTTCAGTAAAATCTATGGAATGGAACATAGATTGTATACATACATACATTTTGAGCTTTTAATGTTTTAACAACATTCTGTAAAAACATACCTGGAGTTGCATTCAGTTGTTCACGCTGTTTTGAGGAATGTTCATTAGAAGATCCTCTCCGACCATAAAAACACTTCCTGCTGAACTTCCTCGATTAATACTCAATGATTCATAGGTCACTTATCCAAGAATCTTTAACTGTTTTTAAAGTCTATTGACCTTATTCCGGATGTTGTCGTGGGTGCCGCCATATTTTTTCCGTTGTATTTTTTTACGTGGGGCAGACAAGCTCAACAGAAAATAAATTCTGCACGGACTAAAAAGCCGTTTTCAGGCCGCCCAGGAATCGGTGCGTTGCTGACTTGTTGTTGCTAGTAATGGGCTTACTGGTTTTTCGAAACACTGCTCCGAAACGCGATTTAAAGCACTTGTCACGTGACCTAAATGGTTCACGACGCTGTCACGTGATTCAGACGGTTTCAGTAGGGGGCTTTCGTCCCGAGCCTGGGTTCATTGACAGGGCTTTAACCGAACCACACAACAGCGAGTCTGTTTCAAACCCATGACTCCATGTTTCAACCTGCTCCCACAAAGTTTCAAAAATGTGTTGTGCGCGTCGGACTCATGTTGAGGGTTCATGAAAAGTGAGATAAGTAATAATTTATGGATCGAGTTTGTGCAACTTTCCCAGACGGAGACGCTCTCCATCTACAGTATGAAGTAAACCTGCTCTACAGCATCACATTGGTGTAGCAGTCAGCGCGCTGCACTGACAGACCTGAAACGCTGAGGTCAAGACCCATCAAGAATTGCCCCGTGTTTTTGACGTTTTACTGCTTTTCAGAAGTAAGAAAAAAAAATTAAATAAAATACAATAGACTGCATCCTGCCACAGGAGGAAGTTGTAGGCCAATTTTTGAGTAAAAACAAAATAGCAAACATTTCCTCGCTTTCATCTAATTTTCATATTCATATTATTCTAGTGACAAAAATGTGTCTATACACATTGTAGAAAATCTCCTATTTTCTGGCTCCGTTACCTTAGCACAGCATATTGAGTATTAGTTTGATTTGTTATTCTCTTATCTCTTTGATTTACCTTTCGGAGCCTCTTGCGTGTTCAAAACTGAGAGAGGAAGAAATGAATCAAACAGACCTTTCACTATCAGCTAATAACACATACCAGCAGAGGAATAACGCGGAAGTCAGTAGCTTTGATCCAAAAGGTTTATTCCCTAAGTTTTACAATCTAATACAATTCTGGCACCTACTATGTCATTATTGAAAGCTACGCTCCGAGTCTGCTTCCTCTGAAAACGCGCGCCCCAACATAGCAGGTTGCCAGTATTTAACACACAATACAAAGTTGCAAAAAATGTACAGCGCTGTGATTGGTCCAGCACCCATCCGACTCCCTCATCCTGAGTTTCTCTCGTTATCTCCAGCTCTGCATTTTTCCTTTGGTCAACAGAAAGTATCTGTGTGGGAGGTGTGAGACCAGCAGTCCTGTTTGACTGTCTCTGAAGTTGTTTACTGGAGTGTGACCTGGGCTTAAGAAACAGAGGGTTGTGCACAAAACAACACAATATACTTCTGACTCCTTCATTCATCATTATGACAATACACTTGTGAATAAACTCATATTAATATAAAAGATGAAATGTTGAACTCTTCAACATAAAATGTGAAGTTATTTTATTGGCAAACGTAGCACATTGGATGTGGTTAAAACATACCACTAGATGTCACTCTGGAGAAGTGTTTCGAACTGTGTTTCAAAGCCTTTTGGTTCAAATGCTTTGTTGTTTCATAAGGCTTCACTTTGCCCATCACTAGTTGCTGCACGTGTAAATTAAATTTTCACACAAATCGATATACTTTATATAATGTTTTAGGGACAAGACTTTTCTCTCGTTCGTCATTTGGGTTCTCGTCAACCGGAAGTGCGTTTACAACAGGAGTGCGGATCTGTGGCAAAAAGAGGCAAAAGTGTGCGGGGCGGAATAAGTTGAATATGGCAGCTTCTCAAAATCCTTTTTAAATTGTTAGGCATTAATGTTAGCATTGAGACACAAACACGTCCCTTTATAAACACACAAGTGTTCTTTGGTGAAGTACTCGCTTGTTTTGTAAAGTCTTTAACATGTGAGTCAATGAATATGACCTAGTTCAGTGGAAGGGCACCTGTGGCTTTTATAGTTTTACATCTGTAAAGATGCAGTTTGTGAAAAAAAATAGAAAAATAAAAAAGTTTTAAATTACAGGAAGTAGTGCTGAGTTCTAAAATGGAACACTTCTATCTATGTCATCAATATATATAATAATATATATTTACAGTTGAAAATAAACAGACAGTTAATACTCAACTGACACATTTCTTTGACAGTGTAGTGTAACCTGACATATAGACTTTAAGTCCTTAAATCATCGCCAGATTTGTTCAGAGCATTTCTGCTGTCTAAACACAATAACCGCTACTGCTATCTTAACTCGTGCACTTCACTAAGGCTCAAGTAAAAACATGTAAAGCTTGTATAAGCGCAATGCAGCCAGTAGATGGCGCCTAAACTCAATAAGTGCCAGGGCAAACACAACCAGATACATATGTTAATTTTGTTTTTATATATTTTCTTATTTATTTCTAAAACATGAGATGGCAAATTTACTACTCAAGAGCATGTTTAAAGGCTAATAAAAATACAAAAAATATTTTTCCTTTAAATATAGTCGTGTTTACTATATGTTGTGGAATTCTAACCTATACATGAACTTTAATACTCTTTATGAATGAATTACACTCCCAGAGAGGGATGACTGTTTTGACTCTTTTTATTGGTTTTTGTTCTTTTTCCCCCTGCTATCATTCTTTTTTAATTCATCGTTTTTTGTGTTTTTTCTTTTTCTTTTCCACAACGCCATGTCACAGGAGGAGAGCCTCGTATTTGGCATCTCATTTCACGGATCTTCGTTCTGCCTTTTCAGGGTGGATGTGGGTCGACATATGCACAAGTCCACTGAGGGAATAGCAAAAGAGTGAAGCCAGAGAATGGGACGAGATCAAAGTCTGTCATATCAAGTGCACCCTGTGTGAGTCAGCCTACCGACACGGCAAAGACATCCTCCCAGACGCGCCGAAAATGTCATCAAAATACTGGTTTTATAGATAGCGCCATCTATTTTTAAACAGGCAGTCAAGTAGAGGCTTATGTCACCCGCCCAATAATAGTGTGCAGCTGATCCATTTATAAAAAGGCCTGATGACTTGCTTTGGTTGTGCCGTGCAATATTAATGCTTTATTTGAGGATGTGGTCAAAAGTTTGCCATTTGACGGGAGGGGGCTGTCTCTGAGCTGTCAGTCTGGAGAAGCGGTCCAGACAGGAGGAGGGGGAGGGGCACGCTCTGATGAACAGAAACTTATTAGCTGGTGTATGTCTATGGCTGTCCCACTCTTTCATTAGCTCCTTATCACGCCCGTTGTGTCATCTTTAATGCTTCAAATTTTGATTACCATATGATCCCACGGAAGAAAAAATGTATTAGCATCAATTATGGCTACAAATGACAATTTCTCCACAGTGTCTAACATGTAATCGGACTTCTCCACCCTGTCAGTGAGCAATACATGTGTAATTATTAGGGCTGCACAATATTGGAAATTAATGCGATATGTGAGCCAAGTATTGCAATAACGATATTATCACGATATTTCCCCCTCATTTGCTCATAATTTCTTTTCCAGGTGTAAAGGGGAATTAAGTTCTCAAAGCTTATTTTAAAATTGGAGTGTTAAAATCTGGAGTTACTTTGTCCATTACTCTGCAAACAATAAAAATACATTACTCAGGCCTTTTAACAATTTCAGACATTTATGTGTGTATAAAATAGTGAAAAAAAATGATTTTGAAGCAAGAGCTTTAACTGTCTGTACTTAGAAAAACAGTGCTTTTAGGGTTGAACATTTAAAGGTGCGCCTGATTGGGCAAAAGTAAAAATAAGCTCAGGCACACAAGAAATGCAAGATTAATGCATTTAACCATTAGAAATTATCGCACATCTTTGCTATATGCAGATCGCAATAATAGTAAGTGCAATAACCATATTTTTTCGAAATATTGTGCAGCCCTTGTAATTACAACCACTGCAACAAGGAAACATACTTTATTATTATTAGCTAGAGGGAATGAGCTAATTTTATAAATACATGAACAGCATTTTGCAGGATAGCTAAAAACAATCTTTTCCTCTAGAAAAAAGGTAAGTATGAGCCTTAGAATAACTTGCAGCTCTGCCCATCTGCAGTGATATTGTCAAAGTATCAACCCTAAACTCAAAAAGCCCTGTTGTATTATTATTATATAGTAAGTATAAGTCTTTTCAATCCTATAACTCACCATTTTATAATCACAGGATATATAGTAAATCAGAATGCATGTTTAAATCATGTCCTTTTGGGTCTGTGCATTTGAACTTTGCCTTTAGGTGTCACTATTGCCCCACTCACCAAACTAGTCTTTCACACAAGGTTGTATGTTGAGGGATCTGAGAGAGCGTGGGCGATGTAACATGCCGCCTGACAGTTATTGACAAAGGCTGCGGGTGTAGTCATATGGGCTACAGTAACCTACATTATCACAATGTGAGGACTGAGAACAGCCGTGTGCTCTGGAGGAAAGCAGGAGAAGAGGGAGCAGAAATGGATCAAGGAGACAGGGCTGGCACTCAAATGTATGATTGTAAGAACATCAAGGGCACAATGAGCTGCATCAGCGCTCAGCAAGTGTTACACCTGTGCAAGGATGTATGTGCTTTTCTTTCTTGTACTTTACTGCTTAGCGAAGATGTCACTTAAATGTTTACAAGTTGGTTGTCATTCGTAAATGTTTAACTGAGGTTTGTTTGAATAATCTTTTTTTTTTAATTATAGATGGGTATCAAAATATGAATGAAAGTTGTTTTTGGAGTTATACAAATCTGAATATCGAGTACATAGTTTATAATACTAAAGAAAATGCTGCTGATCAATTAATAAAGATAAAACAAACAGGATTTCACATGAACCAAAAAATAATGGATTGATCAACAGATAAAGGTTAGAAAATCATTGAAACAGGCATTAGACCTCAACCAATGATAAGGAAAACAAATGAATAAATGTTCAAATGCCAGCACAACACAGCACAAGCAAATGGATAATTTGGCACCAACTGTCTTGACACCGTGCGTTTCTGAGATAAAAAAAAAACAAAACAAAACAAAAACAAACAAAAAACAGTACAGACAATTGCAACTCAAAATACAGAATAAACATTTCTGTGAATATTGCTGTTAAATATTAGAGTGGTAAAAGTGTATCCGTGAACCGTCAGCTTCTGCCAGCCGGGTTCATTGATCAATACATGCCTCCATGTGTTTAAATGTACTTCAGATTACAATGTCCACTTCTAGACCACAGAATAAAGTGGGACCTTCTGGTGCTATCAGCTGCTGTCGACATTCATTTTCTGTTATCTGAAGTTTTATTTTTACACTTAAATAGCCGCACTATCATTTGCCACAAAGGCTTTCGACAGACCAATCGACTAAGTGGATATAATGGGTAATTCCGTGAATGCATTTTGTGAGAGCACTGCCACTGTTTACTTAGAGCTGTTTTCTCAAAAGAATCATCATTTCTAAAACATGACAGATCCATTTATACTTGAACAAATTGTTTTTTTAATTGAAAAACTAATCCCATTATTAAGAATGTGTTTTAATGGACCATGACTTACAAATGTGCTGTATGTGACCCAATAAAATAATCAATCTGGTGGAGTCAATATACATGCTCGGCTAATAAGGTTCATTTAGTCTGCTTTATGCACCAATAAATCATTTTATACACAGTCACAATTAAAAATGCTTTTCCACAGAACATCTTTTAGTGGCGGTTGCCTTTTTGCTCTGGTACCTGGATTTGTTGGTGACCCTGCCATCCTTTCCCTCTGGACAACCAAAAAAAATAATAACAAAGAAGATATTCAGACCAAAAATCCGTATAGAGTTACTAACAGTTATCAATTTAACAGTATACTACAGATTTGAAACTTTTTTCATACACATTCACACATATGTATGAACAAACACTTAAAAAAGCAGCAGCAGAGTTGGTGAAACCTTAGAATAAATGAGCAATGACTTCTCCATGGCAATATATGGAGAAGAAATAAATGACATGGAAAAGAGAATTTTGTGAACAGCTCTTAAAACTGAACAGAGTTAAAGACTCCATGCATTCATAATAAGTCGTACATATTCATATATCTCTGGTATCAGGTGTGAATAGTCAAGTCAAGTTTGCTATGTGTCAAGACACTAAAATAAATAAAATAAAATACGATATGAAGAAATTACCCATGGTTTTATGTGCATTCTGGATTGTGGTAAAATATGGTTTGTATAATGATCATAACCAGTCATTAGACCAAATATCATAAGAATAACATAAGAATCTAATTTGTAAGAATAATAATAAGAAGAATTGCTTGTCCACTTTGTCCCATGTGAATCTAGCTTCACAAACCTTTATGTCACACATAAACACACACGATGGGTTTCCATGCTTTGTGGAGCCATTGTATCGTTGACAAAATTCATTTAGTGGTGATTGAATAAACTTGACCTAAGCCCTCTACTTAACCTAATTTAACATTAAAGGACCTATGGACTGTATGTCAATGTAAAAACAAAAAAAGAGATTGCGAGAGTATTAAGCTATGCATTCTACAAATCCTGAGATTATCCCGGATAATCTATTGTCTGTCATGGTACATAACAAAAAAAAAGGGTCTTAAGGGTGTGGATTGTTGTGAACCATGTGGAAACAACTTGACACCATCCCAGACAGTTTTTTTATTTTTATTTTGCGCAATATTAGAGTGACATAAGGGACTAAATGGATATAGAGATGTTCCACATTCATGGTTCAATGTCTGATACATGCCCTTTAACTTTAAACCATTCAGTATTGCCTGCTTTTTGTCTCCATAAAGTGACTGTGTATTCAGATTTCAATGATAAATACTTGTCACACTCATTCACATACACGCACAAACTTATCAAGCTACCATTATCTTGTGAGCAACTCAACTTTGTTTACTCTAAGCAAGTAAATAATTAATACACAGAGTCGATGTTCAGGAAACGATGCGAAGCTGAATAAGAAGTACAGCGGCCGAGCAAGCTTTTGGGTGTAACATGTGATGAAGAAACGACATAAGTTATAGTGACACGGTCTACGCGGCCTGTCTGATTTTATAATTAGTATCGTTTAGCCCGTCGCCATGGAAACACAGCTCTTACGAAATAGCGCTCTCACACTCTCTCTCTCTCTCCCGCTTTTTCCCACAGGTTGTCTTCAATCAGAAGCAGAATGGAAAGTGATGAGAGAAACTAAAAGCCTTCCAGCGGTTCCAAAAAGGTCCAGACGGCAGTGCGAGCTGACCACCTGTGTCAGCGGGAGGGCTAGACGGTTCTGCTCTCTGTAAATTAGCTACCATGTGCTGTCTCAAGGCTGTCGCAGTGTCTCCAAATGTCGAAATACCTCCTGGTGCATCCATATGATTTGCCTAGTATGATCATTTCTGTAAAGCCACAAGGAGCAAGACCGGATTAATCACTTCTGACTCCTCCCCGCTGTGTTTAAACCTCCTGCCGTACAACCTGGGGTAATATTTTCACTTCAATTATTTCCTTAGCCGATAAATGCAAACAACGGGAAGTTACGGGAAGATGGCAGCAGCATTTATGGCTTTAATATTAGCATTTTGTCATGTTTTATTACAGGGATAGCGCAGACAGTGCAGTTCGTTTCTCTTTTATTTGTGTTTGTGATTGCTATTTATCATCACTCTAGAGGGATCGGCTCGAGTTTGTTTTGCTATGTACAGAATCCATTTGTTTCAGACTATGCGTGGGTCAGTTTTTAATGATGTAAGATACAGAACATCTCCCTTTCAGATTTTCTGTGCCCTCATACAGATCCATAAATCATCATCAGAAAACGTGGGTGTGTTGTTTACATGTTTTTTCCCCCGCCATAGCCAAGCGTGGGGTTTTATTAAAGAGGTCTTGTGTAAACAATATCTGACTATCTTCGCTGCTGAATACATTGAATCTATTGTGTTGAAATACATTACATTATAGTCAGTGTAGACCGTGCAAGTATTCGTTCACAACTTATGCACTTGGGTTTCCTCCCATCAACAGAAAACATGCAGAATAGACAAAAGACCCTCCAAGATAAACTTATAGATAGGGTTCCTCGGTTACAATGACAACTGGGTCGAATGCAGAAGGGTTAATAAAGAGTAACTTACCTTAACCATCAGTGCCAGGGTTGAGAACATGAGCATGAGGTTTCTTGTCACAGCAGTGTAGCGCAATTACAAGATACAAGCAATAAAAACAAACAAAAAAGCTGAATGTTATCAAACAAACAGGAAAATAAATGCGGATGCTCTTCTACTAGATGAACTGCTCTTCGTCTGCCTGGAGGAACACTCTCAACAAGAGCCACCTCACCAAAAAAAAAAGTGTCAATAAAACTTAGTGAAAAAGATTTGTAAATGATGGTGGCCTGAAAATGCACAACTCACATGGTGCCTTTGAAAGTGGACTATGTCACTTTTCTGATTGCGGGTAATCCACCTGCGTATCTCATTCTCTAATAGCCGCATTCTTACTGGTCTCTCCACACGTTTAACGATAGTGTTGACTGATTTGTTCATTTTTTTACTAAATGATGGAGACATTTTCCACTCCAGCACATTAGTAATATTCAAAATGTAGTTGTATGTGTATGATGGCTCTGGTTATATCAATTTGACTTGTGACAAGAAAATATGCATGTTATCCTGGTTCGTTGAAAAGAATAACTGGTCCTATGTAAATACTTTGATAGGCGGGACGGAGATAAGTGCATGTTATACAAGCAGAGTGGCCTAGAAAAGTTCAAAGAAGTGATTGAAAACCAAGGCTGCCATGACATTCAGTTCCATGATGAGAGTGTAGACCTATTCCTTCAATAATACAGCCATCTGTCCCTGAGTTTAGGCCCTGATCCCCGGGACGGGAGAGCAACATATCGTGGTCCATTGAAAATCAGTTTGCTCAAATGAGAGGAATACCAGGAAAGATAACAGCACTGGGTAGATTTTGATTGGTTGATATACTATGTCCAGGAAAGCACTATATAAGTATAATGCATTATTAGTACTACATGGCTAACTATGTTGTCTAATGCGCACAGGACGGAAGGACACATTTTTAAAACATCCTTAAAGCCCGTCGCTCCGAGGCGTTTTCTCACTCTGTCTCTATTTGAAAGTTAATAGGCTCTCAGTGGGGAAATTTCAACTACAATTTGAAAGCCTTTCTAAGCAACTTTGACAGTCTAAAAGTGCCACGCACTTTGCCACCTGCCGAGAGCATGAGTCAAAAAATACCAAAGAGTTAGATGTGGAATAAGTGTATGGAAAAAAAGGCGGAGAACAAAGATTAGAATTCCTGAGGCTACATCTGAAACTAATTGGGTGTGTGTTAGTTACGTTAGGGAAGGATGTAGATGGTGGTAAAGGGATCCCTGCTGCTTAATGAACATGTTAGCTTTGGTCAGAAATGAGGCCGACAGACAGTGTTTGACGACCACTATCCTGCGGACACAAAGCAGAGTGTAATGATATGCCATGGTCCCTCACTGGTGCACGATGGTCCATGTGAGACTATCTGCCAACTGGACCATGGACATGTGGACCAACATTGGATTCATACATTTAAGGAACCAATTAAGTTTTCATTGACTATGTGTAGGAATGTATTCACCTGCTGGATGCCAAAAGTGTCAGTATGAACAATATACACACACACACACACACACACACACGGTTTGGACTAGAGTGTCAGATTTGATGTGTGAAAATGAATTAAACAATGCTCTGTTGAAAACGCTCATGTTTTTTTTTTTTCAGTTGTTTCAAGGCCTTGTCGACGGAGGATTTACCAACTCAAAGGTAATAAACTGAATAATGAACACGATTCTTTTCAAAATTCACTACTTTAAGCACATCCAGGAGTATTGGCAAAAATACTGAATTAAGAGTCTGTTGGAACATGTTTGTACAGATCCAAACTACAGGGGTGGCGTTTTTTTGTTTAAAAAAAAAATCAGAACAGGACATGGTTGTTGTTGACCTTTGCGATTTTGATTAATTGCGCAGATTTATAGATTATCTGTTGAAGAAGGTTGATGTACTCTTCTGTCAATGCATGTAGGCAGCCCATAGGGAACTTTTACGTGACAAAAAAAAAAAAATCTGATAGCACCCTCCTTCGCGGCGAGGAAAAACTACAAAAAACCCCATGGGAAAAAGTAGAAACCTCGGGGAGAACCACAGTGAAGGAGAGATCCTACTCCCACAAACGGACAGGCTGCAGATGAACTAGGACTGACGCATCCACTTGGACTGTGGAGCCAGAACCACTCAAGAGGGAGCTGGCTTTAAAGAGTTCCTCCAGGCGGACGAGGAGCAGTCCACCCAGTGTAGAGAGATCCTCCAGCAGGAGATGAGGAACGGTTCATCTAAAGTAGAAGGAGTTCGTCCAGGCAGACGAGGTGTGGCTAATCCAGCTGTCCAGGCGGGTGGCGCATAGATCGTCCAGTGTAGAGATCGATCCTCCAGACAGATGGGGGTGGGGGGGTCGTCACTGGAGCAGCCGCCGCAGTGCCTGAAACAGTCTCCACTCCCCGGGGGAAGTGGAGAGAAAGAGAAACATGTGAACAGCAATGAACAGACTACAGTTGAAGTAATATTAAATATTGTTGATAGGTAAAGTAGGAAGAACCAGAGGATAGTGTTCAAGCTGCCATACTTCCCCCAGCAGAATTGCTCCAAGGGCAGCATAGCTAAAACTGTAGGTTTTATTTCTGTTCCTAACTGGCCTGACCATAAGCTATTTCAAAGAGGACCACTGTCCTTTAGTTCTTCAACTTTCATCAACAATATTTAAGATTTTAGTTCACGTGTGTGTTGCTTTTGACATGTTTTCACAACTCTGGACACCCATCAAGGCAACTTATAACAAAATAAATGTAATTGAATACTAATACAACCATGTGGAAAGACAAATCCCTTGCTCATGTCTGTATAAGAAGGGTAAAATCATTGGCACAAAGCAGAAAAAACTTCTAAGGAGGAGCAGAAATGAATCACCTACAGATGAACCCCATTGAGAGTCCTTGGGATGTGCTGGAGAAGGTTATGTGCAGTGTCACACTGTCATATTATTGATACAATATCTTGATGAAAGTGTAATGCAACACTGGAATGAAATTTCATCTTTTGACATTGCAGAATGTTTTGAAACAACACCACAGTGAATGTGTGCTGTAATTTAAGATAAAGACCATCCGACTGTGGTGAGACGGCTGGAGGGTGCGCTTATCTGGCGCCCGCGGTGAGACTGTTATTGGCGCCTGTGCGGAAGGTGCGCTTACCTGGCGCCCCGCGCTGCGCGGGCTGGTGGGCTTTATAAGCGTCCCCTTTCTCGTTGCCTCCCCCTTTCACCCGCACGCATTTCCGGGCCTCTGTGTCGGCTGCTCGTCCTCCTGCTCCAGGTAGAAATCATGTACTCAATCGATCCATTCAGTTTAAATCTCCTAACTTCAATGTTTCCTGTAGTGCCGCTGTCTGGCTGCGCGCTCCGCGCCACACAATCCTAAAATCTCCTCGTGCGTCGTGTGAGCACCTCCGTGGCAACAACTCTCGGCGTAGTAACATCATTCACAAAGTTCATTCACAAAGTTGCAGCAAGGCGCGCTGCGCGCTCCCGTCGCGCTTACAGGTAACTCCTCGCCCCTCAATCCCATTCATAAATTTGTAACTTTACACATGCGTTCCTTGTAGTTGGCCGCTTGGCGGTACACTCCCTGCGTCAAATCGCACACTCGCCGTGTTGCGCTCTCAATAAGAACAGGTAAATTAATCACCATGAATGTTTGTCCATGCTCTGCTCAAAGACTAAATTGCCTTTTTATTCTAGTTTGCTCACAACTGGCGCCACGCGCTTTGAGCAAACGTCACCGCTTCATTTGGGCACCTGCTGCTGAGCGCCGCCTCCTGCTCGGCTTCCAGCCCGCATTAACTTTAAATTCCAAATTGGTAGGCTCTAGCTCCTAGTGTCTGGCTCTTTATTTTAGATTTGTGTGTAACCTTAATTCCTTTTAGGTTTTTCACCATTGCCAGCAGCGGCACGAGACACGCCGCCCTCTGCTGTTTTGTTCTATTCCGTTTTGCTCCTTTTTGTTTTGTTTCCTTCCGTTTTGTTTTGTTCCTTTGTGGTGTTCTGTTTTGTTTTGTTCTATTCTGTTTTGCTCCTTTTTGTTTTGTTTCCTTCCGTTTTGTTTTGTTCCTTTGTGGTGTTCTGTTTTGTTTTGTTCTATTCCGTTTTGCTCCTTTTTGTTTTGTTTCCTTCCGTTTTGTTTTGTTCCGTTCTGTTTTGTTCTTGGGTTTCTGTTTTGTACTTTTGTTCTCGTGTTTTATTTCCTGTTTGTTAGTTTTCCCTGTTTTCCTTTTTTCTCGTCTTCCTTTTGTTTGTCGTCCCTGTTTATTTGCTCCCTACCCTTCTGTGTGAGGCGGTGCGCCTCAAGTGGGCGCTGTGTTGGGTGCGTATGCACGTGCGTCAGACGCTTTGCACCCGGGTCTGAGGGACAGTCGCTGGGACATTTTAAATTGCAGTGTGTATGGGTGGGATCCATTGGTTTTAAATTATTGTAGCTACTGTTAATTAAATTAAATGAAACTTGTTTTATTCGGTGATGTGAAGAATAAAGACAATGTAACTGGAATCTGGCTCCTGTGCTTTGGATACTTACCTGTGCGCCTTAGTTCTGTTTATTCTATTTTGGGTCCCAGAGCCCTCTCTCTGGGTGGCGTTGTTGGTTTTCTTTAGTTTTATTTAGTCACAAAGGTTAAATTTAATTTACATACATTTTACACCACGCACCCTCGGTTACACAACGAAATATTCCAGCATGACTTTTGTTTCAGTTTCAATTTTTTTTTTTTGGACAGGCAGGCAATTTGTTTTTTTATGAAACCAAAGTTTGGATTTTTGGGTTTTACTGGAAAATGAAGAGAATTGTTAAATGGATCTATGACTTACTATACTGCAAATACTACTAAAGTGTGCTCTCATTCAGTTTTTTTTTCTCAGCCTGATGAAGGCAAGAACTGTAGCACTATATGGCCTTCCAGTCCTTGGTGATAAATCAGACAAGTTCTTCAAGACATGCTATGTAAGTGTAAATAAATTTCCAATGGTTTTGTTTACTGTGTTTAATGAAGTTAACACAGCTGGAGTCAGAATATTGGCCTGGGTCAGTTTGTGTTTATGTGTACCATTGTTTCCCCTGCGTTCATTTGTGAGTGATTAACTTTGTGTTAATATTGCTGTCTATAGGGTGAAAAATCTTATACCAAAACTGCAAAGCCTACGAAATGCACTTTTGAGCTAAAGCGTATATTGGACTTTGTTGTTTTAGGCATTAGGCATGTTTTATTTAATGCACATAATGCATTGAGTACTGAAAAGGGGACACCAATTGTAAGTTTATGGTAACACAATATTCAAGTTAATAGATAAGGGAGAAGAAGAAAAAAAAGAGATTTACTCATTTTTTTACTTACTAATGACTGATGAGTAATTTGACTACAAATAATGATATCAGACCAACAAGTAAACTTGATGGTGTAACTTTACTCGTGACTGATGAGTAATTAAACTACAAAATATTATATTAGACCTACTTAATGAGAACTTGTTTGTTTACTAGCAAAACGTAAGTTCTACAAACTTAGTCGATGTAATCCCTCATTCGTCCAGGAGTGTTCCATTGTAGAGAGGGTTTCAGGGGTTGTCATCCGGACCCTGTTCAAAACACTGTCCAGATGACAACCCCTGAAACCTTCTCTAAAATTCTACAAGCTTAGCATCGATTATTTAACCCCTAACCCTAACCCTCTGTCTTTTCTATCAAGTTTACTAGGGTAATTTAAGGCAATCGGTTTCCTGTTTTTTTTCTTAGTAAACAATACTAATCAGGATTTATGAGCATCACTTTGCTTTGATCATGTCAAAGGACATTTTAAAGCCCCTTTGGCCTTTAACCCACTCCCCCTGGGGGGTGCAGGGCACTATGGTAATGGGGCACAACACTTTCCCCACATCCTTGGGAACCGCACAGAGCTGAGCACGCATCATGGCACGCACTTGGAACACCTCGGGACATAGCTTCTCACCTGGCGGAGGAGATGATAGCCCCCTAGCTGTACTCATGGCCCAAGGTGACAACTGCCACACTGTACTGCAGACCAAACTATTGGCCAGGATCAAGTGGCAGAGTGGAGAGCACCAACAGCCACAGGTCAAACACGCAGTCCAGGAATATTATGTCTTGGTAACGATTGTTTCGGTCGGAGAAAAGGGCAACACGGAGGCAACAAAATCTTTTTTACCAGTGTCTCACAACAGTTTTGAGGGCACGCGCTGGTCGTTACCCACAACAGACAGGTATGCCTCATGGAGGAAAGAAGAATTTCCATCTATGCCATCATGGATCTGTAGGTTTGGCCTAAGGCTTGACTATTCACAGTTTTAAATGTTAGGTATTTATGCAATACAAACACAGAGATATTAAAACAAATTGTCAGGATCAAATTCTTGAGCATTCATCATCAGATGTGAGACAATATTATCATTGTATTATATAAATACAAAATAAAATAGAACATAGAAAAATAAATTAATACTACTGTATTATCAACACTTTTTTTTTTTCAAATCCCGTTTCTCCCTTTTGACATATTGCATAAGAGCAATACTTAATTCTATTTAGAGTGTGTACAGCAGAGAGTAAAGTATATGAGATGGGTCCTCGGGGTGCTGCGCTGCAGCGGTCACTGCTTCTGACAGGTTGCCCCAGCTGCATTGAAGGATGGGTCAAATGCAGATGACAAATTTCCCTATGAGGACAATAAAGTGTACATTAATCTCTCCTATGTGTTTAACAATTAGTTTTTGTGTGTAATTATTGCTTAAAAAAAGAGGTTTATGTATAATGCAAAACAAGTTTTCAAGGAATTTCTAATATAATGCATACAATGTTTTGTTGAATATAAGTATTTATTTCCAAGTCTGCAGAGACTTTTGGACCTCCAATCCATATAAATAATGATTGTTAATCAGGACTGTTGAACAGGCCCCTTGCTGTCTTGTTCTAATCAATAGTGGTTGCAGTGTTTGCATGCACAATACCGTTGTATAAAAGCTGTACTTTGCTTTCATGAAGTCTCTCTGCTATGTAGCAACACAACACAGATACAATTTTGACTAAAGCAGCAGAGTGCGTTGTTTGCATGTAAATCCTTCTTTGTAAAAAGTATGTTTACCTTGAGAAACAAAAGTTGTTATGTCTATGGAATATTTGAGGAAAAAACAACTGAGCTTTTATCCTGCATTCTATCTGATGGTGGTTCTTTTGTTGTTCTAATGGAGAGAGATCTATTGCAAGGGCTTTTTGAATTCTATGGAAGCACGTGACAAACAGGCAACCCATTTCAATACAGTGTATGCTGCACAGGGCTTTACAGCCATTTTTTTTTTATCAAACAATAAATAAATAACCCACAGTAAAACCCATTAAACACCAAATGAATACATTCTTCAGGGCCATATCTGTCTTTATTGGTTTGTACACCAATCAGGCAGCAGGCCTGTGTCTCTTGTTCAAATTGATTACTGAAAATCATAACAAAAATATTGGATCTTGTTTACGCAGTTGTGATCCACCTGTCTATATTTGAAAGAAAGCAGGATATGCATCAAAGTAATAAAGTTAGACTCTTGAAATAGCCTATTGTTCAAACTATCACTCAGAGTAAATGTTTTGCTTACTGACTGTGTTTGCAGATGAAATAAATTTTTGCCCTTATCAATCTCTTGACAGGCAACACTTTATATATCGCTCACAAAATATAATGGATCTTACACTTCCCACCTCTTATCTGTGAATGTGTCAGGGCTCAGACTATGGCATATCAAATGGCTTGGATTTCATAAAAGTGGTGCAAGTGGACAAGTTTTGTCTTTAAAAGCAAGTCACTTCAAATGTCATGCCCATAAACTGCATGTACATGCCCAAGAGAAATAAGCTAATACATTTCCAAAAAGAGACAACAGGGTTCTGTGTCAAAAATAAGTTGTTGGACTTTGCCCCTTTGATAATAGTCACTGTAGTCATTTGTCTGCTGCTGTTTCAGCTGAATATACGGTCATGGCCGAAAGTCTTCACACCCCTGTAATTTTTCCACAAAAAGTATTTCTCCTCAGAGTATTGCAATTCCACATTTTTTGCTATACACATATTTATTTCCTTTGTCTGTATTGGAACAATAAAAAACGCAACAATAAAAAACGCAACAAATATGGGCCAGACAAAATGATTCACACCCTTTCAAAATGTAGATAAATAACTTCATTTAAGCATGTGATCTTGCTTAAACACACCTGGGGCAAGAAACGGGTGTGGTCAATATAAAACTCACACCTGAAAGCAGATAAACATTCGTTGTTTGTCTGTGTGTGCCACACTAAGGATGGCGAACAGAAAGAGGAGAAAAGAACTGTCTGAGGACTTGAGAACCAAAATTGTGGAAAAATATCAACAATCTCAAGGTTACAAGTCCATCTCCAGATATCTTGATCTTCCTTTGTCCACAGTGCACAACATAATCAAGTAGTTTGCAACCCATGGCACGGTAGCTAATCTCCCTGGACGAGGAAGGAAATAGAAACTGATGAAAGGTTGCAACGCAGGATTGTCCTGAAGGTGGATAATTAGTCCCAAACAGCTTCTAAAGAAATTCAACTATCCATTGAAATCTGAATGAAATATGGCAGGAGACCTTGGCGGACTCCATTACTGACACAAGGCATCAAAAAGCAAGACTGCAGTTTGCTAAAATGTATGTGAGTAAGCCAAAATCATTCTGGGAAACGTCTTGTGGACAGATGAGACCAAGATAGAGCTTTTTGGGAAAGCCCATCATTCCACTGTTTACTGAAAACTGATTGAGAAAAGAACACAGTACCTACAGTTAAATGTGGTGGAGGTTCAACTATGTTTGGGGGTTGTTTTGCTGCCTCTGGCAATGAGTGCCTTGACTGGGTCGCAATAAAGCCCAGTGTCAGAAAGTTAGGTTTGTGTCCAAGATCATGGGTGTTCCAGCAGGACAATGTCCCCAAACATATTTCAAAAACACAGAAATAGATGGCAACAAAGCGCTGGAAAGTTCTAAAGTAAGTTAAGGGTGTTAATCATTTTGTCTGGCCCATTTTTGGAGTTTTGTGTGAAATTATGTCAAATTTACTTTTTTTCTCAGCTTTTTTAAACTGTTCCAATACACACAAACAAAATAAATGTGTATAGCAGACAATGTGGAATTGTAATTACAGGAGAATTTCTTGGAGACGAGAACATGGCTAACCCTAACCACTATTGTAAATGAATAATGCTTGTGATATAATATATTTATTATTATAATTTAACAATAATATATTATATTATATTATAATATATAAAATATACATTTTCATTGGAAGACGACATGAGGATATGATGGTGTGAGTAACAAAATAATGACACAGCTAAATTACATAAATTGATATTTTTTGGTCTTGACCTGACTGCAGTTCATAGTTGTAAATCGACATGAGGGGGCGAATGCTCACACATTCAATGCTCTTCAGCTGGGAACGTTGAAGAGCTGTTCTCTTCCTGAATGCTGGTTTTCACTGTTCAGGACAGATGTTTAAAAAAATGGAGCAAAACAAAAGTATAGTGTTTATATAATTTGTTATATAAAACGCCAAATGGCTGCACTGGCCATCGTCAAAGGTAAAAAGTATAATTTTTCACACAGATGGAGCCCCATACCTGTGCTGCTACAGGGTGAAATTTATACAGTGTAAAGAAGCAAAAAATAATAATTAATGACATGTAAGATCAGCTTTGGAGGATTTCTTCAGAGGTACCCCCCAATCATGCTGCCTCTGCCACCCCATCCATCGCCCTTTTGAACAGTCTGCGATACATTATAGGAGTTAATCAGAATCGAATGAGGAAAAGCGCTGAGGTGAGACAGCAGAAATTACCTGGCACTGGCTGCCTGTTCACGTTGCCCTCTTTCAACCAAGCTCCCACCTGTAACAGTGGAGGGATGGACGTATAGAATGAGTTGATGGTTGCTGAAGGATACTGGAGGTACAAAGTATAAGGTGTAATGATAAAATTGCTGTAAAATCTCTATCTTTTAAATTAAATACTTTTGTAAATTATAATCAATGCATGTGTAGGAGAACTTAAGCCTTACTTTGCACTCTCATTCATGTTATTTTGTTGGATGAAAGAAGAGAATATGCATCTTCTTAAGGCAGCACTGGGAGTCAGAGAAACTACAAGGTGGGATACTATTTTTATTTTATTTTTTTTTCTATCTTGACATGTATGAGTGGAGCAGAAAGAAACATGATAGGGGAAGAAAGAAAAAAAAAGAAAAGAAATGGTAAGCAATTGTGCAAGAGTCAACTGGACGTGTGAGTATAGCCACACTAGAGCTTTACCAATGGAGCTTTATAGAAGTGCCACAGTAGAGAGGAAGAGAATTTGACAGATTGCTCAGTACGCCCTTTGTGGGTGATCACGGTGGGCTGCTACCAACCAATCATAAGACTTTATTTGAGACAAACCATCTACAACATTTTAGTTTCAAGATTATCTTTAATATTTACTTGCCTTGACAGTCTCAGATATAACTTGTTTTGCATGTGTTACTTGGTAGAGGTAAAAAACATGCCTAATTAATTATGTCTTCAGCATCCTCATAATAAAACTTGAATCAGACAATTTCGTTAACAACAACATTAATTCAGTTTTGCAAATTCCAGTGCAAACTTAATTCAGTTATGGTAAAATAATCACAACTAAACAGCTTAAGAAAAGAGCAAGAGACAGAGATAATGTGGGCAGGTGGAGCGGAGAGTACAAGAACTTTGGATACTGGAGAGACGCAGGTAGAACAAAACACATAAAGCCTTAATGGACTGAATGAACAGCACTTCATTCTAGGAGAGTAAAGTTTAAAGACAACCCCTGGCCCGGGCTAGACCCAGGACACGCTGGATGGACTATGTCTCTCAGCTGGCCTGGGAACATCTCGGGATCCCCCTGGAGGAGTTGGAGGAAGTGTCTGGGGTGCAGGAAGTCTGGGAGTCCCTGCTTAGACTGCTGCCCCCGCGACCTGGCCCCGGATAAGCAGAAGAGGATGGATGGATGGACGGACGGACATGCTAGGCTGGACTCTTTTCTCCGATTGGTCCAAAACTCGTCTTCTTATCTTATTTGGCGACTTAACCTCTGGAAAAGGTTCTGAGTTCAAGGGATGTTGCCATAGAGATCTGTCCCAATAGAAAATGATTCAGTTTCGGAGGACTGCCAAACCAACACTGAAGTAACCTCTAATTCAGCTTCGTATAGTACAGGCATCTGGTTGTGTTTTTTACCAGTTTCTAGCTTCATTCCCATTCTGAAATAATTAATTATTGCTAGGCCCATTTGTTATTACTCATAACGCCACAACCAAACAAAAACAAAGACAACAAAAAACACATAAGCGATGAGCTGTGTTGTCGTTAATTGCTTGCTCTTGTCGTTTTTATCAAACACAGACAATATTCCTTTTAATCACAGCCGTCACATCTTAGACTTTGAAAAAATCTTTCTCTATTCTCCCTCCCCACAGATGTGTTTCCTCATTCCCTGAAGGTTGTGAGTTTGTTGCTGTCTTTCCCCTTCCAAAAGAGGCTTTATGATGCTTGGAGATTAATACGCAGAGTGGAGCAGAAGAAAACAGATAAAGGGTTGAACTCGGGGTCTAAAAGCTGATCGCAAAAGGCTGAGATTGAGGAAAAGTTTGCTTGTTTTGAAGTTTGGGGCTGGCAGACGGGTTCAAGAGGCTGTCTGAAAGGAAATGAAAAAGAGAAGTGGAAACCAAAATCTCCCAAGTCATTCTTGGAAATTATGAGAAAGTGTTCCGAAGTGTTTAGTACATGGGAGCGAAAAGGACCTGAATGGTCACATGACGTTTCCTGTACATCGGCCCACAGTATTGTTAAGGATTTGTAGGGCGATTATTTTGATGGTTTGTGTGTGAGAGGAGGTACCAAGGATGTTTTGGAGGAAATGTTTTCATAATAATTTGTTTTGTTATCAGCATGTCATAATAATCAGCAACAAATTTCACCAAACTAAGAATTTTGGGAAATATGCTGACATTTTAACACAGAACCTACTCTTGGACCTACAAAATAGTCCAAGATAAAATATTCAGTAACTCTGTTGACTGTTTTTATGCCAGAGGTCAAAAGATTGGCCAAACTGTTGAGACTTGTGTGGGTGGAACTATTTGGCAGAAGAATGCATCTGCTCTCACAGGATGTTCATTTCTTCCATATCAGATTGTTTTTCAATTGCAGTCAAACATTATTTTCTTTAGCTTCTGTTTTTGAGCATATATTTCAACTACTCAACTACCATTAAAGTTTGTTGATACTTGAAGGAGCTCAGTTGAACTAAAAACCTCATCCTTGTAAACAAAAAAGCCAAAAGGAAAGCACTGAAACCAAGTAATAACATTTTAGTCTGCCATCTTGTCATCCGTTCTATGTAACAGGAGGGAGGGTGGAACTACTGCTTTTTAACTTAAATAACAAAACAAAACCCAACAACGCCGCCACCGGGTAGGACACACAGGTTTGTTGCAATCATAAGGAGGCATGGTATGATTTAGTCAGTTTATTTATTCAGTTGATAGTTGTTGAGCGTCTTAAAAACATTTGTCTGCAGCTGTTCACAATTGCACATTTTCCCTTTATTTTTCAATTGTACATGATGCGCTCATTTTATTGCCCCCCAAAAAATTAAAAACACATGTTCTTACAGTGAGGCCCGGACTCTCGACAAGTTTTATTGAAACACTGCGAAACATTACAAGCAAAGCAATAAAACGGAGACAAGCAGACGAAGTCCACCAGCGACGTTACATAGTGCACATTTGTGACAACATACCAATGTCATGTTAATTTATCCCAATGTTCTATTCTGCGATGATAAACATTTTAAGCACTCTAGAAATGTGTCTCAAAATATGTCCTGGGTGTGTGAGCATTTAAACATCTCGTCTCGCATGTGTCACTTGATCACCGGCTCTGACAGTGTTTCTGCTTCTACTCATTGTTCCCGCTGGCACGCCACTGTTTCCTCGCATTATCCTTTCACACATGATGCTCCTAGCCCCTGGATGGACGCGCGGGCTTAAAAGGTTCACAACAATTTATTTTTGTTCATTTCGTGTGCTCTGCCTATGGAGTGTTATGATGTTTCCACAGCAGGACTGACCCTCCGGTTCAAATGCTCCTAACAGCCTATAAACTTAGACAAGATTCACAGTATGACAGGCTGCCACTGGCCAGGCTTCGTCATCTGCAGCTCACACTAAGCCCTTTTAAATAGGTGTCTGGGGTGTCATTGTCTCCTAGGGCTGCCTTATGGGGAGGTAATAAAACCAAGACCATAAACCTGAGCATAAGTGGCACAGGATTGCCTCAAGCCACAGCCTTAACTTTGAAGCTAAATTTTGAACATTGATGGAGACGAGGGCGGAAGATATGGAACGATATGAGGAGCATAAATCAACATTATTTCCATTATTTATCATCAATTCGGGTTAAGCTGTGGAAAAGCATATTCTATGCCATTTTATGGTGAGAAGGATTGTAATCCAATATAACAATATGTTGTGATGGATCTATCATATATTTACATTATTTTTTGACATGGGCACAAATCCTTTCAAAGTAATAACTGTAATAGTAAAAAAAAGCCAGTTGTTGAGAAGGTAAGATTATGGAATGCCTGTGTACGTCTTCTTCTCCTCAAGCTTCTTTACTATGACATGAGGTCCATTTGGGAAAACTGTCAGGTTTTTCGTAGTATGCATTCCCAAAGTCAGAATTATTTCCTGTCTAATAAAAAAAAGGGTTAGAGATGATGTAGGAACAGACCTTATAAACTCACATTTAACAAACCTTAAACAACTAATTTCCTGCAACATAGACTCCAGAGCAATTAGCGTCAGTCTTTTTTCTGCCATCTGCTCTATTCATCAAATGTATTCTAAATGCTTTACTTCAACTGCAAGTGCAGCTTCTTATTGATTTCTATACCTAAGAATTTGTGTCATGAGTCTCAAACCACCGAGCTATTTTCCCATCAGTTAACTAAGTTTACGCTTGGGCTGCACCGCTAATGCCAATAATGGTATTTGTTCTGCTCACAGTCTAAAGGTGAGGCGTTTCAACTTAAGCCTTGGCTTTATTACGTCTCGCTGCACAAAGAGTGAACAATTCGAGTGAGAGAATCCCCCAAGTGACATCCAACCTCACCTTCAATATCATCACTGTCTGCTTTTATGCATATGTTGACATGTTTTTTTCATTACGTTGTTCTGTGTCGTGACCTTCGGCTCGAGATGGGAGCGTTCAATTGACTGCCTAAATAATAAATAAGAGTCGGAGGTAGGTGGTGGGGGAGTGGGAGCAGGTCTCTTGTTGGTTTATGAACACACAAGCATCAAAGGGTGTAGCGACTCAATTTGACGAGCTGGATATGTGTGGATTATCTGGAAAGGATGAATGTGAATGATGTGTAGATATTCTTTTCTTCCAGTCTTTTTTTGTTAACAAAACAAAAACAACAAAACAACAAAATATACAGTTCATTGAGTATCTACCGGCTGCTTTTTGACTGTTGCTAGAAATACTGCTAACTAGTGCAGAGTATGGCAGTATGCGTTGCTCTTTTGCCCCATCTTCGTAATGACCATCTTCTTATAAAAAGGGTCCCAGGGAGAGTCATTATGCCTGATTCGATAGTAGATGACAGGGAAACTGAAATGGGATAGGAAAGATGTGAGATGACAGGCAGCGTGCTTTCTGATGTCCTCTCTTAGGTCTCGAGGGAGGCGACTTGTAGACCACGACTCTTGCTACGAATCCGCAAAGCAACAAAAGTAAACCAGGCTTTTCAGCTTAATGTGTATTACGTGTTTTCAATTTTTTGGAAGACACTTAATTGTACATTGATGTAAAGGGCAGTATACTCAAGGCAATAGAATGTATCCATGACCAGAGGGCTCGTAAGGGGACACGCCACATGTTGTCTGGCATTTGGGAAGTGATGGTTCCTTGGTTCCTTTGTAAGGCAGCTAAAGCCTTAGAGACTTTGTTTGATATTTTTATTCATCAGAGTGTTTCTTATTTGATGGAGAGTCTACAGGTAATAATAATACCCATGGTATTTCTCTAGTTTCACGTGTTCTTTCTGATGTTGCCATTCAACGGCCTTCCTTTGCTGTTTATCCACCACAATGTCTCTGTACACTGGCATATGCCAGCCGCTTGGTTATGGTTGGTTATATATATATATATATATATATATATATATATATATATATATATATATATATATATATATGTATGTGTTATATATAACACATACATTCATTCATTCATTTTCTACCGCTTGTTCCTGTTAGAGGTCGGAGGTGACAGGAGCCTATCCCAGTGACTTTGGGCCTACACAAACATACATACTGTATATAGTATATATAGTATGGGCTGGACCCAATTCACATTAATTTTTCTGCTGGGCCAGTGCCGTGGTTGCACCGTGCTGCTGCCATGGCGCCCCATTGTGTCGTGTTTCAGACACTGACAGTCCGGGATCCTTCGTTGTAGCTGGTGGTCGGGGTGGCCATGTCCCTACTGGAGTCCTTCATGGCTTGTTATGGGTGCTGCACTATGTTTGTCCTGGGAATGTTCAACGGCACTGGCTCTGCAGTTCCTGCCGCTTTGTTCTGCTTTGTCTTTTTATTTTAACTGAAACTGAAATATTAATGTTAAATTAACTTAAATGAAAGCATGTGACAAGAACTAAAATTAGTGAAAAAAGTGTAAAAAAAGTTAAACTTGATGGACAAACAAGAGTTTAACTAAGTTACCACTTTGAACTGCATATTAAATAAACTGAATGGAACATCTTGCCTTGGTTGATGAACTTACCTGTGTGTCTTATGTTTCGTTTCTTTCTTTTATATTTTATTTTGGTCCCAGGGCCATCTCATTCAATCCCACTGAAGCTGCAGAACATAATAGACTGGAGTAAATATTCAGTAGTAGTAGTAGTAGTAGTAGTAGTAGTAGTAGTAGTAGTAGTAGTAGTAGTAGTAGTAGTAGTAGTAGTAGTATCTAATTTTAAAACCTGGGGCTGTCCTAGCTGTGAGGCTGAATTGCTAACCACTACACAACATGCATTTGTAGCATATCTAAGAATTTTCTCTGTAGAAAGCTATTGATACTTACAGATTGAAAGGATTCGATTATTGAATCAGGTGGTATTGAAAGTAGCAAACTTGGCAAAGAAACAATACTGTTTCTAAGACCATAACATAAAGCATTGTGTCTGTTAATCCCTCAGTCGTGGGGTCCATAGCTCAGAACATGTACTGTGGTCTAGAAAACAAATCCACTCTCAGACCCAAATCAAAACAAGGGAAACAATAATCAGTGTTTGGTAATACAGATCATGGCATGATTGATTCAGTAATATGACTCAGTTGATGGTTCTCACCTTTGGGTAGTTCAGTGGACTCGGTACAACCATGCATCTTTGTTTACAGGATGAAAATCTATTGGGTCTATACTCCAAGAAGTCAAGGAATATTTAGCATGCACTGTAGCAGACAGATGATTAAAGACACAATCTAAAAGGCATTTTGTATTCTGAAATTGTACGTAGCTGATGCAGTCTAAATGCCAGAGTAAATGCACATGAGGAAATTGAGGAATTATGCTTCAATTGGGGTGCAGATGGAAACATTTGTGTATGAATTATCTCCTCTGCTGTTTGTGTTTCCTGAGCAGAACCGCCACCATGTCCCTGTTTGCTCTGGCTCTGCTGCAGGGAGCCATGTTTCCTTTCAGCTTGTGTGCTGACTCTGTGCTTTGTCAAAAGGTTTCAGAATTCAAAATCACTCTCTATACCCAGGTAATCTGCCATTCACCTATTACTTTTAGAGCTATACACAACACAGCATTTTTTGATTTATGTACTTCCATTTTAAGTTTAAACTGGGAAGAAGTTCCCTGGAAAAATACATAGGTTCAGTATCATTCATGTATTTACTATGTTACTGTCTTATACAGTTAAAAACCAAACACAACTCATAATGTAAGGCTCTGTAGAGGAACATTTTTCTTCTCACTACTTTAGCATGAATATAGAGAAAACCTGTACCTGAGTGATTCTAACATGATTTCTTAGGACTGAGTGGTTTCTATTCCAGATTCTTCTTTAATAAAACGTCTACTACTAATTATAGAGCGTTAATAAGGAACACCAGCTCAAACGCACTGGATATTATGACCAAGAAGCAATTTGCGGCTTTATAATACAAGGTGTGAAAGCTGTTTGTTTTTGTTTTGTATTTGAATTTTCCCCAATCGGCGTGGCAAAACTGATAATGCTTTGAACACTGCTCATGTACACAGCGCACTCCAATTACGCTGGGAGAGGGATTCAACTGCAGCGACAAAAAAAACAGACAGCAAAATATTCAATAGATGTTTAGAGGTGTATTTATCGGGCGTGCATGCAATATCAGTGAAGACACAAATCATGGTACGTCCTTCAATTTGATTTTTAACCTGACTGAGACAAGATGAGGACCAGTTATCTGACTATAAATGCTATGCATCGTGTCACCATCAACTGCATAACATACTCTGTACCTACAAAATGTAAGCGTATGCACTTTAGCCAAACTAAACTAACTTAATGGGGTTTGGGGAACATACTTGTTCAACATGTCAACAGTTAAAGTGTGTATGAGAGGTTTTAACGATTTTCTCATTTTGATTTTATTCGGTGTATTAATCCCTATTGTACATGAAAAATCTTGTTTTACACCAATCAAGAGGTAGTTTGTGGACAAAAATTGGATAATCTGTTGAAAATTACAGGAAGGAAAAAACCCTTTTACCCTTAAAACATTAATTCAACAAAATAAAGGTGTCAAAAAGATTCAGATTAAAAAGAAAAAAAACGTTTTTAGCACTGTATACAAAGTAATTTCCTAGTGCGATGTCATAATTTACAACCAGGAAGTCACATTACATTACTAAAAAAATTGCTAAATCGAGATAAAAGGTATATATTTTGAAGCAAAACTTTAAATATATTTATTGTACTGGTATTTTACTTACATGAGTAGTCCAACTTGGGCACTTTAACGTTTTGTTCGAGAGGTGGACAGGTTTGTTTAAGAATGCTTTTACCGAAATAAACAAACTGATTTATTGTAATTCTTACTGAATTAGCCTTATTATACACCTTTATATAATTGCACAGTTTGTTTTGCACTGAAGACGTGAAAATATCAACAACATATAGTAAGACGATAAAATAAGAGGGCCTCTAAAGTAAAGACACATCCAAATACACTTTAAACATGAAACATTTGTTTTCTCTTGTAGTGTATATAGTTAGATATTTTTGGACATAAGCAACATTTAAAACTTACAGCATTAAAGATGAACCACCCCAAAACAGTACAAACATGAGACTGCTACACTTTTACACTAATGAAGTGAGGTTAGGCGTGTTTTAAATACTAAAGGCCGAATGTCACGTGACAAATAACTTCCGGGTCATGGAGGAGAAAAAAATATTTACAATAAAACAGTGGATAATTAACATTAGCGAGAGTGCTTTACAATAAATACAGTGTTTCAAAATAATGAGCAGGCAACATTTGCAAGTACTCTGCTGTTCAACTCTGACACAAATTATATAATCAACATTGCAGCGGTTGCCTCTGCCACCTGTACTCTCTAATTATGCCCTATATTTCATTATGATTCTGGTCATCAAAGGGATTTATCTGTTCATCAGGTTTGTCTTGTTCCACCACCATTTTTCTCTCCACTATTGAGAACACTCAACTAGTACTTTAATTCATTTTATTCAGTTGGACAAATCTGTGCATGAACTTGGTAGACGTGTCTCTCTATCAGACCAGAACTGTTTGCGCTGGCGTCTCTTGGTGCCAGTCTTTCTGAGCTGCACAACCAAATAAAGAGTGTTATGGTGCTGGAAGGAGATTTGAAACTCATAAAACAAATCCACAAATCCCCAAGCATTAATGGCTTTGTATTCTTCATTGCAGTGAAGAAATGTTTAGTTGTGGCTTTTGTTTTAATGGACTGGAAGCAATTATGGCCAAACTCTGCAGTGAAGGTGGAGCGACAAAGCAAAAACATAGTTGCATGCATGATATTGAATGTGTACACCTAATTTAATTTAGATTGTGGTAACTGGAGTAGCTGCATAAAATTGTTTTGCTACTGTTAAGGTTGAACATTGCTTTTCAATTTCAAATGTGACAAATAAGTAAGCAATGTTGTGTTTCAGTCAATATTTTCTGCCAATGTTTTAGTTTTGCTCAATTGTGCTCTGTCAAAACAAATAGTAGAGTTTTGAAATGTACAGTTGTATTTCTGTTCATCACAAGCTTAAATTTTTTGCTTTCAAGAATTGAAGATGAGTTGTTGTGACTATGGTTGCTCTACTGCTTTAGCACAAGTCTTTTGCATTCATTGTCACGGTCATTAGGCAGACAGAGCTTTCTGCGGATGATTGGCTTACTCTGCTCTTCAGTGTGTACAAAAACACTCCTCTTATCGGAGTTGTCTCTATCAAAGCTGCCAATCGGGGAGTTTTGCCCTGCAGAAAGCCGAATAAGATATGTGTGCTTAGTGGCATCTCGGCAGATTAAACGTCTGAATAAAGCCCAAAAACTAAGAGAGGAGATAGAACAGGTGCGAGATAAAACGGCACCCTGGAGGAACAGCGCCAGTAAGGCCTTGACAACTATCACCGGCGCGCACAAATGCATGCGTGAGCCCTTCACGGAGACTGCCTTTGAATGCCATGACTACCAAAACACCTGCATGTGTATTCAGAAATGCATTAAAAAAGACCTTGAGGCAACCAACCACACATGCAAAGTGCTGTTTGTTAACTGGTGTGGGAAATGTAGAGGCAAAAACATTAACATTTTCAGGCTAAATGACCTTGACGGAGACATCAAGTTCACCTTCTGTCACTTTCAACCAAGTATAGGCACTGCGGTAAAGTCTCAATCAGTCAGTGCCACATTGTTCTTGTAAATATTTCTTTTTCTTTTCTGCGGAATATTACACAACACTAAGGCTTAAGGTCATTATTTACTTGTGCTTCGACATGACCCCAATTACATTAAGTAAACTGCTGATTCAAAAGCGACTAATAGGTTGCCAGGCGATTAGCTGCACCAGTGATAACCCTGAGGGGCTTGTGCGATGGCGAGATGGTGTGTTGTGACAAGTGTAACATGATTAAAACATTCATGCTTTCTGTTTGTGCTGTCATGCTAATCAGGAGAGCTGAATATTCCAGCTGAATGAGTTTGATAAACATGACTTGCCAAACAACCATGTAACTTCCATTGCGGTTTGGAGACAATTCTTCCCTTGTACAAAGTAGATATGACAAAAAAAAAAACAAAAAAAACAGCAACAATTCCCCCTGCATTGATAGTTAGAATTGTAAATTGTATTTTGTCTTACTAAAAACAAACAGAAAATAGAACCGACTAGGCTGCCAAACAGTGCGAAAGTTTGGCGAGACAGTTGCAATGATGCCTGACGGCATCGTTGCGAAAGCAATAGGCCCTACGCCCTGTAGGGGCTTGGGCCTAATGACTGTCATTGTTAGTTTTATGAATGAATGAATGACATCCTCCAAAGTCTGAATGCCGCTCCAAACCACATGCTTAAAAAAAAGAAACATTTTTATTGTTTCACAACGGTACCTTACATTTCCTTGTTTCTGGCCAAGTCCAACATCCACGCCTCAGCAAGTGTCCATCAAAACTTTTAGCGGGATTTACGTTTTGCTCGCATTGCCCTGCATATTCAGCCTTTATTTATTCAGCCGACTCTGTAAAACTGATCAAGTTTGTGGACGACGCCATCCTTATCGGACTCATCTCTGACGGTGATGAGTCTGTCTACAGGAGGGAGGTGGACCGGCTGGTGCCCTGGAGCAGCGACAACAACCTGGAGCTCAACGCCCGACAGTGGAGATGATCGTGGATTTCAGGAAAGTCTCTTGTGAAATTTTCAAAAGTTACAGTGCACTGGCTCTGAGAGCGTAAAGCTTCACTTTTTAATTTAACAACGTGGCACTTGTTGTGTAACAAGAGGAGAAAGCACATATGCTCTATAGAATTACTAAGAAGGCATGAGTGGAGAAGAAGGCAGAGGAATGGAGGATGGACAGAGGACGGGTGGAGAAGAAGACACACTAAGGCATGTACTTGTATGTATTTCTGCTTTGAGTTAAGGTGCTAAATGCGGATTCTAAACACAACCACATTTCCACATGGCATTTTCTATTAAAAATGTAGGTAGAATATGCTGTTTTATACAAATGCTATTGTCTGATTGTGGTTTAAAACACATCCCTGTGCACCTACTCAATGTAAATTGGAATGTGTGAAGTAGCAATGCAGCGGATGTGCATCAACCATCAACATGACTGAGTTGGTATAAATGGACCGTTGGTGTAATTCTCTATTCACATTCACACCACAAATAGATTCTGGCTTCAATCTGCATCCTTCTGACAATCGTTCTACTGTAGTGCATTTAAGATTAAAGGTACCTCACACAACCCCTCTTCCACATTCCAACTCATCCTTTTAATATTTGATCAATTATTCATCTTAAGCAACATGGCTTTTCCAACGAATCCCTGAAAACCCTGACTGTAGGTGTAGGTGCAGCACCGCTGGGCCATACACTGGAAGCTTTGACAACCACACAACATTACGTAAAAGGGTCAGTGATTTATTAGCTTTGTCTCATCTTTATTGTGGCTTTGAAGACTGCATGATGTATTGCGTTTTATCCTCTCAGAGAATTCCATTGTGTTGTAATGTGGGCCATTGTGCACAGGTCGTATACGGGATGGCTCAAGCTGTCCTTTATTTCACACATGGCTAGTCTCGACGCCTTTGGTATTACAGGCATGATGCGAATGGTTTTTGGACGCATGATATATTATAATGCTGGCAGATAAAGGAGCAGCATATTACAATTGGCTGTGCATGAAAGATGATTTACCTATTATGTTATCAAGAATAGGGACACGTGTGTCGTTGCCGTATCCCTCTTCTCTTGTCCGTGTTTTGGAAAAATATGCTGGTGTAATGTTTTATACGCGAGGGGATGGGGTAATTGATTGCCTGTTGTGGTCGTTCCACCTGGAATACTACGATACATGCACATAACCTAATCCAGGGTTACACCAGCGTAAACGGGTGCCACAACACACACCTTAAAGTTTAATTCCTAATACAATTCAAAAGGTCAATATCGTGGAAAGTTTTATTAAACCATTATAGTTAATACATATAGATAATATAATGTGTTGGGAATGTATATACAGTCATGACCCAAAAAGTATTGCAGTTCCACGTTGCTTTAGACATGTTTATTTCCTTTGTGTGCATTGGAACGATAAAAAAAAAAAAAAAAGCTAATTTCACATACAATTCCTAAACGGGCTGGACAAAATTATTTGCACCCTTGACTTGATACTTGCATACCCTTTCGAAACAATAACTAAAATCGATCGCTTCCTATAATCATCAATTAAGCTTCTTTCATTTTGGACCACGGAGACGGTCACAAAAGTACAACGTCTTCTCTTCTCTCTTCTTCACAATTGCCTCAGAAAGACATCATCATTGAAAGTAGTTGAAAGTTGAAGTTGAAAGTATTTTAAGTCACAAGGTCACTGCAGGTTTGTGGAGCCAATAAACAAATATTGATGCTTTGTAGATTTCTACTTTGGACATTTCTTTCAAAAACAGCAAATCTCCCATTGAGTTGTATAGGTCCTTGCACAGATTCAAACATGAACCTCTGGACGTAACTTTATCACTATTGTAACTCCGCAATTGTAAACAGTTTTTTTTTGTTTTGGTTTTTTTTTTCCCTCAGGTATCCTAGGGATTTTTTGTCCTCCAGGTGGACGATGTGCATGTGTTTTAGCTCAGGCGTGGGGCAAGCAGCTGCACCCAGGCAGCAGCACCAGGGGAGCGAGGGGGCAGAGAGGCTTAGAGGGTCACAGTAGGCAGGGTGGTGGCTCTCAATCATCTCCATACCCTACGGGCACCTCCGAGCTACGCAGCTGTGAAAAGACTGTCATCTGGGGAAATGCAGCCTATATACAGAAAACACATTGTGATGGACCATGCACAGATCAGCACATACTTTATGTAGAGACTCAAAATGGCATTTGCAAACAGGAGTAATGAGCTGATTCTATTAACATTGACCCTTCCACAAGAGACATGATCAAATAAGCTGTGTGAGAAGTTTGGTCCCACTAACCTTGAGTGGAAGCGAACGAGAGAAAGTATATAGAAGATAATAACTATATACAGTATGTATCTATAATAGTGTTTTATACTGAATGGTAGAAAAGGTTTCAAAGGTGTCATATGGACAATGTTTTTTTTTTTTTTTTCAATCGAGGCGTTTCACTGCCATATGAAGCTTTTTTTCAATCTGAAGTCTAAGAAATATCTGCTTGCAATTATTCAATAATCTTACTTTAAAGGGACTGTACCCATTTTTTGTTCATGTAATAAAGTAAAATGTGTCTTGCCCCAGTTATATAGTAAAAGCAACTCTTTCGGTAAAAATAATAAACCAACAATGCAATACACAATACACAACTGTTTTTTGTGTGTGTGTGTGTGAGATGTGCTTTCTTGATCACACTGCGTAGAAGTGCCTCCAAGAACGACCTTTCATCTCAATCTCAGGGGTCACGGAGGACACGGTGTACATGTACAATAATTTGGAGTATACTTGGACAATGAACTAGACTGGGGCAAGAGCATGGATGCTGTTTATAGGAATGGCCAGAATCTTTTTTTTTTTTGGCTGGAGTCCTTTACATCGGCAGGACAGGGCTAACAACAGATGTACACTGACTCGGGGTGCGTTTCCGGAGCCACGCAAGTTTTTTACAGAATGCCTGTCACCATCTTCAGTACAATGCGGTCGGTGTTAGAAGAACACTGCGCAGAGTAATGCGGTTTTGTGCGGTAAAAATAGGACTTCTTGCAGGTTCTTTCTCCGCAGTGCGCTAAGGTCAATTTAACGGGCCGCATTCATTCTAATCTCTTTCTAACTCTGACTCGATCTGCGTCTGTGGTCCATGTACACCTGAAGTAATGAAAACCTGTAGTTTAAAACTGAGCTGGGGGATAAGTCAGAAGTCTTTGGCCTATATCCACATGAAACAAAAATTCTCAGTGGTGCAATTATTCAACCCCAAATGTGGTTGTTGTTATTTGAAAGGCCTGTAAAACATAAAAGTACAGTATTGTAAGCTTGTTGAGTAAATCTCTAAAAAATAATGCTGGAGTCAAAGATTGTGATGTGGGTGAAGAGGAGGTCCAGAATGAGGACCTCTTGTACATTCTTTCCTTCTCTATATACAAGAGCTGCAATAGCAATAGACTTTTTTGGGGTTTTTTTGCATTATTTTGCGTGGTTTCCTGTTTCATTCCACTCAAATCATGCGTCTTCCACTCTCCCCCTCCAACCTAACATGACTTGGCGCCTCATTCATTTTTTTCCCCTGTTTGAGAACCCCCATCGCTGGACTGGTAGTAGCCAGCCCGTGCGATCCATTATTCCAAGGCAGGTGGGCATTAAAGATTCATCTGTGCAACTCAACCTCAAAGGAAAGACTATGACCCCTGGTATATTTGCTGAATTATGGAGACCGCCAATAAAGTTGTTTTCCTTTGATCCCTTACTGAGCTCTCCCCTTCCTTGGTGAGTAGACAGGTGGAACAGATGAATGCATACATGATAATACCTGCAATACTATTATGTTTTCTTCAGTACTGTACATTCTGTATATAGTCTATCTTAGTCTATTTTATTCTTAATTTTTATGCATGCCTTTTTATATATTTTTTATATTTTACTCATTGCTCTATGTTGCACCTACGCCGAAGCAAATTCCTATGTTTGTGAATTTACTGACAATGGCAATAAACCGCTTCTGATTCTGATTCTGATTCAATGTTCTAAAAAAATACGGTAAACGATACATGTTCTCTAGTGGTTCCATTAGCTTGACATCTGTCCATCTTTTCATCATTCAAACCTCAGTCATGCATAGTTATTTTTTTGTCCCTATACATTATTAATTCACTCTCCACACTTGGTGGTGAGCTACCTGGGAATGACAAACATTGTTCATCTGCACTAACAGCCAACAAAACTACCAATTATTCAGACAACCCATTACATGAAGGGCAAGGCGCAGGAAATGTTTTGTCCAAAGATACAACTGCAGATATGTACTGAACTCCTAAACTTATGCCCACATGTTACTCTCACGCTCACTGTTGTAAGTAAGATAAACTTAAGGTACACTTTTTTGTAACTCTGCATTTGATCAAATCAAATTGTTTTGGTAGATCTCAAAATCAAAGCAACCGTTCTCTCAGAGGGCTTCCCAAAAATGATTGATTTACCAGCAAAAGGTTAGAAAATCCATATTGGGACTGTAGCAGAGGATGGCAAGAAGGGTCCAGGTCCACATGACGGGACTGTGGCATCGGAGGTTAAGGCAGCAATAGACCCATTTGTACATTTTTTGGGTATAGTTTTGTTGTTTCTTCTATACCAGACAATATGTAAAGACCAGGAATGAGATGGAGTTCACCAACTCTCCCGCACGTGGGACACACCTCAACAACAACCAGTGGCCAGCAGGGGGTGTGGTCAGCCTGATAGACCTGACAGGTTCGTCAGGTTGCCCAAGAAATAACCACTTAAAACATGTCACACCAACCATCGTGTGACGCTTCTGACAAAGACAGAAGTTACAGTGAAAAGATGTCTAGACAATTACATCGTCTCTTACCTTCTGATACAGAAGAGACAACAAAACCATTCTACTAAAGACAAGAGGAATATTCTTAATCTAATATTTTGGGTATGTTTGGGTAGTATGGTATGGTATGGTAGTATAGTATAGTACAGATTCAAAACTAGCTATTACTGTTAATATATTTATTTTTTACATATTGCATACTGATAATAATATGGTTTGCTTTTTATTTTCATTGTTTAAACATCTTTTTACTTCTGAATGTGTCCTCTCGCTGCCAGTAATTCCACTCGCTTGTCATTTCTCTTCTTTGATCCGTACTAAACTACAGGTCTTATGATGGAACAATTATTTGAAAACTGTCTTGACTGTCTTCTCTCTTGCATAGTGAGTGTCTGCCTGCCTACCATAAATCTCCCTCCTGCAATCTCTGCCTCTCCCTTAAAAGCTCAGAGTAGTTGCCTGCAGCTTCGACAGCGTAGGAACACATTTGCTCACACATGCACATTGTTTATATTTAATCGATGTCGACTTGAGGGTCCCCTTCCAAGATGGCCGTCATTTGTCAAGCATTAATAATTCACGCCCAGGCAAGATCACACACTATGTAAGGAACCATGGCTGTTTTTCTTTCTTTTCTTTTTTTTTGCTCTGTGGTGGCACCTAGGTGAGCACAGCCTGGCTTTCACACTATTCCATTTTCTTGTCCCGATAGCAGTCCCTGTTATTTACTGTTCCATGGAAATGGCAGGATCAACACCAGGAGAGTGTGAAGCTGCTACTCCCAGCGACACAAATGTTACATGTAGCCCACACAAAGCCCTCACATCACCTACTTCTAAAACCCAAGACCAAATGTACCAATTGCCTTTTACATGCTGCTGCCGGTGGTATATACTGTAGAGATTTCAGACACCATGTTTCTTCTCGAAAATGTATTCATGTCCATTCTTCCCAGGGCAAAACCTTTTCCCCTTTTGCTTGCATTTACAAACCAAACACTGCATTTTTCAACGTTACAGTTTATTTCATTCGCATTTTCGCTCTTTTTTGAAGATATTGCAGAAATTGTTTACACCATGCCCTATGTTAGTGTGTGGGTTTATCTAGTAACACTACTACCTCTATGACTACTTCTACTATTACTACTACTACTACTGTTAAACTGACCCTGAGATTTAATTTGAGATCATCACTCATACCAATCACAGTGAAACATTAAAAAATTTAAAATTAATATTAAAAATTTACTATTGATTTAGAAGTGTGTTTTACCTCTGCAATGTCTCTTATGGTACCTCCTGTTGCGAGAAAACATTTGACCATTTCATTACCCCATACTGGGCTGCTCTTCCATAAAGTGGTGGCATGTAACGGGAGAAAAATATCTTGCAGTAAAGACAGCTAATGTTCTCTGTAGGTGTCCTGTAGCATGGGCGATTCATAGCGTGTGAAAGATATATGTTTTATGCTACCACACAACACCTGGGTCCTCTACTGTGAAGGTATGTGTGTATATCTCAGTTAGATCTTTTGGTTTTTTGTCTGTTGCCATGACAGCAGAGAGAATAGTTTAATTTTTGTAAAGGCACCTAAAATGTTGCGAACAAGGAAAGGGCACACACTCACAGGACAATGTTGAAGTATTGGTGAAAAGTGTATATGACACCTGCAATTATGTCACTGTAGAAGGCTTACTGTATGTATCTACCAGATAGACCTTTCGACGAGTGACGTTCAATCACATTCATTATTATTATCATAGAAAATAATGTTGCTGTTTGTAGACAGCGGTGATAAATGGGTGCTGCTTACATTAAACATTTATGCTATGTTGAACTAAAGTAAACACTAAAATCATTACATTGTGTAGCAAAGACACTGATGTTACTCAGTTGTGTTTGAGTGATTGTCAGTCCCCAAAAGGCTGACTCTTCAGTTGAAAATGCATTGGAGCCAACATATCAATCTATCAGAGTTTATTTATAGAGCACTTTACAACAACAGCAAAGATCAAAGTGCTGTACAGGATCCAGAAACATCTAAAAACACAGCAAGCACAATACATAATGAAACTATAAAATGAAAAAAACTATACAAATTATATTAAAACTAAAAGTGGCACAATGCTTGGTGTTAAAAGCCAGTCTGAACAGATGACCTTTTAACGTGGACAGAGATCATAGACAACATGTCGACAGAGTGTCCATTCCACAGTTTAGGAGCATCAATGGCTATATTGAATGGTAACAACCTTCAGATCTCTGGAAGGGTCAATGTTTATGTATTACATTTATTATATATAATCAATATCTGTCAAATATCTCTGTTAAATTGTGCTGATGTAAGTGATAAAATTGTGTTACTAATAGACTTTTAAAAAATTAAAATATGCTTGAATAAATGTACCGTAAAATTCGGACTACTGAGGACACTTGAGTATAAACCGCACCAGCCATATTTACGAAGAAAAAATAATTTGCACCCGTCTATAAGCTGCAGGTGTCCACTTTGTAACACAGGATATTTGCACAGAAGGATGGTACACGCAAAGTTTAAAAATATATATTTTTTGAATACATATTTTAATAAATATATATATTTTTAATGGCCAGTTGTTTTCAGTGTGACTGACAATTCACCTTTCCTGTTAACGGTTCGAGTGAGAGGCATGTCAAACGTCAAAGGTACTTCATCCATGTTTATGACGTGTCGTATGTCGTCTGGTCCAATGGAATTCTCCGCTATTTTTGTTTGAGTGAATTTGTGGAAGTTTGTAAGTTTTTCACGAAATCAGGAGGGAGTTGCTGACACATACTAGTTCTTGCCCTGATGGACAGACCTTGTCCTCTCATAAATCTCAGACACCATGATTGACCACCTCTGAAATCTTCAATCTTTTTTTCGGCGGTGATTGTTTTGGCTTTCAGTCAGATCTGCACGGTGGAAACACTCGACCCTCTGCTCTCTGTGGGTTCACCCAGTCTTCAAGAATGTTTTCAAGTTCAGTCCAACAACGTTCATTATGTCTTCCTTAGTTCTATCCACAATATGTTCTTCTTTAAGAAGAACATATTGTGGGCGTCTGCATTTATTACCTCTGAAAGCTTTAGTCGTCTTTTTCCATTGAGTTAGTTCTTCACTCTGTCGCCTCCAACGTCTCACCATCGATTCATTGATGCCAAGTGCGCAACAGCTATATTTCCTTCTTTGGCTGCCAGATCGATTGCTTTTAACTTAAAAGCAATCGATGCATTTCTTCGTGTTTTCTATAATGATGGTGTGTGCATAATGCAAACTGACACACTAACACAATCAAACTAGCATCTTCCTCCACACACTTTCTTTTACCTGTCTGTCAAACTCTTGTGCTTCCTGCTAGAGCGCCCCTAGAGGCTGTTCCCATAAAAATATATAAATTAGCCGCATCGCTGTATTAGCCGCAGGGTTCGAAGCATCTGAAAAAAGTAGCGGTTTAGAGTTCAAATTTTACGGTACTTGTTTTTCACTAAACTTTTTGTGCATTCTTTGTCTATGACCTCACAAACCACCACAGTCACGGTACATTCATAAGGTGGAAGGTACACAAAACCAAGCAAAACAAAACAAAACCAGTTTACACTGAACCCTAGCTATTTTTCTAGTTTCCAGCTTAACAAGTCGGACACAGAGCTAATAGACCCATCTGAGCAGACCAGACCAAGATGTTGACCGAATATCTCACCCTATCCTCCATTACACTGGTGCATACGCTCTGCAAAAAGGGTATATTTGTAAATCCACAATATTACTTATTTTTAGTATTTTATTTACTTGCACCTAAATTATATCACTTCCAGATATTTTTTTCTGATTAGTTTCAGCACAGTTTCTCATACTAAGTTAATGGCCTTGGCCTCCTCTCCAAGAAACTAAACGCAATTGCACTTATCCCACATTGTTATTTTATGAATTCTTATCTTGAAACCAGCACAACAAATTCATGTAAACCAGTCAAAACTAGTAAAATGAAGATTAATATAATTTTAACCCATGTGCGTGTATTCCTTTTCTGTAATATATGGGGTCAAGAGTGACATCAAAGGGCTTTATAAGACAGCACGGTTCATTGGTCAGACAAGACTTACGAATATGAACAAGGTTGCCCGAGTGGTCATTTGCCTTGAACTGTTGTTTGCCAAAGCTTGGACACATGCATTTGATCATGTTTATTGGTTTAAAGGCCACATAATAGCGCATTAGTTTCCCTCATTAACAAGTTCACATGGCAGTGACTCGGCCTTGAAAATGACAGCAGCATAAGAATAGGTGAAGGTGGGATACGGTGTTTCATAGGGGTGTCCCATTATCCATGTTCTCAGCGCCACCCCGGACCCAATTATAAATCTGGGCTGACCTGGACGCCACAGAACAAGGACAGAGACAAGGAAGCTGTAGTTAAATCAAGCTCGTCTCGTTTCGCACCAGACGGACTGTTGATAGATATGAGGATCCAGCAGATACAGGTGTGTACTGGCAAAAAATAAGAAGTCTTTGATTAATGAGGTGTGACCGGCCCTCAATGTTGTATTCCTTTAGAGTGCTTTTCCTCCTGGGACTTTGACAGCAACGAAAAAAGAAAAAAAAAAGGGAAGACAGATACACTTTTAGAGGAGCTAATTCTCCAAGGAGCGAGCCTGCCAGCCTCGCGAAAGTGCACATGCTGTCTGGAGACCGCTAATGGTGCGCTGCTACCATGCAGAGGTGTTGCAATAGTGTTTTTAGACAGTCAAGAATGCATCTTTGATATTGGATGGACTGTAAATGGCAAGGATGGATAAGTTCAAGGGCATGTGCTCGATAAAGGACAGCAGGTGTAGGAAGAGTTTTAGGAGTGATAAAGAAGGAGCTAAAATAGAGTCCTGAAAGGGGGCACAGAAAGGGTGCAGGGAAAAAAGGTGGCAAGTAGGGTGAAGGTGGCAAAAGGAGCAGAGATCTTCTCAGTGATGTAACGCTGGAACGCTGTAGAAATCCAGAACTGTCTTTATAGAGCCGGTTGAAAATGTGAAAACCAGGAATGGGCACGATCTTGCAGGATAGTAGTGAAGTATTATGTGTTATCAAATGCGTAGAGTAGCTAATCTTGAAGCAAAAAGGTTGTAATGTATGTAATCACGCAGACAGATTGCTGCACCTTCATGTCTGATGGTGTAATCATAGAGAATCCTACCATGAATGACACATTACAGCCATCTGTGTTGTATATTAGGAAATCATTTGTCTAATTAAAAGTAATCATTTAAATATTTTGATGAAATAATTGAACGCATCATGTGCTAATTATGGACAAAGACACACACAAGTCTGAAAGCTTATACAAGGGCTATTCAACTTAATTTGCCTCAATTTGAGGTCACACAAAATATCCATGTCTTAAGATCTGTTTCAGTAATGTTGAAATAACTACTGCCAAATTACATTTTTGTGGAAAATAAAATACAAAATGCCAATCCAGGACTGAACCAGAAATAGTATCAGTTGTGTCTGAATCAGAACTAATCAAACAAAGTCAAAACTATGACCAAACCATGTTTAAAGCAGAATTAAGCAATAGCTAAACCAGGTGCAAATTAGTACTAACCCAGACTTAAACCAGTATACAAGAGGAAATAATTGTTGTAATATATCGTAGAACGTGGGCCGGATCGTTTGGAGGGCTTGATCTGGCCCCGGGGCCTTAATTTGAAAAGCCCTGGCTTATAAGCACTCAGGGAATCAGAGTGCAGACCATCTCACCTACATATACAGAAAAAATTACTTAGATGTACTTACAGTATTTGCTGCAGTAAATATCTTAGTAATAAAAGTAATAAAGCTTTATCTGTCTTTATTTTTTTTCAAGGTAGGGCTAGACTGACTTTCTGGGTTTAAACTATTACTCATGTAAAGTATTTAATTAAATGGCATTTACAAAACACACAAAGTCTTTATGTGGACAGAATCATGTTTTATTGCATTCACTGCAGCACTGATCCAGTATCATGCTGTTTTATGACCTCCATACCTTCGATATTATGCTGTTAATAATCTGACCAAGAAAGAGACTTCAATTGTCCCTGTGATATTGACATGGAAATTGCTCACATTTGGCTGTTTGCTAAGTTCCTAATGTGCCATAAATGTGCAATCTCTGTCTGCGTTTGTGCCCTTGACTGCCATGATGAGCCTGTGTTTAGAGTGCTGTCATAGTCACGCGCTACGCTAACATGCTCATGCGCCACATAGCTTCAGCCTAAGGCAAACCAACTGCACAGTTTGTATATTTTCCACATTGAACTAGTTTGTAGGTTTATTCCATTAAATCACATACACAAGGTGTTGAGTATTTACTAATGTATTGAAAGAGCCTGTGCAATATTATTAGAGAGAGCGAGTTTTGTATTGTGAAAGTGGGTCATCCGCAGCTCGTCTGGGATGTGGAGCTGCCTCGTCTGTGCAGAAATGAGGTATAAAATACAAACAAATGAGCTTGTGGTGCAATAAACCAAGCATCTCGCATTGCCCTTCCACATCCACTCCTCACAAACACACAAACATAAGCACATTCCCATTTCAGCTGGTGCAAGATTACATCTCAGCATCTTAGTCAATCAAATCCTCCCTGTTCCCTCCCCCTGGTTCGATCTTTAACCCCCTGTAGGGAGGAGGCGGGACATAGGAGGAGGCAGGGGGAGGAGTCTGGTGGAACAGATTTTGGGGAGGAAAAGGAAAAAGTAGCTAAGTTGACAGGGAAATAAAATGTCCATAGCGTTTAGATGGGTTCATAGGTTATGGTACATTCCAGAATTTGATTATGTCATAATCTCAGATGGTGGGCAAGGGCCACTCTGACTGTACAGGAGATTTACTGTTTTTGAAATCAATATCCAACCTGAAACTTATCCTTATTCATTTGGTTAGGTTCACAAAGTTGCTAATCATGTTAATCTTAAGGCCTGAACTTTTTTCACTTGACAACAATCATTATGAAAAACAAAAACAAAAAACAAGCACTTTTATGAATTTATTCTGAAAGAAAACGTAGAACATTTTGCCAGTTTTTGTTTCGTGTGGATTGGGCCAGTAATTACAGATGAACCACATCAGATAAATAAATCTGCAATCTGACCATTAAACAGACAATTTAACAGGACTGCCTCCAGCTCAGTTTTAAACCATGGGCATAATGTCACATGGACGCAACATAGGCATGTACAAAGTCTATGGAAATACTGGTGGGAAGAGTCTATTTATTCCATTTACTGGTTCCATGTAAAAATGAAAGGACAGCATTTCATTCATCCATAACATCCAGATGCATTCATATCCATGCTCTGTTTTCATTCACTCCACACAACTACAGTTGGTAGTAAAAGGGTAAGGAAGCAGATTCTAAAAAACAAAAAACAAAACAGTTCTCTCCTCTACTTGCTGTTGCTACAACGCGATTGCTTGGCTGGGCCATACTACCCAGAGTAACATTGCATGAATGGTGAAGTCAATCACAATTTAAAATGATATAACCTATTTATTTCATGGCATTAGTGTGATTTAGCCTGTGTGGTCTCAACGTCAACAACATGATAAAAGAGGGGTATAGTGGTCAATATATTACACAACATCAGAAATATCAACATATAAGTAATTGTCAGCTCAGATACCAGTGTTATATGCTAATTGTAATCTGTAACAAAATAGCAAAGGGTTTAATTCTCAACAAAGCTCTCTTTGACATCAAGTGAAATGTGGTCGATGGCTTGGTACCAGCCAAAACCATTTTGATTGTTAATGAATTGCGATTTTGGTGGACTTAACGTAAACGACTAAAGGAAAAAATATATTGACAACTAGCTCCAAATTCCAAAAACTTCCTGGACTAGCTCGATATCAAGTAATCAATGCTATTAGCATCAAACACAGCATCTCCTTTTTGATGTCTGATCTGACAGTAACCATGATTAAAACATAATCCAGTCTTTACCTAGAAATAGCCAGGATGAGAGGAGGCTAATGTACTTTGGCGATGTGGAGGCAGACGGCCGCGTGGCAATGGGACACTTAACAGGGTGCTGGAGAGTTCATTATGGAATGACACTGACTCAGGCTGATTCGCTGAGACGAATCAGATTGCAAAATGAGACATATGCATTTTTTCTCTCTTCTCTCGTTCCCAGACGTGCAACGAAATATTAACTCGTCTTACATGGCAGCCCCTTAAATTGCATGCACCGTCTGCACAAAAGGCCTAGAAAACGTGCCATTACCTCGTTTTGATCTGAAGCCATTTTCTGGGCTGCCTGCCTGCTCGCGCCTACCTGCAGGACACACTGTTGATCTGAGGGATTGGAAACACGAACAGAGAGAAAATCCTCTTTGACAGCCTTTCACATCAACTTGCACATATCGAACCACTGATCAAGATCCTGTCCGAAAAGCAGGCTATGATGAATAGGTATATTGAGCCAGTTCTGAGGAATGTACTTTTTATCATGAGTCAAGATGTGAGCTAGACTGTCTATACATCAAAGAGTTACCTTCTCCAGCTGAGGCATTTTTTAAACTACAGAAATACACTATGCATGTATTACAATAATTCAGACTTCACTGGCACATATTCTCTGCTGATATTGACAAGAGAAAAAAGGCAGTGGCTAGTTTTGAATATTATGTCAGAAATATGGGCACATTTGGTAGAGATGTTTACAGCCATGTTTCTATAGGAGCCGTATGAGAGGTCGTGGTCGTGAGAAACACTAGCTCTCTGCAAGCAAGCAAAAGAAGACAAGATATCGGGCTCAGGTTAGAACAAAACTGCAAAAAGCCTCGACAAAATAATCTGACTTGAGCTTGTGAAAAACCGACGGCTTTGCAGTGACCATAACTTGTTGAGCTCCATAACTTGTTGAACACTAACGTCAAGACCGAAAGTATTATATTTCCAGTGTGTAATGTATCTTATGTTATTCAAACCCAATGTATTTCATGAAAAGAGGTTAAAACGTAGCGTAAGATGCACAGAGAAATGCCTGTTAACTCTAGCTTTAGCCTCATCTCACAGTCAAACAAACTGTAACTGATGCCAATAATCCAGGACATTTTGAATCAATCCAATTTATTACATCTTATAAAAAGCCAATCTCACCACTATTTAATTTTAGCAAAACGTAAAGTATTGAATTTCACAAACGTTTGCAATTTTAATGATGTAAAACTTGTATATAAATGTTTGACTGGACTTGCGCCTGAACCACTCTGTAGATACGTAAACAGACCGTCCACAAGGGCCACAAGAGCCACCGCACATGGGGACTGTGGAGTTCCTTGCTGCCACACCTCCTTCGCTCAGACTACCTTCTCAGTGAAAGGAGCGAACCTTTGGAACGCTTTACCTGCTCACATGAAGACTATTACAAGACTGCCCACGTACAAAAAGCTGACCAAATTCTGGCTCAAAAACAACAACGTGACCATGTGTAAACTGTGTGCGGTTGAGAGGAGTGTGTGGATGTGAATGTATATATGTTCTATTTAATATTTGTTTTTTTTTTGACATATCACTGTATTTATTGCTTTCATTGCTGTTAAACTCATTCAAAATTGTAAACAGTTTAAATCTGATCTGCTAAAAGCCCCCCTAGGGACTGGTGTTGCGAATTTGCCCGCGGCTATAAACACTGTGATAGCAGCATCAGATTGCTACGTGTTAATCTATGTTTGTTGTATCTGTCCCTATCAAATAAACAATAAATAAAGATAAAATAATACCTTAACTTCGCCACTCTTGCCACACCTCTGGTTCCCCTCCCAATGCTTCTCTCAGGGATTTGGTTGAGGCCTAATTAGCCGTGTTGATGGATTGTATAGACTGTGCAATGCTCTTTATGCTGGGTGGTGGGCTGTGCTGGTCTCTAGGGCCCACGCTAACGCAGTCGCTCGCCTTTTGGAGAGTGCTAGCCATTACCGGCCTTCTCACCCATCCAGCACAAGGGATTATGAGAATAAAGGAATGGGACATGACCTTGGCCTCAACATATCCACTCCATATATATATAAATATACAAAAATCACACGTGGAGCTGTGCGTGCCTGTCGGGATGTGTATGTTGAGAATGCCGTGATCTGCTGTGAAGGGGGTGAAAAAATGTCCAAAGTTCACACATAAACACCTCTTTCAAGGGCAGACTTTACATCACGGACCACCTATTGACTGTGACCCGCGTGAACTCTCTGGCAACAAGTCAAAGAAGGAAAAAAGAGGAGATCTGAAAATTACAAAGAAAGCTTGGCTCACTGCACACACGGAGAGACTGACATCCTCCCCAGAAAGAAAGCAGCCATTGTGAGAGGTAAAGAGAAGCAGGCGAGCAGGGAACGGCAACCTTGGAGTACGCAGCGGGTAGTGTATTCTTTCTTTTGGGCTCTGTCTCGATCAACCTATCAATTAACATCAAAAAGCAGCCCACGGAAGCTGACAGCCCTGCAGGAGTGTGCTAAGAAAGAGCCTTCAAAGCGTTCGCTGCAGTCTTACCTTGACAAAACACTCCCACAGTGGGCCTTGCTCTAGAAAAACTGACAATTTTTACCACTTAACCTGTCTCTGAGATCCTCTGCTCCTGACATAGATCACATGACACAGAGTCGTCTTTGTTTGTGATACAGGGGAAAGGTGTCATGGTATTTTTCTCAAACTATCATACCATTGTGTGGATAAAGCAAGTAATATTTATGGATGGTGCAACTATTTCATGTGATGTTGGAATTTAATTGCTGAACAACAATAATGTAAATGTTTTATTTATCTGACAAGTCTGTGAGGCAATTCTACTTGAATCCATCACTTATTGTAGTATGTTTTACCAGAAGAAATCTGGACATAGTTTGACTTTAGTGTAATATATGAAAATAATAATGAAATATTGCTCACATTACATGTTTAATGAGGAATCTATGCAAATCATATTATGAAAATACATGATTAATTACCAGTGCTTTAAACAATGCATATAGGTAAAGATTATATTTGAAAAGGACAATATTTTCAATCAATTCCTTATTTGCACCACATTCATCTCACAACTCTGAATCTCCACTTGCTTGTCTGTGCGCTTCCAGATCATTACACCTTCTCCCTCCTATGGTCCTGCTTTCCACTGTGTTAACATCATTCTTTAACATATAAAAGGCCATCCACTGCAGATAGTAGTTCCTTGGATGGCCAGTAGAGGGAATTAGAGGGCTGATATTTTAAAGCTACATTCATAATGGTGCTCCATAACTGGCTGTAGCGTTTTTCAAGTCTTATGTCACATTTGTTTGTTTTTGAACCTCATACAACACTTCATCCAGACATGTAGTACGTTGAAAGAAGGATTAGATAAAGAAGAATATAGAAACATAACTGAAAATGCCAATTGAATTGTTGGGGTAATTGAGGTAGTATTTTCGGTTAACATTATGACTCATAAATCAGACAGTGAATTACATATCTCATAAAGCCTTCAAATTGTCAAGAGAAAGTCCAAGATAATTGGAATCTTTATACTGACGGGGATATTTCTGTCTCAGTTTTAGAATTCTGCTTTTGAAGTAGAAGTAGATTGATATGATAGGATCATTGGATCAATGTCTTAATACATGTTTGAAGCTGCTCGAGGAAAACATAGACACAGGAATAACATAAAATGGCTTCACAACATTGATTTTGTCCACTATATACTGGTAACAAGCTTAATAATCCACACCTGCAAATAAGTCGACCTAGATGTGCATAAATTGTTAATTTACACTAACCTAAAGTGACCCATGAGAAAAAATAAACATTCCTTTCCTTTCACCGGTACTCTGTAATGCTTCTATTCATGTAATCTTTGCCATTGAGACCCCTGTGCCTTTCAGCTGTTTGTCTGATCGTCTTGTATGCACTGACTTGCTCCATCATATCTCTGCGAGCTTTTAATCACACACTTAACCGAGCACTGCATTTTGCTGGTCAACACCTGCTGGACGTCCCCAGGACCAGAAGCAAACAGTGGGGTGATCGTTCATTTTCTGTGGCCGGACTTTAACTCTTTGCCCCTGGACTTACAGCAAATCATGACTTTGCCTCTGTTCAAAGCCAAGGTTAAGACTTGTTTGTTCACAATTGCTTTTAATACATAACTGTCCTTTTGTTGTGTTTCTATTGTGTTGTAGTATTTTGACTGTTTAGTTTTATTTTGTTTGTTTGTTTTTTTTTTTTTATCTTTTAATGCACTAATGGAAAGCACTTTGGTTCAGTTGTTGCTGCTGTAAAGCGCTTTGATTGATGGATTGATTGATTTGATGTCATGACTCGTCAAGCCAGTGCATATATGTATGTGGTAGGTGTATGTATGTGTAGGTGTAGGTCTGTCTGTTTAGCCCCTCACTACAATAAATAATGGAGACTATGCTAAAGGCATTCATTTTTATTGATAATCATTGTAGCAGTGTTGGAGCCAGGGCACTTGGAGCATCCATTGCTGCTTGCTTGGAGCCATTCTAGAAACTTTATTTTCTTTCTCTGAAACCAATATGTGAATTTCCTTAGGTGTGATAGTGATTAGCAGTGTCATTAGACCGTAGACCATTAGAACTAAGATGGTCTAATTTGGGTGGCCTTTGGCCTCACTGTACAGTAGTTTACAGTAAAGCTAAAAAGCCCTCCACAACTGATCTCAGGCTCTGCTCTGATCTTTTTCTTTTTCTCTGCAGCAAGGGTAACTGGGAATAAAAGGGGTTGAATGTAGTCAACTCATGTAGTCGTTTCATTGACTTAAAGTAAAAGTCAACATCCTGGGTGTAAATATCAAATGTGGAAAGCCATAAATGAGAAGTATTTTAAGAAATAAAATGCAAATCAGGATGTTGATGACGTTCTCTTTCCTGTTTGGTGCTGTGTGCTTTTATCTGGTTGAAGTCTACCATAGAAGAGAATCGACTAGACAAGTATTTTGACAGCTGAGCTGTGGCGGAGCAGCCACAAAGACCTGCGCATTTACTGTGAATGTTGTGGCGCAACGGAGTGGAGCACTCGATAACCAACAGTTGTTATATGGTATTCATGTAGGCCAGTATAGTGCTCAATGCAAAGTAGAGGGATGATTTATTCATGAGCACATTACCACAGAAGCGGAGATGATCAGCGTACAGTGAGAAAACTCATTCTGCTTTTTGCTGAAAGATTCAACTGAGTACAATGGAAGAAGTACCAATTCATTACAGTTATCTGCACCATACTTTACCAATTTTATGATTATTACACATTTTTCCATTCAATAGCAAGCATTCTCTGCAATCTACTTGTAAAGCACATTGTGTAAAGAAGTGTCCTGACTCCTGACCCATAACGCCGATTTGTACAGCTAAGAGAGATAAGCTCCTGCCTGGTGATAACTTTAAAGTGCAGACTACACATCATCCAAATACATTATTCATATAATCAAGTTGCTAATCATCTTTTCCAGAGCATCATCTGGGGAATGGCTATTTTTACTTAGCTCATTTTGATGCCTTGTTTTTATTCATTTCCAGCTGAGCAGCGAGTGACAATAATAGCAATTAGGTTGATGCACCGAGCAGCAAGAGAGCAAAGTAAAAACATATTCTAAAATAAAGAGAGGTGCAAGAGAATATAGACAGGGTTAGTCTAACTAACTGTATATGCACTTTAACTGAATAATACCTATTCTTATCTGGCACATCTCCAACTCCATCCTCAACGAGAACTACGGTAAAAAGTATATGATATTTCCCCACATATAGCATAGGAATATTTAATAGCGGGAATAATTTAGCAGTGGTAAACGCTGCATGCGTGTTACTTTTGTTCTTCAAATGTTAAATATGCAATCTATTTATGTCGTTACCCATTATTAAAGACACATATCCTGCCACAGTGAATATGTATCAGGTTTATCGAGCTTTTAACCATGTTCTAACAATGTTCTGTCATCAAAAACGCATTTACTGCTAAACTCTCTCGATCAATGACATTTTTCTCTATTGTATAAGTTTCTTGACTTGTTCTGAGCATTTCTGCCGTCTAAACATGATCACTGCCACTAGCCTGATCATAGCGTGTCACATAGTCTCCTAAAGTGATAACAAAACGAAATTTTGTGCAACACTAGGCTGTATCTACTCGCTGCATACACTCAGTTAGTGTCAGGCCAGACTGCAGAGAAACATGTTCATTCATTGCATAATAAACATGATTTGGCAAATTTAAGGTACGCAAGAGCATGTTTAAAGGCTAATAACATACCATTTTGTATTAATTTATATATTTTTCTGCATAAAACTCTAATAATAATTTCTATCACACCACATTTACAATTAGATATTGCCAAAATGCTCATAGACAGTGTTGATCAATTTGTGCTCGTCAAAGTTCATTCCTACTTGTTGACTGTCAAAGGCTATAAAACATTAAAAATGCATATTGGAGTATAGACTGAATTGTACAGTTCTGAAGGTGTAGCGCTAATGTTGTGCTGCTGCAGTGAACCGCTGTGTCATGTTACGGTATCCAACGTACTAGAACTGACCAATCACTCACTGCTGACAGCTCAGAATGGCTTTGTCAGGTGAAACTGGACGGTTTAGTCACACTTCTGACTTTGTGTACGTCTCTGTAACATATAACAGGGACTGGGAAGTGGAGTTTATGATCAAACCAGCTTTGTCTATGAAGAAATTGAATATACAAAAATATTTCAGGTAAAGCTGGATATATTAGCGTATACACATAACCGTTGGAATGCTATGTGTATCCCTCCTAGCAAAAAGAGAAATTCACAAGCAGTTAATCCCTGAGTTTAGTACTCTGATACTCACCCGTAGTCTGACTTGGCTCTATACAGATTTGAACTCTTTCTGCAAATGGATCTGGATCAATTCTAAGTGCTTGTTCTCACAGTGGTTCTCCTCAAGGCTTCTCTTTTTTTTCCTTTTTTTCCCCTTGCTGGTCAATCTATGTCTTATACAGGCTGCAACTAACAAGCTTTGGTTAAGTAGTTCATCTAGGGATTATTCTTTTAATCAATTAGTTGTTTATGTCACAAAATGCCTGTGAATATAATTTTTGAAATTTTACCCAAGTGAAGCATGGGGTGAATCTGCTTGAGGACATCTTGATGGAGAATTTTCATAGATTAGTTTTTTTTTTTTTTTTTTTTTTTTTCCATCAAAGTACTAGGGGACAGATTTAAAATGCAAGTACTACTTAAAATTTGCAAGCATTATATTGTGGGCGTGTTGCACCTCATTTACCATCAGAAACTGTGCGTATTGTCAGAGGCATATTAATGAGTTTACTGTTGAAAGGAAATGCAAATGTGTGTGTGCCTCTGCTGCTGCTGTTTTGGGCAAAAGTTATGATGATAAATGATGATATTCTATAACACTTATAGGCCAACAACTTTAGTAAGAAAAAAGATTTACATTATATATACCACATCAAAGTTTTATGAGATCTGCATCTTAGGTTATAAGGAAAGTCTGTGATTAGTCTCTGTCTTTAATAACCTTCACTGCGGTGTTTGTGAATGTTTAGGCAGAATAAGCCAGGCCTTCAGTGCGTTTATCTAGACTAGAGCTCAGACACTGCAGTGCACAGACAAGTTATGATATAGTATACGAAGGTTGTGATTTGCAAAACCCAATAACAACTGATTTACAAAGGAACATGTGTCAGAGAACAATATGCACCCGTTTGACATTTTTTAAAAGGGCACATTTTCACTTCAATCTCAGCAATAGATCTCTTCAGGGACAGGATCGAACCAGCTATTTTGTTGACACTAGTGTAAGTGGTCCATTTCTGCCGCAAGAATAAACAAGTGCATGCGAAGAAGCCTTATTTGGAGACGAATACAGCATTGGCAGAGCACGATAAGTCAGATAGATTGTCTACTGGCAAAACTCTCCCTCTGATGTGAGTCTCTTTTATCACTTATTTCCAAATTGTTTTCCCCTCATTCCATTTGCGTCTCTGCCAGAAGGAGGAATACTCATTAAATCTCATTGATGGTGAAAATACAGGGTTCATGCTGTTTTGCATTTTCAACCTATTTGATGTTTTCATTCCCAGACACTTCCACAATTTTTTTCTCTCCCCCTCCTGCTGAATTTTTCTTACATGTAATATATGAAGGCCTGCTTGGTCGGAAAGCTTAAAACACACTCTGGTCATGACAGATAGCAGAAGGGAATTAAGTGCGATTTCATGGTGGCACCTCGGTGACCAACAGGGCATAGAGAGTGAGAGAGAGGCAGGCTGCTGGGTATGGCCCCCGAGACACTCTGTAATTGTGCGGTTGTGAAGAGCAGGTAGGTGTGCAAATTACCAAATGTGCCGTGTAAGCTTATTTCAGCTCGCTCAATCACTGTCAGACCTTTCCAAGTTTTTGTGCAGTTTTCATTTGTTTCATTTTAAAACGTATTTGTGAATTAGCAGAACTATCCCATAAGTTTGGAGGTAGAGGAGAGATAGTGCATCAAATGTATCTCAGCTCTAACCTCTTCAAATATGTACATATATTTTTATGTCCTGTGGCAGTGAAGTCGTTTTATGTGGGCATTTATGGGGAGCGTGTTTTGACCTTTTATGCCTGCAGTAATGTACTATACACAGTCGAGCAACTTTGAAAACAGAGCGCAAGGAAAAATAGCCAGGCTAGTATTGACCTTCATATGTATATGAAGTATAAGTGTGTAACTCATTAGAAGCACATCTTCAACTTCAGGATCTTAGCACTGATATTGCAGACCAGAGTTAAATTGCTAACCCTACGTCCATTCAGTGTTTTGGGGGATTCATTTAATTTAAATTTTTTAAAGGTTTAAGAATTTTTTGAAGTTTTAAGGGTGGGGTGCGCAACTTTGTAGATTTCAGATTTACACACTGCAAATATTTTGTGTATATTCTTTATGTAACGACTCATTTTTTAAAAACATTGTTTTGGCCTTAAGGCTTTTTTAGACAGCAAATGGTCATAGCTGGATTCAAATTCATGCTAAATACAAAATGTTCCTATTTCCCATGACATTCATAACCTGCCCACTCCTCCCCACCTTTACATTGTGTTATATTGTACTTCGCCATTCTGTCCAGTTTTTGGCCAAACCAATATTTCTTTCCTTGATGTATTGCCTTTATATAAAAAGGTGTCAAACCTCAGAGAAGGTGAAGAATTGCCGAGTGACCTGGGAGCGCCGCAGGGTGGGCAAAAATACCAGCTGGTGTCACCCAGGTTTCCGCTGTGGGAGCAGCAGTCTCTCTGGGTGGTATAAACTTGGAACAAAGGAAAATGCTGACCCACGGGTGCAGGGGATAACGTGTTGCTACAAAAGAGGGTAGATTGTGCTGTGGCTCAGACTGGCACTGTGCAGTGTCATTTGGCTGATGGTCCGGGCAAAAGCTGATGGTCAGGGGCAAAAGTCAGGGAGACCAGGGCAGGGGCCTTAAGGAGCTGTCAGTAACAGGCCGAGAAGGGTTAGAGGGGGCGCCTAACTGAATCTAACAACTGGAACATTATCAAAAAGCCCCGTAGAGAACAAGTGCCAGCGAAATATAAGTTATTTTGTATTAACCAAGACTGAAAATTGTCTATTAGACTTTATATAAGAACTGTCTATTTGCACTACCACATTTGCACATTTGCACTATCTGCCAACTGTACATTTCTGTATATAGTCTTAGTCTATCTTAGTGTATTTTATTCTTAATTTTATGCATGCCTCTTTTATATATTTTATTATATTTTATTCATTGTTTTATGTTGCACCTTACGCCAAAGCAAGTTCCTATGTTTGTGAATTTTTGATCACTGACAATGGCAATAAACCGTTTCTGATTCTGATTCTGATGAACAAAAAACAAAACTGTAAACGTACAACCCCACCATAATGAAACAACATTATATTTGCTTAATTTACCCAAGTGTTCACTAGTTGCTGTTCACCTTCAACATAACAGTCAGGAGCACTAACATACAAAATGTGGCACAGTGTAAGAGCAGTTAGTGCACTTGCCTCCCAATAAGGAGATCGTGGCTTCGAATCTCCGAGCAGACCAACGTCACACGATCTCTCTGGGTGGAGTCTGCATGTCTTCTCTGGGTTCTCCCAACACATGCATGTGTTAGGTCAGCTGGCAGCTCTAAATGTTCCCTAATGAATGAACGTGAGAGTGAGTGATTGGTTGTCTGTCCATGTCTCTGTGTCAGCCCTGTGACGAGTTGGTCGCTGTCCAGGGTGTACCTCGCCTAAGGCCCAAAGTCACTGGGATAGGCTACAATCACCCGAGACCCCTGACAGGAACAAGCGGAAGAAAATGATTTAGTTTTATTTAAAAAGTCATATTGGCGAGTGATCAGGGGTGATATAGAGCAGTGGTTCTCAAGCTTTTTCAGTTGTGACCCCCAAAATAACAACAAAGAGAACTAACACAAAACCTAGGCGAACCACTAAGTAGCCTTCATTACTTGGGTTGGGTCAACAAATACAATCTACATAGCACATTTGAAGGGTGTCAAGCCTTGTTTAAGACTATTGTATCGATTTAAAAATTTTCTCCATATCATTTCGGCACCCCCAGGAATCATTTTGAGACCCCCATCCTTGAGAACGACTGATATAAAGCACAAGCAAATTCTACTTGAATAGACTTCTTAGCTGTCAGAGCTAGTATTTTCCAGCCTCAGTGCTTGTGTGGGCCATTATTAGCCTATGACCCCCCTACTGACCCCCCCTGGAGCCCCCCCACCTACATTATTTATATCGATTACGCAACTTGTGAAAACACAGTAACAATGAATGAGGCTCATTGCTTCTTTGAGCAAATCTGAGGTACCCCACTCAGAGATAAAAATCCTCTCTTTATGACAAAATGGGATTGCTGCATACTGTCTGCAGCTAATAAAACAGTATAATCCATCGTGAACCTGGAAGTGTGAGCTATAAGTAGTGCTTGGATTGTACTGGGCAGTCCACCCTAGTTTCACTTCTTCTGAAAAAAGCCGCTCGAATGTTCCCAAAAAGGAATGCATGTGAATTTTAACAAGGGTTCTTTATTGAGTGGTCCCTTGATATAAAGTGCTTCAAGTGCCTTGAAAGTAGAAAAGCATTACGTAAATATGAACATTTACCATGTTATGGATTTAAATGAATACTTCCTTCTTTTGGAGATTAGATTGTTTATCAATAATACTATAAACAGTGTACTATAATTTCTTTGTAAGTTCATGTGGTGGTTGTAAATGTAATTCTGGGGTGTTTGATGCACCCGCGGTCTTCCCCTGCTGCCTCTGCGCAAAAAAACATGTATGTGTAAGAATAATTAAATTGTTGCTTGATTTAATAATAGTAATAGTTCTTATGTTACTGCTAAGATGGATGAACATGGACCCTGGTTCTTCTTGTTTCTTCTCTTTTTTTCCCTCAGTGTCACATTGCAACATTACAATGAAATCCTAGTGTCAAGTCTTGTTGCCTTGGCGTCTGAACAAATGCCAGGGTGCAAACAACAAGACACTGGGCCGTACAACAGGGCAAAAACACACAGACACACTTACCTCGAATCTCACATTCTACCTTGTTCTTCTCCTCCAGATGCCACTTAAGTGACACTCTATTTGCACCGCTGCATGGACCATCACTACCACCACCGAGGCTGACAAACTCACCTCAACTGTAAAATTGGGCAGGCGTGCTGACCCCTTGCTCTTCCCTTTTTTCCTTGGGTCTTAGCCTGCTCAGTATTCAACCAGTCAACCAGATCTGAGGCAACAACGTCTCCTCCACTCATCTCACAGCGGAGAGCGGAAGGCCCTTTCTGGCCATCTCACTCAACGGTCCGCGGGCTCTGCAACGATAAGACAACCTGTTTACGCGTGGCACCTAACTCCATGTGTCATGCTCCAAAGTGTTTTTCATTCGCCACTTGTCACTGTAGCCGGTGGCCTGTTGCTACACTCCATTGGGCGTGTGAGAGGACAGAGATACTCGTCAAGATGCTCCGATGTCGTCCAAAGAAAAATGAAAAGAAGAAAAAAAAAATATGAGAAATGTTGAGATTCAGTGTGCGGGGTGTGCCTGCAGAGAAGGATGCTCTATTTCTCCTCTTAACTGTCACAAAGCCCAGAGGTAAGTGGAGGCTTTGTGGGTCAGTGTATAAAGAAAGTAAAAAAGTTGAGGGGCCATCCTGAATAAAGTAAGATACTCAACCATATGTGTAAGTCTTAGGAGGGTCAAAGAGGCCGCAGTCTCAAAATTGCTGACATATTTCTAGCATTCAGCCCCAGAGCAGTTGCAGGCGCAGAAGCATCATGGCTAGAGTACTTGGAGCATCTAAAAAGCAGAGCAGTGCAGCTTCCGACAAGTGTGTGAAGATTTGAAGAACGGGTGGTAAAAATTAACCTCTAACCAGCAACATAAATGAAAGGTTGCTTTGTTTGAAATTTGGGGAAAGGATCGTACATGCATACAATATACATAGCTGGCAAAAGCAGCAATTAGGTGAATTACTGATATGTATTAAATGTGATGTATATCTGCTGAACACATCAATTTCCTTTGTTATCTTGCCCGGCACTGTCAGCACAAATCCTTTTTTATTTGCAGTGGGACTTAATTTTCTGGTTGGTTCTAATGAAAACACAAACACGAGGCAGACATTTAGGGCTTTATCCCCCATCCGCAGAGAGGTCTATTTCCAAACACGTCTTATCTAAGTGTTGACATTTGAACCTGTGAGTAATATCATAGGAAATTATGTCTTAAGCTGTCCTTAATGTTGAGCTGTGATGGATCGAAATCAGCAGTCATCCTGTGCCCCTAGAAACAGTGAGAGGAACGGCGAGGCTTGATGAATAATATATCAGAAGGAAAAGGGGATATGACGGCAGGAAATTAAACACACTAACACTGGCAGCAGATGACAGCACCAGCGCTGCTTAATTAAAGACTTTGAAGAGAATGGTGCAACATAATGCTTTCAGATTCTTGCAACCGGTTACACTTTATTTTACTGTACCCTTTACTATGTGCCTATCTTGTGAAAGGTGCACTATGTAACTTTTTTGAGATGTCATTGCTTTGTCTAGAATGTTCCAAGTATGGTCTGGTGGTGAACTAGATGCCACATTTTGAAACATTCCAGGCAAAGCAATAACAACAAAATGGAGACAAGGATTGGGTTAGAAGTTACATGAGTAAAATGTAACCACATACTGTATAACTAATTCTGCCCTCAACCGTTTCTACCATATTATACAATGCATGTCACAAAGCCCAGAACATCCATGACCACCATATTGCCATTCAGTACGTTTACATGCACAGACAAATGCGAGTGTGCTAAACCCTTGATTTTCAACCAGTGTGCCAGGGAACACTAGTGTGCCTTGAGGCTTTGCCAGGTGTGCCTTGAAAGATGTCCAATTTGAGTTAACAGATTCACAAATGCAGATGTAATTAACTAATTCATCATTTTGGAGTGTCCTGAGCAACTTCTGCACCAAAAAAGAATGCAAAACCAATCACTATTGCCAAATTTAAAGAACCAGACAGCGGCACAGACATTATACAACATATTTTTTTAACTAAATGGTCATGTTTTAGTAGTAAGTGGTGTTCTGTGGTATCATTTGAACTTGAAAAGTGTGCCGCACCTCAAAAAAGGTTGAAAAACACTATGCTAAACAAACCATGATCAGTTCGACTTTGCCTCAAAACCTGTCAGACCACATGTCTAAATGCAACTAAAAGAACCAAATAGGTGCGAGCAGTTGAACATACAGCCACACTTTTGCCAAAGGCTAGCTATGTGACAACTCATTTACACTGGGTGCTTGATTTTCGGACCAGAGCTAGGATCTGCGTTGCTCACAAGTTATTTGCTCTTCCCAACGCATATAAAACATTGATGCTCTTGAAGTTTTCACTTTCATTTCACTGCAACAGATAAAATACTGTTGAAATAAAACCACACATGCACCATAGTTTGTCATCTCTGCTAAAATGAGAGAGTAGACTTCCAAACATGTGGCTAATATTTTTGTGGCAGTTGAATCCTGTCCTCATCAGCTCTTGTCTTTATCAGACTACACAGTTATATGCCACATCAATGCAACTAGACTAGGACTTCTCCACTTCTGTTACTGAGGTATTTAAGATTTGTATCATGACGTTTCAGTTTACTTGCCGGGTTTACGTGCATAAAAAAAAAAAAAAAAAGTCTGAATTTGACTAGGCCACTTGTCTGGTTTTCATGGCCTGCATACAAACACAGTGACTGATTTGTGCTGGCATACACAGGTGAATACAAAATGCATCCACAGTCTACTGCATGTAAATACTTTATGGATCATTGATTGAGTCGATTCTCAGATACAGGATCACCAACTTGTTTGGAAATTTGCTAGTCTAAAATATAAAAAATAAAAAGTCTGTTTAGGACAGCATAGAAAATTATGGGAGCTTTAACAGTCTGTGAGGAGACTGACCTGCACGAGAATACTCTCTGACACTACACATTTACTACAGTTACAGGTGCCACTTTGGCAGCATAATATATGCGGGCACTCATTCATACAATGACAATGCAGCATGAGATATGTAGGGAGGGAGAGAGTAAATGCAATGCATTTTTTCTTCTGCCTATAGCCTTTCACCAATTGTCAATTGTGTTACGTCATTTTGTCTGGTAGTGTGCAGCAGACTCATTGGTCCAAACATTCTTCCAAAGGAAACACATTTGTAAAATAATGAACTTGGAACATATAGTTACACGTACTGCAAAAATAAAGTGCAACGGAATTGCTTCTCTCAAGTGCAAGTTGGGCAGTTGTGGGACATTTTTCTAAGAGCAATAGCTAGTTCACACGTCCTGTTTGCAGTATTTTTAGTGATGCTCTCAGTAGTTAGGTTTATACAAAAGATCTAAATTAAAACATCCCTGACTTCACAACTCTGATACTTTGTGTTGCCTCCAGAATTGCCATTTGTCCTATTTTGTGCACAATTCATGAGCAATTTCCACTCAGAAAGTAATTTACTCGACACCACATGAAAGCTTCAAGAGCCCTGCTTTAAAAACAGAATGGAAGAACACAGGCTAAGCTAAATGCTTTAAATGTTTTACCCCAAAATACCAAGGAATGACTCTACACACTGCAAAGTGAGTTTCACGTTGAATAAGAAGTTCAATATTCAAGCAGGCAGTGTCAAAAAGCAGTAATATGTTATTGATGTTGTCTTTAAAAACATTTGTCCACAGCTATGGTGGTCAGGATTACTTTACAGATGGGCTGAAATTGATCTGCATTTGATGTAAACAATGTGTACACACTTTTGCAAACGCCATGGCACTAGGCTCCCTTCTGTACCACAGAAGAAGTCTTACCTTCTGGTAGATAACTTTGAGATCTTTCTGAAGCACTGCTGTTGCACTCTAAAGAAAAAAAGTAAAGTATACATAGTGTATTCTACTGGCAGTTTTTTGACTAGATTGTTGGTTTTATTTTGTGATTGTAGGTCAATTGCACAAACCAGTTTTTGTCCAGTGAACTCAGAGTGGCCTCACATCTCCCTAAAAAAACTATACCAGTGTTTTGAAAATGAGTGCTGATTTGATTTTGATTTAATTTGAAAATGGGAGGCCAATCCGGTATAAAGATTATGAAATCGTGTTCACAGACAATAAGCATACATCACACAACGAGAGCAGTGATGGTCTAAATCAGTGTTCCATGATGGACCTGTGCACAACATTCTTTATGTTCTTCTTTCTTACATGTACTGTAATGTAGCTCTCGATCGTTTTATTTGGAATATGTGTGTTTTTTTTAGGATTATGTCCCCCGGATACATAGGAGTATACTTACTATATGCAATACAGCTGCCCTGAGTCTGACGAACATGGTCCTACAGAAGGTGCACTACTACATTTCCACCATTACACACTATTTTATTAATAATTCAAACCAGAAAAAAAGGAAGCGATGCAGGTGTTTTGCACAGTACATGATAAATAGCAGAAAGCAGATGTTTACATGGATAAAACAGTCACAGCCAGTGTCAGTTTAAGGACAGAGACTTGCTGATGCTTTTAGGATCATAGAGCACAGCGTGTTTGGATACTCTCCTGCCCTCTCATGACTCTCTTAATGAGCTACTATTTCTGCTACAGGCTAATTATTAGCCTTTGTGTTAACACCATATAACAGTCTGCAAAAAGACTTCTAATAATACACACTTTGACAACGAGCTGGAGTTCACCTCATGCACACTGCCATTGTTCAAACCTTAACAGAAAGGGCACTGTTGTTTAATTATGTGGGAGATGCTGTTTGTTGGACAGCACAAAGACTTGTGAAAATGACACATGCAAGGGTGAACAGGATGATCGCTCATAAAAAAAATAAAAATGAAATGCAGGTGCAATCTATTACTCAGGAGAAATGAAGAAAAAAGGGGCATAAAAAGTCTCTCAGCTTTTAAGAGTGCCATCATACATCTCTCTCAGGGCCCGGTGGAAAGGTGCCATGCACTGTGATTCATCTTAGCTGACACGTTTATTTTTATTTACACATTCTGTGCCTCAATGTTGTGTGCAATTTCAGTCTGTAACATGTTAGGACATCCCTACACAGATGGTGTTTTAATAGTTTGTCCTCAGCTAATGCTATTGGAAAGTTTCAGTTCCTCTGTTTAATGAAGGTTCAGGCCAGGGTTCTTGGGACGTAATCTGCATACTCATAGTCTGAGTTAGATTGCTGGAAAAAGACTGCAATATGCAAAAAACTGACATCCATCTCATAGCACATCCTGAGTCACAGGGGATCTCTATGTAGAGACTTCACTCTTCACGGAGGTATTCCAAGATATACCAGGATATGACTGATTCGCTTTGGAGTGGATTGGGCCAATCCAAGAGTGCTTCCATTGTCATAAGGGAATCATACTGGTAATTGGCAATAAACCGTGAGTTGTGTCTTATTTACTATAGCTTTAGCCAATTGGAATCACTAAACGTCTTTATGTGAATCGCTGAGATGGGCCTTGTGATTAAAAAGTATAATTAAGATTTTATTTATTAAAGGAAAAATATGCTTATGCATATTTTAGCTGAGAGAATGTTACAAGCAGCGTTCCTCAAGCTAGTACAACTCCATAACACCAGGTATGTTTGGATGATAGAATGTTTTTAGAACATGATTAAAAGCTCAAAAAAGTCACTGTAGCACAGTATGTTCCCGTTAAGAAAACATGTGTTATGTGCCATTTGTGGTCGAGTGGATTGCATATATGACAGCAGCGTCGTGAGTTTGAATCCAGCTCTTGACAGTTTGCTGCATGTCATTCCCTGGTCTTGTCCCTGTTTGCTGCTCTGTCTTGTCAAATTAAGCCTACAGGCAGAAAAATCCTTGAAGAAAAAAAGGAAAAGAAAACATTTGGAAACACAGACCTCCATTAACAGAAGCAACTCGAGATGCTCCAGTGAACCAGTCTGAGGGGCCCGGGCCAGTTGAAACATAAGGTGTTCCCAGAACCACCAATACATACTGTATCTGTGTCCACAGATGCCAAGTCAGCCGACTCTGCTCAGTTGTGGTGGAGCATTGGTTCCAATCCAGGCTCCTCACTATACATTTTCAAAGTGCACTTGGTGAGCCACAGTTAATGACTAATTAGAAATGGACTTGTAAATGGTGAGTTAAACCCCGGGTCGATCAATAACAAGAATCAGCAATAGACTGAATAATTAAAGAGCAAAGGATAATTTCTTGTTCTCTCATAGCATTATTAAAAATGTGAATCCATCTCCATATTAATAGTTATAATATAGTTATAAAAAGTGAATTTAAGCCCTCAATTTGCACTACACTGATTTATTTTGATGTGGCATATTTACAAAATTACCATCCTGTGTCGAGCTTAGAATTTTTCAGTAGGGAAGGGGATTTCTGTCATGTTAATACATTGCACAGCAGTGTTGCATTAATAATAAATAGTGCTAGACGTGAGAAAATATGAAAGAATTTGTTGAAGGCGAATGAATAATACCCTGCTGTTAAATCCCGCTGTGATGCTTTTGGGCAAGGCGTTTTAGCACCTTTTGCAAACATTTCAGGGGAACATTGATATTTCAGTTTGTCATCCATGTGTCATGTTTTACAATTGTTTCTTGGATATCATTTATCTTTGAAAGCATTGGGGGCTGTTGACTCAGTTCTATTCCTGTACTTTAGTTTGTGCATGGAAAAATTTGGTGCACTTATGTACAAAAAGATGATGTCCTAAATTATGGATGTGTAATGAACAGTAATTTGGGCGCCATGGTTGTTGTAAATGTGCTATATAAACAAAGTTGACTTTGACCATGACTTAAAACAAATACTTAGCTTTAGCAGGTTGAAAAAAGTTATGTATGAGAACTGTGACTGAATAATTTATTACTTTTTCACATTTTAATATATATATATATATAATATATAAAACTTTTTTCTTTTTCAGGCTATGTATGAACAAATGTAAGCATACTTATAGGGCTTTCTTGGAATGGCAATTTTCATCATTAATCTGTATTCTGTGAACTGATTTAACTTAAGCATGTAACCAACAGTCTACAAAATGACATTATCATTTACAAAGCTTATTCAAAATAATACCATATAGCTATACTCCTCCACACATGTGAAATGATATGGTTCTTCCACTATATTTACTCCACAATGAAATAATCATGCGATTAAACCAGCTAGAAATAATCAACAAACAAGAATCAATTTTCTCCTTGATCTCTCCCCGGCATCCGTGTTTTCTTTTCTTTCCCATTCTACCCGCCTCCCTCAGTTAGCGGATGTAAGGTTGATAAATGGAGCTAATTGTTTTATGGCATGGCTGGCCCGATCCAAGCAGCACAATCAGGTTGAATGAGGAGGCCTTGGGGAAGCCATTACCCTTCCTATTGTTCCAGAGGACAGCAGGACGAGCCTGGGCCAGCACACTCTTGGGGGGTTAGCAGGTCACTGACAGAGACCCTCCGGCACAGTGCACCGTGGCAACCTTCAAAACACACATGTAAACACATATGCAAGAGTACACAAACCCGCACCGAGTACTGCGGTAAATAAAACACTGCACTGCGAGGCGATACATCCCGTCCTTCACTACTTGAGAAGTCAGTTCCTTTTCTAATAGAAATAGACAGCGTCCCAAATTGAACTACTTGATCATTTGACTTTTGGAACTATCTTTCAGTAAAGGAGAAGGTAGGTACAGTACCCATTTTGATATTGTTGTGATCTTTTTTGCCCCTGTGCTGCAGCTTGCTAACAGACTGGAAGCAAACAAGACATGGTAATAAATTCTAAACCTAGAAAACAAACAAAAAATAATCAGAAAAAAAGTTGAAACCACTGAGGCCAGTATTCAGTGTAATGTTAGAGTTGTACTCTCAAACAAGATTCTAAAATGGACAATAGGGTCCATCAGTTTCTGAAAAAATATAGTTTGAAGTGAATTATATAAATGGCTTGATTATCTCCTCATACCAAACATGTGGTGCTATCACGCCCTCCCGACATGAGAGGGGATGATGGTGATACTGATTCAGGAATTGGATTGAACTTAAAGCATGTCACACAGCTCTTGGTGAGTGTGTAGATAAGTTCATAAAATGTATTTGTATTTGTTTTTTTATATACTTTGTTCATATATTTAAATAATTTGGGGCACCATCTCTTTGAGCAAATTACCAATTCCCATATCAAAATTAATAATAATCAATAAACAATTGTACATTGATTATTACTAATAATTAAATGTTAGTCAATCTGAAGGGTCACATATTTGACATATTTTAGGGACGCATTCCCTTTTGTGCCACAATCTTGGCCTTTTTGCTATCCTATTCAAAAATCTACTAAGGGTTGACTAGTGCTGGCTGAGGGTTGATTCCTAACAAAAAGATATTAGTTGGATTGTGATCAGGCCTTCCTGCTACAGCAACAAGCAGGTGGACCTGCTTTGCTCATTCAAAGACTGTATTTGTTGAGTTGCTTCAGTCAAAGCCAACTACACACCATCTAAGCTGACAACTTGAGAAGCCCACAAGCCACTTTTTACTTTTTTGTTGCAACAAAGAAAATAACACAAAGCTAGAATGCCTACAAAAAATGTTTTATGTTGGTGTGTTGCTCCTGAAAGACATCTGAATATATGAATGCTCTAACTGTCGCAGAAGGATTCACCACTTGTGTTCTGGCCTAACCTTGATAGAAATTGACAATGCTGTACATGATGATGCAACCCTCTACGTCTGCAAACTTTGTTGTGATTCTGTTGATGCATCGACTACCTGTTCCTATTCACATGGAATTTACAACATGAGCCTAGACCCAACAACTTTGGCTGCACTTTGGATCTAGCTCTAACACTGAAAAACATTTTAGTGTCCTGCAAAAACAAATTAAAGATATTTTAATTTGGCAGTCCACCACATGGCTACAACCACTAATAATATGGGATATGTCAATGCTGTAAAGAAAAACCTTAACCATGGTATTCCATCTGTTTCCACAGCCCCAGCATGCTTACCGAATGCCTGAGGTTTGTCTTGTGAATCCCAAGCACTCACTAATAGTGGAAAAGTGGAAGTACCTGCTAAATTCCTCAATACGCTGATTCTTAAGAACTGCCTTAATGTTGCCCACCACTCTGTGGTTTCCAATATATCTTGTGCTAAAGCGATAAATAGCGGAAAAATCTTAATTGAAGCAACAAATGAAGACACCAAAGTTGAAATTCTGCAAAGATGAGATCTTGACTGAATATGCATCTGTGAATCTGGTCAACAGTGTTAATCATCCTGGCTCAATAAGGCGCTACCAGAGTATCAAGGTTAACCTTACTGATGCTAATGAAGCCGCAAGAATCTTGTCCCATGGTGTAAACATTGGACTATGTCTTTTTAGAATCAAACCATGGGTCCAGGCACCAATTCAATGTTTTTGTTGCCAGAGATATAACCATCTATCTAGTACATGCAAGTCTAACCGACAATGCAACTCTGGTAACTCTCACTCCCCAGACAAAAATTGTCAAAGGGACAAAAAATGTGCCGACTGCAGTGAGTGCCACAGTGCAAACTTTAGAGGCTGTCCCGTTCGACAAGCACTAATACTTGAAAAATGTGCATCATCTTTACCATAATATGTCAATTTTCAGTACAAATGTTTGAGGTCTTCTTGGTAACTTTGAGGAAACATCTGCCTTCTTGATTCTTGATTAATCCACATGTTGATATATTAGCCTTTGTGAAACATTTCTCTCAAAAAATGTACCAGACTGTGCTATATCTATCCCAGGATTCAGATTTTATTTTTCTGAAAAGGACCGTGTTGGAGGATGGGGCGGCACAATAGTGCATTAAAAAGAACAACCATCTATCACAAGACTGTCTTCACTAGAACCTACTGAGTATGAAACTATCTGGTTTTTGTTGAAACTTGGCAGTATTGACTACTTAATTTGTAATGCATACTGGCCTCCAAACAGTACAGCTAACCTACCTCTTCATCTCTCAGCATGCCTGTATAACTTTGACTTTGCCTATAACACCATTCCTGTTATTTTGGGGGATTTTAATGCACACCATGGAGATTCTGCACTCGAACAAATACAGCTGGGAGACTACTTCATGAATTCCTCACCATTCATGACTATGAACAACTAGTTGATACTCCCATATGCATAGCTCCTACCTCTCAATCTTGCCCAGACTTTGTCCTTACTAACGGTCCAGAAAGAATAATTAGATGGCATTCTACCCCTCCTTTGGACATCTGATCAGTCCATGGTCTCTGTCTTACTAAAGTATGTGCCCAATTCTGCGACAGAACCCACTCACTACTGTTCATACAAAACTGGCAGGGATTGAAAGACTTCTTGATTAACACTGGCTGGTATGTCTTGCTGAACTCAGATAAGATTGAAGTTAATTGGAAAGTGTTCTTAAAGATCATTCATGAAGGTATAAATATGTTTGGACAGAAACAGCTGGTAATACACAATCCAGCATCCAACAACATGCTGGAAAAAGACACATCTTATTTATGGCTAAAAACATTAAAATCATGTTACTGGCATACATATATGCTAATTTCTTATTGTCCCACAACAGCTCCCACTGTTTTTGCAGCATCAGAAAATACTTCAACTATTTGTGGCATTGAACAAAATCTAATTTCAAGACTAAAGTTACTTTCATGCTCTGCAATAACTGTAACTCCAAAAAAATGGAATCAATTTGATAAATAACTTTACATTGGTCCAGCTGTGTCGTTTGCCTTACCAAAGATGTGTACAATACTGATGAAACAAAAATATAAATTTTGAACACATGCTTTACAAATAAAATGAGAGCATCAATCAACTCTTTCTGATGTTTACATTGATGTCAATAGTATTGCAGCTACTCTTACATTGTTGGATACTTCTAAATCAACAGGACCTGATGGGATTTCAAATCTACTGTCACAACTCACTGTGCACACCTATTGTCTATTATTTTGTTTATCATTCAAAACAGGTACTCTGCCAGCCGACTGGAAATACGCATGTTTCTCCTGTATATAAGCAAAAAGGCAAAAGTAGTGACCCCTACAACTATCAGCCTATATCTATGGCCTCAAACATTGTTAAAGTACTGGAAACCATTCTTAATAAGAAACTGCTGTTGTTTCTGATGTCGAACTCCATAATCTCAGAGGCACAGTATGGCTTTCTAAATGGCCATTCAACCACTGACCAGCTTATGTACTTATATCACAAATGCCTACAGTGAGACAAACAAATCAATCAGCAGTTTTCCTAGACTTGGCTGCTGCCTTTGACAGCATATCACATGTCTCGAACCTACAGAAATTACCAGCATATGGCATAAGTGTCATGATCTTAGTGCCTCCTCCCTCCTGTGTGTGTGTGTGTGTGTGTGTGTGTTTCCTCCTCCCCTCCTGTGGTGTCCTTGTTTGGAGCTTCCTGGGCATGACTGATTGGCACACCTGGAACCCATCTGCAATCAAGCATACACCCTCTGCAGTACAAAAGCTTGGCTCATTCATCCACACCCTGCCAGATCGTTCAGTCTACTTCCGTGGTGAACTCCTTGGCTTTTTGTAACTCTCGTTATTTGTCTCTTGTGGATTTTTTACTTACCAAGGACCTTTTTCCTCCAGCCTGCTCCTGCTTGCTGTCCTGGTTCTCACCTGTGCTCCTCGGTCCAGCCTGCTCCTGCCTGCTATCCCGGTACTCACCTGTGTTCCTCGGTCCAGCCTGCTCCCGCCTGCTATCCCGGTACTCACCTGTGCACCTCAGTCCAGCCAGCTCCTGCCTGCCGTCCCGGTCCTCACCCGTGCTTCCTGGTCCAGCCTACTCCCCCTCAGCCAACTCTCAATAAATAATTCTGTATTGATCCATATCTCTGGTCTGCTTCATTGGGTCCGCCTGTCGTTACCTCTTAACAATAAGAGGAAATCTAGCCAGATTCTTTTCCAACTATTTATTAGTTGCCAGATCACAGTCAGTGAAAACTGGATCAAGTATTTCACCTAAACTATCGCTCAAAGCTGGTCACCCACAAGGATCACCTTTAGCACCAACCTTATTTTTACTGTTTATCAATGACATTACAGAAGTAGTACTACAACAAAAAATGCTATATCAGAAGGTTTGATAGGTGTGATATATGCAAGCTGAACGTTTTTAATGCACTGTAAAGCACTTTGTTACATTTTATGCATGAAAAGCTTCATAAATAAAGTTTGGTTTGATTTGATTTGACTGCTTCAAGAGCTACCCTAGTCCGAACAAACTCCTTCCTTTTTCAACAGCTTCTAACTTGAAACTGCTCGGTGAAAGGGGTTTTTAGCTTGTCAGCGTCTTACACTGTGGGGCCAACTTCCAACCAATCAAAGACTTGACCTGACTCAAATTTGGGGGGTGGACATTAGCCAGGCCTCTGTAGTTTGAACATTAACCCAAGTTTTAAAGGCAATTTTCATTGTCCGTTGCATAGCATATTACCAGACTGAAATGTTCACAAGACGATTCACAAAACATTTGAGTCAACAATAGAATAGATAGGGCCTGTACCTGATTTTGAACCGTGAGACAGGAACATGTTTTTGTTTGAACCATTAGCTCCGCCCACATGGTCCTTTCTTTCAGTCAGTATTGCACCATGACTCAGAAATGGAATAGTCTTATGTAGTTGTTTCCATATTAGTTCCTCAAACTCTTCTAACAATTTGCTTTTAGCACTTTTGGAACTGCACCATGACAAAGAATCACATGTCTTGGATGTTGTCAAGCAGTTATTTTCCCATGATTCATAGTGTACAATATGCCTGATTGGCTGAAAAGAGGTGACCCTGGCAAACGCTTCTGCACTAGTTCTTACCTAACAAAGTGTGTTTATAAAATGCACAGAATATACATTACAAACTCAATGTCTTTCCATGAAGTTGCTTCTATCAAACAATGTGTAATGTAAAGACAGTTTATCTTAACTAGAGTCAATCAAAATCAGGTACAGGGCCTTTAACAACATAACACAACATTGTAAATTCATCCTATGAGAGTCAGTTCATGAATTAGATGTTCAAGTTATTATCAGTTAATTAGATGCTTTAATCCAGCTTCCAAAGTAGCATTTTTTCTACTGTTCAACAAAGCTTGGAATGTGGGGGCCATGAACTCCGGTTCGTCTGCAGAGCATCCTGTCCCCTTCTTGAGGTCAGCAATAGTTTGTCTGATCACGTCCTACATGTTTCTGAAAAATATCAGATGTAAGATAATGATATGTTAGCCTCGCTAGACTATAAAGTGCAGCTTTTAACAGTACACTTTTTTTTTGTTTGTTTGTTTGTTTTTTTATTAAGCTGCTTGTTTTTCAGTTCATGCTCTCATATGCCTACTGCTGATTCTGAACAAATGGATTTGGGTTGAACTACTCTTATCTCAGCCCCTTAAGAGACATCTGAACAAGAATATTTTCCTCTTTGTTTTTTTGGCTCTCAATTCCATCAGTAATGAATTTCTGTGTCCATCCAACTTGGTCATTACTGCTCTTCTCTCCAGTCTCTCCTCCTGTTCCGGCCCTGTAAGCCCAGATGCCGTGGACATAAATGGTTTCTGCCCCTGCCAAAAAGGAACATAAGTAGACCACCTTTTTCCAAGCTAGTGCCACAACAATAGAAATACTCAACTCCCTCCAGATGTCAGTGCCTATCCAAATCAAGGCCACTCTTACCCCCCTTCTCCACGCACATTTTTGCCAATCACCGGTGCCGATTACAGACATAGCTCATCAGTTTCACAATGGCGCTGGATATGAAGGGAGTTGGTTTGTCAGAGGCCAATCAGTGCCAAATGGAACCTCTTCACGCTTTGGTACATCCTCGCACACAGTTAACCATGATTGTCTGCCTCAGCCCAACAAGTCCCAAGCAACGTTTTGGGGCTTTGAAATCTCTCTATGCAAGAATAATTTGAACCCATTGACAGCTGTTGTGCAAAATATCCAACATGCAAATAAGAGAAGCTCAAATAGGACATACACTGGGGACAATGGTTAGATTTAGCAGGCACATATTTGCAGAATTTTTGCTTTTGCCTTGTACCGTACAATTGTACAGCAAGGCAAGACAGCTGGACTTTTTAGAAAATAAGGGATTTTTTTTTTCTTCTGTTTTTGCAAAATGTGTGTATTTTAATTGTTGTAAACATATTTCTAATCCAGCATCAAAAAGTCTAGTATTTTATTGGGGCTCCATACAACGATCAGTCTAATGTTTATTCTACCTTGAATGTGAAATCCAAATGGACCTGAATCATTTTTGCATAGCATGTTAACTTTTTTTCCCGTATTCTTCAATGTCGCTGGGGCAACCTGCCAGGAGCCGTAAGAGCCATTGCTTCGCCTGGGGACACATCTCCAGATTTTATACAAGGCTTGGTCAGGACCGGACCCTGCGGAAACCCACCTGAACACAGGCAGAAAGATTCAAACTCCGCACCGAATGGCTTGCTTATTGATTTATCTTCATTTGTAGTTTCACAAAATACTTGCAGGACTGCTTAGAGGTATTTTCACCAACTGATTAACCTCAACACCACAATTAATTCACACAGTAATTCTATATGAAATGCAGTGTAAGTAACAGTGTGTGGCCAGTGCCAACCAAGTGGAATTCTTGTGAAGATGTCTGTATTTGGTTTAGTGGGAAGAGAGAGGTAATTATCGATGGAAGCTCTCCCTTTAGACTGATAAGGTGGCCAGGCTGACAGACGGATTGCTGAGCTTTGCATATCTAGGCTTGGAAACATTGATCTCCGTGGATTAATGCTGGCCCCAAAGGAGTTGATGGCAGTCAAATAGTGTTTCTGTAATTACACATTTACATGGGGAGACTATGTAGAAACTTGCTGACATGCTTCGTTTAATGGTGTTTGGCTACTCAGTGGGGAAAAAGTACCCTTATTACAATAAAATTTTATAACATAGAAATTACCACATATTATTAATAGTGCATTGCTTCCATGCCAAGCAACTTCACTATACAAATTACATACAAGTCTTTATTTGCATGCAAAACACACAGGAAATTTACGATCCCAGGCGAGTACTCAGCATTACGCCTGCAGCCAAGACGCAATGCTCACACCTTATTTTATGGTCAAAATGCTGACTAATATATTGATAAACTCACTTTGAAATTCACTTAGGCTGACCCACCTGAATCGGAGCATAAATTTGTCACACTTGCCCCGTTTTGGATCCAGGGGGTTTGAAGATTTAAAGTGTGACATCACTGGTGTTACAACAGCAAACAGTGAGATCAAAGAGCAGCTTGTGTAGGATCTATTTCATAACACCAGGTTTGTATGGTATTAAGGCACGGAACTGTCTGGGTGGTTGCCCAGAAGGACAAATAATCTGTTATAATGGTGCCATAATGTTGGTCTCAGGTTTTTTTTTTTTTTTTAACTGAAATCAGATCAATATGCCAACATCTCACTATTGCATGAAAACTCTCTTCCCCTCACTCTGTCCAATTACAGCTGTTTTAGTTACTAATCAAAATTGCGACGTTATGAGCCTGCCTCCATGGAGATTGATAAATTCAATGCCATGTTGCACATGTTAAACATTCCAATATTATTTCCAGTTGTATAAAACCTCTTCAAGTTTTTCCATCTATTTTTGTCTGTTTATTCAGGGTGGGGTCGTGGAGGCAGCAGTTTGAGCAGGGAGGTCCAGACTTCCCTTCCCTTAAGAACACCTCGTGTCTTAGGTCTTCCCCAAGGCCTCCTCCCGGTGGGACGTGCCCCGAACATCTCCCCAGGAAGACGTCCAGGAGTCAGGTCTGGAACAGATACCTGAAGCATCTCAGCTGGGTCCTCTCGAAGTGGAAAATATGCGGCTCTACATTGAGCTGGTCTCTTGTGGCTGAGCTCTTCTTAAATTAATTAAATCATTTGGGATAATAAAACCGCATTTAACACATACATTAAAATAATGTAACAACGCACATAAACTTGAAGGTGAAAGTGATATTTTTGTCTACTCACTAATTCACTCACTTTCCTTTCTTTTTCTTTGTTCAAAACCTATGAATACAGCAGTACCTACCATCAACACAGTAACAGTGAACACTCTCAGATGCATTGACCAAACCTGACTCGGCTTCTCCAGGTTTAGCTTTTATACTGAAGGTTGACACGAGTGAAAAATTGAGGTAATGCTTTTCAAAGGGTTACCCGCAAATAGACTTTGACGTTGGCACCACTGGCTATAACCCTGGTGTCAGAAGAGAAGGAGGTCATTCCATCTCCAGAGAAGTGCAGCCTGACAAGACATAACTATGTTTCCAGAACAATAGGAAGTCAGAGTGGCATCTTACGATTTCAAGCGCAAGAAAAGCACTGTGCATTATACCTTGGCCTACACACATTTTTGGTGTCCAATTTAAAGACTTTAAGGAATATAGGATTTAAGCCTAAATACATAACATAAGCCTGCAGACCATGTGTTTGGGAGATCAAAACATGTCCAGGCATAACAGGGAAATTAGGATGTTCTAGGTGCATGCATAATTTTGATTGTAATTGAGAACGCTAACCAAAAATAAATCCTGGAGTTTGGAAAAGTATAATAATTAGTGTGAAAGCTATGTTGTCCTAAAGAATGTGAAGGACAACTTAGCAGCAGCTGGAGATAAGCCCGGTCAGAGATTACTATTGACACTGGTTTAAAGGTAAATCGTGAAATGGTTCCTGTGGGGTATGGGTTTTCTCTCAAAACCCACCCCCAACAGAATGATAAATCTCTTAAATAATCAATAGATCAATGGTGTAAATAAAACTGGCCATGCATTTTTTCTGAACGTAGTCTGAAATACAAGGCTAACAGCCATGATGGAGGATAGGCCCAGAACATTTTAAAAATGTGAACATTTATCATTGAAACAACAGGCCGTGTATGTATAACATTCATTTATTCATTTAAGATTTATTTTATCAGTTGGGCATGAGTAACATGTTAAATCATTTTAAACTGTTGATTTTGTTCAAGGCTTTTTCAGGCATTTTTTCCAGAAACACTGCATGTATTGACTGATTTACATGTAGAATTCAATCTGCCGTGAACAAGGTTAGGTGCAATGTGTTTTGCATTTACAATTCTTCACTAGTGAATGTTTATGGATGGAATCCAGAACCTTTTCTATTTGAGAACATTGTCGCTTTGGGCTGCCCTATCTTTATATGTCGTGTCAGCCTCGCCGCCGCACAGCTCTTTTTGCTTTCTCTTTCACTACAAGCGAAAGTGTCAGCTCTTATGAAGCCTACGACTCATGTTTGGAGTCTGTGAGGATTTACAGTATTTGGCGCTTTTACTTACGTGGCAAAGGAGAGCCAAAACAGCACCAGTGAGGCACGCTTCTGCATGCATACACCAAGGCTGTGTAGCACAAGAGGTAAGGGACTGGGCCCGTGACCATCCTATTATATTGCTCAGTGTAATAAGCAATATATTTTGGGAATACAATTGTTTGTTTGCACTTGCTCTCTTTAAAAAAAAAAAAAAATATATATATATCCATTTATTTAGTTAGTTATCTATCTATCTATACCAACAATGCCAATGCTAATGATTTTCCCATCCCTAATATTGATGAGTATCTTCTGACTTCGATTGTCAGCTTTGTCGCTCATTAGGTCACGCGGTTACCATGCTAAAGCACTCTGTTAGCAATACTTTACATAAACTGATAGCACCATGATGCAGATATTTGTGTAGCTCCGTATGTTGCGTACAGTTGAATGGAATCCATCTGGAGTGTTCGGTCATTATGTTGTTAAATTTCTGTCTGGACGGGCAGACCATCCTCGCAGCTGGGCTTTAGGTAGTCTGCAGACCACCAAATGATGGGAAACTGGAAGCAGCGAAGTGAAGTGACTCACATCACGTTGAGCTGAAGGGCCTTTTCCTGTCAGCCTGGATCCACCATCATATGTCGAACGGAGAGGTAATTCCACTTATTCCAGCAAATATGAATGTATTAGACATGAAGGCAAAGAAATAATCAAGTCGTGCTCAGAAACATGTCATCAAAGTTTTTTGTTTTTTTTCCTCTGGTAGTGATGCAGTTTGACTTGCAAATGCATGTAGCTGTGGATAGTGAAATTCACATAAGAACATGTTAAAATAAACACAAATCAAACTATATTAAAGAAACTATACAGATGCAAAATGTTTAACTTTGACCTGTGTTTTAATCTTAAAGGATATACCTGAAGTTGTGTTTTACCTAATACGTGCATATGTCAATGATACTTTTAAGTGTAGTTTATCTCCCTTTCTTGAGCTTAAAATGTGAGCCTGTTTGCCTCATGTATCTCATATCTCTATTAAGTTCCTTATGTTTTTAATGTCAAGAGATCTTCACCAGACTGATAATTTCACTGCTCAGTGTACAATTAAAAGACTTTGGTTTCAGCTGTCTCTCTATGTTAGCCCTGCGGCAAGTTGGCCACTGTCCAGGGTGTACCCCGCCTAAGGCCCAAAGTCACTGGGATAGGCTCCAGTCACCCGCGACCCCTAACGGGAATAAGCGGTAGAAAATGAATGAATGAATGAATGAATGGTTTCAGCAGGTCAGCAGGCAGACAGCAGATAAGTCTGGCTCTATCTACTGGTACTTTGTACATAATGGGGGATGATGTATTTTCTGTATTCATTAATTACTCTAAGTTGAGGTGAAAATTACAAAGGCATGGTTTGAATGAATAACATTACTAACTGAATTGACTAAATTATCACTGCATGTTTTGTTTGTATTTGTCTTCAGACCTGTGCCATTAACTCATTGGCACTATGATTATAGCTTTAAGTGCATTGTGGAGAGCAAGGCATATGCTTCCATCAAACTCTCATTAACCTTGTGCCTGATTACGGCCTGCATGTTGAGAGTACTCTGTGCGTTTCTTGTTCACATCAGAGTGGACATTAATAGCTCCATGGTGAGTAGCTGTGGAAACGTAAACAATCCAGCAAAGCTGAAGCCACAACACTCTGAAGAGATCTCTAGTGTGGGTAAAAGAATAACACGGGTTTTAACTCAGTCAGTCGATGGAAAAGTAACATAAATAGTGTGAAAAGTGTGTTGTACACATTAGCAAGTTGTTTTGTACATTGCTTCCCACAGCAGACCACAAGGTCATATGTTAATGATAGTGGCACCAGATAATAGAATAAAAAGATGCAACAGGGCACCACAACACAACACAAAAAAAGAAAAACGCTTGCACTTGAGGAATCAGGGTTAAAATATTTGGTTGAATTTCCCTTTGTGATATTCCAGTAATTTTAGACCATGGTTTAGTCTTCATGTGGCCATAATGTCAATGTCTGACCTGCCACTGGCTCTAGTGTCCTTAGGCAAGACATTTCACCCACATTGTGTATGAATCTGGTGCCAACAGTGCTATAAAACAGGTTGGAATCTTATTACTCCAGATTATTGATTGCTTGGATGTGGTTTGAGTGTACTTTTCTCCTGTAGTGCTGTGCGGTGCTGAAAGCGCTCATGCTGCTTTTGTCCTGCCTTTGTCCTGCCTATGTCCTGGCTGCACCTGGTCCAGATTGTGACTGTGCCCCGTGAATGTGATGATGGAGAACTAATGAGTTTAACTGAACAGACTGGAAAATTGCTGGAACTGAACAACAAGTAATTTAAACTGAAAATGAACACAAGCAAAACACATATTTACTATAATTAAGCGTAGCAAATTTATTGGAATCTCTGCCTTTGTGTAAAATTATTGGACCACACGTCAATGGACCACAATGCCAACAGAGATTATTACATGAGCTGTATTTAAAATATTTGCACACATGACGATACACGTTTTTACCCATGTGTAATGAATGTATGTATGGAAGTGTATGCCTGAGGAGAGGGTGTGTTTGTTTGTGCAGGATTTTGTTGATATTAAAGGTCCCATAACATGCAAAATCGACTTTTCAGAGGTTTTAACCTTCCTACAGTGCAATTTGGGCCTCGTATGTTGTGCCCAAAGTGGTTTTTTGATTGATTCCTGCATGTTTTCGCTAGAGAACTGTCTTTTCCGTCCCGCCTTGTCACACTGTCACACACAGACAGACAGGTACATGATTGTACCTTCAAAGCTTAACGTTCAAGTGTGCTTTATGGTGCACTGTGCAACTTTTTAATCACTCAGTGGATAAAATGGTATCACATTATTATAACATATCTTACATGTCTTAAATACAGGAGTTTGTATTGCTAAAAATTACTTTTAAAAATACATGCATTGTTGCTTCAAGCTGTGACCCTCCACCAGAAAAGTTGTATAGTGCTTCTATAACCAAGTGGTTGACATAAAAGTCTATGAATATTTAAATTCATTACTTTGAATTGCCAGAAAGGCTGACGGTCTTCATGTACATTCTCATATGTCTTTTCCCCAAATATAATATCATTGTGCAAGTATTTGAATAATTATATAGTCTCTTATAAAAATAATCTTACAATAAGTGAACACTTTACTTATAAATGATCTCTCATTCGAGCCCAGGTCACATACAGGATATGTACTGTTGCTGGAGTCTGTGCTGTTTTTAATTCCGATCAATGGAAATATTTGTCATGCGTTTTCCAGATGCCAGCGGTATCTTTTATCATTCCCATGGGTTGGAAAGAGACCAAGCTTAGACTTGCTAATGAAATGGATTTGATGCAAAGAGAACTTGGAAGATGAGCTGACTTTACAATTTTACTTTATGTGGAGCTGCCCTCAAAGTCCAAGGTTAAGTAATGTGGAGGGAAATGAAGGGAACAATGCGCTGCTGGGAGCCATAGCATATTGCATATTATGATAACTATATTCTTATGGTGATTTGTTATTTTATGAGGCCACCAATCAATTGGCATTACAGAAAATTGCAAAAATAAACAATAAATCATACAAAATGCCATGTCAGCACAGTCTCTCAAAAACTGTAAGAAACATATGAATTGGTTTGCATTTTTATGCATGTTTGTCACATTCTGTAAAATGAAAGAATAAAACAAATAGTAATGTAGCAAGTTTCCTTAACTAGTTATCGTTGGCAATACATTGATTTTGATCAGATTGTAGCTTGTAGCATCTATAAACTAAACTAAGATTGAATCAAGCACTGGATTAAATGAACATTTGCATTGTTTTCAGGCACATTTTGACCAATAAATACATTTGCTGCCAAATTAGATCAGTTTGTATCAATTCAAAACATCATGTGGCGTGTACATTCAACACCAATGATTATCTGCTCATAATGGCATCGACTCTTTGTCTCAGAGTTTGTCGAAAGTAATTTGTTGGGCAAGACACAGCAAGTATTTCAAACTGCCATTTTTTTAATCAATTTATTTATTTATTGCAAATTCCATGATCCAAGAAAAAGCTAATTAAAACTACTCTTACTTGAATAATTGCTAGTTCTGATAGCTATTATGAGCCAGTTTGTCACGCGCTGCAGATAAGACTGGAATAATAAAGTTTTAATTGTGTTGGTGGTGAAACTGTTATGACTGATCTGTGCCACACGCATACTTTGCAGATTTGCTTCCACATCGCTATTTTGCACCTTGTTTTATTTAATATTTTTCTAACAGTTCAATGGGAATTCCACTTGAATGAGATCCAATGCCTGAGCGGTTTTACAGCAATGTCAAACCAAAACCACTATAGTTACCCTTTAAAGAGCCATTTTTCACTTTGTCACATGCTCCCAGGAGGAGACTGCAGCGGATGACCATTCCACACTGCGATTCAGGCTTTAGTGTCTAAAGTTACCACTGAGAATGGATCCTGAGGGCTTTGTCTGCACATCTCCTTGTGGGGAATCAACGACAGGTTAACCACACCTTCAGCAGGCAGCGCTGCAATGGACAGCAGGATGTGTTCCAGCGTGAAAAATGAATCCTGACTCCATCTGTGAGGATATGGAAGTGGTTAGTTTGGTTAAGTTTAAAGGTTTAAAGGCTAATTGTGTTATAAAAGTCGATATTGAATCATTGAGGTTTTTTCAGGTTTGTTTGTTGTTGTTATTGTTGTTGTTGTTGTTTTCTGCTAGTCTTGCCAGTAATAGATGTGTGGAATTGAATGATGGTGATTTTCTGAGCGGTATCTACTGTATATGTATTCCCAAGACTAGATAAATAGAGTTGAGAGCTGTCAAATATAATGCTGAGATTCATTTGTTCATGAATACGACTTCTCAAATGAATGAAACATCAAACTTGGGATGCATAATTTGTGAAAACGATTTGATCTGAAGTCCTCCTCATTTGCCTGGATAAACTCTCTCCACTCATTAGAGCTACCTTCCTTTCTCCTGGTTCTGGCTCCAGTTCTTCTGCAAATGGATCCACGTCAGTCCGGGACCATCTGCAGCCTGTCTGTCCGCGGGAGAAGGATTGCTCCTTCACTGTGGTTCTCCCCAGGGTTTGTAGAACGAAGTATGTAATAAATTGAATTGAAATATTTATTTGAGAGAGGAAATATTGTTGGGTCTCTGTCTTCACCCGACTAACTACTGCTTCGTTATGGTATGGTATGGTATATTTTTATTTATACAGGGACAGTGTACAATAAACATTGACCAAAAAAAGGTTAGGTTTTATCTTAATTTGGTAATTTCCACCTGTAGTCCCTGGGCAGGTTGATGTTACAATCTAGAAAAACTGACAGTAAATGTAGATGGATGTTGTTGTACATATTTCAATTACATATTACATTTAATTACAAACAGATAATCCCACCCTTAGATCAGCCCGTGCTAAAACTGCTACAGCATCCAGCACAAACACTTTTCAACTCAACTCTTCTCTTCTCAGACACACACAAACATTAGTTTTAGTCAAACACGCAAATACTTTAAATACAGTACGTGTGATAATCTCTGTCAGGCATTAAATACTCCTTAAAACTCCGAGGCAGGGTAAAAATGAATGAGAACGGGATGTGTCATTGTCAGTTTAACGTTAAAAAATATCCCCAATACAAAGAGGAAGAGACTGGAGACAGTAGCAGCTGCTCCACTACAGTATATTACACCACATGGAGAAAAGAGCCCAGCGACCCGTGTCCTCCACCTTTCAAATCTCATCTCCGTCAATGAAATCAGGTGTCAAAGTTTGCAGCAATGCAGCGAAAACAAGCCAAACTCGATCATGGTCGGAGCTGTCACTGCTGTGTGCTGGGCCTGATAAAATAACATAATAAAGAAGTGAGAGGAGTCTTCAAGTCGCTGCTGCCATTGTGGACCAACTATAAAAGACTTTTCTGCAGCCCCACAGCACTGGTGGGAAAGAGAGAGACTGATCAAACTTGTCACCGCACTGTGAATCTAGGTTGACCCAAAAACACATACTTGAGACTTAAAAAATAAGCCTTGGTCGAAGAATTGGAAATAAACACTTCTTTGAAGAGCGATAATCAACAATTTGCAACATGATTTAAATTTCAAAAAATGTTTACGCGAAAACAGCGCAGTTGCTAATAGAGGATGACATGGCTGTTTTGAAAGTGCTGCTTCAAACCGTTGATAAAATATGTACGCCTTAGACAGACGCCATGCTGATTTGGGATCAAAGTGAATGGAATTGTCCCTATTAAAAAGTAATGTGCTGAAATATTCAACAAGCGCACAATGCAAATTTTGTAAACAATTTGGATGATGTATTAAATATAGCGTTCCAGAACTTGCAGGATATTTGTATCAGAGTTGTTAACAGTAATGGCACTCTGACAATGCGTTCTCCTACAATTTCACATACCATAAACATGTCCTTTATGGGTGAATTCCTCTTTCTTTGTAATATGACAGACACTATAAATCACAGCCGCGGAGCATCTCCTCTGTGTTGCAGAACAATTCCGACTGTCACTCCACGAAATAAAAAAAGGAACCATGTCTTTATTATGGCTTAATTGTGATTTTTTTGTGGCTTTTTTTCTCAATATGACTGTTTCAAAGTCACATCAATCTATTCAAATCTTGCTGTGAAGTGTAAGATGCAAGAGTAGCACAAAGAAAGACAAAGAAAAAGATTTGAGCATTTTCAGGCGTGCCATATCCAAGCACAATTTACAACTCAATGTGTGTAGCTGTATAATTTATCCACAAGCATTAGTTTAAAACGACAAATCTGGCTTTTGGACACTTTTTTTTTTTGCATTAGTGTTTCCACCCTGCCTTTTCCACAGACAGTTGTATGTGTTGGTCATGCTCTACCATCATCATTGGGGAAAGCGTTTCAAAAGGCAAAATAGCAGCACAGCTAAGAGGTATTTGCTTTTACTTCATTCTAAAGGCAATTTAGACCCTGAAATGAACATGAGTCAGTGAGTGGAAGGTCTATCACCTCGTCTCCATGGAGATATTATTGCTTTGCCCCGACTGTGTCACAGTGCAATAGGTTGTGTTCACTTGACGTCACTACATTCCATCAGCCAATAATGTTTAATACAGATGGTAGGCAGCGAAAATGAATATTGTTAAAATGCAGAAATTTCCTGTAATACAATGAGTTCTGGGGTTTTGTCACTAAAAGAAATCCTCATCGACATTTGTGATTTCACCTTTGAGATATTAAATGGCAAAGTCCAACGTTATCAATAGGGAAAAAGTGAAACCCAGCACCTATTGCTGGGTTTCAGATGACATCACAACATTCTATGGCCAAATAATGTAATTCAAATGGGGGGGCAGCTTGCTTAAGAACATTTCATGCCAGCGTTCAATGTAATTAATAGGAAAAAACTGTCTCTTGCCCCCCATCTGAGCTCATGACATTATCACATTCTAGACTCTGAAAGCCACCAACAAACATTAATTTCCATGGAGACAAGCAGGTGTCTCTACCAGGGCAATTACAGGTCAGAGCTCTGAAGAGGCGATCCCGCTAATGGTATGAAAGCATTTTTCTCGTGGTATTTATAGCAATTAAAAAAGAACAAAAAACAAAGAACTATAATTGGATAAATGCGAGATAAAATAGAGAGCTGTCGTACTGTGGAACATGCCAGGCAAAGCACTAACATCTCTACGGAGACAAGCAGGCGGCAGACCCTCCACCATGAAATTTGCATAGTGCATTATTGTATTTCATTTTATTTATTTATTTAACAGGACAACACACAGTTACACAACGGCAGAGGGCAAAGATGCGTGTACCAGATTATAGCTATGAAAGTTAATTTCCATCTGCACTTTCCCCTCTCCCTGTAAAACTAAGAGCGGAAAGTGAGCAATGTGCATTATTTACAGAGAAATAAAACTCATACATTCTCTAATGCTCAGTGGTGTCATTCACTCACATTTTATTAGAAGCAAATATAGCAGCAGTGTTAGAATGACAGTGTTATTTTCACAGTAGGTCGTTTTAGCGGCACAGTTTACACAAAGTACAATTCGTAAGATGTTTGTGTAAAAAGTGACATGAATTGCAGTTAAAGGCACATTTAGTACATCACAATTCCAGCAATCAATAAAGTACACATAAACTGTCAGTGCGTGCATCTCTGGAGAAGATAAAGAAGTTACATTTATTAGCTCAATGTGATCTTATTCCATTGTTTTGTCAGATCTGGTAAGGCTTGTTTTACAGTTGGGAATACCGTACACTATGCAAGTTTTGGTCTAACAAACACATACATTTAGCCAAAAAAAAAAGAAAAAAAAAAGAAAAAATCAATCAATAAATGTATGAGTTGGAAGAAGTTTGGCCGTTATTCAGTAAATGGTTAAAGAAATGAATACCTCCATAGACTTGACATCCTGAAAATCAGTCCTTTGCTGTTTTAACAAAGAGTGCTCTTAAATGTCCCATGTCAGAGTCATAAGGACCCCTTCTGCTCTTGTTTCTGGGAACATTAACTCTCCCAAGGGGCAGCCACTTATGAAGTCACCCCAAATGATGCACTGAATCTCCATCTGTCATCCCGTCACCCCCTTTGTCGTGCTCTGTACCTCGGCCGTGACGCAGACAGTTACCTCCAACGTGACACCCACCATCATATGTCACCCTAGTGATTAAAATGCACTTAGCTGTGGCCGCCATCTCTGCGCAGATCGATCATCAAGTCTGCTCAAGATGTATCTACTGAATGGCCCGGCTTTGTGAAGAAGATGGGTGAAAGTAGAACGGAATACAGAAAAGTGTGACAAATGGGTTATACACAGAAAACAGACTCAGCGCTCATGTAGTTAACCACAAGATATGTCTCCTTGAACTGCTAAACACTTTAGCGTGGTTCCAAACTAGGAAAAAGCTAAAGTTCAGCCCTCAATTTATGAGTTGCCATACATGAGTAGACCATAATCTCTCATGTTTTGTCTTCTTGAACATTAGCAACGTTAAAAACTTCATCTTTATCTGATTTCCAGAGCTTTCAGATTATTTAAATGGCACATAAACAGAATAATATGAGTAATGACAACGTGAGTAATCATCCAAACTATCGTAGTAAGAATAAAGACAAAAATGCTTAAGATTGTTTAAAAAAAAACATCAAACAACAAATATTGGGTAACGCTTTAGATTAAGGTTCTTTAGTAAACTATTTATAATGCATTAATAAGCACTTATGTGTTTATAAGCACTTATAAGACATTTACAAGCATTTATTTAGCGTGATAATTGAAAATAATGTAATATGCAGCTCATTGATGCTCTGTCCATGTGGTTTATTCACTCAAACATTCTTTGGCTGATGGATTATAAACTTGTATAAGGCGTTATAAGTTCATTAACAAAGTATTAGTGCTTATTAACAGCTTATAAATAGTTAACTAAGGAACCTTAATCTAAAGCGTTACCCAAATATTGCCTTCTATTTTAATTTGAAGAAAGCTAATGCATCACATTTTAGGCAATATCATTCGAGATTTCAAAATAAAACTAAGAAATGCTGTGACGGCTTGATTTCTTTTTATATCAGATGCCATTACTGTCCAGCTATTGTGAACTGTGTTTTCTTGCAACACTCATTACTAAAACACCTACTGTTAAATTGAATTAATAAGCTCAAGATATACAATACTTTTCAAACTAGAAACCATATATATTCAAATGCTTTTTCCTTGTTGTCATTCTTAAACCTATCGCCTCTCAATTACAACACATTACCATAATTAATTCTGTGATCTGTCTGCCGCTGATCTATTTTGGGCCCTTCTCTCCTTCCCTCATCCTCCTTCCTGCCATGAGCCTTTTAAACCAATACTTGTTCACAAATTGGACCCGAGCGGTGTAATTAATTATGGGCCAACGATCAGTTATCAGAAACTTCTTTTACCTTCTCTTCGGCATCGAGCGGTGAGAGGTGCTTGTGGCGACTGGAGAGCAGGATGACACTGTGGGGCCATAACGACTTGTGGCGTCCCCATTAATCAATGCCTTCCACACAATTTGTTGTCTGTGAATTGGAGCTGACCTGTCCCTGGGGTCACTTGCCAATTTTCGGGGCAGCAGCCAGACCGCATGGCGCACCGGCTCTCCGCTCATGCCCACTGTTCCTGCTGACTGATTCCATCTTGAAGATCAGGGCTGCGGCATTTCTCTCTCTGTCTGTGCCTGATATCATTCTCAACAGAGTGCGATGCTCTGCGCCAGGACCGAAGAGTTTAAGGAAGCAATGATTTGTGTTTTTGCTGGGATTTTGTTGTGATCTGTGACATATTATTCTAAATTGCGATATTTATCATCTAAAAATGACTTTATATAGAAACGTGTCCATCGTCTTTGGGTTCAAATCGAAACATCCCATCAGCCCCTTCACGTGACGTCACTCTAAATGTCATCATGTCAGATATTGTTTTGTTTTTTAACATCCTGCTTAAATAAAGTGCAAAAATAAAGATAAAGTGTATCACAGTTTTCGAAGCGAGCACGCATAAGGGCTATGAACTTGGATTTTTAGACAATGGGGCCTCGAATGAAGGACAATAAACATTACTCAAACTGAATCATGCATGAAAATACAACTTTGTGGGAGTTAATGAATAGGGTAAACCATGAAAAGTGTACTTTACATAATATATTACTTTCTGAAGGGGCTCTTTACACAGCAAAACCTTTTCTCAAATCCCCTTGCTGTTGTTTTAACGTCAGGTTAGCCTCTCTTTTACAAATCCACACTTGATTGAAATGTGTTGAAATGCTGTAATGTTGTTTTCTTTTTTTTTCCTTGTAGGCTTCATTGTACAGGACAGTGTAGCATGACAAAGCATGAGAGAGGGAAGACATTGTGCAAAATTTTTGGAGGCGGAATTGAACTCATCAGCTGCACATGGCAGACCTGCTATCCACTCGGCCACCGGGCAGCGTTATGTTACTTTTTAACGAAAAGAGTTGCACGATTGTCTAGTCGTGCTGCAGCGTATACATATAAATTGGGTCCGATCGATTCTGAGCTTCAACAATTTGCTGAATGTTTCTTGTTGAGTCTTTAAGTGACAGGTGATTGAAGGACCCTGAAGGTTTCCAGACGGACCTCTGTAGGTCTACCACAGTCACAGTTAACATACAATTGTAACTAACTTTTAAGAGCGCTGTTCTAGTCTAATGCATTTATATTATTAAAGGACAAATATAATGCATTATAGGTGTTGTTATTAGCCTTTAAACATGCTCTTCTGTACGTTTAGTTTGGCATCTCATGTTTTAGAAGAAAAAAAAAAGATAAAAAACAAAATCAACATCTGTATCTCTGCTGTTTCCCATGGCATTAAGTGAGTTTTGACTCCATCTACTGGCTGCAGAGTGAATAACAATAAGCAGCCGGGAAAATTCTCCGGGAGATGCTAGGTAGCCACGCAGTTGTAATTGATAGAAATGCTCAGAACAAGTCTGGCGATGATTTATGGACAGCACAGAAGACTCGTCACACGTCGAGAAAATGTCACACATCGGGGAAATTCAGAATGGAGCGTTTTTGACGGTCGTGGGGAGAGGATTTTCTAACCAGGATTCATCAAACTAGCGTGAATGAAGCTAAATTCAACTCCAGATATGTTTTTGATTATCGTTAAAAGTTCAATTGCGCATGTGTGTTTTGTAAGACAATTTGACTGCCATGTCCGATGTTCCAAAACTACTACCTTCAAAAAGTGCTACCCGTTTCCCATTCTCCCATCAGCGCAGATACCTCTCCTTTCAGCAGATCCAATTTTGTTACATATGGGTTAGATTTGTTACATATAGGAGCACTTCTTCACAAAAGGACTGCAGGGTATGGAGGCTATTTACCAGTGCTAATGGTGGCGGATAGGCAGGAGATTCATGCACTCACTTTTGTTCGGTTCATTCATGCGTTGCTCATATCCTGGATGTATAACGCCTGGGGGATCTACACTACCTGCTGCATTTTCTCCCTAACCCCAAACATATGGGATTTACGGCAAAAGCATTAGAGAAAGGGGCTTGACAGAGAACTTTATCTGCTATCATGAAAACAAACAACCCAACAATATGCCGCATACAACTCATAATGTAAGAGATGTTATCAAAAAATGAACTATTGACACACTTGAAGAAAAGCCATTGATGCCATCGCCTGTGATAGCGCATCCAATCCACTTTATTTATATATGGCACATTTCTATAAACAATTCCCAAGTGATACACATAGAAATGTTATATGTGGAGTAAAAAGACAAAAAAGAAAGAATAATAAACCGTGGTTCAGCTCTACCAGTCCTAAATTATGAAACTAAATGTCAGTTAAACAAAAACTGTACAAAAGCATCCAACTGATAAACAAAATCTGGCCTATACACTGCTTTTGTGAATCCTACTGACATTTCTTTGCCCTTTTCACGCAACTTTTTCCAGTTACGGCTGCCATTTTAAGGAGTTTTGATCATTCAAATAACTGAACAAAAGTGCCATGAATTGTTTGTTTCAGCGCAATGATTTTCCGTTTAAAAGAAGTTGAAACATGCCATTTAACTCTCAAAATGACTAATCCAAAGGTCAAGATGCGTTGTTTTCTTGTAATTTCTTTCTTTTTCTATCATTACTCATCAGTTAATTTGATGTTTACAAGAAGTTACTAGAAGTTTTTTGTTTCGTTTGTTAGCACTAATGATGCATATTATGGGGGAGTTACTTCTTTATTCAAGGAATTCCATATATTGATTCCAATCTTTTGAGTAATATTTGATGGTTTCATAATTTATATTTCCTGGGTAAATGTACTCCTGAGATGGGGGATTTCTAATTTAAAACTCAAATAAGATTTAATCTGCACTAACTGAATTAGAAATGTATACAGTGTGTGTGAAGACAAAGCCGCTGAGAAATGGAATGATTAATTTAATTTTTGTAATGTTTGGATTATGCAGTGCCGTCCTCATATTCCAAACTATATGCTGACATTTATTCTCTCATTTTCTACTACTTTGCACCAACTTAATAAATAAAACTAAAGGCTGACTTAAAGTAAATCACAAGGATCTGATTTGTTTCTGCCATTTGGCCTCTATGGCATTGACTTGTTGTTTTAACACAAACAACCGTTAACAATGCAACACTTTAATGATAAACAGATCAAACTGACACAGGCCAACACAATTTAATATCATTAACTTGCGTCTTTAGAGATCAGCCAAAACAGTGAACCCTCCCAAATTAGCTTTACTAATTAGATTCGAAAGCGCCGCACCTGCCAAACTTATCCATTTCACACACTCTCAGTTACATTTGGAGGCACTGGCTCTCTATTGCACTGGCCTTCTGGCTCGTGCTTTCACTTTATCTTTGCAGACACTTTTAGTTCTCCTTTGGCACAAACAGTGTTCTCTCGCAGCAGCAGGAGAAGCAACGCGATCCAAGAAAAAAAGTTAAGTGAAACAAAGCACACAAGCCGTATAGACTCAGCTTTTTTCCAACAAACAGTGTGGGCTTTGGTTGTTTGGTCTGTAAAGCATGTTTTCTGTTGTTGGGAGGAGTGTATAGTAGGCTATGACTATAGACAAGTGTGTTCCAGAAGGTATGTCAAGTATGAAATATTTAGTATTGGTACATTATTTACTGCAACCGGTGAGGGGACACAACAGAGGAAACACTTCGAGGTTTTATCAGTAAGTTTTCACACTGTTTTTCCGCTACCCAACATCATCTCTGACAGCTTTTATTTATCAGTTTATAGATTTTTTAAGTGTCGCAGATACTTTTTATTTTAATTTATCTTGTTATTTTTTGCCTTAATGATTTGGCTGTAGATAATGGCAATCCTGTTTTTAACTAACTTTTTTATAATTGTTAGAGAAAAAAGTCTATTTCTGGCAGATGATGTGGATTTTTGGTTATCAATTCAAGAATAAAAATACTGAAAAGAGAATGTTTATTTCAGGAGTTGATTTTATTCGCAGGTGCGCACCAAAATACAAATTTGAGCGGTCCCTGACAATTCCTCGAATCTATCACAATGGAGCTAAACACATACTTCTACCAAGACAATGGGCGTAAAGCATCCAAAGACCAAACGAAAACATTTCATGTAGGGCAAGGATTAAGTTTAATGCTAGGATAATCATTCATCATCAGATCTTCGCATTTTCAGTGATTTACAAAACACACAAAACGGTTATGTGAGCCCCATATCTGATTAGGGCGAACACCAAGTGGTCACTTTCTACTTTATTTATCTATATGACATGTCCTGCACATATATTGACTTTAAAGTAACAGACATTAATATTGTAATACAAATATATAACATTTTTAGCACTACAATTTCATAGTAACTCATCCAATACTGAATCTACACAATACATTCTATAACTTTCCAAACACGCGGTTGAACTTGTCCTTATAACACTTGCTTGAATGCGAGCTGGCCCTCTTTTTCGCCATAATACACATTTTTCCAGTGTCAAAACACCTCATTCAATCCTGTTGCTCACACTCTACACAAATCAATGAAGCGATCGATGAGGTTCATTAGGCTGAAATCCCCCGGGGATAAACAGCACTTGCATGGTCACCAAGAAAACAAAAATACAGGGGCTGAGCTACTCTGTCACTGTAACAGGCCCAAATAGGGAGTGACACAGCGCTAGTTCTGCTCCTTACTAATGGCCCTAACTGCATCCCAGAAGACACGGGCCGGCCCAGGCAGACGGACTAATTTCAGCGAGCTCTCATTGATTTCAATCCTGCCTTTATAGCCTTGTTTGCTGTTTGCCATATCATGCTCTTTTAGCCTGATACTCAGACTTTCTTAAGTGGATTTGGTAATGATTTATGCCAGGGTATTATCTTTTTAATTCAGCGCTCTTATTTATTTTGTGAAAAGCACTGCAGTTAACAGAGTTCCTTCAGTGATCTGTGTAGAGCATTCTTATAGGTACATATTGTGCTTTTTGGGTTTTGTTTTTTGCTTCTCAATTTTTGTACACAAATGGGGAGATTTTTTGCTAAGTGATACGTCCTTGGATGTTTTAAAATTGTTCATGTTTTTTTTTTTTTTTTTGTTTTTAGTCTATTCTAAACAATGGTTACAAAAGTACTTAATTGTGGGAGCTTGGATAATTGATATCCATTAGTTAGGTTTTTTTTTCAACTTTTTCAATCATACGAAGCGACCAATAACTTATAAGAAAGAAAAAAAGAGAGAAAATATGAATCCTTTGATTTTCATAGCAAATATATTTGTAGATCATTAGATTAGATTAGCCTTTATTGTCCCATAGGGGAATTTGTCCTCCGCATTTGACCCATCCTCCTCAGGAGTAGTTGTCGCTGCCTGGAACCCAACTCCAACAAAAAGTACAAACAGTGCTGTTTTTGTCGATTTTGACTCTGCAGAATGTTGTCAATTTAATGGTTGAAAATATATATATTTTTTAAATATATCTTTATTTTTATATAAAATATGGTGATATTTTGGTTGAGCAAATCATTATTTTTTTTTTTTTTTGCACCAAATATAACTGTGTACCAAAGAAAGGTGTGACCAGAGATTACATTAACTGATTATTTTCAGCTTTGACGGAAAATTCTGAAGGCATTCCGTCATTTTGACAGGTTGAAAATCAAACTATTGCCCTTAGGATATCAACATAACTTGAACAAACTTCAAATAAAATACTGATTTTCAGTTTGTACCTGTCCAGAATTCAGCCTTTGAGTGTCGGTGGTTCTGACACAAGTCGGTGTGCACTGCAGTCAGTGAAGTAACATAACGCAGTTAAACGGGACAATAGTCAAACATCTACGTTCACGTGTCTAACTTCATTCAAGAAACTCCATGAAGTTGCCCCCATCAAACGCAGGAGGAGGAGACAAATGAATGGCGCATGCACGTGTCGGTGTGCACTGCAGTCAGATGTGTGAATGTAGATGTTTGACTATTGTGCTGCTTTACTGTGTCACGTTACTTCACTAAGTTTATTCAAGAACCTCCGTGCAGTTGGCCTCATCAAACGCTCAGAGGAGTGCGGCAGCAGAGGACAGATGCGCCAGCGCGTGCATATGTCAGTGTACGCTGCAAATACGCACAGAGACGTGCAGAAATACAGACGCCTGTTACTGAGCTACAACCACAGAGTTTTAAAGAGGAAATACAAATGCATTCTTGCATCTGTAACAAAGAAAGATGACTTTATACTAAGAGAGGGTTTATTGTTACCGCCTTTAAAAGCCCTGTGTGTACCTGTCACACATGTGCAGTAAAAATATAATGACGGATAAAAATGGCTCATGACAGATTTTTTGGGACCCTGTCTGTCATAATGACGGCCTGAATGATCTCTAGCGTAACCTCTGGGTGTGACTGAGGGCCATGTCAGTTATTAAACAAGTAATTTTACAAGCCGTTGTTTAAAGTCTAAGGCACTGCGTCCAGGACATTTCTAATATAAAGAGTGCTTTTCTGATGAGACAAACCCAAACAGCTTTGTCATGAGCTGTAGACATTGAATCCATACACATCATGATTTACTCATTAACCCTTGAGATGCTTGCATGGATATATGGAGATGTATGGAGTCTTCCATCTCTGTTATGAGCTGCAGTTTGAAGAGATAGACACAGACATATTAACTGTACAGCTTCAAATCTCCTTTCCAATGTAGTTTATTGATCTGAAGGATGATACTTCTTCACAGCTGTCTGTCGTGTCAGAATGTCACATTGAAGGATTGTGGGAGGGTTAAGTGCAGCTGTGATGGTTAAATGATGGACTTACAGTATGCTACAGTTAGTGCTTCCTCAATTCATGTCACAGCATTTTAAATATTTAAGGCATTATTGTATTTGATCTAATATTCAATTTTTTTTTTTTTTTTTTTTTTTATGTCTTGATTTCACCAGGCATGCTATTTGAATTATTGCTACTACACGAGTTGTAACCAGTTGCATACACAAGCCATTGTGCTAAAACATTAACTCAAAGGAATACTTTGCGACTCTCCCAAGGTGAGAAATTGTACTTTTTTATCATTTTAAACTTGCTCTACGCAAATGAATGGAATAAACTGTAGGCCAGTAAACTGTAATGTGTCGACCCAATTTGATTCTGTGTTAAATTCTAAAAATACTAAATAGGGCAGGACAACATGTTGACATTTGACACTCGAAACATTATCTCTGTTCACGCAAATAACAGATAGTAACCACTGTCGACGCGGTCCACTTTATGAACGAACACGGATATGAACTGTTTGTGGAGTGCACGCTATAACGTAAGAAGCCAGCAAGTTCAAGGGTTAATTTTCTGAAAAAATTAATTTGAAACATGATGAATCTGATCAGGACCTATAAATCCATTAGCTTATGGCATTGTCTCGGGTGGAATGGCCTACTTGGTCTGCATAACGGCGTGGATAATGCAGTACGTGTCAATAATGCAGGTGCAATCCCACGCATGAGTTAGAGCAGCAGATAATAACCTAAGATATCAAAATGTAGAGTAAAGGTCACGCTAATGCCGAACAAAAGCAACACATTCTTTATTCAAACAGCGAAATGCAATGAATTAGATTTGTATGGAAAGCTGAGGCGCAAGAAGTCAACAAGCCATTTCCAGTTATGGCTGGATGCGTTTACCTCGCACACTGCTATTTAATCAATGGCTGCTGTAAAATTATTTATCGATCAGTGTCATTATAAGTGTACTCAGGAAAGCAACATATTTAGTTATGTCCCTGAATCAATGAAAGTCTGCCAGGGTAAATTAAATGTATCGTCCAAGAATCATGAATTGTTTATGATTAGGCTTTGCAATTCATCTATTTAATAATAAGGAATAAACTAACTGTACAATCAACAGTAAGTCATGGTCTTCATTAAACTTGAGGTGGAAAAAAAAAACAATGCCGTCACCTGGACTCAAACTGGAAGCCCTCACTTTTCAGCGAGTGATTTTATTTATTTTTTGAACCCCGTGACTACTACTTTACTATTTAATTGTATATATATTTTTGTACTTTTCATCTAATCGGTCTAGGAAAAAGACATATATGTATCTTTTTTCCCCTGAAACCATTCTTTTAAAGATGTACGCTCAAGACTGTATACATAAAATCCAGGTATTAGAAAAAATGAGTCATTTTAAAAGCAAAACTCTACTGCTTTATTATCCCAGGGGTCACATCAGGCAGTAGATTTGATCCTTTGACCGCTTGCCCATTACTGATGCTATATATAGTGACTGTAAGTATTTATTGAACATCTAGTAATACCATGGATTAACATTAAAGACCAGCGCCTGTCAACCATAATCGATGTCAAGAGGACAACTGTTCACCGTGTTTTCATCTGTAAAATTGATTCTCACTGGCCACTCTCATTGCTGAAATTGATGGCTATATGTTGTTTGAGCAGTGCACTGTCTGGATTTTGAATAAACGGTGACATATCATGAAAAGTTGACTTGACCTGAGTTTTTAACCACACAGTAACATTGTTCCCTAATCAAAGACATACCTGGAGTTGTCTTTTGTTTCATTCACACAGGTTACAGTAATCAAGTTGCGATTTCTGTCAGATCACAATAAACTGGAGCCATAAGGACGTAAAATACTTGGTGGAGAACAAGGCGCAATGTTAACGTGTCACTCTGCTTTATGCAAACTGCTCAGAACTGCTACTACAGAAGATAAAACGCACGCAGGAAATCTTAAAGTTGGAGGTGTGGATATGCCAGCATGCTAAAAGAAAACCAAAAAACACTTAATAATAACTACACTTATTCCTGCCTTGATCAACCATGAACTAAATCTTAACTTATAGTGACTAAATAGTTCATTAAGAATGGTTCAGGCTAACTATTTTACTAATACTCCAACCCTAATTCCTAACCTTAACCGTAAGCCTGAATCATGCTTAATAAACTATATGTTCATTGTAAATTCAGTCTTGTTCGTGCTCTGTTAAGGCAAAATAAGGTAAGTTATTACATAGTACAAACATTGTTTAGGGGAGTGCGTATCCACCTTTTTTTCACACTTTTTTGGTCGAAAATATACAACAGCCCATCACTTATACACTGCAGAATCTGGCCTTTAAAATTGTGGTATATAATGTGGCAAATAATGTCCGTGGCACTGTCCGGTTCTTTAAATTTGGCAATGGTGATTGTTTTGCTTTCATTTTTGTTTTTGATGTATAAGTATGTTTAGGACAATCTGAACGGTAAACAACTCAATTAAAACTGCGTGAATCCCATAACTAAAATTTGACATTTTTTCAAGGAGCACCTGACAATACCTCAAGGCACACTAATGTTCTGCAGGACACTGGTTCAAAATCAAGGGTTTAGGGAGATGGTAGCTGAACTTACCAGCCCCACTATTTGTATCATAGCTCAGTTGCTTGGCCTTACGACGGGTAGAATAGTAACTGAGCAGATTATTTCAAACGGCAGCAGCTCTGTCCTCAGGCTCGAGCCACAAGATACTCTTATGGAGTCTAATACCACAACAATTAGCCAACCAGTGGATGCACATACACCACACTTATTTTAAGTAGCTGTTGTTGAGTAATTGTTTGGCTTTTCCTCTCTTTGCATTATTCAACAGCTGTGCTTTTTTAGCATAAAACTTTTTTAGTAGGGAAGAACTTGTTTCTATTGTACGCTCTAAACAGAGGCTAGTTAGTGGCAGTTTGTCACTTAAAAGAAAAGAACACAATAGTGCAATGTCAACCGGCATGTCATCTCGCGGTTCATCAAGATAGCAGGATGGTATTATCCCTGTCTGTTTCCTCAGGCAGCTGCCGAAAGCTTTTGCAAACGTGCCCAATCTGCTCAAAATATGTCTTTGGGTAAAATGTATGTCATGTAATGTTATTTTTACGTTATACACAATGTATAGTGAAAATGATGATATGTTAAGTAAAAAATTATGATATATTAAGTAGATAAAAAGGTACTGGGGTCATGGAGGAGGATTGTTCTGAATGTCTCACAGGGCTAAGCCAATTGTTTATATTTGTAATAGCGATGACAGACTTTAAAAGATCAGTCAAATGCTGAGAAAATGAATTCCTAGCAGGCAACGTTACCTTATCTTACCTTACTTGCAGTGTATTCTGTCCACACTTTCACATCCAAACACAAACAGTTGTGTTTTAAGTGTATCGAGAGCTATCGTGATCTACAAAGCCATGCGCAGAAGCACCGCAGTAGTGTCTCAAGTGCCTTTATATTGCCTTTACATCACACGCTGGGATGAGACTATCTAACGGAGCAAGAAAGAATCAAAATCACATATTGGTAGCGAGCGGTAGGCTGTAAGCTGCCCTAAAGTTCACTGAACATACATCACATTGGAAAGCCATTTATAAAGCTGTCAGTACACCCAGCAACCTCCGCCTGACTTTCATTACCACTGTTATTTTAAGTTCTGGGCTGCTCCGTGCCATCGACACAAAGTAAACTGCAGCCCAGCCCTTCGGTTTGAAAGCATGAAGACACATCCTGGTCTATATATATTTACTGTGCCCTTCTGTAAAGCAGTCGAGGCACCGGGAGAGGTTGAGTGAAGAGTGCATAACCCGCACTGCAGTGATGAGAGCTGAAGGCTTGGAGGAGGAGGATAGCTTTCTATAAGACTTCTATAAGATACACAGGGTGCTACATAGTAATGTGAAGAGTGTTATGGAAAGGTCAAGAATTGCATGTTATATAGAGAGGATTTTTTAATATGAGGGTCTTTCTTCAGAAGGGTCCTCATGAGCACATCGGAATATTTGAAAAGCCCATCCTCATTAAGATCTGTGAGCAATGGAAGATGAATGCAAATGAACTGGTAAATGGATTTGATTGGGTGGTAGGGAGACAGATGGATCAATGATGCATTTTGTTATTTATAATAATTGTTTCAGGCCATAAACCTTCATGGTAAATTCATATAGTACAAAAGGTACTTCATGAAAGGTGTTGGCAGAATCATAAACAATCATTAAAGCAACTACAGAGTAGAAAAAAACAAACAAAAAAACAACAACATATTGTTATAAATATCTGTTCACAGTTTATACTGTCACAGGTTTCCACAGGATGGACTTGACGCAAAAGAGTTCGATTCAAAACTGACCACAAGTAAATAAATTATTTGGGGATATTTTTATTTGTTTAATTGATTGGGACAGTGACGGTTAAAGAATATACATCATATACTTGTAGTTTGGAGCCATAATATCTGTTGTGCCACATTCACTTTCACAAACATTGATATTTACCAGTGTATTCCTGACAATGGAGAAAAGGATGTAATGTCATGCCCAAGGACACAACAACAGTATGCACTGGTTCCCAGCTGTCTCATATAAGGGCAGGCCCTTTTTAGCTTCCAAGAAGAGAATTGTAGTTTGTAGTAGTTTGTAGTTTGAGAATCAAACGCCTTTCATTTGTAACTTCAAAAAGGTATTTGTGCACCTTTTATGGTCCTCAGGAGCCAACTGTCTGTCCCTTTGCTCCAAGGATTCTCCCCTCAAACTGCCTTGACACAGGAGGTTTTGACCAGACCAGCCTGTTATGCTGCACTGAGACCTCCTAGAGTTTTCTAACATTTATCTTTTTTTTTTTTTTTTCTGCCCAATGTACTTAAAATGTGCCTCAGGGGTAAATAAAGTTATTTAATGAATAAGGTGCTTGGAGTGCTCATCCGTACCACAGAGGCTTAATCTAAAAACAGGCGCTCATCAAGGTTTTTGAGGGCAAATTAATTGTTAAAGGACCAAATATAAAGGTCCAAGTCACTCTGCCTTTTGTTGATATTTTACAGTGTCTATGCAATGATGAAGACTGTGAGAAACATTGTTAGCATACATTTTAAAAAGCAACAACTTTTAGTTTACTTTTTTTAACAATGTTTTACAATATTACAATTTTAACTGGACAACATTTAATAAATGAATATGAGACCAGCAATTAAACATTTAAACAAATTCTGATTGGACCTGCTGTATGCCAGATGAAAAACAAGAAACTGCAATTTATTTACTTAAGTGATACAGATTTTGCACTACTGATATTGGAACTATAATTCTGCCACAAACGTCTGCGCAACTAAGTACAAAGTGTAAACAACTTAATCAAGAGGTGAAGGTTGCTCATTCTGAAGACCAGATGAGTGCTGAATAAAATTTATCAATTACAAAAAGTCGATTAAAGGTTGGCAGGAAACTCAGATACATTACAGGGCTGTCTAAACATTTTTTTCACTGAGGGCTGCATTACGAAACATACTCAAAGCGGAGTGCCACAGAGAGAAGGTCTCGTCGTGTGAATCATTGAAATTGATGCATTATACACAGCTTTGACTGAGCCACTGTATCTTTAATAAGGCATGAGACCTTCATTTTAGGTCTGTCACAATGCAATGTGATGCTGCGGAAGTTGTTGTGATGATAGAGATACTTCAATTTGCAGTAAAAGTTCTGTTTATGATCATAAGGACTATTCAGGTTTGAGGGCCGCAAATCTTGTACTATATTATTTAATACTATATAAAGTAGATTTTTTTGGTGTAAAATGTTCAATGTTCATTTGAAACAACAACTCAGCGATGCCCCGTTTCTCTGGGTGGCTCGAAAAGGGCTATGTGTGTTACTTATTTGCTGTAGAGACCAGCTCTATGTAAAGATTAGAGTGGAAAGAGGGAGCCAATTGATGTCGCCGTCTGTGGCAGCTTTGAATAGAATATAGGTTTCTACCCGGTGGTCCCAGCGCTCACGTATGTCGAAACAAACCGGTATATGTGCTGTTTGCTCACTCAACCCAGGGCAGACTTCTTCAGGTGTTTTACAGCAGCCTGTCACTGCTCAGTTTATGTTAGGAGCTAGATCAGAACCCCATTACCCCCTTCACTCTGCGCCTTCCACCCCTTTTTATTAGCCGCTTAATGGCACAGATACATTATCAGAGCTAATAAGAGTCAAATGAAGAAAAGTAGTGAAGTGAGACTCCAGGAATTGGCTTTTCCCTCCACTGCACCACAACCTGACAGCCACCCCGAATACCCCCCGAGCATCCCGGCGCTTCTCCATGCTACTCAGATCTCCTTCCTGCGTTAACATCTTCTATCTGTCTTCCTTTCTTCCGACGTCGCCGTCCCGACCCCCTACATCTTTCTTTGCTCCTTTCCGGGGGGATTGCCTGCTTGATATTCCACATGTGTGACAGGGCCGGCAGGATGGATTAAAGCACGGACAGGCCCCACAAACCAGGACTTATGGGACAGCTTTTCAATCACTACTCCCTCTCACCCGACGACGAATGCTCCTCCAACCTATACAAATACACATGGGTGCTGAGCAAGGGGGTGGGCGGGCGGTTTGGGTGGGGGAGGGATTTCTAGCAAACAATGAAAGATATGAAATTTTATGGAGTGACAATCTTGGTGGGTAAATATGAAGGGGTTGTGTCAGAGGAATTACACAAGAATGGTCTGTATCGACGTAAGAGTAACCAGTTCATAGCACCAGCTCAGTTCAAACTATTGAATTAATGTTGCACTTATACCTCAGGCACATTTGAGTAAAATAGCCACTATGCCCACCAAAAGTTCAGCTTAGCACAGACTAATTTGCGATTCATTCTGAAAATAAAATAAATAAATTACGGAATCTCTTAAAATGCAATCTGCTCCCCTCTGATGGCCATTGAACTCATTTCGGAATAAAACCAGAAGTGGAAAATGTGATATTATTATTGGATTTTACTCTCTAAAAGGCCGTGATGATGCCGGCCTTTTATTTGATTCACATTTGATATATCCTGGAATATTTGTAAAGTAAAGTGCACAGAGAGTTTCCAATAGTTAGCATCATTTGTCGATATTGTTTTAGTGTTACCCGATATCCATGACAACAATCCATGTTAACAAAACAACGCAAACTCAGTTATAACCAATAACTCATGCTACGATTGATTCATAAAGCACTTTTCTCATACATTGATTGTGAGTTTTGTGAAGTACTGCGGTTGAGCAAAACATGGCTGTATAAAAATGGTTTGTCTGGATGTACAGTTGGAGTTGTATTCTTAAATAAATGTGCCACTGTCTCCCGCATGGATTCCTCTCTTTCATCCATTTTTATCTTTTTGTTTTACCTTGATCCTTGCAACCACTTGGTTTTAATTTGAAGATTTCTCATGTGGCTAAGTCTGAGATATTTCTGCCTCGTCTTTTTATTGTATCAATAAGATGATCCCCTGAGGCTGACATTAGAACTATTGTATGTAAATGGCCACAAGTGACTGTTACGACGTCTCAAGTACAGCCTGCCTATTGATCTACTGCTGAGGCTCATCAAACTGTTTTGTTGCAGGAGTGACACTTGAGTAATCACTCAGAAAAAGTGAAATGGAAGAGGTTGAAACATGCACAAGAAGCAAGAAGACAGGTGGAGATAAACCCTGACCTATTTATTGGTTTCCATCTGCAAATGGATGTGCCTCAGTCCTGGATGCATTCATGGCCTGTTCATGGGAGTGGATGTCTCCTCCACCATGGTTGTCATCAAGCTTTTTTTTCCCCACTTTTTTTTTTTTTCCCCAAAAATTTAGGATGAATAACAGGGCTATGTAACTTTATTTTACAGGGCCATGGCCCCTGGACCGGAGATGCTCCAGAACACTTTTAACCAAATCAAAATGTCACTATTGATAAAATAACATTCAATTTAGGTGAACAATAAAATAGAAAATGCTTAGTCAACATTGCTCTGCAAAATTATCTGTCTGAACTAGATTTAAACATTATATTGTTGGGTCTTAACTTAAATTGAATGGGCCGGGTCTATAAGGACAGGGTATGCTCTGGGAACACTAGTTAGTTTTTTTGTTTTGTTTTTTCCTGTGAATGCTGATTCATCTTCTTCATTGTTTAATTTTCCAACTTTATATTGATAAAAAATCAACAATGTTGTGAAGCCCTGCGTGGTGACTGCTGTTGTGAATTTACGCTTAGAAAATAAATAGAACATTGAATTGAGTTGAAATTTAAAAGAAATAATACCACATATTGTGCCTGGAGAAATTACATATTGATTTCAATAAATACAAAAGTCTTAACACAATACTTGATTTAGGATATCCACCTGAGCAAATTAAGTGCCAGACATAAGAGCACTACAACTGTTATTGATCCTTTATTACTGATAGTGGCTCAATGGTTATGGTGTTTGGCTGACTGTTTGAGCCCTTACTGGCATTGTACCCTTGGGCAAAGCAAGTCCACGCTACAGATTGGCAGCTGTGAGGCGTAGATCATGAAGTCAGTGTGGAAAATGTATGAATAATGCTTGTTTGTAGATAAAGACTGGAGTAAGAGCAATGTTTTTTTTCTTATTGTTACTTCTTGGGTGAGGACATAAGACTGAACGGATCTCTTGGGAAGTGTGCGGCCTTGACATGGCAACAGAGTTTGTGGAGGAAGCTGTTTGAGACGTCCATGACCCCTGACCCACAGAAATGAGGATGGAACAGGCAAAAGAGGCAAAGGCAAGGGAGAAACACAGGTGATAACTATGGCTTAAGTTAAAACGAAAAATATTATTGTGAATAAAAACTATACAATCAAAAACACCACTGCGATCATCATTGCTGGTGCCATGACATACCCGCCAAGGTCAAAAATAGAAATATATTCATACTCACACCTTACATACAAAGTTAAATATTCTGTTTTTATAGAGACTGACTGAAACGAAAGAATGTGATCAGCTCTGAACCCTCTCCTGCGATCCCCGGGCACACATGTCTGCATATCCACCCTGCCATGATAAAATTTCTCATTTTCATGCCCTGTAAACACAGATGGCTTCCTGATTACTCTGTGTATAGCTGTGTACTTGTGTGGGCATGTACATACATAAAGGGCTCTGTGGATAATTCATATTTTATGGACAGAACAAGTCAAGTGTGAAAAGTTCAACAGAAACATCAAGGAAAATGAAGAGATGCAATGACATTTTAATCCACAGAGGTGGCCATGTAAAAACAGAAGCGTTACATTTATCCACCATGTGCATGCTGTATGACATGGAAATGGATATTTTTGTTGTGCATGAAGGTCGCAAGGAAAAAGTCATCAAAAGCTTCCAGACAGGCATGTATGGACAAATAGATTAATGCTTAAGTATTTCATTATAGACACGTTATTGTGTTGTAACCGTCAGCACTGGGTCAGGAACTTCCTTAATTTCAAAGGTTGTGGGTTTGTCTGTAATTTTCGCTGTGACTAATGTAAATAGAACAAAACCTTTGAGTCGGGGAATTGTGTTATAACTGATGAAGAATGGGAACATATCACCACCAAGAAGAATTATGTGTGCAAAATGTATCACAGTATTTTCTAACACCTTTTCACAGGGAAACACTAGTTATTGAAATGGCTCATCACGATCATGTGTTTTGGGACTGACTTATTCATAAACTGACACCGAAATTCCATTTGACTTTAAAACACTGTATCTCGAATGTAGAACTCCAACAATGGAAACGATAGATGGATACTTGTGGAATGTACTGTGAGCTGCAGCAACAAAAAAAGAAAAGAAAAAAAGCAATAACAATGACATGGATGACAGAGTTGTAGGTGACTGTCAAGGACTAGACTGAAATAGCTTTGGACATTTATACAATGGAAAGAATCACTTTTACACTGAATTTAAAATGGATATTGGAACAAATGGGACAGGTACAAAAGGGGATGCCAGGCTGACTTTATATAGGTCTATTATTTTTCCTATTGCTTTTTCATTTTTATTTATTTATTTATTTTTTTGGAATACCATAAATAGCAATAAAAAAACATAATCATTAATTGAAAAGGGGCTTGGGTGTAATAAACTGAAAACTGGGATTTTTTCAGTTGATTAAACAGATTAATTTCTTAAACTACACATCCGCGCAGCTTTTAACTCAGATTACAGCAAACATTCACCGTGCCATTGTTTCGTTTAGCTTCTGCAATGTCAAAAGATGAATTTCCATCCAGTGTTGCATTCATTTTTCACCGAGCTCTCGCATTGATGATGAGAGAGTGTGACTTCTGTGCAAAGCCTTCTGCGGCACATCCCAAAGATTCTCAATGAGGTAACGATCTGTAGATCTGTTTTCTCTGCTTGATGCCAATGATTTTACCCTTTTTTGTTTCATTCACAACACCAAATTCAGCCGTATTCATTTCCGTTTCGTCCAATATAAAAACAACAGTCAGCTCAAATGAAATGGTTAGAAAAATAAACAACAAAACAGTCAACAAAAGGAAACGTATAATGCTCAATATTACTTTTGACCTGGATGTGCTGTTAAACAACCAGAATAGGTTTAAATTGCATTGCAGGGCTAACACTTGATGCATTGTCCTGACAGATAAGCTCATGTTGAGTATAATCACATGTTTTACAGGACCAGCTCTTCAGTGGACCATGACTTAGTTAGAGAACACTTCCAGGCGTCTCACCAGCAGACATGTAATAAAAAGATGTTATGTTTATAGATTGCATTATGAACGTCCCCCTGAGCCATGCACAATGCTACGGCTCGCTACTTTTATTCCAGATTAGAATGCATAGGTGGACTTTAATATCTCCCAAAGGTGCGATTTATTAATTTTATTCAAATCTTAAGAGACTTTCATTTCACATCTGAGAGGCAGGAACATAGCGGCACATAATAATTATTTCATATCTCTTCAAATATCACTTTCATGGGGGCAGGGGTGCGGATGGGGTGCCTCTGGGCTGTGCGGCGAGTTGGTCCAGGGTTTTTTGGACCATTCTTTGAACATCAATCAGGCGCTGACACTGGGGGAGAAGAGGCGCGCCCCACATCAGTCACTGCCGCCCCTCGCTGCTCCTGCACAGGACATGTTCAGGCACTATCAAAGTCACACAGAGAGGACTCGCTGACAGCAATGCTCCATGGAAGAGAGGGAAATGCAGCGAAGATATGAAAGGGAGATGTAATGGGAGGTTGATGTGAAATTGTCCATGATTATTGTAATTTAAGGGCGGACACTACAAGAGATGTTTTTTGGTCAGATTAAACATGTAAGCTTTCACCTAGAAATATCAACATTACCCAATCTGCACGTAAAGAGGTGTTATTATTTCATTTAATCACTTGCATCCACAGATTTATGCGAGACATTGTAACTTCAAAGGCTGTTTTCTCATATTAAGACTAGCCTCATCAAGTAGCACCTACATACACCAAATTTTCTAATCTTGTAATTAGCAAGAACTTGAAAGATCAAATAAGTTTGAAATTGTGTGGACAAGAAAGAGAGCTTACTTGAATGCAAAAGTAATACATGAAAAAAAAAAGTTTGTTTATTTATTATGTCTATTTGCTCTGAATGAAGCAAGACATTTGAACCCAGCTCTACCAATTTTTTAGATTTAAATGGACCAAATATGTTCAATTTTGGAAGATAACATGCCTAACTTATATATGAAAACATTACATGATGAAAAACCTATCTCTAAATGCAGTGTCTCACCACAAATAAGGAAGGAAAGAGCGTCATCGCAAGCATCTGACTGTTGTGACTCTACCATACAAAGCACCTTTCTAGTTCTGCAGATATTATGACGTGACATTTACACGGAGTCGAGCTGCAGCCACTCTGCCACATTTGGTGCCAAAAAAACCAAATCCTTTTGAAAAGCTGGATGCTATTTATTCATTTACGAAAGCTACATTGTTAAGTGAGATGAGATTAGGTTTAGGATTAGGTGAGATTAGGTTTAAGGTTAGGGGTTGATAACTGAATATGAAATCCAACATGTGAAACCAGTGGCGCTCTTCCCATCATAGTAATTTCAGCTAGACCCTTCTGTATAACTGGAAAAATCAGATTACCCAATAACAGATCTGATTAATAACACATATTTACACAAAATGAATCTGTTTTCACAAAATATTTGGTGCCATGCCAGTTATTTAAAAGATTTTCAGGCTTTGTCTTTGGTGCATTGGTAGTTTTTTGCTGTATTTCTCTTGCATGCAGGTGCAAACAGTCAGAAAGGAATCAGAAAAATAACATTTTGCTGTTTACATTTACATTTTAACGATCTGACAACTCAAGAAATTAAACTGAACAGAACAGGACAGCGCCATGTTGAGGAAAGGTTTGGTTTAATACTCAACTATCAACCCCTGCCTCTAACCCAAGCCCTAACTCTAATCTAACCCAATTTAACCATATCGTATCGTAAAATAATGTTGTCTTTTTGTCCCCGAATGAGTAGCTCCACTCAGCAGCCAACGGTGGCTTTTTTGGGCCAGTCGACTTTATTAGAGAGAGATGTAAGCTGCATGAAATGGGAGTTTGGAGTGGAGAACAGCATCCAGCAAATTGTCAGGCTTGGAATCAATCTCACGGCGCTGATACCGGGCCCTGTGTGCGCCGGGTCTAGACTTGGTCAGAGGGCTGCACAGGAATTAAATTATCTCTTGAACATACAGGAGAGAGCAAAACATAGAAATTGATAGTGACAATTTAACATTTTGGTCTGTTGCCCCTAAGCTCTTTTCCATGAGGGCTATCAGCGGAATAAATAAAGCCACACTTACTCAAGGTGTTGTTTTTAGCCGTCAAACCCTCCTGTCACCCCGGCCCTCTCACTCCCTGTCAGTTGAATGTATTAACTTATAAATCCTACACAAAAAGTTAGCCCTCCGCCATCTCTCAAAGGTTGGACGGGGGTAAATGTCCTAATATTAATAAGCAGCCTTCATATATTTGGGATTAGAGGTTATCACGTCACTCTAAAACATCCCATCTTTCATTAGGCCAGCAATGCTCCGGGGAAGAGCACCAAATGTCATATATGAGCTGTCACTAAGAAAGCGAGATGGATTGCTGCTTCATGCTCCATAGTTCTTCCGCTCAGTGATAAATAGTGTCAAAGAGTCATCGTCTGTCGTAAAATAGACTTTATCCGTGAAAAAAAAAGTCATACTAGTTGGGTGGTTAGACTTTCATGAATCACTGTATAAAGGCTGAAAGAAATGTTGCTTGATTTTCAATTTTAAGAATGTTTTAGAGGATTGTGGACATCATTATCAACAAAATAAGTAAACACAATGCTAGTAATTAACAATACAGATCAATCTGAGTGAATCACATTCTTTGTGTATGATGACTCACTGGGTGGTAAATAAACAGCTGTTTCACTCATTTTGAGCAAAGGACACGTTTTAGCCTGATTTTCCTCTACGTTTCAGTCGTGTAAAGTCAGTAAACATCCCACTGCACCAGAGCATGGCCAAAATCAGCTTTATAATTCATACATATTTGAATAGCAGCAACTCTGAATCAGTCCAGTCATAACTGCTCCTCACTACTTGTCTAAAGCACTTGCAACTGTCTTCAACTAGAGATGACTGAGAGTGACAACTGAAAATTAGAGGAAAAATGGGCTACAAATTTGTCCTCAAAACAAGAGAAACTGCTGTTGATATGCCACCCAGTGCGTCATCACGAGAATGTGACATCACATGAGATTGCTCTACACAACTGCAGTAAACTCTTGCACCTGAGTTAGGCGGTGCGTCTGAGACAAGGAGCAAGAGGAACTCGACAAAAACAAAAAAGGGTTGGGAACTGGATAATGGTTACTTTGAAAGTTCAGAATGATATCTTAGCACATTTTATATATAGATCTATGTTAGTCTGGTCACCGGTGTCATCACCCTCAGTTCAGATGGGCCTGTCTGTCTGTCTGTCTGTCTGTCTGTCTATATATTTACACATATCAAAAAGGGACTTTAAAATATTGTGGATTTCTGCAGAACCAATGAGCAATTCATAAAACTGAGGTGAGATTCATTCTAAATTATGAGCTCCTTTGTTGTGTATGCATCACTGAAATAAACAAGTCTGATTGCACGGTTCTGTTTGAGTTTGGCTCAAGTGGCGACGAAGAGAGTGTTTACCGCACGCACTCTTCATATAGAATTGGACATGCATGTATTCACAATGTATAAACACAATGGACAGCTACATGTTTAGGAAGATACATCTCTTTTCTTTTGCTGAAATAATTGTTAAGCTATTTGTAAGTGTACAGTCTTCTTGAATGTATCTCACAAAACTTTGCTACGAGAAAACTACGAGCCCCATAGTTTTTAAGCACTATATATCACAAACAATCAGCAGTGGTATCTTGATATATTCAAGGCAGTGAAATGGTAAAATTATTAGTTTACATTAGTTTGATTGAATAAAACATTTGAAGAAAAGCAACGTGGGTTTCTAGAACCCACGTTCTAGAACAAAAGGAGCACTAACAGATTCCGATGGAAGTTGCTGACAAAAGACACACTATATATATATATATATTTTTTTTTTTTACAAGTAAATATTTAATGGTAGCAAGATCAGAAATGTTATAAATGCTTAAATTCCACTGTGCATCGACACTGACCTCATTAAGAAAACAGTCTAAACTTCCTCGGTCAAGAAAAGTCTTCCAGATTGGCCATTCCAAGTATATTTCCTATGTAATCCTAAATTATAAACTTAATTTTAAGCAATTGGGGATAGGTAGTATTTATAATAAAGTGCATGTGGAGCTGGCTGCATGGGGGAGGTGCCTCTGACGGTTTGAGGTTGAAGAGTGGCTGAGACTGACACAGGTGGGTGTATGTGTCCCGCTGTCTGTGAGTGAGCAGCTCATTAACTCTGGGGTCAGCTTCATCAGGGCCCCAAGCTGTCGTCACCACGTCACCTGCACTGCCCCCAATGCATGCATTTCTTCACACACGACTCACAAGTTCATGAATACACCGGGCATATTCGATGGCAGCGTTTGAACGTTCAGCCTATTCCCTACATGTTTAGTGTTGTCCCAGTGTACAGCAAGTGAAATCGTGAAAAGGAATGTCCAGCGCTGGTGACTAGACTGGTCCATGTACAACGCAACACAACGAGAGAGTTGTAAACCAGCGGACAGCAACAGGTCTTCAGCTGGACACAACACGGCTGAATGAAAGCTGTTTTAATGCAGTTCTAAATAAACTGTTGTAACGGAAGCAGCTTACATTGACCTCTATAGGTCACCTTGAGATGCCCAGAGATCGCCATCGCAGGCCAAAAGCTTAATAATCCAGTGCGTTTGATGTTTAACGTGAGAGCCATGTTAAATAAAAATTGTAAGATTATTAGTCCATAACTTTGTCTGCGCAAATTTGACCAATATATATCACAGAAACCAATTTGTATCCGAGATTTTCAGCCTTTTTCCTCACTCAGATAAAAGCTTAATGTGTGCATTTTAGAGTATGCTAATTATTATTATTATATATTTTTTTATTATACATGTTTGATTAAATAATTTAGATGAATTAAAGTTCTCATATTGTCTGCAATTCTCAAACTCAGTGAGAAAACCTGTGAAAAATCTGTTAAACCTTGGCTCAGCCTCAAATCACTTCTGAGGTGGGATCGCTATAAATCCTGATTTTCAGGATCAAAATGATCCACATTTGGCTCTAATGTTTAGAAATACCCAAATGAGCAAAAAATCCAGATCAAAGCCAGGACTGGATTTACAAATCTGGATTTGAGCCTTCAGGATCAAATCCTGTTTTGAAGTACCCATTTGCAGATCAGATTTGGAAATAATTCCAGTGGATTATGTGCCCTAGAGTCAATTTTTTTTTTCAACAATTGCAAGTTAATACATAGCAGTGGGTGGAGATATGAGGCAGGGGGAAATTGACATTTTCAGTGCACTCAAACCCCAAATGTAGGACAATATAGGATTACTCAAACATGCATAAATCAATCAATCGAAATACATTCATCAGAAGGTGCAGAAAGAGTTCCTGTTTCTGCTGTTTGTGTTGATACATTTGGACCTATGATGTCACACTTAACTGTCCCATAGCTTGGAATCCTGGAAAAATAGACTGCATGTCATGACTAACATATAGATATAGATACAGTATACAATAAAATAAAATAACAACCCCCTCTTTGTGGATTGTGCTATGTGTGCTGGAGCTGCATTGGAACTTGTTAAAAAGTATCTCTAATTAAAAATTAAATATGTATATTTACTGGTGGAAGGTGGTGTTTGTCTCCATGGAGATTTTATGGCTTTGCCTGGAATGTTCTATAGTAAGGCATTAAACATATATCACCATGGAGACAAGAAGGCGACACTGTAGGAATGAGGAAGAATACACCTTTTATTTAAAAACACAGCCGAGTGACCTGACCCATTTTATTTCTAAAACTTCTCCTTATACTCCACAACAAAAGAATGTATGTAAAGCACAGCAAAACTGTGTTTCCTTTCATCATAACATTTGACGCTGAGGCCTCCCCCCCTCCAGTGTTATGGCAGACATACAGTATAACAAGCCGACAGCACCTCTGTGCCCTTCGTCTCCTTTTAACCAGACAAAACCTCAGAGACAAAGGGTGACGTGAATTTATACTGCTCTATTTGTTTGAATGACTGAAGACTGAATCTTACCTGACAAATGTTTATTCATATTTTGACCTTTACCATAATGTTTCTTCATTTTAGTTGTCGGAATTTTAATCGAATGACTGTGGCCAACCAGACACTCTGGTCCAGTTTCAAGTCTTCAACTACTTCACTGAAAATGACTGTTGCTTTTGAATTGATTGGATTTGCTATTACTTTTCACAAAGGCATTCCTGTTTGTTTGTTTGTTTGTTTGTTTTTAATGATTAAAATACATTTTCATTTTCATTGACGTCACTGAGTGACTGTGCAGTAAATGGCCAGACTGAGACAATATATTGTGTTGTTGTTCCTATTCTTGTCATCAATCCAAAATATATCCTGTGTGTGGTGGAGGGAGGCTGTGGCAGTCTCAGTGTGCTTTCTATTTATTTACAAGGCCTCTACTAAACCTCAGATTCTCTGGATTGTCCCTCCGCTTATTCTGTATCTTTCTCCTCTCTTTAGCTTTGCCTTTGTCTCTCGGTTATTCCTGAATGCTGAGTACCTATAGGAGGCCACTCCACTTGTTTATCCTTTTCTCTTTCAATAATGTAACACAGAGGACAGATTTAAACTCTGGTCGACAATACAGTCAAATCCACTCTATTGTGGATGCTCAGAGAAAACAACAGCCTGAATACGCATATTTAACACATGTTTGGGTTATTCATGTCTAAAATATACAATAAGGAACAAATAAATAACTATGTTAATTATTTGATAGCACACTCATGAGCTCGAGATAATTCCTCGACTGACCAAACAACAACTTCAGCAGGAACTTTTCAATATGAACTGACAACAATGGGCAAAAAATACATGTGTCTTTGATCCTCCTCATGCAGCACAATACCATACAGATGATCACACAATGACAGGAATTCAACCTTAAACATGTGCTCTAACAACAGTGGTAATTAAGTACTTCATCAGTATCTCAATAATTTTCAAACAAGTATACAGAGATATAATATAATATAATAAAATACAATATAATATAATATAATAAAATGGAATATAATATAATACAATACAATATAATATAATATAATACAATGTAATATAATATAATACAATACAATATAATATAATATAATATAATGTAATATAATATAATACAATATAATATAATATACATTGACTCCATTCTCTGTGTGAAAAGCCTGCTTGTCTGCTACTCTTACTCCTGAGGGTAGACTCCAGACGCCATTCTGCTTTTTAAATGGAAAGTTGATTGTTTTCATGTTTATTCACAAGCCACAGATCAGCAGTCTCCAATAATCGCCTGTTTTGACCAAGGACAATTTGGTGATATCATGAATAAAAATGATCTTAATAATAATGGCGGTGAAAAGACCCATGGCAACTATGAATACCATTATAGGCTGATCAGAGGCCGTTAGTGTTATTTATATGGCCAGTCAAACAGTATAGGTCCTGCCTCAGTGCGTCTGCGGCCTGCACATTTAATCTTTGCTTGGCTTTACCCTCCAAGGTGTAAGTGTTAGTAGTGCTTTAAAATACTGCTGTTTATGTATTTCATTGAATGAATAGGCCACAGATACAGTTATTTTTTGGAAATTTAATTTTTTTAGTTGGGTAAGAAGCTAAACTTGACTGCCCCCAAAGATGCATTTGTTGTTCCTTTGACCAATCATAGCATCAAGTAATGTTATGATTGATGCATAATAAATTTGGACATACATTTACACACATGAATACAGTCCAATTATCTTTACATTACACATTGTTTGGTAGAGGCAACTTAATAAGACATAAATTGGGTTTGTAATGTATAATCTGTGCATATTATAAACACACATTGTCAGGAAAGAATTAGTGCAGAAGCGCTTTCCAGGGTCAGCTCTTTTTCTCCAATCAGGCACATTGTGCACTATGAATCATGGGAAAATATCTGCTTGACAATATCCCAGACTGTGTGATTGTGAATGTGATTCTCTGTCATGGTGAATTTCAGAAGTACCAAAAGAAAAAATGTTGTAACCAGAGTTAGAGAATTTGTGAAAACAACTGCATAAGACTATTCCAGACAGTCATTTCTGAGTCATGGTACAATATTGAGAGAAAGAAAGGACTATGTGGGCGGGGCTAACGATTCAAACAAAAACATGTTCCTGTCTCACGGTTCAAAATCAGGTACAGGCCCTTTAGGACCAGCTGAATAAATGGCAAAAGCCACATTTTGGTTGGATCTTAACAAGGCTCCAAGTAGAGCTTTAATATCCAACAAGAAATTGGAGTGAGACAAAAAAAAAAGTTTGAAGTTTGCAACTATTTCATTGAAAACAACAATTAAACTGAAACAGGGTGTCTTCATGAACACCACAGAACCGCCGCTTGGAATTTGCAAATCAGCACATAAGAGAACACGAGAAATTGAAAAGTGGAAGAAAGTTTTATTCTCTGATGAGAACAATTTTTACCTTGATGGTCCTCATGGTTTCCAACATTACTGGCATGACAAGCAGATCCACCGGAGATGTTTTCTGTTCCCCACAGGGAGTGGGCGACATGATTATCTAGGGTGCTCATTCCTTCAGTGGAACAATGGAGCTCCAGGTGGTGCTGACTCTGTGCAGATGTTGCAGAGAGTATCCTTCATGACTGAGGCCCTCGTCTGTGGAACCACTGGGTTTTTCAACAGGACAACACTACAGTTCAAAGCCCGCTGAACAAAAGACTTCTTCCAGGAGAATAACATCACTCTTTTGGACCATCCTGTGTGTTCTCCTGATCTAAATCCAATTGAGAACCTTTGGGGATGGATGGCAAGGGAAGTTTACAAAAACAGACAACAGTTCCAGACAGTAGATGCCCTTCATGAGGCCGTCTTCATCACTTGGACAAATGTTCTCTCTCACCTCCTGAAAATGCTTGCATCAAGCATGCAGCCAACAATATTTTGAAGTGGTCAGCAATGACTGTGGCGTTGGTCATGACTGAGTTTACATTTGGGACTTTGATCGGTTGTTTTTTAAGGTGTGGTCATAAACTTTTCCGCCTATTTCGGTTTAATTGTTGTTTTAAATAAAATGTTTAATCCCACTCCCAATAATTGGTCCTTTTTGAAGCTCTACTTGGAACTTTATTATTTTGCCATTTAAACGATTGGTCTTCAACTGCAAGCCTTTTGGAATGATTTTAATATTAACTTTAACAGCATGCTAGCCTCTAAAGGTATGGTAATATACATGTTGTCATTTCTGGATTCCCTAACAATTCATCATATTAACACATGAGAAAGTCATGGAGTCTTTGTCCGAGCATCTATACTTTAAAGCAGGCTTAATAGAACAGTCACAGCAATTTGCCTCCCTTCCAATAACCTTGACCTAGATGGCCACACTTTCAGGGGAATAGAGAATTAAAAAAGAACAGAAAATACAGTTATGTTCTTTGTATAAAAAAAGGGGGGGCTTTTTTACGATGGTGATCAAATATAGAATTTCCCTCTAACGGTGGGCTGGCCATTCCTTATAATATCAACATTTAGGACAGTAAAAAACAATAAGGGAATGCTCTGTCTCGCAGGTAGCACTGGCTTATCACAGAGGAGCAGAAGATCACACTAATTACACCAGTGAGATACAGAGCTACCATTCAGTCAACTTGTCTTACAGAGAAAAGTGTATCATGCTGTGCATACACTTAACGCTTAAAGGTTTATTAAATAACTTTTTTCTGGTTGAGGCAAGCAGGTAACGATGTCAGGCCAAATTAAGAGTCAGAGCTGGATCACAGTAAAAAAGTTGTATGATGTTTATTTAGAAATAACTTGTAATTGTAATTACATCAATACTTGATTTGATGTGTCTAGTGACAGCTTAAATGGATATTTAAAGCATGTTTACTGAATACATGTTTTGAGGAGGAAAAAAGGCAAGTAAACATGAAACTGTCTTAACTGATGTGTCACTGTACAAATTATAAAAATGAACATCTTGAAGTAATTAATATGATACATGATCCATTTGAATACAGTTTAATAGTTTGACTTTAATCTTGAGGTCAATTCCTCCCAAAGTAATAACTTAAACTTCCTTTTAAAGATTCCTTATTGCACTGTTAAAGGTTTTAGGGGTTTAAATTCACTTCATCTGACTTTGAGACCTTTATTTTAATGAAGCAAGGTGCAGTGGGCACAGCACAGCCAAGTGTGTCGTGGCAACAGGATGGGATGAGAAGGAATCCATTAGCATACATTACATGTGGGCGTGTTCAGGGTTGTAACTATCATGGCCAATCACACAGGTCCCCCACTGCCTCTTAAAACAGATGGCCTTAGCATAATGCACTGACAGTTGGCTGATAGAGAGCACTCCTGTTCTGGTCCCTAAAGAGAGCCTATATGACTGTCACTTTGTATCACATTTATACAAATGCATATTCCAACTTAATAAATTAAATACATGCAAGTTGTCTCAGCTTGTTCTTAAATTACCTTTATAAGTTAAACATTTCTGAAAGCACCCACCATTCTGTTGTGAAATTGGTTTGAACCTTCTGTGCCATATGCCTTGCTTTATATTTGCAGACATTATTCCAGGAACAACAATAACTGCAATGTTTTCAATGGCATTCTTTATTGTCTTTTTGGTGTCATCGTTATAGGCTGAACAAAATGTTCTCAGCCTGTATAATATAATATATCAACACACTAGGATTTTGCATTTAAACTTCTGATAAGACACCCAGGTCTTTAATAAATTAGCACTGTATACCTTACTAAATAACCATTAAAGCCTCATTACCACCTTCCTGCCATCCCCACTGTGGACCACCCAGGCTACTGTATCTTACAAAGCTCACTAATGAAAAGGTCCTGTGAGTCGCAAAGGTGTAAATTTAAGCGGCTATTACGAAAATGTGTGGTAATTATGGGATATCACTGGTGTCAGGAGGTCCTGGAGGCATGTGGCTTAACCACTGTGCGAGACAAACAGAAGAACCATTTACAGCCGAGTTTGCCCAATGTTATGTCCAGTTAAACTGCTTTTGTTTCTCCCAATTAGCAGATTTGGTTTCTGACACCTAGGATTACGCTGTCTTTGTAACGCATTAGCCATCTCATTTGGAGCAAGAGATTGGATAAACATGCTCTTGACCTTTTAGCTTTTATTTAATAAAAGAAAGCATTTGAAACAAATTTAGTCAGTCATAAAATAAAAAATTTACAGAGTGTACTAGTTTTATTTAATTACAATTATACACTGTATGTATATACTGTATGTACACTATATATATATATATATATATATATGTATATATATATTTATATATATATATATATATAAAGCCCGACACACCAACCTGTGCACTGCCTGGATTGATTACAAGAAAGCCTACGACTCAATGCCACACACATGGATCACTGGAGTGCTTGAGATGTACAATATCAATAGGACACTAAGGGCCTTCATAGCAAGCTCAATGAAGCTGTGGAAGACCACCCTGGAGGCCAATGGCAAGCCACTTGCACAAGTGACCATCAGATGTGGCATATACCAAGGAGATGCACTGTCCCCACTGCTGTTCTGTATAGGTCTGAACCCCCTCAGCCAGATAATCAACAAGACTGGCTATGGATACCGACTCAGGAATGGGGCCACCGTCCAGTCACCTCCTCTACATGGATGACATCAAGCTGTATGCTAAGAGTGAGCGAGACATCGACTCACTGATCCACACGACCAGGATCTACAGCACTGATATCGGGATGTCATTCGGGCTGGAAAAGTGCAGTCGGATGGTAACAAAGAGAGGGAAGGTAGTCCACACTGAGGGGGGTCTCACTCCCAGAGGGAACAATAGCAGACATTGAGGATGGGTACAAATACCTTGGAATACCACAGGCAAATGGCAACCTCGAAGGGGCAACGAGGAAAGCAGCAACTGCCAAATACCTCCAGCGAGTAAGGCAAGTCCTAAGAAGCCAGCTCAATGGCAAGAACAAGTCCCGGGGCGATAAACAGCTACGCCCTGCCAGTGATCAGATACCCTGCAGGCATAATAAGATGGCCAAAGGAAGAGATACAGACCACAGACGTTAAGACACGAAAGCTCCTGACCATGCATGGAGGGTTCCATCCCAAATCCAGCACCCTGAGACTGTACACTAGCCGTAGGGAAGGAGGCCGTGGACTAGTGAGCGTGAGAGCCACTATCCAGGATGAAACATCCAAGATCCACAAGTACATCAAGGATAAGGCCCCAGATGATGATGTGCTCAGTGAATGTCTCAGGCAATGGGGGAACAGAAGGTGAGGTGCCGGAGGAGGGACCATCATGGGAGGACAAGCCCCTACATGGGATGTACCACCGAACATAACTGAAGTGGCTGATATCAAGAAATCCTACCAGTGGCTAGAGCGGGCCGGACTAAAGGACAGCACAGAGGCACTCATCATGGCTGCACAGGAACAGGCCCTGAGCACCAGAGCGATAGAGGCCCAGATCTACCACACCAGACAAGACCCACGGTGTAGGCTGTGCAAAGAAGCTCCTGAGACAGTCCAACACATAACTGCAGGGTGTAAGATGCTGGCAGGGAAAGCATACATGGAACGCCACAACCAAGTGGCTGGTATAGTGTACAGAAACATCTGTGCGGAGTACGGACTGGAAACCCCAAGGTCAAAGTGGGAAACACCTCCAAAGGTGGTAGAGAATGACCGAGCGAAGATCCTGTGGGACTTCCAGATACAGACTGACAGAATGGTAATGGCAAACCAACCAGACATCGTGGTGGTGGATAAAGAGCAGAGGAAGGCCGTTGTGGTTGATGTGGCGATACCATGTGATGGCAACATCAGGAGAAAGGAACATGAGAAACTGGAGAAATACCAAGGGCTCAGAGAAGAGCTGGAGAAGGCCTGGAAGGTGAAGGCCAAGGTGGTGCCCGTGGTGATCGGAGCACTTGGGGCAGTGACCCCCAAACTGGAGGAGTGGTTACAACAGATCCCTGGAGGAACATCAGACATCTCAGTCCAGAAGAGCGCAGTGCTAGGAACAGCTAAGATACTGCGCCGAACCCTCAAGCTCCCTGGCCTCTGGTAGAGGACCCGAGCTCAGAGATGGATGTGACCACCCGTGGAGGGTGAGCAGGGAATTTTTTTTTTTTATACACAGTATATGGTTAGTTACACTTTGTACATGGTGTATTGTCAAGGTATTTACATTGTAATCATGCTGTAATTTCTGCTAATTTTAGAAACAATGAAATGTATTTCACTGCTCTATAACTTTCAATAACTCAATAACTTATTATTTCCAAATCCATCCTTACATTTGCACTGGTGTCAAATCTTCAGCACACATAGCCGACCCTTTCTCACATTTTGCCATTGACGCACTGTATTTGCACGCTTAGACCTTGAAGTTTGGCTTAGATCTCCTATCTGCAGACTTAGGGATACGCGCCCGGTCTGGAGGCCAAATAGAAATGGCTGATTATCAGCGGTGCCCTGAGACGATGGGGGAGACTGCACAGCCAGGGAGCCCACAGAGAGGAGATAGGCCAGGGTTTACGGGTTAGACCAGTTTTACAACACGGCCTTGAGCGGTGTGGGAATGGGGGATAAGAATGTCTACGTATATGTCCATACAGCGGCTTGAATGAATGACTACTGGGGCTATATCGTCGGTTTGAAACAAAACAAGCCTATTTGTTGTTAGTGCCTTGTCCACAACTGGCTCACGCTGTTTTATGAACTTCTTTATTTTGGCCAAAATTCTAATATATTTTTTAAAAAGACATACTTGGATCTCTATAAAAATGTTGACACTGATTTCTCCTTTCTTTCAGTATACTCTACAACACTATAGAGTATCATTTATTAGGGAGTAAGTCGAGGTATGATGATCATATGGGCGTACTCGTTGTGCTGCTCAGTTTGAGACCCAACCAACCATGGACTCATGGGGAAAAAGTCTTTCAAGATATTAGAAACATTGATATGGATCGAAATAAATATTCTCTCCAGTAGGCCAAGCTACCAAGAGGTAAAGGATAAACTTTCAACGCTACATTATTATATAACAGTGTATATATAAGATATCTTGCATCATATTCCATCTGTCTTTTTTTAATACCATTAGGCTTTAGATAAGCTATATTGCTTGTTGGCTTTCAGTGTAGTTAGTCTGGTGAGTGGGCGACTCAGTCTGCTCCGCATAGATACAACACTGAAGGAGGTGTTTGACAATCCTTCTGACATGGAACCTGATGTGAGAATTTATTGAGTTTGACTGAGTTTGTCTTAGTATGTAATAACATCAAAGGCAAAAGCTCACAGCCTCATATTTGAGCTGAGTTGGCACTAGGATTTAGAACATTATGCCTTCAAGTGATTGCACTTAAGTACGGGATGGAAAAACAGCAGGGTGACAAGAAGGCAGGATTCCTCATCCAAATCAGACGCCGTCACATTACCTACCTCATGACTTGACAGGAGATTACGTTAAAAAAAGGAAATAAAATAAACCTGTTCATATTCTGTCTGTAAACTCAAGATATAACACCACTTCCCACACTTAGATAAAGTTAACTGTAAGAAATTTAGCAACTAGGGAACAACGACACTAGGAATCAGAACTTTGCAATATAGAGAAGAATAAAGTATGCACCTCTAGAAGCAGCTTGCAATAGGGACATTGCTATTAATTAATTGTGAAAACTTTATGCCAATGTGCACGTCATGGTGCACACTGACATAAATATACACTTTATAATATATACTAATGATAATAAGGACATGACAACAATTAGCATGACCAAGTAAAGAGTAGACCAAACTTCCCTCCTAAAACATTGCTCTTTAGTCAGGGCAGGGCTGTAGAACCAAAATTTCTCTGTTCTACGATCTGTTCTTTCTTTCCTCTCAATCGCACAATCTGGACTTAAGTCACACTAAGGCCTTAACCTTAATCAACAAAGCCTGGCTGACTTTATTGGCTATTATGCATATTGAAAAGGTAGCATTTTGACTAGACTTTTTTGGTATTTTTTCAGTGACTAGACTTGCTAAAATAAGTGAAACTGAAGACAAACTTTTAAGACTTAAACAGGGTGTGTGGGTGTAGGTTCTTGTTTAATGCCTTAGGACAGCCACAGAGAGAATATCTATAAAAGCACGAGGGGCAAGGATCAAGAAGATAAAAAAAATAAAGGAAAATGTATGTAAGAAGAGAACAAGAAGGACTTGTGAACAAAGTAAAAGGGAAGCAATGCGAAAACTATTTTGAGGTTGACAAAGTTCATGGAAAATGCTGCTTTTTGAGTTCTGGAAAAACAGCATGGTTGAGGATTATTATGTGACCTTACACTAAAAACGTTCCTGCTGCTCTGCTTTCACACCATTGTCACAGAGATGTCAAAGATGCCAGCGTGGAACTTAAACAAGGTCAGCTACACATTGACTCCAGTGTGTTTGTTCAACTTACTATAGTTAGCAAAGAAGCAAAGCACTGTGTTTTTTGTTTAAGGGCCTGCCGCTCAATTGAAGCTCTTGTTTTTTTTCATTCCAAAGAAGTGAGATGCAGAATCACAAGCATATAAGAAAGCGCCTGTACCAACCAGACTGGTGCTGTCCCGTTTACTTTAAGCACTGACTAAACTAAGATTTCATCCTGTTTTTTGTGTTCAATTTTGTCCTGCCCATTGATTAGTCGACTAAAAAGGGGGTGTGACACTATAAAAACCTCTCAGAACTATAAAATATTAGACTCAGACTGCACTTACAAGACTGCAACTGCTATATTTATGCATAAACACTCTTGAAATCTAGTGTATTTATGTGTAAAAGGCAGATAAATCATAAGCTATAATTCACCTCATATCTTTTCCTTTTGCTCTTCATAATATAAATAAATAAATACTGGTGGATTTTCTAATTTTCTGCTGGTTAAATCAACAATTTTGTGCATCCCTGCTAGACAACTGCTATTGTTATTTGGGGCTTTACAAAAATAAATTGAACAGAATTAAATTGAAATAAAAGAATTTGTCGACCAATTAATCGACAAAACAACTAAAGGGCAACAACCCTGATAAAAATATAATTAATTTAGGTTTGTTAACTTTTGCTTCACATTACACGGGTCAATTTAACTTTAACTGTGACAATGCTATTATGGCCAATCACTATGTGCACTTAATATTCCTATTAGCGGTGACTACATTGCTTGACTTTCACCATAATGAATAGTTATATGAGCCTGTTCTCCCCCATCCCTGCAGTAGTCACATCCGAATGTGTGTTGTGAACTAGATAAACAGGATGAAATGGGATCACAATGGCCTTGATGTCAAACTGTGGGATTTACTGAAGGGAAGAGCGTGGCGGGACGGGGGAGGACAGAGACAGCTTGCACCCTCAGTGGCCAAATCTCGACCCCTGTTGTCTTTCCAAGTTAGGAGCCGTTCCAGTTGACAGACACTGTTGTTTGTGTCCTAGCTGGCAGACCACAGCCATCCTTGTAAACTACTTTTCCGTAGCTATTTATGCTCCATTTGCCATGTTCAATTTGGGTTGATATTTTGGTGTGGCCAATTTCTTTGTATCAAAAGTCTTTGTTTCAGTACTTTCACATGAAAAGCTCATAATAGATTACAACAACTAAAGCTAAAGACATTTGCTAATTGTGGTTAAAATGCAATTAAAAGTTGTAGGGGATAAAACCGATTTTCTTGATAACTACTTCATTGTTTCTGACGCCTCGCTCAGACTGCACGAGGATCAACTGCTGTGCGGATGCTGCAAGAATTCAAAATAATTCAACAGTAAATGCAGCTCAGAACACTCTTGGAGCACTTGAGGGGCTGCAGAGATGCCATGGAGCTCCGAAGTCATTCTGTTGGGAGTTTATTTTCACCAGATGTTGCAGCCCTCTGCAGTTTTTTTTTTATATTTATGCAACTATCACAACTGCAACTAGCAGTCTTGCAAGTGCAGCTTCCAAAGCATATGACCAAAAGAACACAGGAGTGTTCTGTTCCTCATAAGTTATGCTACAAGACACAGCTGTTCTAAATACAGTGTGAGCGAGGAGAGAAACTCTTTACGGTCTTGAACATGTGTGCCAATTCACACATATCTTTAATTATAATAAATATGTTGTTCATGGGTTAAAATGTAATGGAAGTTGCGTATGTTAGAACACCCTTTAAGAGTTAGGCCTCTAACTGGGCCATGGTAAGTGGTCTGCACAGTGTGTCCTTAACCCTTTTCTACTAGGGTTATTTTTCACTCTGCTGTCCATGAAACCAGAGCAGACACGTCAACCAAAACGATGTCAAAACTTTGCTCTGTGGAGATGGAACTCAAGGGTAACTGCAGCCTCTTTAGGGTTGATTGAGGACAGTAACATGCCAGTGCTTACAAAATATAACAATCAGAAATTGATCAAACAAGTGCCAATTGTATTTAGATATGTGTTTAAAAACAGCATAAGCTAATCAAATCAAATCAATTTATTTTTGTGGCGCAAATCTCTAAAATCTTGTCAATTCTCGTCAAAGAAAAATTACAAAAACCCAGTGGGAAAAAGTTAGTTCATCCAGTGCATAGAGAGTTCTTCCAGGCAAATTGGAACATCCAGGTCAAAGGTTAGGGTCGTGAGATGGGGGGGGGGGGGGGGGGGGGTCGTCACTGGCGCAGCCAATGCAGTGAATGAAACAGTCCACCCCTGAGGGAAGTAGAAAGAGAAAAAACATGTGAACAGCAATGAAAGGACTATGTGTGAAGTAAAATCTTAAATATTGTTAATAGAGAAAGTAGGAAGAACCAGAGGACAGTGTTCACGCTGCCATACTTCCCCCAGTATAGTTGTTCCTAGGACAGTGTAGCTAAAACTGTAGGTTTAACAGGAACAGGGAGCTTATTCCATAACAGCTTGGTAGCTAAATGCTCTACCTCCTACTGTGCTTTTAGAGACTATAGGGACCAACAATAGTCCACCATTTTGAGAGCAAAGCGCTCTGTTTGGATGGTACGCTACTATTGCATCTATATAAAAAAACAAAACAAAAAAAAACATATCACACATAAGCGGCCTCTCAAGTGTTGATCATGGTTTGGAGTGAGATGTGTGTGTGTGTGTGTGTGGAGGGGGCAGGGGTGGCCAAATTATTATATATATTTTCAAAACATAAAACCACATTTGCAGTAATATGGTGCACTATTTGTGTAATTTTGGTCATTATAGTCAATATTTGTTATACTCTTATTTAATTACTCTTAATTATTCACAAGTGTAATATAGATTTTAAGAGTGCGTTGTGTTAACAGTGGCAATCCACAATATGCACAAGGGAGACCTGGTAAAAATGGAAAATTAATGAGCTCCTTGTTATGCAAACTGTTCAGTTCACACCTTTGGGTTGCTTTTTGAAATATAAACAGGTTCCTCTAACAGGGACAGTTAGAATAGAACATTATAACTCAAACATTAATTTTAAATAGGCTAATAAGACTTTTTTTTTCAATGTTTGAGCACTGGAAAAAATGTATAAAAAACCAGACATTGCCTGGACACTGTAGAGCCACATGGTCACCCCTTGGAGTGCCCCTCATTGGGGCAGATTATGAAAGGCTGGGGCCCTCTCCACAGCCTACATGGACCTTTGCATTTAACTTAATTTCAATTAATTTCCTTATTAGGCTTGTTCCTCTGTGAATATGAGTCAGATTACAATAATGACATTTAAAAATGAGGCTATAATTTTTCAGCTTAACATGAAAAGAACCTGCCAAGTCCCTCTGAACACAAACTGTGTGTGCTGATTCACCTGTGTGTTGTTCCTCCACAGCTCCTGCCCCTGTGCACTGCAGGAACAAACTAGCCAAGGTAATACTTGACTTCTCAGTCATTTTTTATTATTTAGTCCGAATAATTAGTTTAAAAGCATTATTATTAAAAGCATTAACATTAGGTGCAGATCTGTTGTTACCAAGTTCAGTGCTTTGGGGGTCAGGGCGGGTGAAAACAATTGCTGCTACAGAGCCGATCAGAGAACACTAAAGTTGCGGGAGACTGACCTGATGGTTGGGAAAACAACTTGCGCTTCACCCACGCTCTCCCTCAGCCAGTGGCGCTGTGGCAGAGGGGGCTACTGAGACACGGGACTCATGCTGATCGCGGACAGGTACCGAAGTGCATGTGTGTGAGGGAGTGGGACAGGGGAGAGAGACAGGCACGCATGGGCCAGAGGAGAACAAGCTCTGCAGCGACCGCACAAACTTCTGCTGCAGCAGCAGGTGTGATCTGTCCCTCTGCTGCCGCCACATCTTTCTGCTGCATTTTCTGCGCCAAAGTTTTGCGCCATAAAGCAGAAAAGTTTCAACGTGTCTGTGTTTTCCAGTTCCCTGATAAACACTAAACACTTCATGTGTGGTGCTTTCAATATAAAATTTCCTACATTGGCCACCTGCAGTGAGGGCTTTATTATGAAAACGTTGCTGAGCCAGCACTTTACTACACACACAACAACACACGGCTGAGCGGAGCGACTGGCTTCAGCAGATTGAGAAAAAGATTTTGTGATGTAACTTTGCTGTAAATGGTGGCAGAGAATTTCAGATACTGATTAGAGTTGTTAAAACACCACAAAACACTATTTTAATCACATAAACAATTTTTTTTAATTAAATGAAAGTAGAGCTTAAATTTTTGGAGAGTTTAAGTTTGTAACCAAAGAAACAAGCCGGGGAGCAGGTAATTTTCTGGCTTTATTCACACATGCTCTGGGCAAAATGCCAGGTAAATTCCCAGGCCAGGCTGCGTGTGTGAATGGGATTTCCTCATTTATAGCGCATCTGTCCCATGTCCGGTGCATCACCCGCACATCTGCCGCAAGATATAGAGAGATAGAACGGTCTAGAAACAGTCATTACCATGAGAATCCACCACGTTTGCAGCTGGTGTGTTAATAGCCAAAACTATGTAAAAAAGTTAACAAAGAAATCCTTGGAAGAACCTGATACACTGCTGGGTCTCTTCTGGTGAATGCATGTATCAATATATTGTGTTAGAATCCTTTTGAGTTAACGCTAAGTTTAGTATTTAGCATCTTAAAATCTCCATTGATGTAACATCGGGCTGACTGAAAATTCTGTTGCGTGACGTCATGGAGGAGCACACACCCAGCTGAGACGTGTTTCTGTATTTCTGTGAGTTTTCTACAGTAAAAAGATACTAGAATCAAACTCTGGACAATATATATGTTAATATAGTTTAAATATGTTGTTTTATATAAATGTTATTGCCTAATTGTGGTTTAAAAACCCTCAAGACGCATCCCAGATGCACTTACCCAATATAAATCACAATGCGTGAAATGGCTGTACGGCAGATGCACGGATGACGTGACGGAAGTGGTATAAATGAGTTGTAAGTCTGACTAACCCCACAGAAATGAATTAAATAGGAAATATACTCAGGTGTACAGTGCAAGCCAATTTGAAAAAAAAAACAAAAACAGCCCAACCGACTTTGATGATTTTGTTGATGGTTGATGGATGTCTGAATGGGCTGGCTTCTTCCTATATCTCTCAAAGCTTCTGTTTGTTTTCCAAGAAGAGGGATGAGCAAACATCATTCCATGTTTAAAAACAAGAGAGGACCAGGCTTTTGCTGTGGTAGGTCTCAGACTCTGGAACAGTCTTCCTCTGGGCATTAGAACAGCCTGATGCATCCATATTATAAGTCTTTGTTGAAAACTCAATTGTTCGCACCCACTTTTAACACAAGCTGTGTTGTATTTTTTTATTTTTTTGCTTGTTTTTGCATGCCCTATATGTTTTATCCTATTACACTTTATATAGCCTTTATACAGCACGTTGAACCATTGTGGTTGTTATAAATGGGCTTTATAAATAAACTTGACTTGACTAGCACAAAATATATTTTCTTATCTAGTTACTGAATACATGATTCTTGTACATATTGCATGCAATTCCACCATTACATAGAATCCAAAACAGCACTACATATCATTCATTCATTCATTTTCTACCGCATGTCCCCGGTCGCGGGTGACTGGAGCCTATTCCAGTGACTTTGGGCCTTAGGCGGGGTACACTCTGGACAGTGGCCAACTCATCGCAGGATGAGTTACCAATTAACCTACACGTGCATGACTTTGGACGGTGGGAGGAAGCCGAAGAACCCGGAGAGAACCCACTGTAACACGGGGAGGACATGCAGACTCCACCCAGAGAGATCGTGTGATGTTAGGGTGATCCGGGTTCGAACCTACGAGGCAGGAGCTCTAGCCGCTCTGCCACCATGCACCCCCACTACATATCATGTGTATATAAAAAAGGAAAAAGAAAAAAAAGAGCTCTCACATTCACTCATATTCAGCATACATTCTTTTATAATGTTTTGTTTAATTAATGATTGTTGAGGAGAAAATAAATAACCAAAACAACTAAAATCATAATTAGTATCCATTTACCCATTGTCTCATAATGTTGGTATAATTACATGTGACTGGTGCAGCTCCAGCAGTATATCACTTATAATGGCTGTATGTCCTAGAACATTATAGTCGTTATACTGGGCAGCGTCTCATTACATTTTAATGATGTGGACTCACAAAGTGTCTTGAAAGCTGCCCGTCTCTTTGGAGCTGCATAGTAATTAAAAAGAGGTTTCAATCTGGTATATAGATGTCGTTAGGGGGATGTGTCTGAAAATAACCTCCTATTTTAATGAGTTTGTTCATTAAAAGTTTAACAGTTTCCTAAATAAAAATGCAGAAAACGTGCAATTTCACATTTAGCACCCTATCAATCAAAATGAGTGGCCATTTTGAATACATGTTGTTAGAATTGGACAGGACATGAGCAATCAATTCTGATATGATATGCTAATTTATGCGACATACAACGCAAATCATTTGAAACTAGGGGCGCTTGAACGGAATATGACCGGTGCACAGTGCAATGACATGATATGCAAATGCACCTACTTTAACAGCACCCAAACTAAATCCGAGCTTTGGTCCTATTTTGCAAAATGAAAACTCACAATGATACCTAGATTCCAACAATATTCTTCTCAGTTCAATATATAGTCAGTGTATTACAAACCATTCTCTTTCCCAGTGACAGCAATTCAAAGGATGACAATTTCCAATGGAACAGCAATGTCTGCGTCTATAGTGGCGTTGAGCAAAGACTTGACTGAATGTGTAAGTGGTATTGTAGATGTTATTTATAAAAAGTAGTCTTTTAAGGGACACATATAATGCTACAATGATTTTTTTGACCTTTTAACCATGTTCTAACAATGTTCCGTCATCAAAAACATACCTGAAGTTGCATTCAGCAGCATTCATGCTATTTTGAGGAATGCCGGTTAGAAAATCCTCGCCCTCTAACAGTAAAAACACTCCCTGCTGAACTACCTAGATCAATGACATTTGCCCCCGATTTTTTACATCACTTATCCCAGAATCTTCTACTGTTCATTTCTGCCGTCTAAACACCATCACTGCTACTGCTAGCCCGATCATTGCATGTCACGCAGTCCCTTAATTAATGGTACTCAAGAGCATGTTTAAAGGCTAATAACAATACAAGAAAATTCTTACATTGTTCCTTCAGGGTATGTTGGGGTAATCTCAGGGTTACTAGATGTTTGGCGTATTAGGTATTTGGCGTTTCTGAACATCAACAGAAAGTCTAAAGCTAAACTCAAATACTTCCTTTAAGCTTTTGTCATTATACTTCCTTGTTGTATTAGCAGCTACTTTTCTTTCTAATATTGATCATTACTGGGGCCTGTTATGTGTGGATTATTAAGTGTTGTTTGGCTGACAGGGCTTATCCACGGGTTTCAAGACAATAAGGAATTAGGACTGTTATCAAAGTAATGTATTAATTAAAATAATATATGGTATGTATACATTGTTTAAAGTCCGCAAAATATAGCATAACAGGAAGCCCGAAACCCATGAATAGCCAGAAAGAGTTACATGATCTGCCTGTGCAAGATTCACACAACAGGTGTCCAGACTACTCTCGGAAAGAAAAATGAAGCAGAATTTTGAAAACCCCACGTTTTTGTAGTTGTCTAATGCTGTCAAAAGTATTAAACTAGTATCGAAACTAGATACTCAGTTGAATAAGAGGACTAACATTTGAACTTTCCAAAATAGTTATAGAATGATCTCGAACTTGAACTGTACTGAAAAAAGCAACCTTTATCAGGTTAATAAAGAAAGTGAAATTATTTTTTTGAATAAAACCTTGTGGTATCAAAATTGTTTATGAGTATATCATTTAGTATCGAAATCAAGTTTACAATTATAGCATCATGACAATACTAGTATACGTTACCTAACCACTTGAAAGGATTTTATTCACACAAAAACAAGATAAATCCAACCCATTTTGCTACAATAAATGTAATGATAATGAGCGCCTGTATGGAGTGACTTGTGTGCCTTTCGTTCTAAAGAGGGGACCACTCATTTGGCCTCATCAGTGTCTCGAGGCCCACTTCACTGCTGGTCTTTCTATCTCCCAGCTAATGTGGCATTTATCTATAATTACACTCTCATATATTTTAATAGAAAACGATACTCCTGAAGGTCTCCCTGTCATTTGCATGTTAAATACAGATAGCAATCATGTCGGGGCAAAGTGAGATACTAAAATCGGTGTATGGATTTATAACTTAACATATAAAAATAATAATTACACGTATGATCAAGGTATCTACTCTTCCACAAGCATTTTTAAGGGGGGTAAAATGATTAAACTCTGTGAGTGCTAACATAATATGGGCAGTTGCTAGGTCAGTCCCATGCAGTTGCTAAGCTTTCCTCTAAATGGTTGCTATGTGTGCTCTCTGGGACTGCCTTTATGGTTACTATGGTGATCCATCCAGCCTCCTGTTTGGACGAGGATTAACAAGTAAATCAGTTTGCATTCATATACAAAAAGTGGTAAATTGATTACGTTACCTAATTAATTTTATGTTGTTCAGCACATACAGAAAATGATTTGCAGCCTTGTTATTTTATTCTATTAGTGGTAACTTGAATCCTCTTGGTTGATTGGATTAGATAAAGCATGTATTAGTTTTTAGTGCTCAAGTGTCTTCTTATTTATTCGCTTCTCTCAGCAGTACATCTCTGTTCCTTCTGAGTGTCCCTTTCGCCATATCAGGGGAGCGCTTGGCTTAGGAATGAGATTAGATGAGTAAAGTGCTCGAGTGTGGCAGATTGGGACTAAAATGTGAGACAAAGCAATTGCCTTTCATATTGAATAGGGAATAAGGGACAGAATGGTCTGCCTCCCGCCTTCCCAACCTTAAAACTGCCTCTTTCTGCCAAGACTGAAGTCCGATGACCTTTATGCGCCAAATTGCCCATGTTGTGAAGCTGCCAATCAACCACATCATTATGGGAATACTTGAAACACACCTAAGATACAATCAGGTCCATAAATATTAGGACATGGACACATTTCTAATCTTTTTGAATCTATACATCTCGGCAGTGCTTTAACTGCAGACTTTCAGCTTTAATTTAAGGGTACTTACATCCAAATAAGATGAACGGTATAGGAATTACAAGAGTTTGTACATGTGCCTCCCACTTTTTAAGAGACCAAAAGTAATCGGACAATTGGGATGCTATTTGCATTTGGAATCTGCTGCTGTCAACTCCGCAATATGAAATCCAGAGAGTCATCATTTGGCTACAAACCCATCAAAGAGACAGCAAAAAATATTAGGTGAGGAAAAATGAACTGTTTGGTGCATTCTTAACAAAAAAAAAATAAATAAATAAAGCACTGATGAGATTAGCAACACCAAAAGACGGCCACGGAAAAGAACTGTGGTGAATGACAACAGTTGGCCCTCTGCAGGAGGTCGGTGCATATGTGTCAAAGTCAACAATCTAGACGAGACTTCACCAGTGTGAACAGAGGGTTCACCACAAGATGTAAACCATTGGTGAGCCAGATTAGAGTTTTCTAAACAACATCTAAAAAGCCCTCACAGTTCTGGAACAACATTCTATGGACAGATGAGACAAAGTTCATCTTGTACCAGAGTGATGGGAAGAGAAGAGGCTGGAGAAGGAAAGGAACTGCTGATGATCCAAAGCACATCATCAGTGAAGCAGGTGGTGGTCGTGTCATGTATGGCTGCCAATAGGACTGGCTCATTTGTATTTATTGATGATGTGACTGCTGACAAAAGTAGCATGATGTGTTTCGGGCAATATTATCTGCTCATATTCAGCCAAATGCTTCAGAACTCATTAGATGCCACTTCACAGTGCAGATGGACAATAACAGACGGCATACTGCGAAAGAAACCAAAGAGTTTTTTAAGGCAAAGAAGTGGAATGTTATGCAATGGCCAAGTCAATCATCTGACCTGAATCCATGCATTTCACTTGCTAAAGACAAAACTGAAGGGAAATATCCCAATAATAAGCAGGAGCTGAAGACAATTGCAGTAGAGGCCTGACAGAGCATCACCAGGGATGAAACCCAGCGTCTGGTGATGTCTATGTGTTCCAGACTTCAGACTGTAATTGACTACAAAGGATTTACAACCAAGTAATAAAAAGTGAAAGTTTGATTTTTGCATTTGTCCCACTACTTTTGGTCCTTTAAAAACTGGGAGACACCAACTGTTATAATTCCTAACCCATTCATCTGATTTGGATCTTAATGCCCTAACATTAAAGCTGGACCGACTGTATTTGTTTACTTATTTGTGCTTTTATATTACAAATATTTCTGCCAGTGTGTTGCCTAATAGTCAAATCAAATCAAATCAAACTTTATTTATAAAGCGCTTTTCATACATAGCATGTAACACAAAGTGCTTTACAGTGCATTAAAAACATTCCCATACATGGCCATTCCCCGCCCAACCGCCTCCCACCAGCCAAGCAACCCACCCACAGTCACATAGACACCCGTACATGCACACACACACACATATGCACACACACACGCACACACACACACACATACACATCTATGTGCATATGCACACATACACACGTATTTACACACACATACCCTAAGATACAATAGGCTGGCTGGGTGCAGATACACCAGTTGAAGAAGCACTATCAGAGGAGCCGTCTGCACCAGGAGCAGAGAGTCGCCTGCAGCCGCAGGACACCGACTCAGGCCCCAGAGGAGAGATGAGGCACACACCAAACCTCCACCAGGGACCCATGAGCCAGGGCCCAGCAGCCACAGACGACCGCCACTCCCAGTACAGAGGGCCCCTCAGAGGAAACACTGGAGAGCCTAAAATTGATAAAAGAATAAATATGGGTAATTAATAAATAGAACTAGAGTAAAACTTGGAAATAAATACATATAAAACAGTAAGCCTAAAATAAGTAAACACAATAAATAGGAAGGATAAATATAACAAATACATAAATTAAATATTAATCAAAAGCTAGACTAAAAAGGTGGGTCTTGAGCCTACTCTTAAAAACCTGAACGTTCTCTGCGGCCCTGAGGTTTTCCGGCAGGCCGTTCCACAGACGAGGGCCGTAGTACTGAAAAGACGCCTCGCCGTGAGTGTGTGTCCTGACTTTGGGAATGACTAGGAGCCGGCTGCCAGAGGAGCGCAGGGGCCGCGAGGGTTCATATGGTAAAAGCAGTTCTGAAAGATAAGAAGGCCCAAGACCATTAAGACATTTATAAACCAGTAAAAGAACCTTAAAATCGATCCTGAAACACACGGGAGCCAATGCAGTGATTTTAAAACGGTGTAATGTGGTCCCGCCCCCTGGTCTTAGTCAGGACACGTGCTGCTGAGTTTTGTAATAACTGCAAACCTGCAATACTCTTTTTGGGAAGACCAGAGAGCAGGGCATTACAGTAGTCTATACGACTGGAGATAAAAGCATGCATCAGGGTCTCCGTGGTGGCCCGAGAGAGAATGGGGCGAACTCTGGCTATGTTCTTTAAATGATAAAAACCTATTTTTGTGATGTTCTTGATGTGCGGGATAAAAGTCAGCTCAGAGTCAAAGATAACGCCCAGATTTTTCACTTGAGCCGATGGATTAAAAGACTGTGCTTGCAGTTTGGATAAAAGTTTCTCTCTCTGGGCCTCAGGACCAATGACTAAAACCTCAGTTTTGTCCTGGTTAAGCTGGAGAAAGTTTTCTGCCATCCAGGATTTGATGTCCAAAATGCAGTTAAAAAGAGCATCCATTGGCCTGGTGTCATCAGGAGACATGGAGATATAAAGCTGCGTATCATCAGCATAACTGTGGAAGTTGACTCCATGTCTCCTGATGACACCACCAAGAGGGAGCATGTACAAGTTAAAAAGTACAGGACCTAAAATGGAACCCTGGGGCACACCACATGGGATTTTAATAGTGGGAGAAAACTATCCACTGCTGAATGGGGCATGGCATGAGGACCTCAGAGAAGAGCCGCTCTTCCATAAGTAGTTATTTGCTGTTAATTCTTTTCTAACAGTTATAGTTATTTATGATTGGATCTTTTCATTTGAGAAACTACAACCAACAGTCATTTTTATTAACCTATTGCTTATAATCAATGTACTGTACTCTTATCAATTTAGTCTATTTAGTATTTTGTTCCTGGTCTGGAAATAACATAACACGTCTCTGTGTAGAGTTATGGTACACTGCAGGTTTCATCATCATCATTCAATCATATCTTTGACTGTTTTGAAGTGAATAAAGAAGAGCCATGTAATGCAGGAATAACCATCTACACAATGTCATATGTGCTTACTTAGTCTATTTGCTCAAAGCAGTCAATTCCTGTAATGACCTGTCTGCAGTTAATGGTCTATTCAGAACTCTCACACAGGAATCAGTGGTGCTTACGAAGAAATCAGTGCTCAAGATGACCATCAATTTTATTTGTTTCGCTCAAATAACAGCGTTAAGTGTTAAAGGATCATCAAGCTGTATAGGAGATGTAAATTAAAGACACAAGGGAAGGGGTGTTCGTGCAGCTTGGCCCAAAGTTAACTGCATGCACACTTATTAAATACAATTAACATTCAAAGTCAGGTTGTATTATTAATTTACAAGTTCCATCTGCAGCCACAACCCTGAGATGCAATTGTTATTGAACAGAATAGTTTCATTTTGTACTGTAATACAAAATACTTTGGTAACAAACTCCCTGCATATCTACACGCAGACAAAACAGCCATAGTTTCCAAAACAAATTGCATAAACAGGACCTTGGTTCAGTAAATGTTTTCGTCCTCTCGGAGCACTCAAAATGACCAAAACCACTGCAGTACCAAGCCTTAGTGTGGCACTGTGACGCTGCCACAGAAAGTGAAAAAAAACAGAATAAGAGATGACATAGGGCATGTGCAGAAAAGCTGTGAAATTAAAGTGTTGTTTTTGTACAGCATAAATCTAAAGCTATAAAACAGATGATGCTTTAAGATACCACGGGAATATAATGTTGTCATAGGTGGAATGACAGTAAGACAGTTGTGGCCAAATGTAATCTATGGGAAGAAGTTAGACCTGAAGTGTTTTTCGTTTGTTTGTTTTTTATACTTTTGTGAAAGCTGTAGGGGCCCTGTCAGCCGAACATGCTTGACGTCACAAAAAATCCTCTATGGGAGAATTATTTCTTGGCTCAGCTGCAGTGTACCTATGGAGTGGCTGCTCTCACTTACAGTTCATATTATAGATCCATTGTTCATAAGTCCACTCGGTCTCTTCTGTGTTGGTCCACAGTGCTGTCAGTACCACTCCGTTTCTACTCCACAGATACAACACCAGCCCAAAACCATATCACATACAAGTGGCAATACAGTTCATTACATAACACTTAACGGCATCTGTGCTATCTCCATCATGGGCTGTTTCATGCGTCCTGGCTCCTTGGTGCACACACTGTGAGTGCCCTGTATCTCCCCAAATCCTCACGGCCGTGTTACCAGGTTTAGGTCCTTCAAAGTAATGCCCCGCTTGTTGGTTTATAAAAGTGTCAATCCCAAGTCCCAAGTGACATCACATTGTGGTGAGGACAACTGAGCAAATGATAAAAAAAAACATGAAAAAAACACACACAGTCAAATAAAGTTCCTTTAGACCAGGCATGTCCAAACTAAGGCCCGGGGGCCAAATGCGGCCCTCAGACCAATTTTTCTTGGCCCTCAGGCTTCCTGGTGAACTGGCCTACATTGTCCTGAGAAGTTCTTTTTACAACACATTTCAGATTTTCTACAATTCTAACCTCAATAACTAACATTTTGGTGCAATACAGACCTGATATTAAAGCACTGAGACTGACTGTAGATGTGGTGGTACTTAAACATCAGATAAATGCAGTTTTTTTTAAACATTTCACGATTGATTTGTGGCCCTCTGCTTGGTCTATATTTCAATATGGGGCCCTCGATGGAAAAAGTTTGGACACCCCTGCTTTAGACCCTTCCTGAAGTAATGTGTTTAGACCAGCTGTGCATGCAGCCTGCCATTTGCTGTAGTATTCAATCACATCCATTTTAATGGGAAAAAAAAAAAAAAAAAAAAAAAGTCATTTGTAGACAGTGCAGACACATGGTTGTTGTTTTTATGTTCATCACATGTGCCAATGGATAATAAGAGCCAATATCTAACTTCAAACTCTATTTTCTATACTGTATGAGTTGTGGCTCTTGGTGAAACAAAACATTAATTACATTTTCAAACTGATCCAGAAGATTGTTTAGATTTAAGATATGTTTATTACGAGTTTTTTAGCATGTATGCTAAAGTCAGTGCTAAATGCTAACTGTAACAATCTACACAAAACACTTTTACACGTGGTAATGTTTTCTAAGGGGCCTCTGATGTTACTCTGGTGTGGTCGACTGGTTGTTAGTCAAAACAGACCTCGTTTTTCATACAATAATTTGTGATGTTTGGAGGCTAACGTTAACTTTCCCATCGAAAATACATGAATGCTAATTCCTGGAATGGGCGCTCAATGGATGGAACGCTGCGTTTTTGTTCACACACACTTGAGGGGTCTATCGTGGGCTAGTTAGGAAGAGATTACAATGGGCTAATGGCCTTGACAAAAGCTTTGGAGCAAACTAAATACAGATGTTTAATAGACACAAACTCTGTAGTGGATTTCTTTATTTATTTCTCATGGTCACTTCTGGCTAGTGGTGCAGAAAAGTGAAGTCAATAAATAACGTATATAACAGCGTTTTGAAATATTTGCACTCTGGGACCTGCAAAAAAGTGATACACTCATTAGATAAAATATCACATTAAAGCTCTGGCTAGGCTTTGTGCTGTACATTCCATCACAACTGAATAACATTTTTTATTTGTTCAGCTCCACTGTTTTGGTGCTGTAGTTGCTTGAAATATCAGTATTTCCTATTTCATGGCAAAAAATATGGGAGTATTTTATGTATCACATTCATCAAAAGAAGAGACTCTGAGCTTGAGTCCAACATCTGCTGTATTGTAAAGAATGTACAGAAACTGGAGATTGTTGCAAAAGAAAAAATAAGATTTAGACACAAGCCAGACAGGAACAAAAGTCTTTTTTGTGTCATTTTACGGTTATTTTGTTTATAAGGAAGGTCCCAGACACGCTGCACCAAAAAACCCTGCTTGTAACTGATGAAGGTAAGGAAGCGATGTAAATGCACAAGCAACAATACATTAGTGAGATAGGCTTTTTTATCGCCAGAGGGAACTGTCACCAGAGTACATTTTAAACTTCCCATGGACAGGAGTTGTGAGTTTAAAATGCGCATAGTGGCCAAAACTGCCTCTGCACTGTTTTCCTCTCTAATGGACTTCATGTGTGTAAGCCACCCAGGTTTATTGCTGCCACTTATCCATGAAACAAACCGACAGACTCCTCATAAATGTCCCAAATCTTTTACCATTGCAGAAACTTTGGCAACTTCACGCAAGGCAATTAAAATCTCCCCAAGGCTGAGACCAAAGCTGTGTATGAAGGGCCCTTGGTAAAGTAGTGTGATGAAGTGTTGCACTATAGTGGTGGATTATGAGAATTTACATTTCCAACATGGAAACAGATGCTCTGCTTTACATGAAGATTGCCTGAGGGATGATCTTTGCCTCTTCTTCGAGTGCAATGCCAGTTCAGACATAGGCACTTGCATTAATGGAACCTTGCTAGACTTTGATGTGTAGATGGAATCATACTTGACACGACTTATAGTCATAAATCTGCATTTTTCAAGTGTTCAAATAACCTCCATAAAACATTTGCAGCGCTGTTGAGGGACCTCTTTTGGTCCAGCAATTTAATGAGAATCCTGTAGAGTTAATGCAGTACCACCCACATAGCCCCAATTTTTTTTTTTGTTGGAAAATCAGTTTTCCAAAAGTTTTGTTATACCCCGATTGTTGTACCCAAATGTTCCTGTTTTTTAACAAGAAGACCCATTGTTGAACACATCCTCCAACAAGAATGTAATTGATGATTGGCTCAGTCATTTGCTCTCTAACCTGAAAATTGGTGTTTCACAGTCAGATCATGACGTCAAATAGTTTGCTCAATCTTTGTACAATCAAAGATATCTTGAGTACGAACATACTTTGAAGTGTAAAAAGTTACACTTTATTGTCCCCCTGAAGAAATGTGTCCTCTGCATTTGACCCATCCTTCACTGCTGCTGGTGCCATCTGTCAGGTGCAGTGAACGCCACCGTGCAGCTCCAGAGGACCCATCTCTAGATCTTGATCAGGACCATTGTAGACGGAGCATTTTACCTATTGTCCATGTTTTGGCCTATTAATCTGTTTGCTGGTTTATTTGTCAGGAAGAAAGCAGTTATTGGGAACAGCATGTAAGAGCAGAATGGTTTGACATTACTAAGGGTGTTCCACAGGGGTTCATTTTAGGACCTCTTAGTTTTACTTAATATACAAACAATATGTTTGAACCACCCTCATCTTGCAAAGTTCGCAATTATGCAGATAATAAACCAAAAATCAGCTTTTACCATGTTTCAACAGAAATTTGTTGAAACATGGTAAACATTTGTTTGATATTCTACTAAAACCAAGTGGTTGATGTCCTGAAGGTTGAATAAATTTACAGTTATGCTTGCTAAAGCACACTCTTGAAGGAAACGACATTGAAACGGTCAGCTCTTACAAGTAATTGGGTATTTGGATACACCAGACTCTCCTTAAATGTTCATGTGGAATACCTTACCTAGAAGCAGAGGTGTTTGTATGAAAATATGAAAATACACCTTATTTTTCCTTGTATAGAACTGTCTTTTACAATTGTTAAGGATGTTCATATTTGATTGTTGTGACATTATTTATATGTATGATTTATAAATGGTGACCCGCATGTTATATATCATTGGTTCCCAACCTTTTTTTGTCTGGAGTCCTCTAAGCTTTGTTTCACACTCAGAGTACCCCTTAACTTGAGTTTCAGGCAAATAAATGGGTTTACTAGTCACATATTGTCAGTATTTTCTTTTATTTATTTTTTTTAATTATATTTATGGTCCAAGATACTCCAAAACTAATGACACTTTTTTATTCAGATATAAGAACATTTCAGTTTCTTTTAAAACCTGAAACCATTCCGAGTACCACCTCGTAATTGCTCGCGTACCGCTAGGAGTCCCCTGTACCCCTGATTGGCAAACACTGTCATACATCATTGTACTCTGTATCAAAAAGTTTTATTAGAATTATTTAAATTAAATGGTTTGTTTGTTTAATTATTGTCTATTTTATAAAATGTATTTTACGTTGTGTTAACAGGGCGCTCTTGTAAATGACATCTTCCTCCCTGTATAAATAAAGGTCAATAGTAATTTAACCCAACATCGTAATGTTTTAAAATGCATATTCAACTATCTGCAGTGTTCTTTACAAATGCAGTGACTTTTCCTAACCTTTCCTAACACATTGAATGCACTCCTTCCTGCTCTTCCGCCTCATTTCTCTGAGGCCTTGTTGACCTTATTATAAATATTTTGACCTTTTCGGCATCTGGCTCGCCCAGTTGTGGACAAGGGCACATTCCAGGTAAGTGATCAGTGCAACAGGATGGCTGACAAGTGCTCAGATGGACAGGTCTGTGGGTGGTCGAGTGCTATAAGGAGTGGCGAGGGGGGCGAAAGGGGTGTTGAATGTCAGGCACAAGAGCCCGGGCGTGTGGAATAAAGAAGGTAAGAGGCAGATTGTAGGGGAGGTTACCCAGCTCAGTGCTAGTTGTCCAGATGACCTCTCCAACAAGCCTGCCAACCACTCGCTCTATCATGCAGACTCCAGCAGCTGAGCAACATCTGTTCATTATACTTGACAGATGAGAGCGTGGCCACTGGAAGCAGAATGAGATGGACGCTCATTGTATAAAAAAAATATATATATACACTTAACTTGCCTGCAGGTTTGGAGTGAGGAAGCTTGAGTGATTTTGAGTGCCAATTTTACACTTTATAACATAATATAAGATAAACTGTATTTTCCACCAAAACAGAGCAAAATAGTTTGATGACATTCGACAACACATTTATTAAAATCACAATCGTAAAGTTCATAAAGTGCATGCATAGCTGGAAGCAAGAATGCCGAAGGTTGGAGGGGTCAGAAGGCTTGTCGCTTTCGAAGTTTTTTCTGAAAACTGGACAAGAACTTGAACTGCAGGTAACGCATTGGTGCCACATTTAAATATGAGTCTAAAATTGTATGCATCAACAGACTGGGAAAAGAAGTCAGGTTTCAACTAATTCACATTGTTGAACATTGTTGGTATAGAAATAGGCTAATGCATAGTAATAGTATATGTCATTATACATATTAGAGAACCATGGGGCCTCAGTTGTGACATATTCTTACAAACAAATTTGCAGGACCAGCAGCGCAGCACTTTGTTGTGATGGGAGTTTACAGTCACACTGGGTAAAAGGGGGGGCAGAAATTAGTGTCACGCTTTTCAACAGGAAGTCAGCTGTTTTGTTTAACATTAATATTGCAAGTTTAACTTTTTCATAATATAAAATGAATCACATTTGTCATAGATTATAGCAGAGAGAAACACAATATGTCCTGGTTAAATGTGTTCCTATACAGTTTTGTAATTGTATCACACACATATGTGAAAATATGCATGTGTTAAATGCGTTGTTTCATGTCTAAATGATATGTATTGCTTTTTAACACAGGAATAAAATCGAATCTATTGTTTGCAATGGTATCATGTCAGTTTTACTTAACCTTCATTTCAGTAAAGGTTGAATGCTGTTAAATTGACCGGCCCTCGACACCCTGCGCTGCACCGATAGAGAGTGAGAGGGAATTGTGAACAGTAATCACGGCGTTCGCTTCATCAGTCATGCTTCTTTCTGCTCCATTGTGCTGTTCCAAGGATCTCTTTCTGCATTACATGGTTTTGTTGCTGTTTTGTCAGCTTGTGAAATGTCATAGGTAAATGAGCACAACGCATTGACAAGGATGAGAACCAATAAATAATACGGCATTCATTACCCAAAGGCAGCACACACAGATGCACATGCTTTCTGCCTTCACTTCTATGAGCAGGATGATGCTTGTGCAAGCACCCGGGGGACTCAGGATTGTCCCATTGTACGGCGCAGGCACATTCACAAACACATGCATCATTTTGGTTGAACTGGCTTTCCCTAACTTTCTGCATACACAATTTTCTCTACATAAACTTTATCCAACTTTCTTCTGCAAACAAGGAGGCAAGATATTCAATACGCACATTTTTAAAAAGAATCATTACATTGAATTCACATTGGATTGAAAAGGGCCAGTATGTTTAGCCAGAAAAACTGCTCAACTTGCTTTTGAATGATTTTAAATTGTATCTGACTTAAAGAAAACAAGAAAACAAAATAAAATGCCTCCTTATTATTGATTATACATGAGGAGAATTACAGTCTCAGAGATATCACAGTGATAACAGTATTATGCTGAGCACTGCTCCTGGTTGTGATTCATGGTTAAATAATTTACACCTCCTACACCACCTACTAGACCTCCATTCACTTATACATAATGACTTTTCAAACCACACTTGCATTAATAGTTGCTTGGACACGGCACAGTCCTAAACACATATTCATGAATACAATTAAACATTATTCTGTTATCTATTTAAAAAAAAGGGAAACATACATACGTATATATTTTACCATGTTTTTTATTTCTGTAATGTTTGCTTGATTGGTGCATCATATAGAGGACGCTTCTGAGAGCATATGGTGTTTTGAATATGTTATGTTTATCCGAATCACCATCAATGTAATATGTTAATTACAATTTTTTTCTATTTTCACATTTTCAAACGGCATTAAATCTACCTCTGTCTGTTGTGTCCAGTTAAAGACCTGTTGCTGTCCACTGTTGATTTTCCGACTGTCACAATGCATTGTGGTTAGGCCTGTCATAATTTCTATATTGACTCTATATATGATAGAAAGAACAATATATTTGGGGATCAAAATTTGTTGTTTTTGTTTTCTTTGCAATTTGGGGAAATTTTCTTTGTCTTTTAAATCAAATTTGAGCTTTAATAAGTGAAATTAGAAACGTTTATGACTCATTATTGATGCTAATTAAGTACAAAATTGTTTCATTGTGCTATTTATTTATTGCAGCTTTGTTTTTTTAATGATATTGCAGTTTTTGGGGGGATTCTCCTGCTGTCAGTGGCAAAAAGTAGTTTCAGTATTATCATTTATCGTGATATTTTCTGTAGCAATATATTGCACTTCAAAATGTGTTATTAGACATGTCTAATTGTGGTCAGTATTGGCTGGTCTAGTGACCATTGCTGGACACTACTTTTTAAGGGGCATTGTGGAGAATTTGGAGTGCGCTACTTTTTCACCTGCTGGACATTCGGACAGCAAAAAATGGTGTGACCACTGTATAGTGCTCTATATAGGGAATAGTGTGGACATTCGGGTGACTAAAATGTCATATTGTTTGACTGTAATGTTTGTTTTTAATTAACCAAAATAAATGAAAAGGGTTGGCTTTTGATAAATGCACAACTTCATATTTCACATTGCTTAATATATTATATTATATATATTCCTATTTTCTGAAATGTGCTAATATAAAAATGTACATTGGGTCAACGTTTGACTGATGAAATCACCCACCATGTTTTACACGCAGAATACTGAGAATACTTTAAATGTTTCTATGGATTTGAATTAACTTATTATACACAAAATAATACTCAAACTCTTTCTAATATAACATTACATCGTGCACAGAATTTCATTAGCATGCCATCCAGATTGCATTGAATGAAATGAGCTAGATTCTATCAACACCTTGCGTAGTCTTTGACAAATACTGTGGTTGTCGTGGAGGAGGATAAGATGGAAAGGTCAAGGCGAGCGTGGCTGAGACAGAGCTGCCGAATGAAGTCATCAGCAGTTATCTGGACTTCAAACACTCGCTCCATCCACTGGACGCACCTTATCTCCCCCTGCACCGGCCCCTTATGTGTGGACACTAGACACGCTTTTTCCACCCGCTAACAGCAGATTGCATTTCAGCTATGTGTCTTCCATGTTTTTCTCGTGTTTCTGGCATTTGGACAATACTGATAAGGCAGCATCTTTTGAAGCATTCAAAACATTGTCATGGCTCCGTACTTGTAGCGTTTAATTAAACATCACTTCCTGCCGCCTTTATCTTTGCTTCATTAGGGCAGCAGCCTTTCTCTAGCAGACAGAAAACAAGAATATCGCTCACATCGAGGCACAATCTCCGGAATGGCTAAATGAACACTATTGTGGTATGTTCTATTAATAACAAGACACCGTTTTAGTCATACAGGCTTATTGAGGTTTTTGGGGTCACAAATGGCTCTTTTGTATTGTCAAAACAACAAGCTGGTCCAAGGCAAGGAAGTTTTTTTGTAGAACGTTCACATAATAATTCAAAGTGCTCCACAGTTTGATCAGAAAGAGCATGAACCGATTCAGTCTTCCAATCTCTCGTCTAAGAGAATCTTTTTCCGAGACCATTTGGAACTTTTTTTTTCTTCTATTTGTTAGTTTTTATTTGTTTGCAAAACTAGACCAGAGTGCAACACAGCAAGTAAAATGCTCTCCAACAAAGAATTGTTACATGCTTCATATCTAAAGGGTCACATTACATTACATTACATTACATTACTGGCAACGTGTAGAGATTAAAATCAGCATATATCTTAAGGCTGTAAATCAAATCAAATCAAATCAAACTTTATTTATAAAGCACTTTTCATACATAGCATGTAGCACAAAGTGCTTTACAGTGTATATTAAAAACATTCCCACACATGACCATTTCCCACCCCACCGCCTCCCACGAGCCAAGCAACCCACCCACAGTCACAAACACACCTGAACACACACACACACACACACAACACACACACACACACTCACACATACAGATACACACACACACCCATCTATGTGCATACACACGTATTTACACACACATACCCTAAGATACAATAGGCTGAGTGCGGATACACCAGTTGAGGAAGCACCATCAGAGGAGCCGTCTGCACCAGGAGCAGAGAGTCCGTAGCCACAGGACACAGACTCAGGGCCCCGAGGAGAGATGGGGCAAGCACCAAACCTCCACCAGGGGCCCATGAGCCAGGGCCCAGCAACCACAGACGACCGCCGCTCCCAGTACAGAGGGCCCCTCAGAGGAAACACTGGAGTCTAAAATAAATAAAAGAATAAATAAATAAATAAATAAATATGGGTAATTAATAAATAAATAGAACTAGAGTAAAACTTAAATAAATACATATAAAATAAGTAAACACAATAAATAAATGTAACAAGTTAATGGATTAATTGCAACTAATCGATTATAGAAATTGTTTTCAACAAATTAAGTCTCTGAATAATTGTTAACCGTTCGATACAGACTGCCATGAGCTTAGAGAAGAGGTTTTATGTTTCAGATAAAGCAGGAATGACTCGGGAAATGTGTAAATGTTGCGTTCTTGATGCAAATACCCATTTGTTTGTAAATATTATCCACCAGGATGTCCTCAAAAAGCTTTGCGTCAGTTTTATATGGGTAAAATTGAGTGAAAATCTCACATTCTCAGGCTTTTCACGTTCTAAAAACCAGATGACTAATCGAAAGACTAATCGCTAGACAAGTCGATTAGCAAGATAATCATTAGTTGCAGCAGTTGCATTTCACTCCTTTTACAAACTAATACTTTTTCATTACGTTAACCAGTCTAGAATAGGAAGTTGCATATACTTTAAAAGCTATGGATTTGATTTGGGGGATTGAAAGGCATAAAGGGAAGGAGAATCTGACTACGTGTCAATGTGCTTTGTGTCCCCCAGAGCCTGGCTGCCATCAGAGAGTGACACAGTGACAGGGCCGACTCCTGAATGATGTGTGAGTGCATGAGACAGCCACTGATCCGGCCTCCAGTCTGCCCCTGCGCCATTTTCTGACACACAAGTCACTGTGGAGGTTAAACATTTAGCTGTGTGCGGGGGGAGAATAGGCAGTTCTGGTAAAGACCCAAATCAAGTATGTTGTGAAGAGAAGGCTTGTTTGCCCAGGGAAACATGCCAGCTGGAAGGATGTTTCACTAGCCCAGCCCTCTATCCCTCTCACATTAGCTCGTCCTGTCTGATGCTTTCAAACGGGAACCATCGCAAACAGCTGGTTCATAAGTTCAGCCGTTTTAAGTCAACAACTGTAATACATCTGAGTGCAATCTTCAATCATTAGACTAAACGCTGCACTTGTAAGTAACACTCCAACAACATATGCCAATCATTTAGTGGTAAGCAAAAAGCAACAATTTTTAAACATTATGCTCAAACGTCCTGCTCAAACAGTCTCCAAAAGGCTAGTTTTAGGTCAAAGCAACATAGCATTTGGCATGATATCTATAATCATATCTGCGGGACTGCCAGACACGTATGTGAGTGGGAATGGAAATTAAGTATTTAGAGAGTTTAAAATCGGGCAGCCACAGCTATGCAAAAGCTAAGTAATACTGTAATAAAACAGCGGGAGGCCACTGAATGATTGACATTTGATTGTGTCAGAGGAACAGTTCAAATGATAAATTACTGAATAGAATAGTAAATTCTAACAGAATAAGATATCTTTCCTGGGTTCCTCTTCACCAGTTGAACCATGGACAGCTATAAAAGCATGTATGACATTGCATCAGTGTGCCATGGGCAAAAAGCTGTGTTCATATTCATTCATCACAACTTCTGGCCAAAGAAGTTCTCTTGCCTCGGCTGTTTTCCATGTTCTGCTCCATTGACTGCTGTCAGACTGTTGACGCACCACATTGTTACACCTCCATGAACTCAAAGCCATGCACTCTTGTCCACACCTGTCTGCATTTGGCTCAGCGCAAACTATATCAATGTTTGCCTTGTCAATTAAGCAACAGACAGGGACACGGCTGGTATTTTGGACAGCTTCTACAGTTTACAAAAGCAGGGCGAGTGATACGACCTATGGGGATACACTAAATAGAGCGGTTGTTTGTATTGTTTAACCTTCCATTTGGTTTGGCCCGGGATTTAACTGTTGAAAAATCCATACAGAACTGCAGCAATGTGCGCTAGAGCAAACAAACAAATCTCTTTGCTTGTTATTGAGACAACCTCTGTGCATTAGCGCTCTAAAGATGAGTTCATTAGATGGAGCCAAAAAAGTGCCATAGAGGACACAAAATGTATGACAGTTTATAATATTATCTTTGCAGATACGAGTTACTCAGCAAAGCCACCAATAACAAATAGTAGAGTAAAAAGAAACAAGATAGGTACAAAATAAGAACTAAAGAATCCACTCAAATGTGAACCATCTAATCAGAAGGCATGCTGCACTGGATGAGATGTGAGTGTACGCAGTGCTTCCTTCAAATTGCCTTGTTGTGACAGAATTAAGACCTATTGTGGAGTGCAGAGTGGCCAAATCATAGAGGAACTGATTTACACTCAATTAATGCCACCAGAGCCCACCAAAGTAGTCATCAAAGTTTGGATGCTCTTTCTGGACGTTTTGTTAAAGAGAGTGAAAATGAATAGTTTGTGAACAAGATTTGGAAAAGGGGCCGTAGTGGGAAGTGTATGCCAACACAGCAGTGCCAAAGCATCAGGCGTTTTTGAAGGAAAGAAATGTGAGCTAGCTAAGGAAGTGTAGAGGCATTCTGTTGACTGTCACGTCAAAAGTGAAGAACAGATTTTAATAAACAAAAAACTGTCTTCCTGTTTGAAAATGTGTACACATATTTACATAAAAATAAGTCTAATCGCTTGTCACATCTTTTCATGACCTGTGCACCACTGATTTGGGCAAGAGGGCCTAGAAACACAACCATTGCCAGCTCCAACAGTCAAAAATGAAATGAGGAAATAATGAAAGTTTTGTTACGTATTTGTAGTTTTCTCCAGATGGAACAATATTTTTTATTGCACTCAATTTGATTTGCCTTTTAAAAACGAGTAAACTGTACAATTTTGAGAAATAGCACTTGTTTGTTTAATTGTAGTTTGTGGCCTTCCAAGATACATATACAGCCAATGTGAATCTTTGGTATTCTCCTGGAAGAAACTGTCTGTGCTCACGTGAACCCAACGTCTGTGTGTCACCATAGCAACAAAGCTCAATATTTATAAACCTACAGTTTTGGTTATACCTCCGGTCTGTTGCATGCAGAAAACTACTATATTCATCTGCTCTTATTTTTTCTAAAACGCTGATACTAAATACTGTCAATCATTACTCTTTAGCATATCTAACTATAGTATTTGTTCACTTTCATCCAAATTTGTTCTCGTTTGGTTGCACCTTGGAGGCATCTGCATTTCATCATCATTACTGCCATCATAATTACCATTCACATCATCATAATTCTAAAGACATTAAACAAGCTGCTGCTAATTTCTCATGACAAAGAGCCAGTGCACTCATCCACCGCTGTTGCTTTAAATTGCTTTTCAATCTCCAACACTTACTGAAGTCCCAAATGAGGCTGGCACCACTGACAGCCCGTTCAACCGGCCTATTAGAATCCATATTTTAAAAAGTACAATGCTCTAATCAGTCATCAGTTTGACACACTTTAATTTCAAGGGTGGGAAATGGTGTAGAAAAGCCTTACATTAAAAGTTTTATGCCAAATAAGCAAAGATGTCAGGGTTTGATAAATTTAGCATCAAGTGCATTTGCAAACAAGACTTGAAATGGCTTTGTCAGGTAAGAGGTAAGGGTTCAATTAATTGACCTGTTGTAAAGTAATCTAAAGTTAGAATGGTTTTCTGATATTGTATCGCTTCACTGTTGGTTGCATAATGCTGTTCCATGTCTTTTATAATTATTATTTTATTAGTATTATGTATTGTTATTTATTTTTTCTTGCAGGACTATTCATGTTTTCTCAATTGTTATATAATAGCAAATGTGGGGAAGGAAATTGATATCAAGAACAACATATAGAAATGTTGTGCTGGTCAGCCAGCCTTGAAAACATTTCCTATTTTATACAAAAATGTGTAGTCTGGGCCTTGTCCCAGAGTTCTGATGGGCGTGAGTGACAGGTGGATTGGCCAATCAGAGAAATGCACGGTGTGTCTGTGTTAAAACAAACATGGTGTTTTATGTGTAACAGAAATATATTAAAAAAAAAAAAAAAAAAAAACATTGCATATAGTGACTTAATGGTTGGAGCACATGCTTTTTTGAACTGAGAGATGATGCATTTTATAAATGATAAATGACCACTGACCTTGTTTGTTTCCAAACACGTTACTGAAATAAATCTGATTGGATGGCTCTGTCTGAGTTTGGCCTGGGAGTGGTGACCAGAATGTAAATCCTATACAGAGGAGTTCACTCTGGATATGGTGGGCACAGACTGCACATTACTTGTAAGCTAAACATATAAAAAGACAGATCATTAACAGTCCTTTATTTTGTTCATATGAATCTATGTTTAGTACTTGAGTGATTGGGTAAGGGTTCAGGGTTCAATGGTCAGGGCTTTTACCCCAGTACTAAAAAACTGTGTAAGTAGAAATGTACCTGCTCTTTTACGCTACGTTACTTGATGTGTGTGCATGTGTGTGTGCCAAAATGGCTACATGATGCAACTGAATCCTATGTGTAACACCAGTTAAGAAAGAAAAAATCCATGCAGGGAGCGATGTCTTGAATGCAGCAGAATATGATTTCACTAGCATAAACCAGCCTCCTTTAACAACTTTATTCTTTATTTGGATTCCCATTAGTGGTTGTATGTCTTCCTGGGATCTAATTCATTTGGATGAATGAGAAGAACATGGTTAAAAGCTCTTAAAAGACAATTTTGCATAATATGTCCCCCTTTAACACAGCTCTAATCTCAAGGGGTCTACTTTTCCTTCTATTCATTTACCTCTGTCAGGTGGGTTTAACCAGCTGACTCTGAGAAGAAACAGAGAACTGAAATTACAGCTGAAAGGCAAAGTAAAGCTATAATCAGGAGCAAAACATTAATGTTCTAGGGACCCACAACATAAAAGTTAGATCTGAACATTTCTCCACTATTCTTTGTCTTATACTTTGCTAGAATTCTATATTGTTTGATTGTGGGGCGTGAAGACTCCTCTGCTATACCATTCTTCATATACCTCCCCTCTTCTGTACAAACCCAAAACCCATCTCAGCAATCGAAAGACCAAGACAAACAACACAATTCACTGTTATTGTGGAGTGCATCATTCCCCTGTCACCGCGACGGAGAAAGTTGTGCCTTGTCTGCCTCCATTGCCTTCAGGATACCAGGACACATCAGTCCAAAGCAAACGTGGCAGCTCAGAAAGATGTTGATTTACGATGCCCCGCGCGCCCTCTGCACCTCGATCTGTCTCCACCATCAGGCTGCATTTGCAAAGTTTATAGTCGATATGAAGTGTCAAGCAGCCGTGCACTCTGCTGTCTCTGTGAGCGGGGAGCACCAGGAGAGACGTGTCAGTCGGAGCTGCCTCCCTGGTTTGGGCTTTTATGTTATTTACCACCACCAGCAGAGGCCAAACACATATATGCTTCAGTGGCTTTTTCATACTTTCAAAACGGTCTGCATTTTGTAAGATGTAGAAAGCGAAGATGGCTGGATGGTAAAGAACAAAAAATACCACATTGAATACATGGAATCAGGGCTGTCTCACACAAAGGTTTAACCCAGGCCTACAGCATGAGAAGAGCTCTTTTGCTGCTATCAATAACTGTTTGCATTTTTACTTAAAACATTATTTTTCAGTTTTTACATTTTAACAAGAAAACATAAAACATAGGACACAGAAAGAGAGGAAACACAGAGGGAAACTAAACAGGAAATAGCACAATAATAGGGCGTCAGTAGCTCAGTTGGCAGAGTGGTCATCTTCTGATCCGAAGGTCGGCGGTTCAAGTTCCGCTCCTGACATAAACATCCTTGGTTGAGTGGTCAGACCCACTTACACAGATTGGCAGTGCGATTCCAGCTCTCACAGGTAAATACTGACCGCCTTTCCCTCGATGTCTGCGTACACTAGTGTGTGACTGTGAGCGTGAAATGGTTGTGTGGTTCCTTGATATAAAGCACTTTTAAATGTGACCATTAACCATAAAAAAATATTTTAAAAATACAGCGTTAATTGTCCAATTTTCATGTCCCATTTGGTTTAAAGTCTGTAAAAAGTCAATTTTCAAATCGAGTAGTTTCTTCCATTTTGAGAATATCAGTTGTAATTTGGGTCCTTTATTTGCTTTGCTTATTTCCTTAATTGTAGATAATCATCATGAAATGGTCTGCATGAAACCAAACAAAAAGAAAAAAAAAAGAGTGATTTGGGTGAGGGTCTTATTCCCAGAAGGAATATGTGTCCTCGAGCAAACACTGTATGTACACATATTGCTTTGAATAAAAATGGACCCTTTTCAATACCCAGGTATAGCTTATAATGGGACATTTTAGCAGTTGCAAAAAATGGTTAATTGCAGCATCAACATGTTATTGTCTTAAAAAAAAAAAAAAAAAAAAAAAAAGATAACTTGCACTCCTGTTTGTTTACCATAAATGACAAACTACAGTATTACAAACTTTGCTTGAGATCTTTTCTTTTACTAAAACTTTACAGAAACTCCTAAGTCTACATTCAAAACAAATGTGTCATGTTTGAGTACTGCAGTGGTGTAGATTAGCAGAGAAGTGACAGTGTGTCGGAGTCAGTATCAGCGCATACTTGGCAGCCGAAGCATTTCTGATTGGATTACTGGCAATACACACAACAGCCTTTGGCCCGTTTTACAGTAAACAGTAAAAAGTCAAACATTTCACAGCATTTAATACCAGGATAGCATGTCCATATTACTTTTAGTTTAAGGTCTTTCAATCTGCAAGATGAAATGTTCTGGTCAGTTTTAAAACACAAAGGTCATTCTGCAAGTAAATATTTATTTTAGATGTCAGTTGTTCTACAGAAAACAACTCAACAGTAACATTTTACCTTTGACATAAGTCGGCTACAAAAAGTTCCTAAAAAGTCGCGAAAAGTCAATGTCCAGATGTAGAAAATGTCACTGTTCTAGGACGGATATTACATTATTACAATATACAATAAATTACATCACATTATTACATTATTACAATATAATAGTGATCACTTAAACAATAATAACACGTTGATCTATTCTAATCAGTCAGGAATATCAGCAGATATAATGTTCTGCAGCACTTAATATTATATGCGTAACTTGAGTTGGAAATGTGCTTTATTTTCACTGGAGCTAGAAGGTAGGATTAGTCTGTCTATCAAAATAACACATCTCTAATTCCAAGTGAAAGAAAATGTTCTCTCCAATTCTCATATTTTTAAATTTACCTGAGCGTAACTCTGTCAACATTGAACAAAACAGTCAGAAATTCTGTGTTACGTGTTGCGTTGTTATTGTGGTGTTTTGCAGCACTTGTGTTAGAGCGAAAACCTGAACAGAACAAAATACAACAATCATCCAAATGTCCAGTGGTCCTTACCTTTTATTCCTGACTTTATTGTACTAATACCTTCGAGTCTGTGATTTATTTGAAGTAAATACGTTTGATGGAGTTGAAGTCAATGTTTTTAAGTGGTTTGCATATCGCAGATGGAATGAATCCTGCTTTAGACAGATCATAATATTGTGACATCCTTGGGCTATAAGCTTCACTCAGCTTTCATATGAATTTGCTATTTGGATTTATTCTTTTTGAAGTGATGTAGCAGGTGCAGAATGGTAACTACATGTTCATCAGTTTGCCCCCAGGCAGCAACTAGACATCAGATCAATGCGATATGTACAGTAATGCTTTACTGAACATAAAATGTTGTGTGCATTCTATTGTATGAGGTTCTCTGACCTCAAAACGGCACAATGTAGTTTGCTGATAGAGACTAAATAAAAACCGAGCAAGAAGCAAACCAAGCAATTTTGGGACAATAAAAACTCCTTTTACTTGATAAATGAAAGATAGATGAGTTTATACTATACTGTGGAACCAACCAGGCAAAGCAGACACAATTTTATAAGAAAATCAGATGACGGACCCTCAACTGCACCTTTAACATGGCTCACATCACATTGATATGTGCAGCACTCTCTGAATTGAGTCAATCTATTGGGAAAAGGTGGAACGTCATGACAGATATTTGAAGCTGACACAACTGGTCAAAGCGACACAGCAGCGGAAGTTGTGATATCAAACTGTTGTTAAATCCAGTTGAGAGAAAAGCACAGACGTCTGTCAGTAAATCTGCTAAATTAGACCAGTCATGTCTTTAATGCACTTCACCATGACTTCTGTCTTCTTCATTTATTCCTTTTTGTCAACCATCTGATAAAAGAGTACTATCAAGCTCCTGAGCACGTATATTCACCTTAATCGGGAAGTTGCCATATGCGCCGCCATCTTTTTCCGTTGGAGCAGGCGAGCGCAACAGAAAATAAGTTCTACACAGACTAAAAAGCTGTTTTCAGGCCGCCCAGGAAATTGGTGCATTGCTGACTTGTTTTTGCTCGTGTACATTAAACATTTTAGACAAAGCAATCTACTTTATATAATGTTTTAGCAAGAGAGTTTTCTCTCATTGGCCATTTGCGTGAACACCGTTAGCGTCAAACTGGAAGACCATTTACTACAGTGTGGATCATAAACACAAAAAAAGGCGAAAGTGGGTGGGGTGGAATGAGGTGAATCCTTAAATTTTTTTTGTTTGTTATTTGCTATAGCTCTGAAATGGTACTCATACTAATAATCAACTGTCTATTAGCCCATTCCTTCAGACAGCAGCTTTACCTTTTATACTTACCAATCAACACAGAATTTGAAATCTGATTTCCCTTTGTGCATGGCTTGTGCCCACTTTTAACTACATTAAATCAGATGACAGAGGCCAAAACTGCAGCGTCTCAATGTCTCACAAAGAGTCCAGCCATCTTTTAATATTCCAAATCTTCAGTTTAGACGTTTTAGAAAAAAATCAGTCCTCTTGATAAATGAATTGCATTTAGGGCTGGATCTGAATGTTCTGAATGTTAATGAACAGCGCAAACATGTATACCGCGCAATATGGGAGAGCACACTACACACGGATGATTTACAAGATGATAAGCACCACCAGAGCGCAGCCTTGGTGGCCTTAAAACATTTCTACTGTATAAAACATTAAGCGCCATTTCTGAGCCCAGTATGTTATGTAGTGGCAATTACCTTCCGTGCTGTCACAGTGGGCCGCTCTTCTCTGTTCTGTGGAACTGCTGGCCTGTGTGCCCTCCCAGTAGGTAGGCATGTTTGCTGCCTGTAGTTATTCATGGGGCCAGGTGCTCTGTCTGACATTTGTGGGGCGGGTCTTCAGCCTTTGTCTTCCAGGCCCTGGGGGAGAGCTGCATGCATGACTCCACTGCACCTGATCCTCTCCATGGCATATGCACGGGGGCCATTAGTCTCCCACTTCCCCGGTGTCGCTGGCCCTCCACAGGACACCGGTGATGCAGATCTAGCCGCAGACTGTAGAGAGCCTTACAACATTTAAAGCCACTTTACAATGTTGTGCACCAATGGGAAGAATAGTGCGATTTCTGACTTGAATTATACGTAGCCCAACTGTTTTTCATTTGATTGATATGTATATTTTGCATCTTTATTTGCTAAAAAGACACAAAATAGATCATGTAATACAGTCTCAACCAAACCAGTTTCAGTTTAATTTTTGTTTTCAATAAAATGTTTTTTTTTTTTTTTTTTTGACTCGCTCCCATTTCTTGTTGAAGCGCTACTTGGAACCTTGCAAAAATCCAACCAGAAAAATGTGACTTTTGGCATTTATTCAACTGGTTTTAAACTTTTGATCAGGACTCTAGCTAATAGCACTACTAATAATGCAATATTACACCTGGCAGATGACTTGACCTATGGCAGACACATGCATTTTTGCAGATATTAAACTTTTACATAAGCGTGCAGTAGGGTACAAGAGAATGGCCAGACAATTTTTACAACGCTGAACCATTTCATAAGGTGAGCACTGGCTAAAGTGGACAAAAGAAGCAACGCATCAAAACGGACACATTTACAACTGCTCAGTTGGGCTAACTCAGATCTCAACTCTTCACAAATAAGACCAACTCCAAACGACTGTTCGTAGTGATAGTATAATCCATGTTGTTGTTGACACAGTACTATTTTGTTGCAGGTGTGATCTGTGTTGAAGTTAACTTTTATTCTTGGGTTAGAAGCTGAGTTCAGAGCATTTAAATCTTGTGCTGCTCAGTCAAAGGCATGAATATTTGCTCTGGTGCAAACAGGAGCATCACTCTGGAGCAGCATTCAGGCCCACAACGGCGTAACAGACACACAAACTAACTACTCTACAGATAAATATTGGTGCTGCACTACACCAAGAGAGTGTTTAGCTACTTGTATACAGGACTGGCCTGTGGCATAAACATTCTAAGTAAATGTTTAGGGTCACCACCAATAGGGAGGCACCTGCTCTGGTAAAAGACATAAACATAAACACAAGTTAAAATGCTTAATATATAGGGAAATGACTTACTTAGACACCCACCACACAAACTCTATGTGAACCCTGAAGAAGGGAGTTTCCAGAACAATCTTTGCTGAAACAGACAGCTCACATCCTGTTCTTAAAAAAGTGGCACTCTCAAATGGTCTATCAAACCCTCCTAATACATTAAAGAACAAACATTATGCAAAATCGACTTTTTTGAGCTTTTAACCCTGTGCGTGCACGCACACACCGTTCCACAGGGAGCATCGTCACAGACCAGCATCGTCTGCTCCAGCTGTACCTCCAGAGTCTGTGACAGTGGGTAACAGACCCGCACCAGATGACAGAGGCTTCCGTTGACTGTTGATATGAGGCTGGTACAAGTCCAATCTGAACGGACAGTAGTCCTCATCTATGGATTAAAAGTTCCGAAGGACTCCTTCGAAGAGACAGATTCCAGCCGTGGTCATAAGTGCAGAATAACTGGCAATAACAACGTTTAACTCCTCTATTCATCTTTGGATATTGTGTCTACTGTTATCATAACTTTCAAACTCCTGCTTATCTTTAAATACAGCATAAAATACCCTGTGTAGTTTATACAAATGCTTAATTAGATTAATATATATATATATATATATATATATATATATATATATATGTATAGATTATTCTTATTTTAGATTATTATATCTAAAATGCATCTGAATAAAGTACATGACCTCTGATTTATTCACATTTTTTCAGGAGAAATCTCTCAAATCCCCTTTTTCTTATATGCCTTTGTAAAAAGAACAGGCCCTGCCTGTATAGCTTTGTTGTTGTCAAAAACTACAATGCTCAGCGAGGTCAGGAAAAGTACAATGATGGTGAGGATGAGGTTGTAACAAGAGCTCATTAAAGTTGTTTTTGCATAAAATGTCTCCTTTAACATGTTTATCCAGAATATACTGTATCAGACAGATACAAACACAAAATAGTAGCAGTTAACTCAAAATAAATATTCAGTAAATTAAAGTTAAAGAAGTTAATTCAAATTTAATGCATTAAAAAATATATAAAAAACATCTTTTTAACAAGACAAGTGATTACGTAATCCTTTACCTGAAGTGTACTCCTCGTCCATAGACCATATCCCGTTTTAAGCATTAACTTGAACATTTAATGACTTCGTCCTTGGTCCATGCCCCTCTCCTCCATCAGTTAAGTCTCATGACAGACGCAAAAACAAATGGAAGTGATCACATGACCTCACAGGTGGAGGCAACTGAAGGACGCAACACCCATCAAGTACGCAGCCTTGTCTCATGTCATTCAAAGTCAAGTGAAAAACAAGTGAAAAATTGACAAATACGGCCTTTTGTGATACAACTTTGCACGGTGAACTCAATGACTACTCAAACAATTACTGGTATTAATATCATTATTATTACACAACTTATTCTCCAAGTGAAAATTACAACTCATCATCTTGAACCATGAGTGTTGGAACGCATTTGAGAGCCATTTCATTTTTTTCTGACCTTAAGTATCATGATTCTGAATATCATTGATTCTCATCCCTCTAATTCTACTCTTCAGTGAATTCTCCCTCTACCACAATTTGCAGATCCATTTGATATTGTATTAAACAAAACATACTTTTTACAAATTATCATTACTATTATTTCTGTCTTTTTCAAATTTTTTTATGATAATTTTCAGACCTTTAAGCTGGTGCCTTTGTTTTAGTTTCGTAAATGACTCTTTCCATTTTTAACGTGAAATTTATCTTGAGGCAAATCCATTTCCTTTTCACCTTTGTGCCTTTAAGTTGTCACCCTTATCTGTTCCTTGCCACGTCCCATCCCTCTTGCTCCGTCTCCTCTCCCCCCCGGTGCTGATCTTGCATCTTCGTCTTCTCCCGCTTCCTCCCCAGCAGCATACCCAACCCTGTCCCTCTCTCCATGCCAGCTCTTCTGACACTCCGCATTACTCCAGCGGCAAAAGGCAGTCCTGTTTTGGATTCGTTCCCAGATCCAGGAACGTCCTCCAAGGGGTAGAGTCGGCGTGTCACTGCAGATTAATGCCTTGCTCATTGGACTGATCAACTCCTGCCGCTCCGCAACCCTGAGAGTAGTGCGGTGTAGTGCTCTGTGGCCCAGATAGGGAACGATGTGCGATGTCCCAAGTCAATGCCACTCAGGGGGTCCGACCCAGGAAAACCAAAGCCATGCGTTTAATCTTATGGTGTCGGAGGGTAGAGGAGAGGATGGTGCGATACTTTGCGTAAAAAATAAATAAATAACAAAAGGTGGCATTGACAGATCAGCAGTGCTTGAGCAGTGAGCGGGAGGTAATCAAGCTAAGTGGCTGTTTATGAACAAAGTAAATGGAGAGGTCACTACTGTGTGATTTAACGGCAAATGCAGCATAAACATTTTAGCTTTGCTGTATGATTGACCCAAAACAATATATGGTTTTATGTGGTTTTATGAGGATACTTGACTTATAAAGTAATAGGGTCAGGATTCATATTTAAATAGACAGGGTAAACAAGGATAAATAGACAAGGGAAAGGGTTAACAGTATGCACCCTCTGTGGTCATGTTTCCATTTATGTATTTGCGCATGCATTAATTTTTGTCATTTTATCAGACAAGTGTAGCTTCCTAAATAATGCATTATGCTCAGGTACATTTATATTGCATTGTTATTGAGCAACAATACCTGCTGGAAGAATGCTTTGAAGCTTCAACAAAGCTTGTTTGGCCCTGCAGCAAGATACGTCTCACCACTATAATATGCTCAATTAATGTCTGTAATGACATCCCATTATATGGTTGGGATGGGAAATTAAGTGATTATATTCAGCAGACTTTAGGAGTTTACAAAATGTTATTATGTTGTGTTTCTACAGTGCACATGTAATTGGTTGACAAAAACTTAACAAGCTGCATTTTTTATATGATTATGGTTATGATGATGATAATGTTGATAATGATAGCGTTAGAGATACGTTTTTCATTATTATTTTGAAAGCAATCTGGATAAAAACATGCCTTTGTATAAAATGGTCAAATTTTATACACACTGTTGTAAATGGAATAAAACCAGGATAAATATATTTAAGGAAATACTATTTTAAATAACTAGAAAATCTTTCAAATAAAAAAGCAACGTACATATTACCCATTTATAAAGAGTTTAAATGTACACTATGAATGACCTAATTATCCCTACATTTTAAGTTTTATGTTTTATTGTATTCATTTAATATATATATATAATTCATCGCATTGTATTGCAAAAAAAAAAGTAAATGATGATGATGACTCTTTTGTGCCTTGCCTTTATGACTAGCGAACAAAGGAAAAGAGACTAAACCTTGACAACAATTAAAGTCCTTTCTAAAATCATGAACTCAGAAGCTTGTCTTTTATTAGCGATAAAACTAAGTGACACGAAAAACATGAAAATCCCCATATCTGAGAAGTGCTGCAATAATAAAATAATAGAGGGTGATCCATAATCGTCCCTCACCTCCCGACGATGATGTCTTTTCAAACTCAATTACACATTAGCAGGACAATCTCTTCCTTTATCTATCACACTTCATCAGCCAGGGCTTGGCCGCATACTTTATCCTGCTCATTAGCAACCACTCCATCACTCACTAATAATGGCCCATCAACACAGTGGCAACGAGCTCAGGAACAGCAGGGGAGAATGAAATATGAACGCATGATGTTAACTCAGGGCCTTGTTTCAACATTGTGAGAGTAATACAATTTGTCATCAACTTACCAGGGACCCTTGAATGGTTCTGAATAAGATTTTCTTTACGTGTTTGAGACAAAAGCCATTTGTGTGGAAGTTTTGTTTTTGTTATTTTCATTTCATGATAATATCATTAGAATGGACAAAAAAAGTCATTTGGAATATGCTATATCTTTAAAAAAAAACAAAAAAAAAAACAACATATTTCAATTGTTTGAATTGTTGTGCATAGCCTTAGCTTGTTGCAGGTTCCTGAGGGGGATGACAATATGACTTGAAATCACAAACACATTATAGTATTTAGTAGTAGTGATAAAAGTTAATAGTGATAGTCTGATCACTGCTGGCTGTGTATTTACTGGTGGGATTGTTATCCAGGTCTTAAAGTGAGACACTGCAGGTGAAAAGGAAAAACTTACATTAAATATATTAATTTGAAACTTTTCCTGTAGTAAATGTAAGAAAAAAAAATATTAGATGTTTTTCATCATGTTATGTTTTCATGTAGAAATAAGGCATTTTATGTGAAAAAACAGAAAAAAAATGCACATATTTGGGACATGTAAAACTGAAAAATGGACAGAACCAGGTTTAAATTTCTTGGTTCATTTTGTACACAGATTAGTTACAAAAAAATGTACATAGGGGGGTTTTGGATTTCTTGTTTAGTTTTTAAGTAAACTAGATTGGACTGAAAATTGAATATATATATTTTTTTACTTAAAACTTTAATAAATTCATTTTAGAATTAGATATCAAAAAATTCTTCTGTACGTTTCATCAAAAATCTTGTTGAGTTCAAGACTCTAAAGTTTGGTGTGTGTAGGAGATACTTTAAGTGGTGATCCTTATGCATTTTAAGAAAACGGCCTTTGAAGTTACAATGTCCCATAGATTTCTATAGATGAAGTGGATTAAATTAAACAAGTTGCCTTCCACAGTTGTTTCCACATGAAAGCCTATGTGTTGAGGGAGCAAACTGACCAAAAAACAAAATATTGAAAAAAATGAGTTTTGCCTGTAGTGTCTCGCCTTAACCGTTTGATGTAAACTGAGCAGCTGCAAGGACCTGCAGAATCTCTCCTTCACTCACTGAGGGTGGATCAATCATTGATGAAGATCTTCCGAGCAGACAAGGCGTCCTCTGGGGGTCAGTAAGACTCATATCTCTTGTATAGATGTGTGTTCAAGACATCCCTCACCTTCTGCACTGACTCCAAAGGACAGGCCAGGATGGAACTGGACTTCTTGGTGATATTGTCCTGTGTCTTCCTCTCTCTCTCTATGATGCTGATGTCGCCACCAAGTTATAGAAGGTTGTGCAGAGTGACCTCCAAAAGGCCATTGTCTCCTGAAGATATATAACTTCTACAGAACAAAAGGAAGAGGAGGGAGGAAAGGACTGTCCCCTGGAGGAAATCCACATTATAGGTCAGGAGGTCTGACTGCATCAAGGGTCAGTTGTGAGTTAGACCAGGCGGTAGGATGTTGAAGGCACTGGAAAAATCTGAATGCTCACAGTGCTGCTGTGTTTCAGGTGAGTCTGAGCACGATGCAGCTGAAAGATGGTGGGGATGGACTTGATAAGACTAAGTCGTCAATAATTTACTGACTGATCTGCAGATTAAATTAAATGTTTTAATTAGTTTAGTTGTACAATAAATTCAGCATCCATCATTTCTATCTTTGATGCAGAGTAGAGTTCTCACACATTGACCAGAGTCATCAGTGACTGTGAAGATGCAGCACATCACAGTCGCTCAGGTTACATACAGAGGAAAATGACATCAAGTAGTAACTATCACAAACTAATGCTTCTTATAAATCATTAGCAAGTCTAAATGTTGTATATTTGAAGGTCTATATTTCTCAATATAGACCTTCAATCTATATTTCTCAAACTACGCCAAAATATTCCTCACCAAGACCCCAGAGCATCAATAAAATGCATGTTGACATTGTACACACATTGTACAGATAGATAGTGCAGTGAGTAAAATCAAGACAACAAGCCAAACCCGGGGCATCCACTATGTTCTGTCTGCTGCACTATTACCATAAATAGATTCGACTGCCTGAAGTCAACACCAATACACCATCTATAAGGGTTCATTTCTCTCAAATTTACTTTGCTGCTGGTGTGATGGACGATGGCCGTTCATAGCAGCCTAAATCGCTTCACTTTCACATACCTCTTGCTTGGCCATGGGCAGAGGTGCATGCAATGAGTGTCACCAACCCGCTCCTATTGTCCCCTTTCATTACGCTCACACATGCCACTGCAAATAGCTGGCTGCAGGACAGAAACATTGGTTTACTGTGCTACATGGATGTCAGGATAGGGAGTATTTGCCCCGATACTGCTGTCACGCAAGAAATTGAATTTCTGCGGCCCTGTCGAGCATAATGGCGATTATAAAATGAGGTGGCGACTATTATCTGTCTTCTGCACTCGGCCACACAAAATACACAAACGCGGACCGATGCACGCGCTATAAATTGCCGCATCTGCCAAGAAAGCACTTAAGCGGGAGTGGCATGGTGAATTTTGATACCACTTGATTAGTACTTTGCATATTGTGTGATGCTTTAAATGGGCTGCGGCGGCCAATGTCAAGTAAACACTAGAGAATCAACAGCCATTGCCTCGTCTCATCGTGGAAACCCAGTCTGCATCGAAACTACCAATCTGTCCTTTTGGAGGAGGTAGTTTTTGAGCAACTTATCTATATCCCCAGAATTATTTGATGATGTGCAGTGGATTGTGACTCCAGCTTGTTGTGCTGTTTCCTCCAATGGGCTATTATCTCTTTGACAAAGTACATATATTTTATGGTGGACTGGACTTCTGTTCAATAATGCAGATGAGTTCTTTGGTCTAAGTCCTACTTAAACTGGTAATTAAACGATTTGCAGTAGAGGCTATAGTGCTCACTGTGCAATGCATCACCTTAGCCACGGCATACAGATACATTCAATATTCCCATTTGATGTGGCTGACTAATATTTCAGGCGACTGTTTCGATTTGGCACAGTTTCTGCTTTGTGCAATATTTGCTGTCCGGGGGTTTGAATGGATGGTTCAGTATTTTGTTGTGGATAGCTATTTATTTGCTACAGTAGATACTTGTCAACACAAAGCGTTTAGAGAGAAATACTCCAGAGAGTAAAGTATGTATTGCTGAAAACAGTGGGGAGAAGGCAGATTGTTAAAGACCATGTAAAAAAACAAAACAAATCCTGACCTATGCATCGAGGACAATTGTAGTAAACCGTGTATGAGAATGACTAAAATGCCGAACTAAAATGAGCCCCAATTAAAACTGAAGCTATTTTCTGATCCTTTTGGACTATATACATATACTGTCTGGAAGGATGGTCTAAATGACGCTTGATTGGGCAATTATTGGGTTTTGACAATTTCTCTTTAAAAGCAGAAGTTAATTTCACAAAAAATGCATTTTAAGGCTCGTAATAAATTTACAAAAAAGTTTAAAAAGTACATTTTTAGAGTTTATTTTTTTTTTTTGATTCATGCCAGAGTGATTGATTTGACTAAACAGAGGGGTTACAGCTTTCTTTTTATGCTCAACATGCCCAGCAGCTTGATGGACAAAAACGAATCAATTAAGACAAAGTCAGAGGGCCCGCAAAACAGCCCTTATGAGGTTAAAAAAAAAAAGATAAAGAAAAAATAGTTGTAATGATGCATAATGATTCACACACTCATGCCATATCTAATAGAATAAAACTAAAAGACTATTAAAGTAGACAGATGCAAATCAATTTTTAAAAGCTTTTACCCGTGTTATAATGGTTTTCCCTAATCATTAACTCATGCATGTTTGAGTAATCTTTATTGCCCAGAATTTGAAGCACCACTGCTCAATGCTGATATTAAATTGTTTGTTTTATTTAGAAACTTGGATTCCATGTTTGGCTATTTCATAAGCGGTTGGTTAATATTATCAATGACTTGACATTATTGAGAATTAACAATACTCCCATAAGAAAACAACAACAATTAACTGCCCAATCCTATATTTTCCGCATATTTCTCATAAACACTTTCAAGCACTTCCTGTTTATCCAAACTACCCAAATGGTGACTTGTCTACTATTTAAACTCACCTTGTACTCCATTACGGGGTCAGGGCCTGGCACCTGCTCCTCCAGGTGTACGTATGTGTGCGCTCGAACACTCTTAATAACTCGACAGAAGGAGAGGCCACTGCATGCACCTGCACACTTCAAATCTATGTACAAAGCGGGCATTGTCATCCATCTCACTGAGCGCGAGACTCAGGCTGTATGCTAGCTGTTAGCCACCTCTCACACAACTATTAAGAACTGCATTCTGATCGCCGAGAACTGGCTATCAATCCCAAGTCCATATGGTTGGATTTCACTGGGGCATAGCCAATGTATACAATAATTAATTAGTGATGTAAAGGTATTAATACAATGTGAGGAATGTTGGTTCAGCAAGGGTCATCGCTTTGGCATTGTAATTGATGAAGTCCACTGGAAAACAACACTCTGGGGGTGCTTTATGATGAGATGAGCTCGTAAAAGTGTTGCTACTAGGCCTATTGTGATTTAGAACCAATGCTGTTACTTGCTACTGCTCGATCTGATAATATATTTTAAATGACCAGTAAATTAACCTGCTAAAGAGTGCAGTGTGTGCATTTCACAGCCCACACCAAAATAACCAAAATGATGCCAGTGCCAAGTAAGTAACTCATTTGAGTTCATATGAGGACTGCATTTGGAATGTACAGGTTTTCTATTGCTATAAATACTTGGTAGAATTATAACATTAAATCCATCAAACTGCCTGACATGTCTTATACCCAACCAAAAGTGACATTCTACACCTTTAAAGCATGTACTTGATTTTGAATTTTGAAACAGTTTGAACTGTTAGCATCACCTATTTTGGCCTTTCTGCCATTTTGATATTGGGCCATCACACAGACACATCTGGGATCAACTCAAGTAGGGATAGTCTATTGCAGTTGTTTCAACATCGTCCTCATTAATCTCCATACCATAACAGGGAATCAGCTGTCTGGGACTGAGTCAGGTATTCTCATTAGTTTTAGCAAACAATGTGCTGGATCGGATGAAAAGTCCCTGTCAGTGTCAGCTTCTCTAATTTTCTCAGTTATCTGCATTTACATTATGCTGCATAATGCAGTCCTGATCAAACGTTTAAGACCAGTTGAATAAATGGCGAAAGTCACATTTTACATGGTTGGATCTTGGAGGTTCCATGTAGACCTTCAATATGCACCAAGAAATAGGGCTGAGACCAAAATAAGAAATAGAGTAAACATTTTATTGAAAACAACAACTGAATAAGTGAAATAGGCTGTTCTGCAGCTAATCAAAAGTTTAGGGCTACAGCTTAAAAAACAGCGCCAAACCCCCCCTAAACAGAAATCAAAGTCCCAAACAGGAACTCAGTAATGAGTAGAGCCACCGTTATTGTTTGATGCTGGCCCATCGAGGCAACTGTTGTTGTGATTTTGGGCATTATAAAAATAAATTGATTTGATTTGATTTGATTTGATGCAAGTGTTTCTAGGAGGTGATTGGGTACATTTTTCCAAGTGGTGAAGACGGCCTCAAAAAGAAGGGCATCTGCTGTCTGGAACTGTAGTCCATTTTGTAAACTTCCCTTGACATCCATCTCCAAAGGTTCTCAAATGGATTTAGATCAGGGGAACACACAGAATGGTCCAAAAGAGTGATGTAATTCTCCTGGAAGAAGTCCTTTGTCCTGCGGGCTTTGTGATCTGTAGCGTTGTCCAGTGGTTACCACAGACAAGGGCCCTCAGTCATGAGGGATGCTCTCTGCAACATCTGCACAGAGCCAGTGGCCGTTTGACATTTGACATTGTTCCACTGAAGGAATAAGCACCCATGATCATTATGAAAACATCTCTGGTGGATCTACTTGTCGTGCCAGTAACATTGGAAACCATGAGGACCATCAAGGTTACATTTTTCTCATTAGAGAATACATTTTTTTCCAACTTTTCAATGTCCCATGTTTGGTGTCTCTTGTAAAGCTCACGCAGCAGTTCTGTGGCGTTCAAGGAGACGAGGCCTTTGAAGAATTTTCTTGTTTTCGATGCCCTTCAGTGGCAGATGCGTCTGATGGTTATTGCAGTCGGCACCAGTAACGGCCTTAATTTGGGTCGTCCAGTGTCTTGACAAACAGCAAATCGAATCATTTTTTTAGGTCTCCTAGTTTACTTTTTTGTTCCATAACACTTAGGATCTTTTAAGAAATAAAAAATGAGTGTCTTAAGGCCAATGCAAACCGAGACGCTTTGCTGCATGGCAAATTAGGCGCCTCCATTATTTTCTATGAGTGCTGGCACGCCTGGTGTGAAAACACATGTTGAAAACAGATGCTTTTTGCACTTCTATAGTGATTACAGACAGATCTCTGTTCTGTGACCAACAAACACTGCTAAAAACTTTGAGGAGAAGGACGAGAACTGCAACAGCCGCAGAGAGAGCAAATGTGCGTAACCTGCGCTTCTCCTGCACAGAAAACTCTAGTCTCTCACTAAATTCATTAATAACCTGCCAACCTTAACCTGATCTTGTCTTTCCTCTCCTTACACAGCCTCGTGCTTTGTCTCTCGGTGTCTGCGGTGTCTGAAATTTTCACATTTTGCTCAAAACGTCTCAGAGTTGTTTTGCCTTTTTAAGAGCCAGGACGCTCGTCGTTCAGTGTGTGTTGACGCGTGTGCTTGACACGCGCTAGATGACACGCCTGGTGTGCGTTGGCCTTTACTGCGTCCCACCTCAGCAGCGATGGACCTGCATATGCAGATCAACAACCCGACCATGTTCAAAAAGAGAACGTTTTTTTGGGTTTTTTTTTTTTGCCTTTGCCATCAGAACGTCATGACAGTGTTAATACTTAACAGAAAATGACAGTGAATCCGCATTTTTGCACAGATTTGGGCTTTTAAAGGCATGTGGTCCTAAACTTTTGATCAGCCCATTTCAGTTTAATTGTTGTCAACAAAATGTTTTCTCAAAAAACTCACTCTCACTCTCACTCTCATCTCTTGTTGCATATTGAAGCTCTACCCTGTTAAGATCCAACCATAATGTGACTTTTATTTGTGTGCCATTTATGATCGGGACTGCATAAAGGGCTTTTATCTTAACCAGAAGAAATTAAAATCAGGTACAGGCCATTCAGTAACTAATAATGCTATCAGATTTCAGGCTTCAACTCCAACTGCTATTACACATTGGACAAACCTTTCCAACAACAGAAAAACACTACAGTTTAAACTGATATTTTCAATTAACAATGTTATATCTTTAAACGGTGACCCCAGGTCCTCCCTCTCAGCTGTCACTGCACCACACAGCTTTATTTGACAATCCCTGACCTTCACGTTCCTCTTTTGGTCGTCTTATCACTGAACAGAGTTTGCTGCGGGCAAGAGACACCACATCTATTCTCAAAGACTGCAGCCATACTAATCCCAAGCAGAAAATCGATTCATGAATTAATTGTCGAGCATGTCTTGGAGATCAATCTTTTACTATTACCGCAGTGAGGGAACACTGGAGGGAGCATGTCTTTTCACATCAGCCAGCAGGCAAAGTGGGCAAGTTTTGAACTGTCTATCATGTGTGCACCAAAGTCCTACTCAAAGGGGGCTCTAAAGATAATGATTTCATTTAGTAAATCCAGTTTCACTTTAGCTGAGTCCTTATTGCCAACTGTTACATAGAAAAGACGAGCAATAGACTGAATTCCCTTTATTCACTTTTTTTCAACTACAACAGCTTCTCTGTATGTTTTATTTGAACTTGTCTCATCTCTTTTAACTTACAATTGTTTTCATCCCCAAACACATTGAGACACGTTCTAACTTAATTATTTGAGACATTGCTCCACTTTCTCCAAAAACGTGTCCTGAGGGTGTCGTACTAAGAACAATTCCACCAAACGCTTTCTTCTTGAAACAAGACATTTCATATCATCAGAGGGTTGTAGCATTTATGAAAGACATCATGAGACTGAAAAAAGAAAACAAACAGATGAAGTTTAAATCATTTTAGAGAATAAATGGAATGGTTATACTGCAGTTTTCAAGTGGGTTCACTCTTAGGTTGTAAGAAGTATCAGAAATCAGATACCAATTGATAATAAAACTAGTGTGAAGTAATGATACTTTCCTGAACAGGTTTAGAATGAGTTTGAGCTTTATCAAAACTAATGTAAGGTCACATGGAAACATCAACAAAGCACCAGTATTTTGAGCTGAAAACTATAATCTGTTATCGCGTTTGAAATGTTCGTGCCGTAACAACATTACTTAACTCCTTGCTGGTCATTCTGCCATAAAGGAATCACATGTGAGTTCACTGACTCTGGATGGTTACATCATGAAGGGCATCGAGTTTAAAACCTATACTAAATCAATATGCAAATGAGTCCGGTGGAAGATGATTGGCTGCTTATGGCGAACTGAGATTGGAAAAGTCAGAATGAGGGAAGATTCTAGTTTGAACTCATCATCAAAAGCAGCATGTTTAGATGAAGTAAGGAAGTTACATGTGTCTTTGTAGTCCAATTTTTTTTATTTACAGCCAGGTTTAGTCATCTTGGTTAGAGATAGATTGGAAAATGTTTAGCCTCTGATAAAATGCGTCCAGAGGAATTTCTTTTGAAATATTGAAATAGAATGTCAGTGTTTATTTTTAATACTGAAAATAGATGAGTCTCTATGAAGAAAATATGACATGAATAACAACATTACTTCACCCTGTACTGTTTCAATTTGATATATAAAGGTATTTTCTTCAGTCCAAAAAAGAGACTGAATACTTGAAGCAAGTTAGTTAACATTGCTAACACCACAAACCCTGGTAATGATGAAGGGTCCTGGGTCCACATTTCATACTGACCTTTGTTGAAGGTTTTATGAAAATGTGCAAAACATGACCATTACTTTTTCAGATCCAGTGTTGCTAGGAGACAAACCAACATTGGTGAACACATTTGAACATTGCACTCCCTTCAAAAGTCAAAGTCATTTTGCAAATCCACTGTAAAATGCACTGTATAACAGACCGATGCCTTACATATAAGATGGTTAGTCTTGAAACTTTAGCATAGTTAACTGTGAAAACTAATTTGACTCCCTGAACTCCAGCTCTCCTGCTCCCTCCTGTCAGTCACAGCAAAGCCAGGCACAGTGACGCTGATTGAAGGCCCCATTTGTTTTCCTCTATATTTGGAATTATCCATCATTTAATAGAGCAATCCCACTGGATTTTTGTCAAGGGAACAAGCACAATTCTGACTTCCCTGTTGGTCCACTGAGCACACTGGCCCTACGGCACTCTATTAATTAAGCATAATGTTTGCCTCTGGAGTGACAAAATTTCAGTTTGTTTATGAGCAATGACCTTTAAAGGCTCTGAAAAAAGCTGAAATAATTCAAGTTGTTGCAAAAGCAGATGAAATCAGTTTGAAAAGAGAGGAGTTGTCCTTTGTGATGTCTAATGTTTTGTCCTATAGGAGTTGGAGATTCTGACAAAGACTTCCCTCATCTGAAAAGCTATTAACATTGTCAGCCCTGTACCTCTAGTGATACGAGACAAAACAAGTCTATGCCATTTTGAAAGCTTGTGACTATTTCACAATGCTTCCCCAAACATCAGTCATTCTTCCTGATTCTCAAGCACCGAAGGCAAACCTGTCTGCAAGCATGAATATTTCAACAATAGCAAACACTGACAAACTCCATTCTCTCACATTTTTAGCTGGATTTGGCATTCACCTTACCTGCGCTATTCCCAGCTCTGCGCTCTGACCTTGGCCTCCGTCTCACAGTTACCACAGTTCACTTGTTTACTTCGTTGACCCCCCACAGTCGCATTACACAGTCCATTTTCTCCAAACCCAAACCTTAAAACACTCCCCAGTCTGGGCACATCTCTTGTGGGATCACCCGACTGACACTCACGACACTACAGGAGAGCGAGGTTAATTATCATCAACTGTTCTCTACCTATTCCTGAGCACAGTCTGTTCGCAGTGCCATTCAAACTGAACTGACAAGTCGCTGTCATGGTGAGGAGTAAAACACAGCTCTGAAGGAAAAGGGATTAAGAAAGATTTCTTTTCCATGGCACCACACCATCATGTGATTAATCAGCTGTCCTGCTGGAGCTCCGGCTAAGTCAGTTCTTTATGGTTAGATAGTGTTTAAACGAGATCCAAGGTTTCTCTAACTTTGAACAATTTTGCAGTCCGTTTAGAACTTATTTGCTGTCAAGATCTGTTGCTCCATGTAAACTAATACAACCGGAAAGAGGATTACAACAGATGGCTGCGCTTACGGCAACTTCCAGAATAAGGGAACTATAAAATGAGCATGTTTCCGAGTGTTTCTCATACAGTTCAGCAGACAGTCATTGTTGAACGTGTTTCATAGTTAGCTGTTTATGAAGGTGGACATGATGAGAGTACATACAGTATAAAGCACTTAAAAAACAGTTCCAACTCTCATCGTTTGAACACCAAACTGTTTTATATTGCTTCCATGCTGTTTGGATGAAGTAGCTTTTTACGTACCGTCAAAGTTTCAGTTATCGCGCGTGATCTCTTCTCCTTTCTTCAGTTGTGCTTGTAAAATTTATGTTTGAGGTTGTAAAATATGTTATATTTCTCCACTTAGACAATCAACTTTTCATAGCCGTGCTCCATTCCCTGAGGTGCTGGATGTAATGCACGTTGTTTATTGTGTTTTTAGATAACACATTTTAAAAGGGCATCGTGCCTCTTTCCTGCGTCTCCCTTGCTGCCTGGAGACGCTCCGTGACGCTGTAAAATTAGAACACAAACTAACTGTGTGCCGACCCATTAATATTAAAAGCGTTCGGCGATCATTCACCGTTACTGCTTTGGAGTAATGGAGGGAAAAGCACTTCAAGTACAAATACTCAGCTTTGAACATGGTCAGTGAGTTTTAAAAGGTTTCTTTCTGATGCTGTATGTAGGCCTGTCACAATAACAATTTTCAATGTGTGATATTTTGCTACAGAAAAATATCACACTCAATGATTATATTGAAAGTACATTGTGCCAGTGGCATAAAGTACTTTCAATATAATCATTAAGTGTGAGTATCCCCTTACTGTCAAAAAACACTGCAACAAATAAATAGCAGAATTCAACATTTAAGCACTTAGTTGGTATCTACATAAAGAGTCATAAACATGTCATAACCATTTTAACCATTACTTGCTTGGTTTCTGTTTCTGTTTCTTGTTATCTTATGGAAGAGCTGTGGCTTTTTGTAGTATAAAGGCAAATCCTCCAGCAATAACACTGAAACAATGTGAAGGCATGGCAGAATAGGCATGTAGTAATGCTCTCAATGGAGATCATTCTCTGGTGTTGCATGACCTGATGACTTTCTGGTTATAGTGCACATCATCTCCTTCCAATAGCAAAATTGATTTGCTATTGCTATTGTTACACTTAAAAACAACCTTTATCGAGAAGTTGCTATTTTGGGTAGACACAGACATTCTTTGAAACATGTTTTAGAAAAGAAAAATTGTAATAACCTTGGTCTTGTGTGGCATTGTCCGCTCATTTTGTTACTGAACCTGCAGATGTGCCACAAAGCAAAAACGTCTTTTGTGCTTGATTCCAGTCTTGGTTTCTCTACCTTTGCATTGTTCATTCCTCAGCTTTAGGATGGATCAGAGAAGGCAAAACTTGTTATTCAAAGACAATATGTTTTAAACTCAACCAGCAATACAAACAAATAAACTAAAACAAGGAGGAACAGTCAGTGTAAGTGCTCACTGATTGTAACTGGCGCTTGTTATTTTGCATTCGTAAAGTTAGAGCCCAAGTAACATCTGGTACTAACCTTGGATGACATACCTTTAGTTGAATCTTGTTTTATTACAGCGAGTAACCCATTCCAACCTCAAGAGGTGACTAGTTTATGTTTACTATCACAGCTTTTCTGAAATCCATAACAAGTATGTTTCGTTGCTAAGAAACTGAAGAATTGCCCTGAAATGATTTGTTACAATGGTAAACTACTTTTTCTTCTAATGTTAGTGTAAAAGGCAAACATGTGCCTGCCTGAACAAAATAATGGTAAAGGGGGAAAAAAAAAAGTTGATTTCAGATTTTAGCTGCATATTCATGGTTTTCAGCTTCTTGTTAGGCAAAATTGTAAGCACATTTTGCACACTGTTCAAAAAAGGAGAGTTTTAAATTGTTAATTTCTAATTCAAAGGTCCTAATTTTTATCATTCTGGATTAGTGCTAGATAGTTATATCCAGAGGGATGAACGTGATATGGTTGCCATGGAGTTACTGTTGCAAACTGGCAAATGTTTAATGGTTTGTGTAACCTAACCTCAACCCTTTTCCTAACCTTACCCTTTACCCTAAACTTCAGAAATTTGAATCAGCAATCATAGCAGACCTCCAGAACCGACATTTCACCCATGGACATCTCCCAATAAACACCTTCCTGACTATGAAGACTCTTTATGAGACCCAAATGACAAGAAAAGTGATTTGTTATCAGCATTAGCAGATGAGACAATTGCCCTGTAACTGAAAGGTTGACTTTAGGATCGACGAGATTATTCGGATTATGATTATTTAGGTCACAATATATTCATAAGAACTAAAAATGAATCATCGTTAGAATTGTGGGCAGCAGCAACGGGTTATTTCAGATCAATCTTCACTACTGCTTTTTATCTGGCTATTTCTGTGACAATATCATTCCTTTTTCATTCAGAACATTTGTATTCCATTAGACTTGTGAAAGAAAGAAAATGAAGGATTTCGAAGTTGTCTGGTACCAACAATCCTGAGTAATCGTAAAATCACGATGTTTCTTCTCACAATAATCGTAACACTACAATTTAATATCGTGACATCCCAAGTTGGCAGTTCTATTTTCACTACAGGTGGTGCATATGCATAACACAATACTATAATATACTATCATATCTTGGACCATTACGATACAGTTGTACGTTAAAAAGACGGAGTGAAGCGCAGAATAGTCCTTACATCTATGTGCAGTGAGATTTGAATATAACATCCCAAGTGCAAACTACTGCTCCTGAACACTGAGACCGCTCTTTAGTTCATGATAATGTTTTTGTAGTAGTCCATTGTCTTTAGTTTAAACAACAACTTCTCTGTACTTATAGGAATCCCTTGGTACCTTGTTGACACACTTCAGAGGCACTTATAAAATCCATATTTGTAATTGGTTTATCTCCATGGACCGACCCGCGTCCCATAAGGCATCTCTGCACAGCTGCTCCACATGTAGTTAATGTACAGTGTTCCCTTCTTATCCTTTCATCACTGACAGAACATTGTTGTTTCGGAGCTCTTCCAAATCCGCCCCGCTCTCTCACACAGGCCGCCTCCAGCTGTATCTGCCTTCTCTGCCCTTGACGTCCATGTTGTGCATATCTAATCCTGCTGCTCACCCCCTCACTCCTGCCTGCCTCCTCTCCCCGCTCACTGTCAGGAGCACTTCTGTGTGGAAATTTTACAGGTTCAGAGATCAAAGCATCCAATTCCCGATGGAGTTAAAGACTGGAGAGGAAAATGGAAAGCGCAAGATAAAGAGTGCTTTGCAGAATCCCCTCTAGTCTCCATATTTAGATGTTTGTCATCAGTTGTGCTTATGTGTTTTACTCCAGCCATGGTGGAATCTTAAGCGCGCTTGATGTGGTGCACCCCGCAGTTTGGACTTGCTTACATAACCTGACATCTACTTAGTCAGGGGAGTGCTTGGGTAAATAGACACTTTTTTACCATCCTGCTGCTGCAATTTCCTCTAATAATACCCACCTTTTAAAGCAAATATGTGGATTTTGAAATGTTGAAAGGCTGCTGTGAAAAATATGTCTTCAAATTAGTAACAGTGCTTTTGACAGAGGATTGCGTTCATTGGCAGATAAATGCGGCTCTAATCTTGTGGGAGATTTTATTAATGTTAAGTGGTTTTTTGCTTGTCTTTCCCCAAGGTTATCAGTAATGTGCAAATTTGTGCAATGCTATACAGCCACTTTCTAACCAAAGAGAAAATGAACAAGATGGTATCAGCCCTTATTATCATTAAATTGCAATTTAAAAACATGTAAAGGTCACAGTTTGCCGACATGGTATACATATTATAAATACTTATTACATGGAGTGTACTTACTGGCATACGGTTTACAAATGAAGATAAGTGCCATTTAAAAAGAAAAGGCTTATAATTTGCTCCTTTTCTGGCAGTCAGTAACAATGTGACTCTGTCCTTCCTTGAACAAATCCTCTCAACTATACTGTCATTAATAATACTGTATGTGTAGAAGGTGGTATAAAAACAGACCTGATACAACATGAATGTAAACACTGGATTGTAATCGAAGGAACTTCCATCCGTTGCCTCAAGGGTCTGGGGTCACAAAAGGGCCAACAAGAAAACAAAACGTATCAAGAGTAAAAAATATAAAGGGTGCTGCGTCGGTGCATCTTTGTCCAACAAATAGACAGTAACGTTATTGTCAAAGATGTGCTCAATTGGACAAAATCTGTTGTAGCAAAACACACGCTGAATATTCTATACTACTTACAAAATCAAAAATTGTTTTATTACAGTTTGGCTATTGACATAAAATATGCACCTACGCATTTTGGTCCAGCATGGCCTGCCTCAGGGTGCAAACGATAATAGAAGAAATACATTCTGTATACACACAAATACACAGTCCACATTATTGCACAATCCACTCATAATCACATTGCATATCTGTTTTTGCAAATTAAATCTTCAAATTTAACATTAAAGACAGTGTGGTGTGATTGTTTAGTATTGCATGTTTCATATCACAATTTCCCCTCAAAACAATAGCCCAATTTTCTGCTTATTTACCCAACTGCAACATTTCACAACAGGCATATCTCTGCATGTGTGCGCTGATAGCAATCATACGGACAATTTATGTTGAATGAAGCAGGTTGCGTCTCCAGAACTGCTTATAGATGACACATGTGATGAAAGAACCTGTACAAATACATGGGGCCAGAAGTCCTGGGAAGAGCGAGGTGATGTGTTGAAAATTCATGTGCCATCCCCATTCAGCTTTCACAAATGTTTTCCCTCTCCATCTATCCTACATTGTCTGAGTATAAAATAGCTTTTCATCCCGGAGTTCCCTTGACTCATCTGCACATTCTGGTATATGCACACATCTCACCGCTGAGCTTTGAGCATTTGTGCCTTGATTGTTGCTAAGTGCAGTGGTCATTCAGTGGCCAAACCTCCTATCTCTGCAGAAAGCTTCACACCAGCTATTATTCTTTCTTCTGGGTCCTACAGAGTATTGTGTCTTTCTTTCTTTGTCTTGGAAAGCACGACGACGACAATTTTTATGAGCAGGCAAGCCGACTCGATGTGTTCATCAATATTTAGTCAAATAAATTCATAAAAATGAAACCATTTTGCAGTGAAACATGCCTAAACCTACATAGTTTATTAATATTTTATATGTATTAGACACACTGATCGCTATGTTCATTTCTTCAAAAAGGGTTTCCCATTTGCCTTATTTATGCAGCTGGGCCAGCAGTAGGCAACTATTGTCATATTAAAGCATTTGAAGAAGTGACATATGACAACAAGTGTGTAACGCTCTTATGATACTCACAATAACAGCGCACTGGTCAGACAGATACACTTATTATGAAGCCTCATGTGCCACAAACGTCACTTGCCGATGATGCAAATGAAAGCACGTCTGTCTTGAATAAATGCTGTGTATTTCCCTGAAGTGCAGTTTGTCCAAAACAGCCACAGATCCACTCATTCTTCTGCAAAAGTCCCATTAATCCTTTACCGCTGTTGTAGCTTCACAAAACCTCCGGTCATAGACGAACACTCAGAGAAGACGCTCCTCAGCTAACTCCTCTGTTGTACTGCTTTGTCTGGATCCTCCATGACACAAACTAGCTCACTTTGTGATTAAAAGGCTGCCAGTACTTCTAACATCTAATCATTACAAACCTGAACATAGCCTCAGCTGTAAACAATGACTTTTTGCTTAAAGCTAGTGGTTTGAAAGTTTGCGCTGTTGTTGATGTCCCGCTGCACAAGCACAGTTCGCGCTCAGACGCACAAGCAGCAGACGATTCTGGTCGTTTTATTCAGCCCTTTATTACTGTATGAGCCTGCGTGGTCCTCAGTATGCATGCATGACATGCTGCTCTCCTCCACGCTTGTAAAAGCTCATGTCAGAGAGCTGAGTGTGGTTGGGCCTCAATGTTAAAGAGAGCGCAAGGGGCAGCAACACACTGTGACTTTCAGCCAAGCTTCAGCGGACAGTGAAAGTGAAATGGAAGGGAAAACGGCCTCATTTGGATATTTTTTGGAACAATTTAATCATAGTTTTGATACACAGTGATTTTGGATTTGATTGGTCAATCACTGCGTGCCTTGCTTGTCCTGACCGCACATCACTGGTAAAAGGCAGTAGTGTTGCACATATAATGCTTTTTTAGCATACTTAAATGATTACTTTGTTAATTGTAAATAGCAATATTTATCTAAAACAGCTTAACCATTATAGAAAGGTCTATTGACTTCCTGTACCAAAATCACAGAACTGATATACTCCACCTGCATTTCATCGTAGCAAGTACTGCAGGATTACTCAAACAAGCAAACAATCAAAATACAACTTTGAGTAAATTCAGGGTGAGGGAACACTGTTACAGCATGGTTAAAAGCTCTTTAAATTCAATCTCACATTGTTTGCTTTAAAGGTCCGATAGTGTGCATTCCTGCTTTTACATAAAAACATTGTTATTGTAGTATGGCTCAAACTATCTTGAAAATGCCTCAGATAAGCCACACGATCATTGATCCTTATTATATTTCTCTTGCAAAATACCAGCAAAGGCCACTCTGACTGCTTCTGCCAGAGTTACTGCATTGTAAAGTGATTTTGTTTGTGTGCAAAAACAATGGGAGATTTTGTCAATAAAGCTAAGCTACACGGTGGAGGCAATTTGTTCTCTAAAATGATGAATGAGTCTGGAAAAGTTGTCTGGAGAAGCTTCATGAACAAGTGGAGGACCAAATATGCAGGAATACAGAAACAAAACACAACATCATATACTGTATGTTTTTGATGAGAATGCAACTATATCCATGGCTAAAAGCTCAAAAAGACAATTTAGTATAAAACACTTAAGTAAGCAGCACCACTCATAGTAGCAATGGACTTGTTTCTGGCCAAGATCAAGTCCAGGAGTACGTACAAAAATGTAATGTACGTGACTTTCTACATTAAGTTTGTGATCTATTAATAGACCTCTTGACGCAAAAATGAAGGGTCCCTCCAAAATCTCTTAACTTTGAGCAGAGCGATCTCTGCTCAGACAGACAAGAAGGGGACATATTTAACAATGTTCATTTCTTGTGTAATTTTGTGTTTTGTCAGAGTGTACACTTTTAGTTAAAATTCTGAAAAATCTAAGTTTTATAAATGAGACCTCTGGTGTGTCTCTTTGTATACATTTATAACATGAATGTCTCCAGCTCAACTTGTTCGGCTTTGCTAATGTCTAGTAATAAAAGTATTGACAAAGCTAAAAGAACACTTGCTATGATCGAATGTATAGAAAGATAGACTGACAAAAGCATACATTTCCTTTTCAAAAGACCAAGGTCAGGACACAAAGACTTGAGATGCACATTTTGTATCAGTGTGTTGTAGTGAGACTTAACCCGGCAGACACAGAGAGCCTATTTGATAATGGGGTCCACACGGTTCGTACAGATTTGGACTTGACTTTGGTTTTCCATGACTTTTCCCATAACTATTTCCCAACTTTCCATGACCTCGATTAAGTTATTCACACTTATTTTGAAACTATTATTCACTAACTGTTTAAGTCTGTAGACAATTAATGTGGGATAGTTTCCTGGATACAATGGCCAAGTCAGAAATATAATTTTATAGTGTTTATCGTCCCAACTCAGAACAGTGATATTTACAAAAAAGTGTCAAGTGTCAAAAAGGATAAATATTTACAGCTACAGATGAATGGGTTCCTCTGAATCCAAGGGTGATTGGATTCACTCACTGCACTCCCTCACTGCAGCCAGCCACAGACTGACCAGAGGGCCACAGTGGCGCCCCTCCCACGGGCATTACACAACATCATAAAAAAGCAAATAATCAATAACAACCTTCTCATCCCATAAATCACTAAAATATAGTCTCTCATAATATTCACAACTTTGAAGAATATTCCCTCACTGAATACTACATGCAAAGACAAGAAAACAGCATTTAAATGAACAATGACTATTTTAGATCACGTGATAAAATAAAACCGCCGCGAAAATGCGTTATTTATGGGTCAACTCATTTTGTGCTCGGTTTGGCCGGTCACCTGAAGCCACGTGTGCGGAAGCGGAGGTCGGAGGGAAACGTTTGAGGAGCGCACGGACCCAGGTGTGCACCCCGAGTCGCGCGGGTACAATGAGTTGCATGCATCGGCGAGTTTGGAGGGAGGACTCGAAGGAACCAAACGTGGCGGACCAGGAAACGAAAAACGGTAAGAACAACTTTATTGGTAGCAGCGGCGCTGTGTGAACTGTACATGCGGGGGCGCGCATTCGTGCGGGGCGCGATGGAGAGGAGAGCGCGCACCGGTGAGACGGGAGAGAGGGGGGTGGCTCAGTCACAGATGGATTTGTACAAATGTCCAGTTTCAACCAACAATTTAGACCAAATATAGTTTCAAATGTTACTTGCAATTTAATTCCAGGTTAAAAAAGGGTACACCTTGGACAGAGGCCAGCTAATTGTTGGGATAAAACTATACCTTACATTACATGACATATCATACTGTATATATTATTTTTTATTATATTTTATATTATACTACATAGTAGTATAGTATAGTATATGGCTGGAATTTGTGAGTTTGTGACTCAGTCGATATATATAAAAAGAATGGACTATAATAAATATGCATAATAATCATAATTGTTTACTGCACAATACAGACTCTAAAACACATGTTAAAATACCTTTTTTATAACAAAGATAGCAATGTTATTAAATCGGAATGTCAAAAAAAAAAGTAAAACCGATAGCAGATTTTCATCAATAATACATTTTATTTATACTTTTTTTTAAATCTAGAAGCCGTCAGTCACCATATTTCAACCTTTATTTAGGTTAAGACTGTATTTAGAAAGTCTAAATATACAATGAAAATAATTGTTTGACAACTCGACAAATGTTATAATATAAATTATCGCCAACTAGTTGAGTACTAAAGTAATTGATGATGATGATGATTTCTAGAGCGCTTTTCCACCTAACAGGCACTCAAAGCGCTTTACAAACCAATGAAACTACAGTTGCTGTTACAACATAACATATACAATTACATTTACAGACAATTAACAGACAAAACATACAGTTGTAACTACAGTTGCGGTCACAACAAACACACAATAGACATACATAGCATGTAGCTGTATTCTGTAAGTAACCCATACAAAAGATGCAAGTAGCTGTTTTAGAAATGAAAAGGAGGAAAAAAGTTCAGACTGATGTGAAAATGGCAGACGGCGGGTTGGTAGGAAAGGCGTCTTAAGATGTTTTGGTGAAACTGTTACTGATGTTACTGATGTTTCTGAGTTCCATGGCCTTGTCCTTGGGGGCAGGGAGTGAGACTAAGATAAGGGCACAGCTGCTGGCAAGTAGTTGGGAGGGGGTTTCTAATAATCCATTTTTGATCTTCGGCAATTTGTCCGGATCGTAATCAGTCAGTTCTCAGCGTCACTTACGAGCCTCCGTTTCATGTAGTAAGCTTGATAATTCCTCCATTCTTGTGGTCAGACCCGTAATACCGCGTAGCATCTCGCTGGTCACCTCTCAATGTTATCCACTCATTTCTTCACATCTTCAGAATGGGCTGAGATGTTGCGAATCAGCTCCTCAATCTGTGCCTCTCTTTGTTGTAACCCCTTCACATCAGCTCTTGTTAAGTGACAGCCTTATATTATAATTATTAATATTACAAAGTATTATAGAGCTCTGTGCTGCCTCTTTTCCACTTCACAGAGGCAGAGTGAAGGAGGAAGTGAGTGTTGCAGGGACTGTGCTTAGAAGCTCGGGGGCTCAGGTGGCAAAAAGTGACTAATGCACAAAATAACTTCAAATTTTCAGAAAGACAACCTTGTGATTGGTTTAATTGAAGAAATTAGGCCTAATTGACAAAGTTCAGCAATAAATATTGTATTTGTGGGAAGTGATTACTCCTAGTGTTTTGTACCCACATACGTAATGCATGTAAATAAATTTGATTATTACTTTTGTGATTTATTTATTATAAAAGGGGACCATGTACAATTAGAACATAAATGTTACTATTTGATGCATTGTACCAGAGTTAGCCTTAGGCTAATTTACATCTGCCGTCCCCTGGGTTGAACACAAAACGTACATACGCTCAAGCACATACACCATTTACTCATAAAATAAAGTCTATTACACTCTTCCATACAGACACACAGACAGACATACATTCACATATGCACGCACGCACACACACACACACACACACACACACACACACACACACACACACACACACACACACACACACACACACACACACACACACACACACACACACACACACACACACACACACACACTTTTGGGTTTATTACGTTAAATGTTATGTTTTGGGGGATTACACATGTCCCTTATTTATCTTTTGATTTAGAATTTTTTTTTCTGAAACCAAAATGTTCAAAATTTCTAAAACTATTCTAAAACTTTCAGAATTCCGTTTTTAGATTTTATTTTTCTATGACTTTTCCAAGTTTTGACCTGGACCTGACCGTTTGACTGTATGAACCCTGGGTCCTAGAGTGCATTCAACTAACTGTCAGACACTGAGTCACAGGGCAGTGGAGGATTTACCATTTCACCAAACTAATAACAACTAGCAAAGTAGAAATTGGTTCTTATGTCAAAGAAATGTGAAATGCCATGCCTGTAAACTATAGAAAAGCATTTTTTTCTGTTGGAATCCCAAAAGGAAACCAGCCATAAACTTTTAGTGACTGGATTTAAAGTGCTATTCTTTGAAAACAGAGAAACAGAGCACCATCTGCCAGAGCGAGGCAGCATAAATTGAGTCCTTGGCCACATCTTCTTTGAGAAATAAAGCCATAAAAGTGGAAATATTTGACGCGCTGGACTCCCTTTTGAACAACTGTCTTGCTGTCAGCCTTCTCCTGGGAGCTCTCCTGTTTGTGCACACACAGGCATATGGGAATGATCGCGTTCCAACAGCAGAATGTATGCACTCCTCCGCTCCTCCCAGTGCAGTCTGTTCTCCTGTCACTGATGGTATTATACATCAGATGTCAGCTTACATTCTGCAGGTGCGCCGTAATGCTGCTCAGATCGGCGTCGACTTACATGAGGATTAGAAGTTGTTTTGATTAAGTACGCCACACTGTAGGTAACTCGGGGATAAAATACACTCTTTTCTTACCTCTCATTAAAACTTTAGCGGCTGCTGGGCTTTCGCTAACAGCCTTCAGTGGGAGGAGTTTGCCTGAAGTGATGTAGATTCTGCCGGAACCACTCTTAGGTCAACGGAGGAGCGCAATATATTGGTATAGAAAAATATCATGAAAACTCAAACCTTATTGTACTACAAAATTATGATAATAATAAGAGTTATGATTCAAAATTGCAACTTTCACATTGGGAATACATATCTCTATCACATTTTAATTTTGCAGGGGGCTCTGCAAACAGACTCCATTTACACACAAAAGATTAATTCATTTATAATTTATTGTAAATTCAGATTTATTGTAAATACACAAACACGTCCAAATCTGACAATGTTTGCAAAAGTTAGGAGTTTTTATGCATTGACAATGACTGCTTGTCATGACCCTGAGACTAAATTCTTTTAACTGCTTTTGATCCCAGACTCACCCCCTTGCACTTTAATGCTCAAGCCCAACACATAATAATTATGGAGCCCCAAAAAATATGATTCCAACTTTAATTTATTGAACGATACAGTAATTATCATGGCAGGCCAAAAAGTCTCTAGCTGGGTGTTATTTGGATAACTACTATAGACATAGATATGAATAACTGCATAACAGGTAATCCAATTTCTCTTTCAAAGTATGATTTTCAGCAAAAAATACAACAAACAAAAAAACTTTAAATCATTTGCCATTTAACCTAAAACGAATCATACCTTGTTTCCCTGATTCCATTATTGACGGGCGTGTTAACCAATCAGAGACACTCACAGGCCGTTTGTGTCTAAATGAACATTGACAATAACATCTAGAGGACTGAGAAACAGAGCTTATTTCTGCTTAATCTACAATAAACCACTAAACTTGCATTTGGGAAACATGTGATCCAAATCAGTGGCTGTGGTTGGACCTCACCCTTCAGCATATGAACACGGTGTAGAAGGAACTGGCCGGTCAGGCAATTGTTTTGACTGACAGAGGACTGGCTGAGCACATCACTGACAATTAGAGCTGAATCTCAATCTCGATTCAAAATTTGACACATTTGAAGCTGCCAACCTGGTTTCAGCAGTTTCGCCCCATTGTAAAACATGTGCAATAGACTAATCCTACAGCTGTAATCCTGACCAATCCCTGCTCAAGATCTGGAGACATATTCCTGGGAGCTGTGCAGTGTGTGCTTGTCCACTTCGACTGACAGGTTGCATTGATGGACGAGACAAAATAAAAGTATAGAATCAAAATTCACAGGTTTTTTTTCACTTAACCTTCATGAATTGTATGTTCTTGAAACCAATGTGATGTGGAATTATATAAAGTTGTTGTAGTTTTTCCTAATGAGTTTGTGTGTTTAGCCTCTGCCCACACAGATTCAACAGATGGATTTATTTGGCATGGATTGTTGTGAAAAGTTTTAAGGTATTTGGTTCTTGCTTTGAACTGCAGCTCGAAAAATTGTCTTCACTATTTGTCGATCAGACATTTTCCGCTTTGGCTTGTCTCAAGATTTTCGGAGTCGCTATGAATTTAGCAATTTCATCATTCTTTTATCAGCTCATTGACAAAGTGCATAGACCTGTGCAGATCTCACAAGTTTGGTGACAGGAAGATTGTATTAGATAAGACAACTCCAGGCACTTACTATGTCAGAGAGAGGTTTCATCACTGAACTAGTTTGAATTCCAAAGAGATTAATGAAAGGTAAACCAATGGGAATCTTTTTTAAAGACTTTTCAGCTCACTACAAAAGGTTACACAAAGGTAATTTTTATTTTTTTAATTTTAGGGGTCTTTGAATCATAAGCTGTTTGAAGCAGAATTTCTTAAATTATAAATATAGCCTCACAAGTCAGATTGTGCCTTCGAGAGTTGTGTTGAAATCAAAAGTTCAAATTCAGATCAAATTTAGGCCTTTTTAAATGGAAGAAACACATCTCTAACATTGAAACCAATAATTTATTTACATATTTGTAGCGTTAAATACATTCATTTAACTGTTTATTTTAAATATGTTGTCGGTTTCCTGATGCAACCCTGTCCATTTCTAAGAACACGTCTAGCCTTTGTATCAGTGTAACAAACCTTTGTGTAGCCATTAGACTAAGCCAAATACCCACGGCTGACAGATCTAACTTCTTTCACTTGAACTTGGAAATTCTCCTTTTTTAAAAATTGATTTCCTGCATTGTCCGGGAGTTCCCTCTGAGTGCATTCTAGGAGAAGCTGGGTCCGAAAGGCGTTTCCAGTACTGTCCTCCAGAGAGGGCACATAGGTTCATGGCTCGTCACGGCCGCTAGAGCAGATCGCGGTCAGTGTGCACAATGCCAACCCCCTACCCCCCTTACCTCCTACCAGCCACCCCGCCCCTCTCCCCCACCTGGGACAACTCTGCCCTCGGGCCCTCACTCCAGCAGATCCATCGCGGCTCAGCGCTCCGATAAAAAAGCATACCTTTGATGGAAGTCGGCCTACTTTGTCCATGCTACAAATAGTCGCCCCACGTCCTTCATAAGTGGACTTTAACTGTAGGCCATAACACTCATATCAGAACAGGAGGGGGCTAATAGAAAAGTTACTGTTTAAACATGTAGCCTAGTTTGTTTAAGTATTGATTACATGTGTGTGATTGGCAAAAATGGACTGAAGCGAACTATACTCTAATGAAGGACTGTGGCGTATTTTCCCCAAAAATGTTTGTCAGATGAACAGTTTTAATGCTAAAAAGGAAGAAACTGTTTAAGGTTGACAGAAGATAGAGAATAAAATCTGAAAGCTGTTATATTTATTCTTAGCATAAACATTTGATGACTGTTGTCAGCGGCAACTGCAGTTCACAAAATGTAATGGCATCAAATTAAGTGTTATATTACTTTCCAAACCAATGCTTTTTCACATATGAATCAACATTTTTCAAGTCAGCCACCAGCAAATGTGACTATCATGAGCCATTCTTCAAATATAATGGTAAACTAAATGGAAACACTTTGTACAAACATATGGAGTTCTAGTTAAACAACAATAACACTCTAATTGCCTTAAAAACAAAACAAAAAACAAAGGCCAACCTCTTAGTGCTCAATCTGTCAAAAAACAAAAATTAATTGTTGAAAGTTAAGTGGGAAACAGGGCAAGGAGGACGTTTAGCAAAATACAAGAGCTGGAAATCAACCTTGCAACGTATGATGCCGGCATCAAACCTGCATGCGGCAGCTTAGACCATGTCAAAAGTGTCATGACGCCAAATATTAGCATCCACAAAGTCTATTTTTTAACAAATTACAAACATTTTTTTATTTGTGCTCTAAACTGCACCACCAAATTCTCTCACTAAGTGTATCCTTTTTCAATCCAATCCATTAACATGAGCGAGTGGTGTTTACAATGTCTAAACACTCATTTCTCCATGCATGTGTCCTGTGTGTAATGATTTGGGCAATTGTGAGTGATATGGACCTCAGAGGAGCGCTTCATTTTAAACCTCAGCTGCATTTCCTGTTCATAATAGAATATTTTTAGCTGCTGTGCAAGTAAACATCTGCCTCCTCCGGTAACACAATGAGGGGACAGGTGCCTCCTAACATTTCTAGTTAGATTGTAATATTCAATTCCACGGCTGTGCTTATGATCACTTTATTGTAAATAGGAAAATGCTGTTATGTGTGCGTTAAGGTCAATGATGCAGAGAGGCAGCGCCATGATCTAAGGGTGAAATGTTTTTAAGGAGTTATGAGAGCCTTGTGCGAGTAAAAAAATGATCAAAAATGTATTAATATATTTAAAGAGATTCCTAATATCAACTGGCCTACAGCGGTTAAACACAGATCAATAAATACCTGTCTGAGTTATGTTTACTAATCTTCTGCATTTTACCTGTCAGGAGCAGTGTCACCGCTTGGCTTGGTCACTATTTTTCTGTTTTGGGTTGAAGGAAATCGGAGTGCCCGGAGGAAACCCACCCAGACACGAGGAGAAACATGCAAACTCAAACCAAAAGGCCCAGTCTGGCCCAGGAGCCGAACGCATGACCTTCTTGCTGTGAGGTAAGAGTGCCTCTGCCTGCAATGTTCAGTGCATGGTTTGCTCAAGGCACCCTGGTTAAACTTGTGGAGACTCAAGCTGATCATATGCAGAGGGACCTTTATTTCAAACCTGACATTTCTCAGTAACAGATTGGACATGTGAACAGTAGTTAAGTTTAACTTAATGGACTTGTTTGAATCTAATGAAAGTTGCCTGCAGGATTCCTGTTTGAGTATTTGGACTGGGGTAATGCAAGGCTGTGCTCACAAACCTTCAGTAAAACTTTTGATCTAGAACTATGTCCAAGTTCCAGCTCTCACCTTATGGTCATGTTCTCTGAGTAACTGGGTGTTATTCACATTTAGAGGAGCCATGCTGTTGTGCCTTTATGTCCTTATGCCTTTTTGGGCGTGACTGGATCAAGGCGGTGGCTCCAAGATAAACCTGGGACACTCTTGAGCAGAGGGGGGCAAACTAAGGCCCGGAGGCCACATGCGGCGCCTTTGGCATTTTGATCAAAGCATTTACTAATATTTTTCATGAGTTAGATGATAGCTAGGCATTGTTTCCCCATTCCCTTTCATCAAAATAACTGTACTATAATTGATACGTGTCTTTAACAGAGGGACATGGCAGAAAAGATGCTGTGTGTGTTTTTCGGCTCCACTTGTGTTTGTGAGCAAACATTCAGCGTGATGAACAAAGAATGCCACAGATCCCTGATGACAGATGGACACTTAAGATAAGTTTTGAGAATAGCCACCACTAGCAGAATAACACCAAACTTTGATGCACTGGCTAAAAAGATTGACCAACGGCACTGTTCCCACTTAAATAAATAAAGGCAATGATTTTTGCTTTTCTGTTGTAGTTTTTGTGTATTTTAGGCATTAAATCTGTGTGTAATGTATGTGTGTACACTGTAGTTAACAGCATCCACACTGTAAATGGTCCGGCCCCGGGCAAGTGTAAAAATCCAATGTGGCCCTTGAGTCAATAAGTTTCCCCATACCTGCTTTTGAAGGAACTATGTCTCTCAGCAAGCCGCAGAATTTCCCCAGAGGAACTTTAGGAGCCGTATCTGAAAAATAAAACGTGAGTTTTTGTCTGTTGCCCTACGACCCAGCCGAGAATAAGCAGTAAAAATGAATGAATGACATTCCATTGGCATAGTCATTAAAACACACGGTCATAAAAAGTCAAAATTATATCTGTTGAAAAAATGTAAAATATCCAAACTGTAAATTCTGCTTTTGGTTTTGAACAATTATCCCATTATAAGTCAACCAGCTACATCAGTGAGTACAGCTTGTTCTTTTGTGCATCCTCTTTTGCTCACATTGACACATTGCGGTGAATTAACCTCCATTACATCTTAAGAGCGTGCTCATAAGTAGCCTTGTATTTGTGTCTCCGATCCATCCTAGCGTGCTCCCACAGAGGCCTTAAAACCATCTGGTGTTTAGATAGACTCTGACCTGTGTGTCTCTCCAGTCCGAGCTGCACCAGAGCATATCTGTACAGGCTGCTCCCCAATTGTTAATCCCTGCACAGAGACATGGAGGTTATCATCACACGCCATTTGAAGGGACAGAGCTAAACCCTCACGAGGGCATGGTCCACTTGCTCTGTCGCAGCCACAAAAAGGACGGAAAGAGATAAATATGTTGTCAGTATTGTTTTGTGTTGCAGAGAAACGGCAAGAAACTTCCAGTTTTGATCATGAAAGCACTTGGGGTTTCCTGTTTAGAATGTGAATACTCTTCATATTCAATTTTTTGTATTAATTTATTGTAAAAACAAATTATAAAACAGAAATGCATGCATTCAGAGGTAAAATGCAACTGTCTGACACAAACTTCTAACATAAAAATCCACAGACAAACTGATAAATAAATATAATACATATACTCATTAGCCTATTGACCTTATTCCGGAAGTTGCTGTGGGCGCCGCCATCAAAATAAGTTCTACACGGACTAAAAAGCCTTTGTCAGGCCGGCCAGCAAATCGGTGCATTGCTGACTTGTTTTTCCACGTATGCATTAAACATTTTACACAAATCAACCTACTTTATATAATGTTTTAGCGAGAAAATGTTTTAGCGAGAAAATGTTTTAGCGAGAAAATGTTTTAGCGAGAAAATGTTTTAGCGATCACTGTCCGCGTCAAACCGGAAGTCCCTTTACTACAAGAGTGCGGATCATAGACATAAAAAGAGGCAAAAGTGGGCGGGGCGGAATAAGGTGAATAGCGCTATAGCATTACTCCTGTACAGTTATTTTGGTCTATTTTTGTGTTACAGTAAGAATCAAAGACATATTTTCTGTTTACCATTCCTAAAACATCTGGCTGTTAGCCTGTCTCTTGATGTATGCTCCTCCTCTCCCCAAACTGTCAGAATCCTGCGACCTGGATTCTCTCTCCGCTTTGCACTCTAGTGGTGTTAGTGGGCCACATTAGCATTTCCACCACTTCTTTCAACTGCTCCTGTAATTAATATAGAAAATGGGGGGAAGTGATGTATAAAGCGCTTAAGGGGATAATGTATGTGTCCTACTAATAACTAATTAACACAGGGAGGAAATCAAACATTTGTCGAGCCCGCGTTGGGGGATTTGAGTCAAAGTGTGTCCATCATTTATGAACAAAGGGGCTGACTGTAAAATGGCAGGCCACCTTGTTGTTGTGTTAAGTTGTATGTGCAGTGCCAAGGGATCTTGGTCCGATTTAGGTCTTCTATGTGAACTTTGCTGGCTCTAACATAGCTGGGTTTCATCCTGATGGTCCCATTTTCTTTCTTTCTCCACCAAGGTACTCCCGACCAAGCCTGGGTGCACAAATAGTCCAAGTGTCCCAGCTGTCGCACTGCTGCTAGCTTTACCTCATCTAAAATCAGGTTTAAGATGGGAACTAAACCTGCATAAATCTTACATTAATTGTGTTTAATCTTAGACAACCTGTTCTAGTATAGATCGTAAGCCATCTGTATTAGCATGTATAAATGTACACATTTTTACTGATAAAGGACAGAATAGACACAATAAAACAGAGACAAATAGGGCTGTAATCCTTTTAGTCAGTTAACTGGTCAGTGGTGTCTTAACAATGGTCTCGACCTAGATGTTTATTAGTCGACTAATCATTTTCACTAAAAATAATTTATATGGTAAAGACGAGAAGATAGGGAGTGAGTTAGATGAAGATTTTGGAGTCTAACATATAAATACACTGTTGCCTACTTTTCTGTATACATAGTTATTTTAGCCTGTATTCCTTTGCAGTTGTTGTCTTTTGAATGCAGTTTGGATCAGATATGGATGAGATATTTTACTGTTTTGGTGTATTTTTTTGTTGTTGCCACAATGCCTTTTAGCCTATTCTATCAAGAGGGCAGGTCTTTTGTCGACCAATAATTTCTTTAGCACTACAGCCCTGAAATGAACCCAGTGGCATAGCTCCTTGCAGTTCAGCCAGTGCAACCGCACTGGGTCCCACAATGTGAAGGGCCCTCTTCAACCTTTATAGGTCATGGGTCCACTCTACTTTTATAGCAACCCCTAAATATTTTAATAAATTTAGCATTACCCGCTCATTGTTTAGTATGTAGGGGGGACTTGTGAGCATATTGTCGTCGGACATGCTGTTATATCCAAACGAAAACCTCTGAATTTAATCATGTGACTAAAGTCTAGTAAACAGTGCAGCGTGCTTGTAACTTGTGATTTTTTACAACTTGGCGCAATTTTAGGAAACATGCAAGAAATAAAGACCCTTTACTTTACATTCTTGGGAAGTAAAGCTGCAGTTAAATAGAAGCTCAGAGATGAAATAAACTAATGGTCTGGACTGAATGAAGTTTACCACAGCACAGAGTTCTGGAGTTTAGAATGTGAAAGAAAGCACAGGACACACGGACACAGCGGGATAAAACGTTCTATCACGGTTTCACTGCAGACGAGACGAGAGGACAGCATTGTAGAAAAATGCTCTATGGTGATTAACGTGTGCTGCACGACCTGTCTCTCTCTGTAGTGTTCCTGACGATCCAGCGCTATGGCGCCGGTCGTGGTTCAGTGGATAGCACACAGTATATGCCTACCATCTGGGCGAGGCCGCAGGGTACTGAGTTCAAAATCTGGCTCTGACCATTTGCTGTGTGTCATGTCCCAGCCTCATCCCCAAAAGTTTTACCTTGGCTGTCATTATTTTCTTTTAACCTTTGCTTGAACTAATAAGGAAGGTAAATATATGTGCTGAAGACCTAAAGTGTAAACAGTGTGTTACGTATTGATGTTTTTGCAGTATCTTTACTTTTCAATACTTTGGTCAGTATCATTATATCCATATTTGGTATTGATACACCTATCACTAACTACCAATCTTAACAAACATAAGTAGACGTTTTGCTCGGCTTGATCAGGACTACCATATATATATATTTTTTAATGGTTTATATTTTGCTTAAAAGAAAACACTTGAGGGACAATCTGAAGAAACAAAAAAAAAAGCTTTACAAGATGCTTTTTAGTGGACTGAATGCCAATTGTCCATCCATATTTTATCATAACGTGCATCATTGTTTAATTTTGGGCTATTTGTTCCATTGCAGAGGGAACATATCTTGTAAGTGCCAACGAGTTAAAAGCTGCAGCCGCAATAAAAGAGGCCATTTGTTTCTGTGACATTTAAAAATGAACCGCAGTCATCTCCGCAGACAATGGACTGGATAAATTCTGGCAAAGACAATAACGTAGCATCCGCTGTTCATGCTTTTGTGGCTTGTTTGGTGCTATTAGTGCAACTTCTTTGTCATCGTATTGGTGCATTAAACAGATGGCTGTGTGAAAGAACTGCTGATTAGCCCAATTCAAATCAATTCTGTTTGAATATGTTTAGTGTTGTGTCTGAGAACTTATTTTCATTTTCCGTGCTTAAGAATTTACAATCATAAATAAACAAACATGGCTCATCCTCTCAAAAATCAGAATCTGCCGTGTTGATAAAAACCCTGAAGACTAAATAAATAGATTTTTAAGCTTGCACAAACATTGAATTAAAAATAATTATTGATTTATACTTGCATAATTTAATACAGTAAACAGTGGGTAATGCATTTTCAGCTGTTATCAGATTTTTGGAAGAAACTAGTCTTTCACTTGAGTTTGTGGTTATGTTGAAATAAAATAGTATAAAAGAGAAAAACTTGCTGAAACACATTAAATGCATTGGGATTAACAATTTCAAAAAATGTAAAAGAACATTTAGTAACATTAGATTACATTTGCGTGACATCTCAACTCTAAAAGAAACTGAATGATAATCAGAACTGCAAGTCATTTCTTCGAATCTCTAATCTCATCCGTATTGTTTAAAGGTCCCATATTCTGCTATTTTGCCCTTTACACAGTCTATTCTAAGGGCTTTGTTGATAAAATTTTGCGTTGTGCAATATCCATAACATAACAGTTTCCAAAAAACACCCATCTCTTGGACTGGCCCCCCTCCTTGCAAAAGCAAACGGCTCACTCTGAGATCTGACCCCCCCGAACAGAGAGCAGCCTGCTCCCCCGCCCAACTCGCGCGCCGCCCCCCGCCCAACTCGTGCCGAAGCCTAGAGCGGAGATAGTGCGCATGCGCCGTGTGCTCCGGTAAACAGCGATACACAAACACGGGAATAAACCTTTTATCCGTCCTGACGGTGCGTCGTGCTGAGTCCTACGTCCTGGGTCTGACCTGGAGTTTGACGTGCTCCAGTACCTCGACGACGGACGTTGCCGTTTGGTAAATAACAAGCTAACTCTTCGATCTGTCGTATCCATCGTGTAATTACTGTGTAGCATTAGCATTAGCTGTTTTTATTCTGCGGCTGCGCGCTTCCCGGAGGCGTGGCTTAAACACCGCGTCATCCATGGGAAGCCGCGTCATCCATGGGATGAGCCCCCGTCTGCCTGCTCAGCCGAGGGGGACAAAAAAGACAGTTCTCTAGCGAAAACATGCGGGAATCAATCAAAAAACCACTTTGGGCACACATACGAGGCCCAAATAGCACTGTAGGAAGGTTAAAACCTCTGAAAAGTCGATTTTGCATGTTATGGGACCTTTAACTTATCCTCCATTAACTCAACATATTAACTTAAGCCAGAGAAAGAATAGACTTGTAAACGTCTTTTGAAGGCATTGTGCGGTGAACGATAATGTGAAAGCTCCATGACTCATATAAAACTTTACTGACATGTTTTCACGGAAGTATTCGCAATAATCGCTTTACAAATTTATGTAATGTGTACAGTTAGATACAAATGTGAAAACAGTCATGTATCAATTGTTACAAAAAATAGCTCACCACAGAAAAAGTCAAAGTCACTGATGGGAAGGTGGTGTGACATGTTTATCTCCAACTGTGATGGTACGGTAATGGTATGTTTTATCGATATTCTGTAGTTGTGTAAACTCGGCTCAAGTCCGAAAAAGTGAATAAACATGTAAACAAGTAATGATGAACAATAAATAATTTAATAAATAACATGTATATATGTACTATGTGTATACAATGTAATAATGTCACAAAAAATCCATACTGTTAATTATTTTCTTTTTCTTTTTTCCTAATCTCTCCATAGAACAGCTTTTACTGCAGGCTATATTACAAATAAGCTATTTAGAAAGAAAAGACACTGGCATTTCTAGCTATATCACAGCCACCCTTAGCTCACACTGTCGGGTAGTTGTGTTTGTGATTTTTCTGCGATTGTGGTACACAGCAGGACTTTAATTACTTCCATCTGCCTGTGATACAGTTAGGCTGGACACAAAATGAAGGCAGATCCATCAGTTACAGGGAGGTAACGTTTAACAGGAACTGTACGAGGCAGTCAGAGAGCCTAAAAGTCTGCTTGTGAAACTAAGGTGTAGTTGGATGATCTGGCAACATGGAGCCCAGACAAAAGGCCTTTCAACCAGCGAGCTCAAATAACTGTGAGGGGCATAAACCAGAGCTGAGCCAAGTTCTGTAAACAGGGAGGTGCCAGTGCTTTTATGTGTGGGGAAGGACTTTTGAGGTTCAGGATTGGAGTGTGATGTACATTACACAGACAGCTCGTCATGAAAGGTGATGGACAAAAATGTACAAATTAGAAATCAAAGAACGGCAAAACTGTGAGGTAGTGTGTATAAAGTCTAACTAAGTAAAATATTTACACATGGTAGTGTTTCTGTATCCTTATTAATAACTTACTGCTGGCCTAGGGTGAAGTGGCTGAGTAACTTGCCCCGTCCAGGTGGGTGGAGTGTCCTGCCTCAAATGGAGGAGTTCAATATCTTGGGGTCTTGCAGTGTCTGCAGTGACTGTCGTGTTATGGTGAAGAAGGAGCAGGGACGGAGCTGTCATTCTTACCCTCCACTTGGGTCATGAAATTTGGGAGTGGAAGAAAAATGGATGGAATAGATATTATAAACTTACAATTCAAACGTCCATAATTGATATTTCTGTAGCATGATGTCCAAACAAACATTAATTGTACTTTCAAAAGCCTTTTAATGGTTCAAATGCTCAACAGGACAACTAGCCACTGGAACCTGCTTTGGTATTGGTATCTCCCTCACTTAATAAAGGATTTTTGTGTGGCCAGAGTGCCTCAGATGTTTCCTTTGGTTTTTCTTGTGATCCACGTTTCTATTGTTCCTGAATAAGCACCTGGCCGGCACACCACACTGCTATTTAATCCCTGAATCACTCACTGCTTCCTGTTCAACAATGAACTTGGTTTTCTTAATTGTATAATAACGGCTTGGATTTAAATGGCGTTCCAGCATCTCACATTCATATAATAGCAGAAGTTTATATCCCTCAAAAAAGCTTGAAAAAATGCATTCTCACTATGAGTGGAGTTGAATATTAGATCTATAGGCATAGACCTTCCTGTTGTGTCCCCAGAGTTCACCAGCTCCACATGGATGCTGGCTGTGATGCCCAGGCTGCTGGACACTGAGGAGCCTTTTGTCCTAAGTGCTGTTACTCTCCTCGAACTGCTTTGTACCTGGCAAATCCTACTGCTAAAGGTGCAAGTAGACCTTTGACTGAGACACAAAGGCGACTGAGAAGCGCAGTGAAAATGTTTTTGCTTCTGAATCTGAATTTCTTCCTTCCTTCCTTTGGGATTTTGTAAAATTATACACGATAATGTTAAAATGTAAGTATGTTGTTAGGGTAGTCCTACATATATATATATATATATATATATATATATATATATATATTTTTTTTTTTTTTGATGAGTAATTTCTTCTGCTTGTCAGTTGCACGTCTGTAAAAACATTTTGACAGAAAAAAATCACGGCAAAGCAGTGGCGTTTCCATGGAGCAAGCAGGTTCTGACCCTCCACAAGAAAAGTTACATAGGACGCCTTTAATTAAGCTCTATGATTAAGAAAAATATCCACGTATGCAATGATGGTAAATACTTCTGTAGCCACGGCTGCCTTGGACCTGACTGAAGACTGACCAATCACACACATATCACACACATAGACAAGAGAAGATGCGTGAAGTGTTTTTTCAACAGAAGTTAGCTTAATGTTAGTAAGATCCAGAAGTTTAACATCCCTTTAATAATAAGATCTTGTGTGAATATTTTTTGTTGTGCAAATAAAGATAAGACGCACCTGTTTTTCATTTTCTATTATTTAAACCTCTTAGCTTTATGCTATACAATTGCAAGTCGCTATACCCACAACTCCTGATAAATTACACACATTGTTCTGTAGCTGCAACAGAGGTTAACTTATTTCACTTAAAGCCACGGCACCGCTCTAACCTTAAGCTCTTTTTCTCCTCCTGATGGTACGTTGCTGCAATCCCGAGGCATGCTAACGCTTATTGATGACTCAATCAATTGTTGCCAAGACAAATCAAAGACGGCGAGATCGCATCCAGCCGACTTCTCCAGCAGCGTCTCGTATAAGCAAGTTAGGGAGGGGGGCACAATCACAATCCTGTCTTTAAGGGAGACAGCCTATTTGTATTCCAGGCTCCCTCTGCGTCTGCTGCTCACGTGTGACTGAGCACAAGTGAACGAAGGGGAGTGAGAGAAGGAGGGAGGAAGAGCGCATGGGAGCAAGGATGAATCGAATGCGTCGCACTGGAGGAACTCTGATAGACCAGGCATTTATTTGAGGCTGCTGTAGTAGAGGCAAGTGCGGAAGGCTATATCACTCAGTGTCTCCAAATAGAACAAGGGAAAAGAGAGAATTACCAGCCGCTGCGTCTTTGAAATATGATTTTTCTGGAGTAACATTTGTTGTTGGTTTTTTTTTTTTGCCTTGGACCTTGGCAGTTCTCTATTCTGCTTGTTTGTATGAGAGAGTTTTTGCTGATGGCTTTCAACAGTGCTTGATAAAAAAAAAAGAAAACTTTTCTGGGAGATGGAAAATTTTAGACAATGATTGTGGAGGGACAAGGCTAATTTCAGCTCTTATCCACGTAAGAAGACTAGCCTGAAGCAACAAATATTCCCGGGACGCCGACGACTAAAAGTGAAATAATTTGGTAAGCATGACATAATTCGAAATTTTGTGACTAGCAGTAACTTGTACATTGACTTCAGGGGTAGTTTTGCATGAGATGAATTGGTGAAACTAGGTAAGACAGATTGTTGTTAGTTTCATTTTCTATGAATTTATTGGTTGAATAAAGTAGTTTTAATACAATTGACAAAACTCGCTTTTGACCAAATCCCATCTTACTCCATATTTTTTCTTCAGATACAATGAAGTTTTCAAACAAATTGAAATTCTGTAAAAGATGTGTTGTAAATGCTAAATTAGCAAGACATCTATTAATTTGACAACCTTGACTGGACGTTCTTGGCATTTGATGTCAGTAATGGATTTTTTTTTTTTTTTTTGGCAAATCCAATTTTTGAATCCAGTTTAATTGTAAAATGAATATTCTGGTGTCTTTGTTGTTATGATGCTAATGAGCTGACTGTTCAGAGGGGATATTGGTGTGGACATATTAGTGTCTTTGTGGAATAATTAGTGCTTGGCACTGTTGCTTTTTGGCCACTAATCCATAGTATATTATAGTCACATGTCCATGTCTTTTGTAACTGTGAGCATTTCCTGGATTTTCTAATTTACTGCATTGGCGAGGTGAGGGTTAATTAGCTAACAGTGATGGCTGCAGATTGTGTGCTTTCCTCTATGTCCTTTTCTCCTGCTCTTTACATCGTTTCAAAGCCCACAACGTGGAATCAGCATGTTTCGAGTTACAGGACAAATTACCGCTTGGCCTTTGGTGACATGCACAATGTAACTTGTCTCTGCTGGAAATGCATAGGGCTTGTACCATATTAGTCTCATGAAAAAAGGCATGCATTATATACTCACATGTCAGCTGCCAGCTTTCTGCTGCCAAGTGTTGTTTCAGTCATATAATTACACATTACTGTAGTTCTCCGGTGCTAAGCAGATCGAGTTTGAGAGTACTTGTACATTTGTGGCCTCTGCCCTGGTGGATTGATGTGGAACTATTGTGAGTGGTTTCTTTTCACAGGCCTTTTGAGGTAAAACAATACCTTTCTATTTGGCTGATCAATGCAATCAGGCTGTCTAAGGCTTTGGTCAAGTGCTTTACCCAGGAGAGAGACAGCCGCCTGGTGATGGAGAATGTGTGCACAAGCCTTCATGCCACTTCTCCAAACACTGAGGTGACGATGAAAGACATGTAATTGCAGCTGATTAAGATATTAGGAAAAGCATTCATCCATGCATAATGAAATTATATGCGTCATCTGAATCAGAGCAAACATACTTCAATTAGTTCAATTGAGAAAGTCCTTCCATGGAGACGGCAGCTCTCAAAAATGCGTACAGACTTTTATTCATCACACAGTGACTAGTTGAGTGTGTCATCATGGTAAACAATGCTGTGTGTCTGAGCTGAATACATGAATGATTGTGCTGCTCGTAACAATATGGCAACTGTCACAGACGATACATTATGTTCACTTTTCACAGTTAAAATTTCACTTAGCAACTCCACAGTACAAACCTGGGACAGAGTGTACAGAGTGTATTTTCACTCCTTAAAAGTGCACTATGGCAGCCCTATGGAAAATGCAGCTTGCCAGCCTCAGACAAAAGACTGTCAGGCGCTCTTTTGAAGCCTAATCCAGCACAAATCCCACACCCAAAACATTAGTCTCAGTAGCAAGCATATGTGACATATATTATTGAACACGAAAAACAACAGGAACAGCTTCAAAACACAGACAGGAAGCCGGAGCGCACGAGCGGACCTCTGGAGTGTGCCACAGCTGGTTCTACCTTCAGTGCAGCTCCTGATGCAAGATGTTGTTACAAACCTCAGCCAGAAACTCTGCTCCAAATGCATCTGCTACAACACACCTCCAGTAGTTCGCAATAGATATCTCACAATGCTTGTTGTTTTTGAATGTTTTAGTGGCTTCTGATGCCAGCTGATGTACTTGAATGTTGTCCGGTAAATGCCGAAAACTTTGTTTTCTGAAAATTGTTGTCTGTACTTGTATTCCTCTGTGTTAATTACTATTTGAAAATTCTGGCTAGCCAGGCTGGTAAAAGTATTCTCTTTGGATTTCTGATGGGTGTAATAAAGGCGTCATGAAATTGTCTTGTTGGGCAACGAAGAAGCATGTGTGCTTATATGGAGGGCCTTTCTGTTCATGCACCTGGTGTGCAGGTCCAGCACATGCACTCATTTTGATTACCAAAGTTTACAAGCTGTCACACAACTACTCTGCAACAGGCAGCCACTGTTTTACTAGACGGGCTAAATATAGCATTGTATCATTTTTACAGGGACATTTGGATCACACATTATCTTGTTAGAAGCAATATCCATTTGTTTCAGTGTTGAAAAAAATAGAACCATCACCGTAGAAATTTAAAATTCAAAATTAAACATTATATCTTTTGCATGGTCAAAAGTCCTGAAAATGACACCTATAAAGCAGAAGCTGAAAAAAATTAATACACTTTATAACAGAAATTATTATTATAAGCATAATTTCCTGACACAATATTTAACATAAAAACACTTTTTTTTTCTTTGGTATTTCCTTTGCTAATTTCAAAGAAATGCTTTTTTATGCTTTTATCTAGTTGGTAATAAACTCTGACATATGTAGATATTATTTTACATTGTGTGTGTCGTAAATAGCAATATTAATGTAAAATGACTAAATAATTGAAATTTGCCAATTCCCTGTTAAAAAACTGCGGAACTTATTCCCTGCTCCTGGCCCCACCTCTTCCTGTCACCGAGGAGGTGAAAACAGACATTTTCTGAGCACTCAAATGCAGGACAGTGCAGGGTTACTTAAACATACATGAACTAGCCCATTTACAACACTGCGTAAGCTAAGGATGTGGGAAACCTTTATTACTTGGTTTAGTTAATCTTGCATAATATGTCTCCTTCAACCAAGTGGGCTCTCAATAGCTGTGGGCCGTGCACGCTTTATGCGATGGGAACAAACCCATGCAATAGCACAAGGCAGACAAGCACAGTTAAATAAAAATCAAAGTTGAACTTTTCTCTCCACGTCAGCAGCCTAAGCCTACGCTTGAGTAAAGTTCTTATTCCAAAATGCTCCCAGGCAAACAAATTATTTAGTGTTGCTGGATTTCACCACATATTTCATGGTGTAGTCAAAATGCTTGCACTTTAAAGACACACAGGAGAGGAAGGGAGCACAAATCTCTGCTAAGCTTCCATAAGAATTGTGTATATATTTTTCTCCATAAAAGTACTTGTAGTGACCTCCACATCACTGAAAACTATAGGGCTTTGAAGGAATACCACATTTCCACGAACTGTTCCGTTTGCATCACCTGCCACTCATAATTTCACAGTTTGCTGGTTTATTCTTCAATGTTTGATGTTTTAGCCAAAAACTGAGCAAACAGGATTACATTGAGGCGTATTATTAATATTCAATTGAACATTACTGCTAGCATGCCATGCCAAAACCATGATGTGCAGGTGTTACATTTATTTAATTGCAAAGCTGTTGAGCTTTCTTTGAATTATACAAATGTTTTAGTGAACCCAAGAACACGTTCCCTTTGCGAACCTTAAGTGCTCAGATGTTGTCAAGAATGTGGTCTGGCAAGCATAACTAATGTTTTTTTTGTTTTTTTCATAAATAAAATCCAAATCATACCTGAATGGTAATGTTTCTTCAAGTGGCCGATCTCAGTGATTCTAAGCTGAAGTTAACAAGGCACAACCTCCATGTTATTGTCTGCTTAATTAACTCTAACCTCATTTTGACCTGTGCACAATGGTTTGACATACCCAAATGTCATTGTTTATTAAAAGAAGAGGATACAGCCCGCATTCTACTGTGCAACATCATTTTAAAGCTTAGACCTTCTAGTTTCTGAGGATATATCATATCATATATGCACATGAATCTGTGAAGTGGTTCACAGATTAGACCACACCTGGTAATTTTTTGCCTCGTCTAAATATTTTGAACTTCTAAGGGCCCTAGGCATGAGATACTTCATTGAGTGCTTATGGTATTCACTATAGTTTCAGATCTCCAGGAATAAGCATTTTGGTGCTTTTGGCCTTTTTGAACAAAAAAGTACATCTATGATCATTAAAAAAATAAATAAATCAATAAATACATAAATAAATAAATACATAAATAAATATATATATATATATATACATAGGTAGAAAGTGATTTCAGGGGTCGTCATCCGGACGTTATTTGAAGATCGAGACGCTTTCGACTTTTATCCAAAAGTCATTGTCAATCGTATTCAATCGTATCCATTGACAATGACTTTTGGATAAGAGTCAAAACGTCTCGATCTTCAAACAACGTCCGGATGACAACCCCTGAAATCCTTTCTACGATGGATCACACCTGGACGACTGAGGGATTACATCGACATATATATACGCACACATTTTTTCAACCATAAGATTTTTTTAACCTTGAATTCCCCAATAATATCCTTGCATTATAGATGAAATAAATACATAATATGTTTTTTTTTTTTTTTATATGTAAATGTATTTATTTAACAAATAAATCAAATCACGAGGTATTTGCTTTGGTGAATTTGTGCACTAATAATAACAATAATAAACATTACATAAATTATATAATACAAAGTTGTCTCTGCCTTTGCAATTGCAAAACACTGAAAATATCCCTTTAATAATATAATTTCAGTCAGTTTTAAAAACGTCCTGTAATTGTTTACTTTTCAACCAATGAATAATACATAATTATTCATAATCATCAATAATATAATACAACCATGATTACAAAATAATCTGTCATAACATATTTCAGTGAAAGCAAAAACTCACCAAACCAAACACTCTCTTCTATCATCTCCCCGTCTTCCGGGTCATATTCACACTCCTAGTCTAATGAATCCACAAAGAGTCTCTGACAGCTTCTTTGTCTTCAGTTTTGGTATATGGCACAGATTCTTCCAGTATATTGGTCAAAAAAAGCCAAAATAAGACCGTGTGTGCAGTGGCGGTGCATCATGGAGCGCTTCCTTCACCAAAAGCACGTGTTCTTTTGTTTATGCACACAAATAAAATCTTCCTGCCTCACGCTATCCCTAAGACCAGCCCATCATTTGAAAGCTGTGATCATTGTCTAGTTCTGTATGTCTCATTCTATTGACCTTATTCCGCCCCTCAAAGCATCATGGGGATTGTCGTCACGTGGCGCCCCTAAATCAAAGATGGCAGCCTCTGTATCAGGAAGTAACGCGGAAGTAAATAACTTTTTTGGGGTCATGCGCCGATGAGCACACTCCATAGAGATAAACAGGGCGCCATTTTGGGTTCATCTTCCAGTTTTTAATTAGACTTCTGTGATGTGAGGACAGTCTGCATGTTAATGTGTGCTAGCTTTGTTTTGTAAATAAAGTTAGTGTCACTGGACCTACACAATTTTTTCATGGTCTTTCTTGTTCTCTCTTGTCCAATCATCGTGTGCTAAACCAGTCTGTCGGTCTTAAGTGAGCCCGCTGACACTGGGAGCTAGTGTCTCGTATGACCCTTTCGGACCCCTCAAACTGGGTGGTACAGATCGCTGCTGTGCTGTTGAAACACCACACAGCACAAGATTATAGGTCTCCTGTCACAAAAAAGCAAGCATGTACATGTTTTAAACATGTTTAGGGAAAGGCATACACATCTCTCCATATGCTAATGTTAAGCACAGTGAAAACAGTCTGGAGGAGGCGTTCATAAGCGTGGACCTGTCTGCAGAGGTCGGCATCTACGTTATAGCAATTTCATGAAGATTGTACCTAGGATCTAGTCTGACAAGTCTATTTAAATAAATACACTCTATAGAAGAACAAAGATGGTGGTGAATAAGTCCATCACACTATACCAATGAGACATAGCTCCACAGGTCTACTGATGTTTAAGATGTAATAAGATCGAGGAACACCCGCCAAGGTGTTTTATCATTGTATCGGCAGAAAGAGAAAATGAATGATAGGTAGGGCTTTGAAGAAAGGAGAAATGTGAGAAAATTCACTTCAAGATGAAGGATTTCATTCACACGTTGCAGCAAAAATCTTGTCTGTAAAAGTTCGGAATGCAGCTGTTTTTTTTTTAATGGTTAATAGAAATGTTCAGGCCGGCACAAACTTTGCAAAGCGTTCAGATTTTTATTGCTTGTTGCTAAATTAAGTCAGTTTGATAATTTCTTTGGACTGCGAAAATGAAAGCTCAAATCATGTACATACTGAATGACTTCTGAATTAGTTTTGAATTTTTTCATAAAGTAGTTTGTTCCTACTATATTTTGTTCCCTTCTAAAGTTTAGTTTACTTTGCAAATATGTTAAGATGCGATTACTTATGTAAAAGTACATATAGAGCAAATAGAAGTACACATGCTCATGGAGAACTAAAGCTATGGTGTCTGAAAAATGCTTAGAGGTACAATTTTAATGAAAAAAAAAAGTTAGTCGGTTAAAAGTACTTGATAGAGTATCACCTCTGCACATGTTTTAATCTTCTGGAACATTTATTGCAACAACATTCGTTAATATGACTGAAGGATCAGTGCATATGATGGACCCCAAAGGGAACCCCATCAAAAAGGCAAAGGTTTAGTGGATTTTCTCACCAAAAAACATTACAAAAAGATCCAAATGTTTCCAGTACATGTTCACTTTTAAATCCTTTAACATTCCAACTTGCACAACACTAATCATTTCCAGAACCTCTGATTTGATGCCAGAATGCTTCAAGCCCTGCCGTTTCTGCAGATATTGAGGTCAGACAGGCAGCTAGCAACCACCTGTAATTACTGTAAGATATTGTAATGAGGCTCAGGAAGTCATTCATTCCTCCGTAGAGTACTGCTAACAGCTTGAAACATATGGAGGGAAAATCGTGAACCAGTGTTGCTGGCAATTCCGCGCTGATTATTAAGGAACACCTGTTTGGCTGGCTGGCAAGGCGACTCGGGGTCCCGCTGAATAGCAGCAGGCTAATGAAGGTCTTCTCAGCTTAATTGTTTGGGCTATAAATAGTGACAGATAGAGGAATAGAGCACAGAGCCAGTCTCATCCATTTCTATGCCATACAGTGAACGCACTACCAGGGTTTTGTTGTTGTGGGGTTTTGAGAATGTAGCGAAGACAGCGATTTTGGTAATTGCCCACATTAACAGTTTGAAAAGAGCCATTAGTCTGGACATTGGAGCTGCTCATTCTACTAAAAACTTCAGCTAATATAAATCATCGGTAGTTATGCACATTTCTGCTCTAAGCCAAAGGGCATAGGAAGGGTGGATAGGTAGTTTGTTGGAAAGGTAGATTGAAAATAATAGTTTAATATGTTTGCATGTTTTGTTATGACTTTTTATTGCTTTTTTTGCTTTAGAAAACTAAAAGAGTAGGGTGAGAAAAAAATAAACTATGGAAACACCATCAACAGACTCTTGGAGAAGACAGTCCAAAAGGAATAATATATATATATATATATATATATATATATATATATATATATATTAGCAATGAATGTGTGTACAATTAATTGACTGGAAGACATCTATTGACCATAATATTCTTGCTCAAAAGATGTATTTATCCCAAGACTGGAATTTTCATTATTGAACCTTTACTTGAAAAAGGTACTTTAGGTAAGAAAGGATTCCTTTCACAGAAGAAACCAATAAACATTTTAGATATGTTGAAGCATGGTTATAAAAGTTGAAGCAGCATTTGATAATGAAGGTAAAGTGGGTTTGAAAAGGCGGCCAAGGCTAGTAAAGGTCTCCTGTATTAGAAATTCAAATTAGACACAAAGTGAATTCTTTTTACATTGGCACTTCCGGAGCCTTCACTCTCTGACAGAAGCTCATTTTAGTGAAATATTAAATGCAGAGCACATCACTAATTGCAACATTACCCACAGCCATATCTCCAAATGACTCTTTGACAGAAGAACTCAACGAGAATAAAGCTGGATCATCCAATGTGCTATTAACTGGTGACTGAAAGATTGCCAGTGCCTTGTGCACCCTGTTGCTTTGCGGTCCCCTGTCATTGATGGAAATGGAATGAGTTTGGATGTCAGGGTTTCCAGGTCAAGTCTATGGAGAGAGAAGGTGGAAAACATGCTGTATACTGCAAGTTGGTTTCTTCTGCCATAACTGTCAAATGAAGAGCAAAAACAGCAGTCCTATAACTGTGTGGCCCTGGATCGCACTTTTTGAAATAGCATGTTCCTACTTAACAAAACATGCAGATGCAGGTCAGGTTGACCCATAGTGATGTCTCACAAAGCTTCATTTAATTTTAGCAATTTTGCTGTACAGTCAAGGCAGAGTTTAGGCATCGCTGTTTATTTGCTGAGCATTTGTTGTTTACATCAGTGCTGTTTCGTGTGGCTTCTTTACTGTGAATTGTATGCATTTAATTGTGATTTGATTAATTATTAGCCCTCAAAAGGCAGTTAATAAACAGTATTCTCCTTCCACTCTTGCTTGATATTCAGGTTTAGCAGAATTTAGAAAATCAGAGCTGGTCGGGGGCCGCAACACAGACAGACTTGAAATGCACTAAAATAGATTTTCCTTACCCACCAGAAGTTTTACATTTTTACAAATGTTCAAAATATATTTGGTATATTTTAGAATTTAGAAATTATAACAACTTATAATCGACAAACTAGCTTCAAAATATGTGTTTTAGTAATAAGTAATGTATTATTAGGCCCAATGATTACTGATGCAGTGATCCGCACAAGCCTGGGATTTTAAGCAGGTCCTCTGTCTTTGTCTGAAACAGTGTTTAACACTGGCTCTTGTGTCAGTGAATTATCAAACCTTCAGCTGCAGGAGTCATGAGTCCAAGTATCTAAAACTTTAGGAAAAGTGCTGTTTGTTTGTAGGTCTGTGAGCAAAGTATTACTGCAGCATTGAGGAGAGACGTCTGAAAGAGACACAGGAGAAAGTGTCAGATGCCCTCCCCGTGTGTGATTGACCTCCTGCTCACTGATACATCTCAACACTCTAATTCTCAGTAAACACAGCTGGTGCTGGTGGCTTTAGTTTGATCAGATAGAGCCTAACTTTACTTGGAGAGCAAATTAGCACCGAACTAAGAAAGTTGGGCTTCTCCCACTTTGACAATCAAACCTGATCCTGAAGATCCTGCATTCACATCACATAGCTTAAGCTAATATAACATTTAACTGACCACAGTTTGATGAGAAATTGGTAGAAAGCAGTACATTTTCTTGAGTTACTTTACTTTAATTGAAACCGCCCTGCTCCTTCAAATATAATTTAGTTTTTTCTCATGTGTCTATCCCATGAAGATGCATTTAGTGTATTATTTAATGTTTATTCCTTCCAATCACAGTAAATCATAGTCTAAATCAGATGTTATGTTCAGACCTAGGATGCACTGATGCAGATACTGATATTGAATATCGGTGGCGATAAGTAAAAGATTGGTGAATCGGTTCCATCGGGCCTTTAAACTGATGTAAACTATTCACTGGTCCTTGTTGGTCCAGAACATGATGTTAAAGTTTAATTCATACAAAACTGTTCTGTAGTTAATTGAAGGATAGAGAACAGTTACACAACCCATTTGGATAGTTAGTCATACTTTATAAAGAAAATAAATGCTATTTTCAGTCTCTGCAGAGGTATCGGCTGATATCTGGTCTCAGCAGATACTTAAAGCCCAAGTATTGAAATTGGTATTGGATCTGAAAAAGCTGAATTGGCGCAGACAGTTATTCTTACTTGAGCAGTAGTTTTCCCAATCCTTTCTTTGACTGATGTTGAGTCATTTCTTGGGCCACTGCTTTGTTCTTCTGCTCGACTAATATTATTTTGTAAGTAAGAGTACTCCTACTTGAGTACAACTTTTGTCTACCCTCCCACAGTCAAACTTTTTATAACTTGTTGAGTGAATAATTGTAAGCCCCCTTTATTTTGCTGGAACACATTAAAATACACCAGAAATTAAGAAAAAAAAGCTGTAAGTGTTTGTCTAATGTTCTTGTGACTTGTGAAGCTATTTTAGTCTGATGTCGGTACAAATACAACTGTTTGAGGTGAACAGGAAGATTTTGCTTGGGGCCCCCTGAAGTCCACTATGTTCCTTAAGAAAAACATTGCAAATTTTAGAAAAAAAATAGCAAATTCTAGTACATGACACCAAGTTGCAGTATAGTTACGTTCTGATCACAGCCATTAACTTCGGTGTGGTTGTGTTGGAGAAAACCTAGTCGCCAAAGTGTGCGGTATATGTGATCCCCTATGAGCCCCAGCACCAGGAACAGGCGAATGTCACCTTGGCTCTACTCTGAAGTGCACTGTACGCACTCACCGCAGCCCAATTAGAATAATATATGCACGGCTTACCGCTGGACTCAAGCCAACTGGACACAGATTTACCAGGACCACGGCGGGTTAGTCTCCAGCACAAGGTTACACAAACGCTGCAGTGTATGAGTCAATAACATTAAAGCAAACAAGTGCTCAGAGTTCATTTGCTTTCATAAATGAGATAAGGTTTCTTTTGTTGATGCAGCATGTTTTTTTGTTTGTTTGTTTTGTCTCTGGTTGCAGTGTTGGATAGAGCGTAATCTGATTAAAACACATAAATACATGTATCAATGTAACAACTTTATCAATGAAAAAACATGGCAATCTTCTAAGAAACATTCTAATTGGTTTAATGACAAAACAACACATTATAAATATGAGGCGGTGTTGATAGAACAAAATATTCTACGGCTATGTTACTGTAATGTGTGAAAAATGTTCAAACGGTTCAGAACTTTTGTTGCTATGAAACAGAGCACATCATTATTTTTATTCAAGTTCTGGCCAAGGTTTTGTTTTATTCTTTTACAACAGACAGTTTCCCAATCCTTAACCATATTCAAAACCCTTTTCTTAAACCTAACCCAAATCATTATTTTCATTCATATTTTAGCCAAGTTTGTATTTATTTATTTATTATTTTATTACCATTATGTCTACTAACCCAAACTATTTCTTAACCCAAACCTTAACACTTTTCCTACCCTTAACCATATTCAAAACCCTGTTCCTTAACCGTAAGGAATCCTATACTAACCTTAACTTTTACCATAACTCTAACCTTAAGTGAACACTAAATTAATAACACATTAATAGACCTAACCATAACCAGTTTAACACATTAACTAAAATGATCCTTTTACCGTTATATCAACCAAGCCAAAGCAGCGTTATTTTCGACTTACTTTATAACAATTTATGATCATTTGTAATGTTTTATCCCTGTCCAACATGCATGAACGACATAACAGAATACTTGTAAAACACAATGTACACTCTTCGTAATTATAATGCATTTTTGTAAACTGACGCTGAAAACTAAAACTAACTGCCCTAACAAATTGTCTTTTCAAACACAAGCAATTATTTGTACGGTTTTACACATGGCGAGGTCTGGAGCTCATTGACCTCGCCGTTGCATTCGGCCCTTAATGTTCGAGACCTGCTGTGTGACCCTTGTGCCTCATTTGGACAAATTGCAGACAACACATTTTCACATTTTCTCTATGGTAAACAATGTATGGATGTGGAAAGTCTCAGATATCACACATTGATACTCATTACCCAATCTGTATTTTTTAACACAAGTTTCAATGACAGTAGAGGCAGCACAGTGAACTTAGATCAGCTATTTTTCCAGATTTTGTATGGATATTTTTACTATTTAGAATACTTGAGCTTAAAAGGTTATTTAAAGTTTCTCTATATTTTCTCCGGACTAATGATTCATTTTTAAACCGGGGGTAATTTTCACACTGCAAACCCTAAACCTTTTGGCACCTTGTTGATATTCACATGCATTCATTTCAATGCGCATAGGCTTTTGTCAGACAGTGAAGTAAAACTGGTTGGGCATGCTTGGGCGGACCACCCCAGAGCGCTGCTTTTGACCGTTACTTCTGGGTTTACACAAAATAAAATGCTTTATTATTAGCCGCAGACAATGCACACTGGTCCAGTTTTGTCACAAAGTGCTGCTCTTACAAAATACTCTTTGGTGGAAAACACAAAATATACTCATTTACAACTAAAAAACTCAGATACGCCAGCTTTAATACATCGTAATGTATTTGGCTGTCACTTGTTTTCAAAAATCCTTTACAAGTGAACTACAACAAGCCCTTTTCAGCCTTTTGCATACAAAAGAAACTGCAAATTTTGTGTTACTTTTAATCTGATTGTGGATGCAAACATTATGAAACATGGCGCAGAGATGTCAGCAGTAGCAGACCTTACAATGAGGCTGACCCTGAACACTCTCCTACGATCTATTTCTCTGCCTTTGACTATTGTATTATGCATGCGCTTTAAACATGCAGGGCTATGTGGAGACAGCCCGCGCGTCCTTTGAAGTTCGGCTTTCATTTCAACGTTTCCTTATTCAAGCACATTATTATTGCCAAGGTACGCATATATACAGCATAACATGTAAACATGCTAGGGTTGGTTTATATGCACAATTATCAGTATTATTATTTTTTTCAGTTTTATAGATAAGGCATAGATTAAGACCAATTTAAGACCACAGTTGAAAGCACAAGTATCCTTTTTTCTTTGTGGGATATGTCTGTGGGTGGAATGTGTTAGATTTACAATTTGTCCAAAAAAGTTGTTTTAGAAAGTGATACAGCTAGAGCACAGAAGTATCTATGATGTATGTGTAATCATTTAAAATTCAAATTGCAATTATTTCAAAAAGGCAGCTCTTGAGGGATTGTCTTTGTTTGCAATCACTATTTATTGTTTGTGTGAAGAAAAAACAAATCAAAACTGGAAACAGGTTATGCACATGGGGATTTCAACGCAAAAGTTTTATAATCTTATCTATAAAGTAGAATTTCAAGTTTGTTTTTTGGTTAGGAATATCAGGATATAAATAGTATGACAATTATTGTGAAATATGACAATTATCATGATTATCCACAATTATTAGCACTATGGCCAAACAACAGCGAAATCCTTAATTTGTTTTCATTAACAAGTTTAATGGATTGTTATGTACACTGTATATTGAACTGACATGACTCACCATTGCGGCCTACATTTCTCACAATTATTATTATTTTTTAGTTCTTACAATTATATTGCAACCTGAATCATCAAGATTATTGATCAACTGAAAAATCTTGTTTCCATCACTCATACATTACTTCAATACTGGAGGGACATTAGTAAGGATTCATCAGGTGAATGAAGAAAAATTGTGGGTCCTCTCCAGTTTAGAAGGTTTACGCAATATCTTTAAAATGAAACTGAGTATATGTAGTTTTGTTAGTTGCTGTAAAGACTAGACAAACTAGTTCTGTTTTTCACGTTTCAACACAGTAAAAATCAGGTGCAGCACCTTTAAGACTTTATTGCAACTTAAGCGATGGAATTGTTTATATTTGTACAATTTTTAGATTGCTTCGGATCAGTCCTTAGCTGATAGTTTGTCCTCGATGCTGATATGACAGTTGTCCATAACACATTTATGACCGTACTTGTACCGCAGAGTCTATAGAGAAAGGAACTCGTCGATTTAATGCAGTGAACAAATGGCAGGCAGCGTCGTGCATGTCTCTTTCATATCTTTCTGTTTGTCTTTATAGGCTGTTGGCATGTTAAGCAATGTCTGGCAGGTGGTGGGAGGGATGCAGGCGCAAACTTTAAAATGGCCTCTGTCTTCCGTCAGAAGAAAAGAGTTTGCACAAGTAAGGAAAAGAAGAGAAAGCCAAATATCTCAAACTCCAGCACGGGTAGAGCACAATACATGGAATAAAATGGCAAAAGTGTGCCACAGGGTTTTTCTGTCGCCCGTAGTGGAGTGCGTGATGTTCAGCAAAATGCCTCGGGAAACTGAAGATGAGAATCCACACAAAAAAAGTGTAGCTTCACAGTGCAATGTTGTAGGGTTGGGCCCGAATACTATTACACTAATGAGACGACGGAAAGTTTTATTTTTAGCATTTTTTGTCAAGACTTGCAGCTGTGTTGACAATGCAGAAGAGAGGATTTACTATGCAGGCTACATTTGTGCATGTTTTATCATTTTATTCCATGATGCAATAGCAGACAATATTTTCAGTTCAGTTCTGTTCTGTGTTGTAACATTCGAGCTGACAACATTGTGGCTTTTTAACTGATGCGACCTTTACACACACAAGCTTCAAGGATGTTTCTCAAGGCCATATTCAATAAACCCACAATTTTTCATGACAAAACACACATGCACGCACGCACACACACACACACACACACATATATACACACACATATACACAGCACAGATACAGTTTTAATTGTCTATCTGCATTTGACAGTGGGTGTAGAGACCCTTTTCCATACCTTATACATACTTTGAGTGAAGTTCATGGTCAGGAGTTCTTCTTACATGTGTTGGATAATCTTAGGTGACTAGTTAAGCAGACACTGCTAACAATTTAAGTACTTTATTTGTGAATTTGATATGTGCAGTTATGGGCTGATTCCACTACTTCCGCTATGCTGCACAACACCAGACCCTAGCTCACTGGACACGTTTTGTCTCCTCGCGGCTGCACAGGACTGCAGAACCCAGAGCAGCTTGAGAAGAGTGTACATGGACTCCATTCAAGTCTGAACATAACAAAACGTTTTAAAGCAGAAGTGCAGATGGGTATTTAGTTTGCATCATGGAGACAAAACGTGTAAATTAAACATTAAAATGTTCCAGTGAAAGTTAACAGCCTGAGTCCAAATATCAAAGCAGCATCACATGAAACATTAAATTATAGGTATTCAGAGAGAATTTACTCCAGATGTTTCTGTTCTTGGTGCGTTCTGAGCTGTGGAGTTTAATGAGGATGGATTCCATTGTTGAAGAAAAAAGCCTAGAATTTTGTTGGACACAGGCGGGATATGGAACTGCTCGCATTCAACGAGTGCATAATTACTGCATGGGTTGTAGCTCAGCAGCAGAACTGTACGTAGTGAGATTTGCCCATGAGTCTGGAGCTGCTTGCCTGGAAAAATCCAGACTCACCGCTGTACCAGCAGATGAATCTGGTTGGCATTTGAGTCAATTCGATTTCTAGGGTGGAGCAAACCCAAGTAAACAGGAAGTGGAGTAAAGTGGAGGAAGTGGCAGCGCGACCAGACTGATATATCGTGTATAAATATAAATACATAGATATATCATTCTGGACTTGCCAAGCAACGGAGCTGCTGCGCCAACTTGACCTGGTTCTAACCTCTCAGACATTATTCATTTCTGGTGGAGGGTCTTCACTTATCACCAATCTCCATGGAGATGTTATTGCTTTGCCTGGCATGTTACACAGTATAACTTATATAACTTATATATCTCAGAGAAGCAGGTGATGCCACTGGGCTGAGTTACTTGTCAAATCTGTGGAAAGGTGAACCTGCACAGAGTTAAGAATGTGTGTTTTTCCAGGTATTATTTTCCACATTCCAGGCAGCACTGTGCACCTTTAAGTAAAGTGCTAAAAAATATGGTCACATTTTTACAAGAACAGGAGAACATATAAAAGCAAACATGAGACACATGTATTATGATTCAAAATATATTTCATTATTGTGGAAGAACAGAGATATCACTTCTTAGGGCGCACTGTTCTATAATGAAGCTGTTACAACCCTTTATCAGACCAGATGGAATCATGAAATATCCAGCATCTTTGAAACCGCTCGTCTTAGGAAATCTATTTTTCACAAATGTTTGGTGTTGCATCTTGTGCGTAATTTACTTGCTCTGCTGTATATGTTTTATTCTGTTTGAATGGGGGAAACTCTCGGTGGAAAAGTGCATGGCTGGCACATGGACTGCTAAAGCGTGCACTAATTAAGCTTTAATCTGCACCCATTTCCGCTGTGAATTTACAGCCAGCCCACTCCGGGGAATCCACCGCGCTGCTCCGCTCCGCCAAGATGCACTCACTCAGCCTCCAGACACGGGCTAAAGAAGAGGCTATCCACCAATTTACTGCAATGATTGTTTTATATAAATCGATAAAAGTATAAATAACAAGTCTGATGGGATTTCACTCATTTCACAAACTGTGTGGTCTAAACTTATTTTCAAATAGATTATGGCAGTATTTCAATGAAAACCGCATCTCAAACTCCTATGCGCCTAGTGACCCATTTTATTCCAATGTGCATATGTTTGGATGAACTCTTTGCCAACAATGGGATAATGCATAATATTACAGCCTTTTTAATGCATCTGCGTCTTAATTCTATACGTTAGTTTAAAAATTACAACAAAAAAAATCTGCAATCCCTAAAATATGAGAACATTGTTTGCAACATGCACACAAAAGCATCAATAATCAAATCTATATTCTGTTTTAAATATAGCATGTATGTGACTGTATGAGGCAAGTGGAGTGCCTTGTAAATAACTCATATCAGAGCCTTTTGTCTTCACTATTGTCTTTATTACCTGAGACAGCGAAGGAATGATTGGACTTCCCGACTGCATTTACTGCTGTCTGCTGCCTCAACCCCAAGGCCATGTTATGAAGACTTGTGTAAAATTTGGTCCTGGGCAATTCATCTCTGTCTGTCTCCCTGCCAGTCCAGATAGAAGTCTGGCTCTGTGACCTCCAACTTTTTTGTTTTGTTTTTTTACAACCCTCCTGCCATCCAAACTAGACAGCTTGTAAATGCAGGTGACAGACCCGCCGCTATTATAATACATCATTATTGGAAAATGGTGGAGCAGAGAGACAATAATATTTATGTTTTAGTATTCTGACACCATGACAATAAAATGTGCAGATTCTGGACCATTGCATGCATATCTGAATTTAAGAAGGTACTATGTATGTATTTGTACTATGTTTATGTATTTAGTTTTCAGTGGGACAGTGTATATTAATGAAAACTCTGGCAATGAAAATGTACCCAACTTAGCCAAAAGGTTCGTTTTTGTCAGCAGTCATTCCAGGTGGTAATGCACACAGCAGAACTATTACTTTAATAGTTCATGTAAGGGTCGCATCAATATGATAAAACACATACATTCAAATACACAATTAGATACATATGATATACACAACAAGTCCTCCTAATCAAAACAACCTATTTGATTGTGTTTTACATCCCAAATGACAGAGATATATGGACATATGCAAAAACAGCGCCGCTGCCTGTCTGTTACACTTTCACTTTTTGTTTAGCAAGAGCCAGAGCTAAGAAGATAGAGGGATAGTAATATACAATCAGTTAGGTTACCACCCAAAAATGAATATTTAAGTGGTTAAAATCAAAATGATACAGTACGTGTAAAAAACAAACAAAAAAACTTGCTTGTATTCAGGACCATGGACAGTTTCCGCACACATTTCACTTTAAAATAATTTACAACTCTTAAATGCCACTTTAAAAATGCCTCCTTTCTTCAGAGACTTTCTTCAGAGTCTGCTGAAAATATTTTTGTTGTATACCTCACATGAAACCTCAGTAGGCACGTTGGGTTCACTGAATCCAATGCAAACGCAAAACCAACATATAACCTGATTCACTGAATTTATTCTTAATTAGATACAACCAAAGGACAAGGTCTGAATGGGGGTACTAAAAACAGATTTCCTCAAAGATTACACCTACCGTGTCAAATACTCTTTTTTTCCTCACATAATCACTTTTTCTGACAAAGCCTCAATCCCCATGGTAACATCTATAGTTGGCGTTGAGCCTAGATCAGCCTGTAAGCACATGTAATGCTTCATTCAGCTATAGGCAGCCCCGCGTGTGTCCCCGCGCCTCCACTTTATCTGCTCTCTAGCTTTTTCTGTTATTTTGCCCATGACTTATGCAGTATATAACCAAGCAGATATACTCTCGTGAAACAAACATGGCCCACAGCCTGTTGAAATTTGAATGAAAACAAAACAGGGACCTCACTGAGAAGAAGGAACACCATGCATTTTACATCCAGACTTGGCAAGTGCGAAGCCCCCTTACTCACTCATTAAGCCTGTCACGTCTCCAGAACTGACTTTAAAATGGAAAAGGACTTTCGTGAGGAGGAATACGTCAGGGAAATGTACAAGCCTGCATATTTCACTGTCTTTAAATTTTAACTAATTACAAGAAATCTGGCTTGAGTGTCTTGTCTTGACAGATACAAGCTGTAAAGAAAATGAGGATATAGCATTATGTGTATCAATCATGTGTGTAATGCTTGTGCAGAATTTATGGACCTATGTCTCACTATTGACTGTAAGGCACTGCACAGCAATAAACAAATATTTGATAGCTATGCTGAGTGTAACTTTTAGTACCACGGATTGTTCTATATGTTAAAGGATTTTTTCAGGTATGCAATACTGAACTATAACACAAGTAGACCGTAATTTCACATTTTGTTCATTGTAAACAGTAATATTTATCTAAAACCGCTTAGTAATGGTAACAGGTACATTTACTTCCTGTTCAAAACTGCAGAACTGACATTTCAGTCTAACAAGCAGCGGATTTTTATTTTTGAAAAGTAGCGAGGTGACATTTTAAAGCAGTACGTGGATCACATTGTTTAAATAATAGCATTAAAGACAGGAATGTGGGCGGGGATAGGGGCAAGGTGAAAAGGACATTTTCTGAGCACTTGAGCCTCAAATGCAGGAAACTACAGGATTTGTCAAACATTTAGGAGTCATGCAATATACAACTTTGAATGAAGGATAAAAAAGGATAAAAGAAGGATAAAAGCTCATCAAAGTTGATTTTCACAACATTTCCCCATACAGTCTATTCATTATGTTGATTAATTTTTACTATATTTTAGGACATTGCACAAAGTGTAAGTTATTATCATATAAGAGCTAGTGCTTTTCCCTGTACCACCCTTTCCCCTCTACATGTTGTCTGGTGCGGCTTCACAGAGGAGCTTCCATCTTGTGCCCCCTCCCTCCCTTTGTAGACACCCCACCTTTCCCAATAGCACAATTGATTACATCTTTAAAATAGGAGGTAGCTAATTTAGTTTGGGAGATAGCATTGTGACGTCTGGCTGTATGAGCAGGTAAAATATTAATGAGAACTTCTTGTTGCCTGTGACCTTACATCACCTCTGACTGACTTTAGCGAATGAGATGGGTGTCCTCCACTGACCCTTTGTGGAGACTGCAAAATGCTCTCTCAGGAAATGAATCAATGATCATTTAGGATCAATTAATCTAAATGAATGGTTGAGACAATACTCCAGACGTGCAGGGGGAAGAGTCCCTGTAGTCCATAAATCTATGCCCAGCAGATGATGTAGTTCTCCTAAGAGCAGGCTGGTTCTAAATATGCTGCAGGTGTGCCAAATGAATCCACCAAAAGCCCATTAGCGCCAGCTCTATGCAGTAAATGCACTGTTTGCTAAAGCGGTTTCTTAATGCGCTCTACATCAAATGTAAATTTAAGAACTTTTTAGTAAATGTGTTCGATCTTGAGAGGACTTGCAGTTAAATTGTAAAATGCACTTTTTAAATGTACGTTATTTCAGGCAATACAAACTTTAGAGAGTAGAATGTAATGTTTCTCATTTAACCCAATTGAAAAGTAAAACATGGCTTGCATTTATATAACATTTTACAAGCTTGACAAGCTTTTCAAAGTGGTACTGTTATTCATTCACACTTCTCACTTGGTTGCAGAATTGAGTAGAGTTGCCAAAGATGCACTCAAGTGAGAGTAAAGACATAAGTAAAAGTGCATTGTACTGACCAAGAAATTACTTAAGTAAGAGTACATGTAATGGTAACTTTATAATTTGAAAATAATGTAATTAGAAATACAAATAAATACATAATAATGCTTAAAACGTAAGACAAACCAAAACTTTTACTCAAGTAAGAGTACTGTCAAAAATATTACTCAAGTAAGAATATTATCACTTCCAACAAAGTGTTACTCAAGTAAAAGTATGCCTCCTGAAAACTACTCAGAGAAGCACACTTATATCTGAATACGACCTGCCTTCTCCCTTACCACATTCTCTGATACTTATGCTTGATACCAACGCTGCAAATGAGCAGCTGACCAGCGGGCGAGAGTTTAGGTGCGAACGCTTCAGCAATATTCAGGAAAATGTCACCAACAGGCAGCCACACAATGCTCCCACACAACGCCACCAATCCCAATGGGCAATGTAATAGGGCAGCGACATTTACAAAACAATGCCAGCGAAAATCGAGCAAGCGAGATTCCGATCCGTCTGACCGGGGTGCTTTGGCAAACAACTCCACGCTACGACGACAATTTAATTATCGCAGCAAGTTCTCAATTAAAAGTATAGGCGACTGGTTTTTATGGGGTGTTATTATTTTGCTGTCTGACTGTAACAGGGCACATGGAGAGGAGAGAGACATAAAGACTATACGTATGACAGTGATGAATAGCTTGTTTTAGAGCATGAATACAAGTGAGCAGAACAGAGACGCGGCTCTTAAAAAGCCTTTTGATCATGTGCCGTGTAATTGCTTTGGAGAGGCACAAACATAATTGTGACTAATTAAGGACAGGATATTGATGAGTACAAGACTAAACTAAAAAGATGGTTGGGTCTGTGATGCTAATGTAAAGTATTGCAATGTTCCGTCGGGTACAACTGAACAATCAAAACAAACCACATTGAAACAGAAAACATGGATATATAAAGGCCTGTTTATGATGATTAATGGAAAAATATGCATTTTTTGTTTCGTTATTAGCTTTTAAACATGCTCTTGAGTACCTTAAATTTTCCATCACATGTTTTGGCTGTCTGGCCTGACACTGAGTGTATGCAGCCAGCAGAGTATACATTATGGTACACTATTTAGTTATGTTATCACCTAGCAGTTTGACGATAGAACATTTTTAGAATATGGTTAAAAGCTCAAAAAGTCACTGTAGCAGAATATGTGTCCTTTAGGATCATTTATTTTTAACCAAGTTCTATTTTTGCACATACTGTTGTGCCCTACAAGCTCCAAGTTATAAAATATTTAAACAAAAATCCAAAGTAAATACTGTATATGATATATATTTTTCAAAATTCTCAGTACAATGTAAAACCACATCAGTTCAAAGCAGCCAGTGCAGTTTGATGTTTCACTACGATGCTGGATCCTGCAGGTGCCATTAGTGCTGCAATCTCTATGTATAATTGATGGGCGACTAAATGTCTCCAAGGCCCCGTGCTTCCATGTGTGACCACACCAGAGCAAGTAAATATTTCACTGTTTATCAGGCGGCACAGCTAGCTCCCATAAAAACACACACGGTTAAATACAGTACAGAAATGGCTCGCTGCGAACACTCACCACTCCCAACGGCTTCCCTTGCACTGTCCCCCGTTGTCCCCTCTGACAGAGCAGCTTGACAGATGGATCACAAAGATGCACAATCATTGCATGCTAGAGACTGGGATGGAGCGCAGCCATTATTCTAAAGCAAAGCTGTCTGGCGGGGCAAGGCCTGTGCGCCACATGGTGCCGTGATAGATGGGGACCATTAATCAAAGGAGGACTGCGGGCTGAGATTGATGTGCACAAATTCAAATGCTCCAACAGCATTTGGAAGATTAAGGCAGTGCAGGCAAGGTGAGGAGTGTTCTGTCTGCTGGAAGGACAGGTGTACAGGTAGAATGAGAAAGTGCCACTGGCATATGTTGGGGTTTAGGGGCCGCTCTGTCCTGTAAGCCTGCTGATGTAACTCCATGTTCTATTCCCACCAGGCGGCCCTCTGTCTCATATTGAATTAGACGTCCTACATTTGTCATTGCCCCAGTGACTCGCTGTCCTTCACAGTGTCTTTTCAAGAGGATGGTAATAGCGAGCACTGGAACATTCAAGTGCACACACAGAATAGACTGCACTTTACGGCAGATACACAGAGGCCTCATTTATACTGACTGCAACCTTTTGTTAATGATTTTGTAGGATATGCAATATACTACATAATAAAGACAACCTTATAATTACAATCTTATTTTTATTGTATCTATAATTTCTATTTAAAAAATACCTGGGGAATGAATTACTTGCAAACTAAAAACCTACTGTAGAGACAATAAAATCCCTTACGTGGACAAATTCCTTACATTCTTCAACAGACACGAACTTTTTAAAAAGGACCACCTTCACCCAAACCACTCCGGATCCCGCCTTCTATCCCACAACATCGAACTCACTCTACAGTCAGCATGACAATATAACCAACCACAACACATTACGGTAATCATCAGCAGAAGGCGGACAATCCATAAAATCCCTCAATAAATCAACAGTTAACAAAAATAACCTAAAATACCTACAGAAAACCTATCCACAACAAACTCCTAGTCCCCAGTCCCCGCTCACAATCAATATGGCTCTTTTTAATGTCCGCTCTCTGCTGAACAAACCTTTTATTATAAATTATGTGATATTAGACCACAAACTTGATTGTTTGTTTTTAACAGAAACCTGGCTGGGTGCGGATGCACCAGTTGTTCTCACTAAGGCCTCTCCACCTGATTTTAACTTTGCTTGCTTTTTCAATAAGGAGTGGTAAAAGGAGGAGTGGCACAGCCTCTATAAGTACAAACACTCTGGCCACCAAACCTGTTTTATTTAACAATTTTACAAGCTTTGAATATCACTCCATTGTTTTTAGCAACCCACAAATTTTATGTGTCACCATTTACAGACCACCAAAGAAATGTAGTCTTTTATCAATGAATTTTCAGACTTTTTATCAATTTTATACAATTCTTATAAGCATATAATTTTAGCAGTGATTTTAATCTGCACATCGATGTAGATTCTTTTTCAAATGATTTTTAAACGTTCTAAATTATATGGATTTTACCCAGCGTCACGCGGCCGACTCACAACAGAGGACACCTCTGGACCTGGTCATCACCCATGGCCTGTCCGCCAGTGTGTCCTCTGTTGTCGACTTTGGCTGTGTCTGACCACTACTGTGTGTTTTTAATATCACCGGTTTTATTCAGCGAGAGACCTCCGTGAGAACTGTGAGGAAGCGCCATCTGACCCCTGAAGTGGCTGCAAACTTTATTGAGGTTTTAGAAAAAGTCCAATTGTTTTACCTGCACCCTGCGATTTTATTACGGACAATTTTAACAGCCGACTTGATCAGCTCTTGATCTCATTGCCCCCTTAAAATAAAAAGACTGTGACTAAACCGACACCTCCATGGATAAATGAGAAACTCAAAATTTAAGCGAGAGTGCAGGGTCGAGAGAGAAGATGGAGAAAAATAAAACAACAATAAATCACCAACTCTTCAATAATCAACAAAGAATATATAACAATGCAATTAGAAACTCAAGAAACAACTACTTTGCCAAAATAATCATCAACAATAAAAATAATTCCAAAGTCCTTTTTCAACCATTGACAATATTTTAAACCCTGATTTTAGCACATCTCATTTTTACTCCCACAGACTCTCTCTGAAGCGGCGTTGCAGACCACTTCATGGGAAGATAGACACCATCAGATGTAACATTTTATCCAGTCAATCAACTGCTTTTAACACATCTGATTGTCTGTCTTTACCGGAGGAAACACTGGACAGTTTTGTCTGGTTAATGCTGAGAGTCTTGATAAAGTTTTCTCCTCAGTGAGACCCACCACATGTGTTTTAGATCCAGTTCCTACAAGGTTTTTTTAAGTCATTTTATGGATCTTATAGGGAGGAGCTTTAAACATGATGAATTGCTCTCTTCAGACAGGGTCTTTCCCACTGCCTTTAAAGCGGCGGTGGTGAGGCCCTGCTGAAGAAGAGCAATTTAGATTTTAATGATTTTAACAACTATAGGCGATTATCTAACTTACCATTTTTAAGCAAAATTTTAGAAAAACTTGTTTTTACTCAGCTAAATTATTTCTTAAACACACACAACATTTTTGAGGAATATCAGTCTGGTTTTAGGGTAAACCACAGTACCGAGACAGCCTTGACAAAGATTCTAAATGATTTTAGGTTAAATTATGATTTTAAACAGGTGACAGTGTTGGTCCTACTGGATCTAAGCGCTGCCTTTGATACAGTAGACCACACTATTCTTTTAAACAGACTTAAGCACCTGGTGGGCCTCTCTGGTACTGTGCACAAATGGTTTACTTCCTATCTCACAGACAGAATATTCATGGTAAGTTTAGATACCTGCTCCTCCAAGGTCCATAAAATCCCATGTGGTGTGCCCCAGGGTTCGATTTTAGGTCCTGTTCTTTTTAACCTATACATGCTCCCTCTTGGTGGTGTCATCAGGAGACATGGAGTCAACTTCCACAGTTATGCTGATGATACGCAGCTTTATATCTCCATGTCTCCTGATGACACCAGGCCAATGGATGCTCTTTTTAACTGCATTTTAGACATCAAATCCTGGATGGCAGAAAACTTTCTCCAGCTTAACCAGGACAAAACTGAGGTTTTAGTCATCGGTCCTGAGGCCCAGAGAGAGAAACTTTTATCCAAACTGCAAGCACAGTCTTTTAATCCATCAGCACAAATAAAAAAACTGGGCGTCATCTTTGACTCTGAGCTCACTTTTATCCCGCACATCAAGAACATCACAAAAATAGGTTTTTATCACTTAAAGAACATAGCCAGAGTCCGTCCCATTCTCTCTCGGGCCAACACGGAGACCCTGATGCATGCTTTTATCTCCAGTCGTATAGACTACTGTAATGCCCTGCTCTCTGGTGTTCCCAAAAAGAGTATTTCAGGTTTGCAATTATTACAAAACTCAGCAGCACGTGTCCTGACTAAGACCAGGGGGCGGGACCACATTACACCGGTTTTAAAATCACTGCATTGGCTCCCGTGTCTTTCAGGATCGATTTTAAGGTTCTTTACTGGTTTATAAATGTCTTAATGGTCTTGGGCGCTTATCTATCAGAACTGCTTTTACCCTAAGAACCCTCGTGGTCCCTGCGCTCCTCCGCAGCCGGCTCCCTAGTCATTCCCAAAGTCAGGACACACACTCACGGCGAGGCGCCCTTCCAGCACTACGGCCCTCGTCTGTGGAGCGGCCTGCCGGAGAACCTCAGGGCCGCAGAGAACGCGTTCAGGTTTTTAAGAGCAGGCTCAAGACCCACCTTTTGAGTTTAGCTTTTGACTAATATTTAATTTGTGTATTTGTTACATTTATTTATTGTGTTTACTTATTTTATATGTATTTATTTAAGTTTTACTCTAGTTCTATTTATTGATTAATTACCCATATTTATTTATTTATTCTTTTATTTATTTTAGACTCCAGTGTTTCTCTGAGGGGCCCTCTGTACTGGGAGCGGTGGGTCTGTGGTTGCTGGGCCCTGGCTCATGGGCCCCTGGTGGAGGTTTGGTGCTTGCCCCATCTCTCCTCGGGGCCCTGAGTCTGTGTCCTGTGGCTACGGACTCTCTGCTCCTGGTGCAGACATCTCCTCTGATGGTGCTTCCTCAACTGGTGTATCCGCACTCAGCCTATTGTATCTTAGGGTATGTGTGTGTAAATACGTGTGTATGCACATAGATGGGTGTGTATCTGTATGTGTGGGTGTGTGTGTGTTCAGGTGTGTATGTGACTGTGGGTGGGTTGCTTGGCTCGTGGGAGGCGGTGGGGTGGGAAATGGTCATGTGTGGGAATGTTTTTAATATACACTGTAAAGCACTTTGTGCTACATGCTATGTATGAAAAGTGCTTTATAAATAAAGTTTGATTTGATTTGATTTGATAACTGATATGCTCTTAAAAGACTGCACAAAGGATGGGAAAAAAATAGATAAATAAAAAGACCATGGCCAACAGGGAGCTTATGGAAGCCCTGGTAGCCAATATATATCCAATGGCAGTTAAGACAGAAGACTTAGACATATTGTGGATTAACAAACCAATGCCTGTTCTCTGTACTAAAGTCGATGTAAGTCTTTTCTTTGCCACGAAGCATCCTGTTCTAAATAGGCTACACAGAAAGGGATAATGACTACAGTGAACTTACTCGAAATAGTTGCTTTCCACCCAGTTTTTCTTAGGTTCATTTATTTCTGAGTAGAAACTGCATTAGTGATAGCACCCTTATCTTGCAGGAATTAACAGTCGCTTTTGGTCATTACTCAAAAACATGCAAGTTGCACACGGCGACAAAAATGTGCCGATAAAATAACTGTGTCGACACATTTTAATGACTGATTGCATGTGCTGCATTTAGCACATGCAAAAAAGCCATTGTGAAAGCACTGAACACTGTGGGTGCTGCTGTGGTTAAATGCAGACAGATACATTTAATGCTGTACTGTGGAGCATTTTAAGCAAAGCGATAACATCTTCATGGAGACAAGCAGGTTACAGTGCATCTTTATGGTGGTCGAGTGGTTTAAGCAGCAGTACAAATGCCAGACTTTGTGTGTTCAGCCTCAGCGTTGATCAATTCCTGGCAGGGACATTTTGCTGAGTGTTCTCCCTGACCCATTTCATACTATCCTGTCTAATAAAAGCTAAGGACCAAAAAAAAATCCTTAAAAATAAATTAAAGTTCAAGTTGGTTTAAGGCGAGACAATCCAATTGAGTAAGAAAAATGAATCTGTTTAATGATATCAATATGAAACTTCTCTGATTCTCACAAAAATATAAGAAATGTATTACGGATTTTTCCATCATGTCATGTTTTCAAATAGAAATAAGGAATTTTATGTATTAAAATGACCAAAAAAAAGTACATAATTGTGGCATTTAAATCTGAAAATTGGACAGAAAGAGGTTCATTTTGTACAGTTACATCAGTTTCCAAATATGTGTTACAAAATGTTAGTTAAAGTTAGTTAGTTACTTTTTTTTTTTTAAACTAAACTATATCTCACTGAAATGTGGCCAGATTTTGTACTTAAAACTTCAGTCTATTGTCTATAACCTTCATCTAAAAAGAGCATTTGTCATTATCTGTGTAGTATCAAAATCAGTATCGAGAATCAAACATATTTCTTAGTTTTAAATTTTAGTATCGTTACAACAGTAGCAGAAATACAGAGAAGAAGTCAGAGATAAATGCACACATTGCTGAACTCTAACTCTGTGTTCTATTCATACATCTATGCATCTGTCCCTGGCTCTTCATCTTCCTCAAACCATCTCAACACATCAATTAGCAGGAGCACATTTGCTACTTAACAGGGTCTAAAGTTCTGCCCTCCTTCACCAACTGGGACACGGCCCATCCGCACCTCCGTATTGGTTAAGTGGTACAAAGTGAAAGAAGGGATTTATAATTCACGACAAACCACTAAGACGCTGGTACGCTGGAACACGCAGGGAAGTTAATCATGTTAAGTACTGCTCTGTGTATTAAGGGTTATCCATTAGTAATGTTGTATTGCAGATTTTTTTTAAAGACATAATACATTACAGTTATTTCATCAATGTGTGGGTGTACTGCATGATCTAAAGTTTCAACTACAGAAAATGGAGAGTTACACAATCTCCACGCATTTTTTGAACACTTTTTGTCATTTGCCATGACTCAGCAGTAGCAAGAGCAGATATAATTCTTGACGGTTGGTTGCGTTGGTTGTGTTAAACTTAAAACATTATAGAAAGCTCAATAGTGGTGGGGAACAGGCTCGATTTCTCTGGAATGATTTGCCTTTTAACATATAACAGATGTGTTGTCCTGGTTTGTACTATTTGTTACGCTGCGTTCTAGTTGTCCTTGATTCTTGATTTTCTGAGTCTCGACTTTTAAATTTACAATGGAACACTGTCACTTCTCAGAATTCCTTCTTGGAAACTCGAGCAACATTTCAGAACCCTGAGTTTATCTGACTGAGACAATCCAATATTTGGATAAAGTTTTACATCCGACAATGAAAATATTGATGGTACTTGTGCAGTTTTCTCTTTTGTTGCTTTCTGCTGTCCACACGCTGTCTGTGAAGCTGCTTCTGTGCTGCCGTTGAACTTCTGCAATTAGAATTGCACTGTTAGACTGCTAACTTCTACTCAGTGCTAATAACAACAAAAGCAACACATTAAAATGTTAATTTACAGGTGAAATAACACTTAATAATAACTTAATTTGATTCATGTTTTAGGTTGATTTGAGCACCTCTTGGTTTTTATCATTTGATTTGAGTTGTTACAGTCCATACACTGTAATGTACTGCTCATACTTTTTCCCAACTTCATGCTGGAATGCAGAAACTCGGAGAAAGCTGGAAAGGACAGCTGAAATACAGCATCATTACAGCCAGAGTTCTATGCGCAAAAAGTGGAAATTTCTCTCAAACGCAGCAAGAATTTTACATTACGGTCAGATCAAATGCCAAAAACTCTACATTACTTGCAAAAGTCTAGAGATACATTAACAAAACCACTTTATAATACCTACACCCTAATTTGCCTTCACAAAGAACAAAACTTAATTCACAATCAACATATAGTTTATCAAGCATAATCCAAGTTTACTAACTTCTTATTTAAGGTTAGGTTTAGGGCTAGGATTAGGAATTAGAGTGAGTCTAACCCTGAATCATTCTTTATAAACTATTTGCTCACTATGGAAGCAATATAAACAACAATATAAAAAAGTTAAGAAAACTAATAATCAATTAATGAATACTAAAAAAAAAAAAAAAAAACTTAAAAGGTGGTGTTTCTTTTGCTCTAGTAATTTCAGCAGGGCATTGAGAACCGATGACCTGTACAATTCTCGACAGCACTCTAAAGGCCACAAAAGTGTGCTACACCAGGCGAAGGTCCTTGATTCTCAGTCCATTACAAGGGCCCAAAGTGTTGAGTGCACATTAGCGGGCGGATGTCTCACTGTTATGTTCCACACGTGATAAACTCTAATCATGGTGGACACTTCATGAGATTCAGATTCACATCAGATTTCTCGCTGCCACGGATCGGGCTTTGGGCTTTTAGTCTTGTGCCTGTAATGCGATTAGGGTCATTCTGCGAGGCACTCTGGGGATTTTGGGGCCAATGTTAATGAATGGTGATGGAGATGGAGCCAGGCAGTGTTGTTAATCATGTTGTTTTGCTTTAAATTATGTGACATTGGTTAATCCCATGCTATAGTGTCCTGATTTCTTCTACTGTTTGTTACTAAGTATTTAGGGCACCTCGGGTTCTTGTTATGGGCATTTTGAACCTTAACAGTGCATATGTAACTTTTCTGGTGGAGGGTCTGCAAGCTACTCGTTTCTATGAAGAAAAGCTTCGCTGTCAGTGTTCCATATAAAGGCATTTAACGTATCCATCTTGCATTTATTTACAAGTTTGATAGAACACTTAATAATTAAAAAAAAATGTTTATTACAGGATATAACATGTTCGAAAATTAGTTGGAGGAAGTTAAAACTTATTTAATCCTAGCCCTATCTAATTTTCATCCATTTCACAAGAAAATTTTATATGTACACAATATCTGACCTTAGGTGCCTTCATTATACAAATTTGAATTTACTAGTTTTTTTGTTTGTTGTTTTGTTTATTTGTTTGTTTTTTTTTGCTTGGTTTACATTGTTCAGAGTTCAACAGTTATTATTTTAAAATACACTATTTTTCCTTGATGCGTGTGCATTCTTTGTTCATGTACCTTGTAAAGAGCATTTACTTATATTTGTTTTTAAATTGACTTAAGTTTGGACCCAGTGAAATTGTGAAATACAAAAACTCATGGTCAAGTCAAGTCATGGTGTTGCCTCTCATTATATCCACCCATTCTTTTTTTTTTAAAATTATATCCAAACATTTCATGATTATAGACTTTATTAATTAAAGCAGGTATTTTTATTGATGAGGAATAAAATGCATTCTTATAGCTGCCTCTCTGGCCTGGTAGCATCAGCTGCTCGTCTCCATGGAGATATATGTTTGACATGCTGTGCAACATTGTTGAAGTAATAACATAAGCAGGAAGCACACACTTTACCTAAATGTTGTTTGCGAATGCATTTTTAGACTATACTGTACCATTTTATTTTGTTTCTCAATCAATCGTTCCTTTTGTTTTTTAACCAAATCCTTTATTAAGATGCTTAAAACAAAATTGCTCTCATTATCATCTTTTTCTATGTCAAATACTAAAAATAGAAGGTTAAGCTCAATGTCAGAATGCCTTGAATGTGTATTGGAGTGTGCGTAAGTGCTCCTCGTGTTGCCGAGCTGGTTAGACAGCGTTCTGTGTTTTTTTTCCTAAGGCACCGTGAGTCATGCTGAAAAATACCTAAAGCAGTTTTATATGCAGATGTAGTACTAAACTTTTGTGTTTTTGAACTCATCCCAGTCTGCTCCACTATTTTTAGCCCTCCATTATATAAGACAAGACGTGTTGCCATATAATTGTGTTCCAGTGACATGAGCCTGTTTGCCAGGATCCATCTGGGAGGCAATTTGGACATCTTTCTCTGTTAATAATCTTGCAGTGTTAAGGAAAGTGGGTCATGATTAAAGCTTCTGAACTGTATTCTATTCACAAGATTGAACGCAAAAGTGCAGCAATTTTAGAGGGTAATTGAGGGTGTTAACACATATCAGACATCTACAGATAATCCATCAGTATAGGTCCTACGACAGTGTATCCTGGACGAGAGAACCTGCACTTATTCACATCTGGTGAAAATAGGAAAGCACCCAAAGGAGTTTTGTCAACACCGCAAACAAGAGCAAACTGTTAAACATGTAGCTTCAGAAAATCCACTTTATAGAAATCCGCGATCTGAGCCTTTCCATAGACTGTCCCAAAGTTCCAAAAGTGTTGCCCTGAAAACCCTGAGCGCTACTCAATTTGTAACAAGAATGCTTCAGGTCTTTCTTGTAGCTGCAGGGCTGCAACTATGGACGTAGTATTAAACAATAACCATTCGACCAGAGGTGCCATGGGTTGCTAAGATTTGGAACTTTTTAACATGAAATGGTGTTTTATCTAATACATCAGTTCCATTATCTTTCATATTTGGTCACATGCTTAATGTGATTGCACAAATGTCTGAAACAGAGGATTATTATAACTAAATATCCATTCTTTGATGTTGTGATTGCCAGCAAGATAGCCACAAAAAGTTATTTGCTTTTACACCATATATGTTATTTGATGATATTTTCATTAAAAGTTTTAAACAATATTAAAAGTTTTAAACAATATTTTCTTCAATTAGATGAAATGGCTATTCACTTGAACCAAGTGTAAATACATTGTACAAATTAGGCTACTACATGATTATCCTTATGATTTAGCATAAAAAATTACCTTATTTTCTAGGTTTCTAGTCTATTTAGGTTCTGAGTGGAGACGTGGCGTTTTGCAGATGTGACAGAGAGAAGTAAAGCAAAATGTAATATTCATCACATACAGTCCAATATCAAACATCATTCCACACTACTTCTACAAATAACATTTGATTCTTCTTTGGCTCGTTTTCATATTTTCTTTTTACTATGCTTAACTACTGTGCTTAACTATGTCCCTGATAAAGAAAATAGAATTAAAAATGAGTAAAATATAATAAAACTTGCAATATACACATTAAAGGGATTTGTTTGTTATTTATATGTTAAAAAAAATATTGTTTGTTAAATAATTGCTGTTTTCAGGCCGCCCAGAAAATCAGAGCATTGATGATTTGAAGTTGTACGTGTACATTAAACATTTTACACAATACAGTGCACTTTATATTATGTTTTAGCACTCAGACTTTTCTCTCATTTACCATTTATATGAACGGGGATCTTGTCAAACAGGAAGAACGTTTACAACTGGAGTGCGTATCTGAGGCAAAAATGGGCGGGGCACAATAAGGTGAATAGGACAGAATAACATGGGGGAGAAGAGCAAGCAGTACATTCAGCAAATTGTCAGATCCCTGACTCAATCCCACGACGCTGAGGCCAAACGCAACCTGGAATATGTTTCAATATTAAATGTCTTATAAACGCTGACATTCATTTAATTTGTTTTTTTTTTGACAAGATACATTTTTTGTGGTCATCGTTATACTTTATGATCACAAAAGTCCAATTAGAAATAACAAAACCAGGCCAGGCCATTTCTAGGAAACAATTAGTATGGCTGGCCTATATAAGAATGTGGCAGCGTTACTGTTATAGAAGTTCATAAATACTATTGTATTACAAGAGTGCACTAGGGAATAAAAACTGCACAGCTCATATATTACATTATGGAATTTTTATTAAGAAATCTCAACAAAGGTATGAATTACAGGGCAACCTTGCAGTTTATTTCACTTCTTATGAGTGACGTACATTGTTATGAGATATGATTTCATGTGATAATGTTCTCTTTTCAGCTGATCAGAGTCAGAAATTGTATTGCCATTGTCAATTAACAAAAAACACAAACTAGGAACTTGTTCGGCGGTAAGGTGCAACTTAAAACAATGAATACGAAAAACAGTAAAAAACTATGATAAAATAAGGGCATGCAAAATAGAACATGTGTAAGAATGAAAAAAGTAAGTTAAATACAACACACAGCACAAAATCAGAACAACAGTGCAATAGGTGACCAGGATCTAACAATTTAATCAACAAATCTGTGCTGGATGAGTGTCTAGGGAAGGGCTATTCCACTTCATTTTCCCGAGGGCCATGTTTTTCGCCACCACTTTGTCCAACTCTGGTGTCGCACGGAATATCTGTTTCAATAACAATAAAATAGATATTGTTAAATTAGACCTTTGGGAAAAATAAAATGTGAATGCTTTATCAAATTGCACAACAAAAGATAGATAGATACTTGGATAACTCAGAATCCAACCAGGAGCAAACAATGTCTACAGCAAACTGGGACTAAACAAACAGACTAAACTGGGAACTTCATTGTATTTCTGACCCAGGTGTCACAACACATAACACAGTTGACCATATTGTAAAATGTTATGACAATCAGTAAGTTCAGGTAGTCATTGTGTGATCGATTTTGATCTTAGTGATTGAAAAATAGACCTTGATCCAGCAGAAATCAACAATAAAAAAGTACTTGTTAAATGCCTCTAAACCTTGCCATAACAGTATCCACGCAGTGTGCATTCACCTTTATTCAACCAAATAAAATACATCAAGAAATCCCTGGACAAAAAAATCCCCGCTTTATCATTTTTATATTGTTCCCGTGACAAGGCAGACCTGGAGGAGCTCTAAAGCCATCCAGCGACTCCTCATCCCTGGCTATCTGTCCCCCGGGGAAGACTTAAGCCATTAGAGGAGAGAGGGAAGGAGAAGAGAGGTGGGAGGAGGAGAGGCGGGCAGATCCGGAGTGGCAGATAGGAAAGAAGAGGTTACGAAGTGAGAGCAGCCAGCAGTTCTGATGAATATTTCCAAAGGGAGAGAGCAAACCGAGGTACAAACATCCATCTAATACAAAAACAAGCCGCCGGGCATGTGGGAAGGATAATGCTGCATTCACCATAATTCTTCATCGTTTTTTCTGGTTTCATTCACTGATTCGACAAAGTATAATTTTACACAGAGGAACAGGCAAAACAAACAAACAGAAGGGTTGGCATGGCTGATTCTGCACAGATAAATGCCAACTTTACTTTGCTTCCAACTTCACTTTTCATATGCAAAACTTTTTCGTGTTTAATTTTGTGAAGTTTTTGACATCAAGACATTGCCAGTATTGCCACATTGCCTCAGGAGGGGGAAACAGTGCTTCACCAACACCGTTTACGGTGCGGGTGGAGAGCTGTTGACTTCGACTGGGGATGTTGTCGGACGGTGGAAGGAATACTTTGAGGATCTCCTCAATCCCACTGCCACGTCTTCCGAGGAGGAAGCAGAGGCTGGGGACTTGACGGCGGACTCGCTCATCACCCAAGCCGAAGTCACTGAGGTTGTTGGCAAGCTCCTTGGTGGCAAGGCTCCGGGGGTGGATGAGATCCGCCCTGAGTATCTTAAGTCTCTGGATGTTGTGGGACTGTCTTGGTTGACACGTCTCTACAACATCGCGTGGCAGTCTGGGACAGTACCTCTGGACTGGCAGACCGGGGTGGTGGTCCCTCTGTATAAGAAGGGGGACCGGAGGGTGTGTTCCAATTATAGGGGAATCACACTCCTCAGCCTCCCCGGTAAGGTCTATTCCAGGGTACTGGAGAGGAGAATGCGACCGATAGTTGAACCTCGGATTCAGGAGGAGCAGTGTGGTTTTCGTCCCGGTCGTGGAACACTGGACCAGCTCTATACTCTCCATCGGGTGCTCGAGGGTTCATGGGAGTTTGCTCAACCAGTCCACATGTGCTTTGTGGATCTGGAGAAGGCATTCGACCGTGTGCCCCGGGGCGCCTTGTGGGGGGTGCTCCGGGAGTATGGGGTCCGGGGCCCTTTGTTAAGGGCTGTCCGGTCCCTGTACGACCGGAGCAGGAGCTGTGTTCGCATTGCCGGCAGTAAGTCAGACCTGTTCCCAGTGCATGTTGGACTCCGCCAGGGCTGCCCTTTGTCACCGGTTCTGTTCATCATTTTTATGGACAGAATTTCTAGGCGCAGTCAGGGCGTGGAGGGGGTCCGGTTTGGGAACCACAGGATCTCATCTCTGCTGTTTGCAGACGATGTCGTCCTGATGGCTTCCTCAAACCAGGACCTACAGCATGCACTGGGACGGTTTGCAGCCGAGTGTGAAGCGGCTGGGATGAAGATCAGCACCTCCAAATCCGAGGCCATGGTTCTCGACCGGAAAAAGGTGGTTTGCCCTCTCCGGGTGGGTGGAGAGTCCTTGCCTCAAGTGGAGGAGTTTAAGTATCTCGGGGTCTTGTTCACGAGTGAGGGAAGGATGGAGCGTGAGATTGACAGGCGGATCGGTGCAGGGTCTGCAGTGATGCGGGCGCTGTATCGGACCGTTGTGGTGAAGAGAGAGTTGAGTCGAAAGACAAAGCTCTCGATTTACCGGTCAATCTACGTTCCTACCCTCACCTATGGTCATGAGCTCTGGGTAATGACCGAAAGGACAAGATCGCGGATACAAGCGGTCGAAATGAGCTTCCTCCGCCGGGTGGCTGGGCGCTCCCTTAGAGATAGGGTGAGGAGCTCAGTCACACGGGGGGAGCTCGGAGTAGAGCCGCTGCTCCTCCACGTCGAGAGGAGCCAGCTGAGGTGGCTCGGGCATCTGTTCAGGATGCCTCCTGGACACCTCCCTAGGGAGGTGTTCTGGGCGTGTCCCACCGGGAGGCGGCCCCGGGGTAGACCCAGGACACGCTGGAGGGACTATGTCTCTCGGCTGGCCTGGGAACGCCTTGGGATCCCACCGGAAGAGCTGGAGGAAGGGAAGTCTGGGCCTCCCTGCTTAGACTGCTGCCCCCGCGACCCGGCCCCGGATAAGCGGAAGAAAATGGATGGATGGATGGATGGACATTGCCAGTATTTCTTAGTCTTTGCTTCACCTCATAAAACGTCTCAAATTGAACTTTGTAACCTCTTGTTTCTATGTCACCTCTTGTTTCTATGTAACATCTCGTTTCTATGTAACCTCTTGTTTCTATGTAACCTCTTGTTTCCATGTAACCTCTTGTTTCTATGTTTCTATGTAACCTCTTGTTTCTATGTAACCTCTTGTTTCTATGTAACCTCTTGTTTCTATGTAACCCCCTGTTTCCATGTAACCTCTTGTTTCTATGTTTCTATGTCACCTCTTGTTTCTATGTAACATCTTGTTTCTATGTTTCTATGTCACCTCTTGTTTCTATGTAACATCTTGTTTCTATGTAACCTCTTGTTTCCATGTAACCTCTTGTTTCTATGTTTCTATGTAACCTCTTGTTTCCATGTCACTTCTTGTTTCTATGTAACCTCTTGTTTCTATGTAACCTCTTGTTTCTATGTTTCTATGCAACCTCTTGTTTCTATGTAACCTCTTGTTTCTATGTTTCTATGTCACCCCTTGTTTCCATGTAACCTCTTGTTTCTATGTTTCTATGTCACCCCTTGTTTCCATGTAACCTCTTGTTTCTATGTTTCAATGTAACCTCTTGTTTCTATGTAACCTCTTGTTTCTATGTTTCTATGTCACCCCTTGTTTCCATGTAACCTCTTGTTTCCATGTAACCTCTTGTTTCTATGTCACCTCTTGTTTCTATGTAACCTCTTGTTTTTATGTTTCAATGTAACCTCTTGTTTCTATGTAACCTCTTGTTTCTATGTAACCTCTTGTTTCTAGTAACCTCTTGTTTCTATGTAACCTCTTGTTTCTATGTCACCTCTTGTTTCTAGTAACCTCTTGTTTCTAGTAACCTCTTGTTTCTATGTCACCTCTTGTTTCTATGTCACCTCTTGTTTCTAGTAACCTCTTGTTTCTATGTCACCTCTTGTTTCTATGTTTCTATGTCACCTCTTGTTTCTATGTCACCTCTTGTTTCTATGTCACCTCTTGTTTCTATGTCACCTCTTGTTTCTATGTAACCTCTTGTTTCTATGTCACCTCTTGTTTCTAGTAACCTCTTGTTTCTATGTAACCCCCTGTTTCCATGTAACCTCTTGTTTCTATGTCACCTCTTGTTTCTATGTTTCCATGTCACCTCTTGTTTCTATGTCACCTCTTGTTTCTATGTCACCTCTTGTTTCTATGTAACCTCTTGTTTCTATGTTTCTATGTCACCCCTTGTTTCCATGTAACCTCTTGTTTCTATGTCACCTCTTGTTTCTATGTCACCTCTTGTTTCTATGTAACCTCTTGTTTCTATGTTTCAATGTAACCTCTTGTTTCTATGTAACCTCTTGTTTCTAGTAACCTCTTGTTTCTATGTAACCTCTTGTTTCTACGTATCCTCTTGTTTCTATGTTTCGATGAAGCTTTGAGAATATAAGACAAAGAGTAATTTGTTATTTTCAATCATAAACACTCGTCGATGTAAACCCTCATTCGTCCAGGTGTGGTCCATCGTAGAAAGGGGTTCAGAGGTTGTCATCCGGACGCCGTTTAAAGATCGAGACGTTTCGACTTTTATCCAAAAGTCATTGTCAATCAGAGAGCTGGTATGGGAACCTGGGCCTTATATGCTACTCTAAGTAGTGGGAGTCCAGCCCCCAGGGAGGAGTCACTGCACTCCTGTCTTTGTTATAAGATTGTTTGTTTGTCACCTGGGATTTAATTAATTGGTCTATCTTGTTGATTAATGGTTGGCCTCACCTAGTTTCACCTGTGTCTAAAGGTCTATTGTTATCTTGATAGCTGGCTGTTGCTTCCTCCTCACTACTGATTGCCTCATTAGCATTTGACTGGTCAATTGATCTGGACCAAGGTGTTAGAATGCTGTCATAAATTTTGGCTAAATTAAAGGATTTTCTCTTTTTACAAAAATGGCCTCCTTTACTCCTCTTTCAAACCAGTTCTTCTCTCTGCTCAAAATCTTCACCTCACTGTCCTCAAACGAGTGATTTGTAGCTTTTAGGTGCAGATGGACTGCACTCTGCGGTCCGGTGGAGGAACATCTTCTGTGTTGGTACAGCCTTTTGTGCAATGGCTGTTTTGTTTCTCCTATGTAACGTTCTTTACAACTGTCCTCACTGCACTCTATCGAATAAACTACATTGCTCTGTTTCTCTGTCGGCCTCTTGTCTTTGGGGTGGACCAGTTTCTGTTTAAGCGTGTTGCCAGGTTTGTAATAGACAGGGATGTCGTGTTGTCTAAAAATCCTTTGAAACTTCTCAGACAGGCCCGAGACATAAGGGATAGAGACACCCCTCCTGCTGGGGTCTTTATCCTTTCTGTCCTGTTTCTTGGCTCTTCTGACTTTGTTAAAGGCCCAGTTAGGGTATCCACAAGCTGAGAGGGCACGTTGGACGTGTTCTTCCTCCTTCTTTCTCCCCTCAGAGCTGGTGGGTACTTCATGGGCTCTGTGTTGCAAGGTCCTAATCACTCCCAGCTTGTGCTGCAGTGGGTGGTTGGAATCGAACAGTAAGTACTGGTCTGTGTGGGTGGGTTTCCTGTATACTTCTGTCTGAAGGCTGCCTTCCTCCTCTCTGATTGTGGAGCAATCAAGAAACGCCAACCGGTTGTCCTTAGCATCTTCTCGGGTGAACTTAATGTATACATCCAACCCATTGATATGCTCAGAGAAAGTTTCCAGCTCTTGTTTCTTGATTATCACAAGCGTATCGTCCACTTGCGCAGCCAGAGGCTCGGAGGTGTGCCCAGGAAGGAGGTCAGAGCCTTCTTCTCGAAGTGTTCCATATATAGGTTGGCTACGATCGGCGAGACCGGAGAGCCCATAGCACAGCCGTGGATCTGTCTGTAAAAATGTCCCCTGAATTGGAAGTAAGTTGTGTTAAGGCAGATGTCCAATAATTGGCAGATGTATTCAGGTGTGAGTTTGGTCCTTTCCGGTAGGGTTGAGTCCTCCTGCAGTCGCATCCTCACTGCTGCCACTGCCTCCGAGGTAGGAATACAAGTGAAAAGGGACACCACGTCGTACGAGACCATAACGTCATCTGGGTCCATACGGAGGTGTCTCACTTTGCTCACAAAGTGCTGTGTGTTGTCCACATGATGTTCTGAGTTTCCCACTAATGGAGCCAAGATGGAGGTTAAGTGTTTAGCTACATTGTATGTGATGGAGTCCGTGCTACACACAATGGGTCTCAATGGGACATTCTCTTTGTGTATTTTGGGAGGCCATAAATACATGGAATGGCTTCACCAGGATACAGTCTGTAGTACAGAGGCCTGTCAATCAACTCCTCCTTCTCAAGCTTCTGTAGACAGTCTATAACCTTCTTCTTGTAGCTACTTGTGGGGTCCCTTTTCAGTCTTTCATATGTGGAGGTGTCCTCAAGGAGACTGTTGACCTTGGACTCATAGTCCGCTGTGTTCAAGATCACTGTGCAGCGTCCTTTGTCCGCTGGTAAGATGTTTATGGTATGGTCCTTTTGTAAAGCTGAAAGTGCCTTCCTCTCTTCTGGTGTGATGTTAGAAGGGGGTGGTTTGGCACTTTTCAGGGTGGCGGTGACCCGCATCCTGAGATCTGCTGCCTCGGCATCATTCAATTTGTTGTTTCTGATGGCTGTCTCAGTGGCTGTGATGTAATCTGTTGTTGGGATATGGTTGGAGGTGACCGAGAAATTGAGTCCTTTGGAAAGGACATCTATTTCTGCCTGAGTCAGGATGCGGTCTGAAAGGTTTTTGATCCAGCTATTCCTGTTAATACTTGTCTCACCTTGGGCTGTCCCTAACCTCCTGTTGTGCTGATCTTTACTAGTGTTGATCTTTTCCAAAGAGAGGAGAACTTTCTGATCTGTCGTTCCTTACTTTTCTTGTGCTGTGCTCCCTGTGCAATCTGTGTAAAATCTAACACTCTATTGAGAATATCTTCAGGGACCATGTTCGTAGTAAGTTCCTTCTGAATAATTTCCATTCTGTACCTCAGTTTATCTATTTTGGTGTTGTTCTCCCTAATTCTTTCACTAAGCATCTGCATCAGGTTTCTTCTCCAAATCTTCTCTGCTCTGTGTCCTTTAATTGGGGATTTGATCTGTAGGCTCCTCGGGATTATGTTACTCTGTCTACACCTCAAGTTAAACCGGAGGTGATTTCTGTTATCGGCTAATTTCCTGGCTGTATTCTCAAGCTCCCGTACCAGATCTAAGGTACCTTGCCCAAAATTCTCCAGAATTCGTCGATGTAAACCCTCATTCGTCCAGGTGTGGTCCATCGTAGAAAGGGGTTCAGAGGTTGTCATCCGGACGCCGTGTAAAGATCGAGACGTGTCGACTTTTATCCAAAAGTCATTGTCAATCAGAGAGCTGGTATGGGAACCTGGGCCTTATATGCTACTCTAAGTAGTGGGAGTCCAGCCCCCAGGGAGGAGTCACTGCACTCCTGTCTTTGTTATAAGATTGTTTGTTTGTCACCTGGGATTTAATTAATTGGTCTATCTTGTTGATTAATGGTTGGCCTCACCTAGTTTCACCTGTGTCTAAAGGTCTATTGTTATCTTGATAGCTGGCTGTTGCTTCCTCCTCACTACTGATTGCCTCATTAGCATTTGACTGGTCAATTGATCTGGACCAAGGTGTTAGAATGCTGTCATAAATTTTGGCTAAATTAAATCTTAAGCCCCCATTCCTGTTCAGGGAAGGATTTTCTCTTTTTACAAAAATGGCCTCCTTTACTCCTCTTTCAAACCAGTTCTTCTCTCTGCTCAAAATCTTCACCTCACTGTCCTCAAACGAGTGATTTGTAGCTTTTAGGTGCAGATGGACAACCGGTTGGCGTTTCTTGATTGCTCCACAATCAGAGAGGAGGAAGGCAGCCTTCAGACAGAAGTATACAGGAAACCCACCCACACAGACCAGTACTTACTGTTCGATTCCAACCACCCACTGCAGCACAAGCTGGGAGTGATTAGGACCTTGCAACACAGAGCCCATGAAGTACCCACCAGCTCTGAGGGGAGAAAGAAGGAGGAAGAACACGTCCAACGTGCCCTCTCAGCTTGTGGATACCCTAACTGGGCCTTTAACAAAGTCAGAAGAGCCAAGAAACAGGACAGAAAGGATAAAGACCCCAGCAGGAGGGGTGTCTCTATCCCTTATGTCTCGGGCCTGTCTGAGAAGTTTCAAAGGATTTTTAGACAACACGACATCCCTGTCTATTACAAACCTGGCAACACGCTTAAACAGAAACTGGTCCACCCCAAAGACAAGAGGCCGACAGAGAAACAGAGCAATGTAGTTTATTCGATAGAGTGCAGTGAGGACAGTTGTAAAGAACGTTACATAGGAGAAACAAAACAGCCATTGCACAAAAGGCTGTACCAACACAGAAGATGTTCCTCCACCGGACCGCAGAGTGCAGTCCATCTGCACCTAAAAGCTACAAATCACTCGTTTGAGGACAGTGAGGTGAAGATTTTGAGCAGAGAGAAGAACTGGTTTGAAAGAGGAGTAAAGGAGGCCATTTTTGTAAAAAGAGAAAATCCTTCCCTGAACAGGAATGGGGGCTTAAGATTTAATTTAGCCAAAATTTATGACAGCATTCTAACACCTTGGTCCAGATCAATTGACCAGTCAAATGCTAATGAGGCAATCAGTAGTGAGGAGGAAGCAACAGCCAGCTATCAAGATAACAATAGACCTTTAGACACAGGTGAAACTAGGTGAGGCCAACCATTAATCAACAAGATAGACCAATTAATTAAATCCCAGGTGACAAACAAACAATCTTATAACAAAGACAGGAGTGCAGTGACTCCTCCTGGGGGCTGGACTCCCACTACTTAGAGTAGCATATAAGGCCCAGGTTCCCATACCAGCTCTCTGATTGACAATGACTTTTGGATAAAAGTCGAAACGTCTCGATCTTTAAACGGCGTCCGGATGACAACCTCTGAACCCCTTTCTACGATGGACCACACCTGGACGAATGAGGGTTTACATCGACGAATTCTGGAGAATTTTGGGCAAGGTACCTTAGATCTGGTACGGGAGCTTGAGAATACAGCCAGGAAATTAGCCGATAACAGAAATCACCTCTTTAACTTGAGGTGTAGACAGAGTAACATAATCCCGAGGAGCCTACAGATCAAATCCCCAATTAAAGGACACAGAGCAGAGAAGATTTGGAGAAGAAACCTGATGCAGATGCTTAGTGAAAGAATTAGGGAGAACAACACCAAAATAGATAAACTGAGGTACAGAATGGAAATTATTCAGAAGGAACTTACGAACATGGTCCCTGAAGATATTCTCAATAGAGTGTTAGATTTTACACAGATTGCACAGGGAGCACAGCACAAGAAAAGTAAGGAACGACAGATCAGAAAGTTCTCCTCTCTTTTGGAAAAGATCAACACTAGTAAAGATCAGCACAACAGGAGGTTAGGGACAGCCCAAGGTGAGACAAGTATTAACAGGAATAGCTGGATCAAAACCTTTCAGACCGCATCCTGACTCAGGCAGAAATAGATGTCCTTTCCAAAGGACTCAATTTCTCGGTCACCTCCAACCATATCCCAACAACAGATTACATCACAGCCACTGAGACAGCCATCAGAAACAACAAATTGAATGATGCCGAGGCAGCAGATCTCAGGATGCGGGTCACCGCCACCCTGAAAAGTGCCAAACCACCCCCTTCTAACATCACACCAGAAGAGAGGAAGGCACTTTCAGCTTTACAAAAGGACCATACCATAAACATCTTACCAGCGGACAAAGGACGCTGCACAGTGATCTTGAACACAGCGGACTATGAGTCCAAGGTCAACAGTCTCCTTGAGGACACCTCCACATATGAAAGACTGAAAAGGGACCCCACAAGTAGCTACAAGAAGAAGGTTATAGACTGTCTACAGAAGCTTGAGAAGGAGGAGTTGATTGACAGGCCTCTGTACTACAGACTGTATCCTGGTGAAGCCATTCCATGTATTTATGGCCTCCCCAAAATACACAAAGAGAATGTCCCATTGAGACCCATTGTGTGTAGCACGGACTCCATCACATACAATGTAGCTAAACACTTAACCTCCATCTTGGCTCCATTAGTGGGGAACTCAGAACATCATGTGGACAACACACAGCACTTTGTGAGCAAAGTGAGACACCTCGTATGGACCCAGATGACGCGTTATGGTCTCGTACGACGTGGTGTCCCTTTTCACTTGTATTCCTACCTCGGAGGCAGTGGCAGCAGTGAGGATGCGACTGCAGGAGGACTCAACCCTACCGGAAAGGACCAAACTCACACCTGAATACATCTGCCAATTATTGGACATCTGCCTTAACACAACTTACTTCCAATTCAGGGGACATTTTTACAGACAGATCCACGGCTGTGCTATGGGCTCTCCGGTCTCGCCGATCGTAGCCAACCTATATATGGAACACTTCGAGAAGAAGGCTCTGACCTCCTTCCTGGGCACACCTCGAGCCTCTGGCTGCGTTACGTGGACGATACGTTTGTGATAATCAAGAAACAAGAGCTGGAAACTTTCTCTGAGCATATCAATGGGTTGGATGTATACATTAAGTTCACCCGAGAAGATGCTAAGGACAACCGGTTGGCGTTTCTTGATTGCTCCACAATCAGAGAGGAGGAAGGCAGCCTTCAGACAGAAGTATACAGGAAACCCACCCACACAGACCAGTACTTACTGTTCGATTCCAACCACCCACTGCAGCACAAGCTGGGAGTGATTAGGACCTTGCAACACAGAGCCCATGAAGTACCCACCAGCTCTGAGGGGAGAAAGAAGGAGGAAGAACACGTCCAACGTGCCCTCTCAGCTTGTGGATACCCTAACTGGGCCTTTAACAAAGTCAGAAGAGCCAAGAAACAGGACAGAAAGGATAAAGACCCCAGCAGGAGGGGTGTCTCTATCCCTTATGTCTCGGGCCTGTCTGAGAAGTTTCAAAGGATTTTTAGACAACACGACATCCCTGTCTATTACAAACCTGGCAACACGCTTTAAACAGAAACTGGTCCGCCCCAAAGACAAGAGGCCGACAGAGAAACAGAGCAATGTAGTTTATTCGATAGAGTGCAGTGAGGACAGTTGTAAAGAACGTTACATAGGAGAAACAAAACAGCCATTGCACAAAAGGCTGTACCAACACAGAAGATGTTCCTCCACCGGACCGCAGAGTGCAGTCCATCTGCACCTAAAAGCTACAAATCACTCGTTTGAGGACAGTGAGGTGAAGATTTTGAGCAGAGAGAAGAACTGGTTTGAAAGAGGAGTAAAGGAGGCCATTTTTGTAAAAAGAGAAAATCCTTCCCTGAACAGGAATGGGGGCTTAAGATTTAATTTAGCCAAAATTTATGACAGCATTCTAACACCTTGGTCCAGATCAATTGACCAGTCAAATGCTAATGAGGCAATCAGTAGTGAGGAGGAAGCAACAGCCAGCTATCAAGATAACAATAGACCTTTAGACACAGGTGAAACTAGGTGAGGCCAACCATTAATCAACAAGATAGACCAATTAATTAAATCCCAGGTGACAAACAAACAATCTTATAACAAAGACAGGAGTGCAGTGACTCCTCCCTGGGGGCTGGACTCCCACTACTTAGAGTAGCATATAAGGCCCAGGTTCCCATACCAGCTCTCTGATTGACAATGACTTTTGGATAAAAGTCGAAACGTCTCGATCTTTAAACGGCGTCCGGATGACAACCTCTGAACCCCTTTCTACAATCATAAACACTGTTTGCATGTCTCTGCCGTGGGAGTCAATTAGAAAAAAAAGAAAAAAAAATCAAATGGAAGAAATAAGAAAAGAAGCATCTTGCAAACAGATAATGCTTTATTATGAACTAATTACTATGATGATTTCATTTATTTGTTCATCAATATTAAAGTCAAGTTAAGTTAAACTGTATTTGCCGTCTTGACCAGGAGTCCTTGAGTTTAGTCATCTCAATGGGACTTTCCTGGTAAAATAAAGGTTCAATAAAGAACAAAATAAATTGTCCTTCAAGGGGAAGCTTTTCTTGCGCATGTAATGCTTAGGAGCATAGACAACATTACAAAGGCAAGGCAAGGCAAGGCAAGTTTATTTGTAGAGCACAATTCGTACACAGGGCAATTCAAAGTGCTTTACATAAACAGGAAAAGTTGCATTAAAATCACAAAACACAAAAAGACACACAGAATCATTTTAAAATCATTTTAGAATAAAGTGCTTTAAAAGAGAAGAGTGCAGATAGATCTTTCAGTCGTATGCACGTCTAAAGAGAACTGTTTTTAGCCTGGATTTAAACATTGTCAGAGTGGAGGCCTGTCTCACATCTTCAGGGAGACTGTTCCAGATTCTAGCTGCAAAAAACTGAAACGCTGATTCCCCATGTTTAGTCCTGACTCTAGGCACCAGCAGGAGGCCGGTCCCTGAGGCCCTCAGATTGCGAGATGGTTCATATGGCACTAACATGTCAGAGATGTACTTTGGTGCTTGGCCGTGGAGAGACTTGAACACAAGCAGAGCTGCTTTAAAGTCAATTCTCTGAACCACAGGAAGCCAGTGCAGAGACCTGAGCACAGGACTAATGTGATCGTACTTCCTGGTTCTTGTCAGGACCCGAGCAGCAGCGTTCTGGATGTACTGCAGCTGTTTTACAGCTCGTTTGGAGAGACCAGTGAACAGGCCGTTGCAGTAGTCTAACCTACTGGAGACAAATGCATGGATAAGTCTCTCCAAGTCTGGTTTAGACACTATACCTTTAATTTTGGCAATGTTTTTTAGGTGGTAAAAGGCTGTTGATGTTATTGATTTGATGTGGCTGTTAAAGTTCAGGTCTGAGTCCATTATTACCCCCAGATTTCTAACTTGATTTGTCGGTTTTAGAGCGAGAGACTGGAGGTGACTGCTGACACTTTCTCTCTGTTTCTGCGGCCCAAAGACGATGATTTCAGTCTTGTCTGAGTTTAGCTGAAGAAAATTGTTTTGCATCCACAAGCTGATCTGTTGGATGCAATGACAGAGTGAATCCACTGGTCCATATTCACCTGCCGTCAGTGAGACATAGATCTGAGTGTCATCTGCGTAGTTGTGATAAGACACATTTGTGCTGAGTATTAACTGACCTAAGGGCAGCATATAGAGGTTGAACAGAAGGGGTCCCAGGATTGACCCTTGGGGCACTCCACAGGTCAAGCTCACGTGGTCTGAGACACAGTTACCAATCTCAACAAAGTACTCTCTGTCCTCAAGGTAGGACTTCAACCAATTTAGGGCAGTGCCAGTGATGCCCACCCAGTCCTCTAGTCTCTGTAGGAGGATCCTATGATCGACAGTGTCAAAAGCAGCGCTCAGATCTAACAGAAATAAGACTGAGGCTTTGCCCGCGTCAGTGTTCAGGCGGATGTCATTTGTCACCTTGATAAGAGCAGTCTCAGTGCTGTGATGAGGTCTAAAACCTGACTGAAAAACATCAAATGAGTTGTTTATTAAGAGGAAGTCAGTGAGCTGTTGGTAAACAACCTTTTCGAGGACTTTGCCTAAAAATGGCAGATTTGAGATGGGCCGATAATTTTTCAGTTCTGAGGCATCAAGACTGCTCTTCTTTAGGAGAGGCTTAATGACCGCAGTTTTCAAGGCCCTTGGGAATGTTCCAGATTGAAGCGACATGTTAACTATGTGAGTGAGTGGTGTTAACAAAGTGCTCAGAACAGACTTTAGAAATCTGGTGGGTAACACATCGAGGCAGCATGTAGAAGAACTCAGACTGGTGATGATCTCTTGGACAGTTTTGTCAGTTACAGGTGCAAACTGAGTCAGCTCTAAATGTGTAGGTGGTTTTAAAGTTATTATTTGCACTGTGGAATTTATGGCATTTTTAATGCCCTGAACCTTGTCATTAAAGAATACTGCAAACTCATTGCACTTAGCAGTGGAAATTAGTTCTAACGGCAGCAGAATTGGAGGGTTTGTTAGTCTGTTTACTGTTGCAAACAGAGCACGCGAGTTATTACTGCAATTTCCAATTATTTCAGAAAAAAATCCTTCCCTTGTTTTACATAAAATGAGGTTGTACATGTACAACCTTTCTCTATAAATCTCTTTATGAATCTGGAGCTTTGACTTGCGCCATTTTCGCTCAGCCCTGCGGCACTCCCTTTTCTGTGCCCTGACTGTCTCATTATTCCTCCATGGCGCCTTCTGCTTATTTTTAACCATTTTAACCTTCATAGGAGCAATGGTGTCCAGAACATTCAAGATATTAGATGTAACAGAATTTAAAAAGTCGTCAACATTTGAACATGAAGGATTTTCAAAGTTTATCATTTCCATGAAGAGTGCACTTGTGCTGTCATTTATGTGTCTCCTCCGAACAACTGCAGGACCAGTCGGTGATTTGGGAATAACAGACAGGTCAAAGAAAACACAGAAATGATCAGACAGTGCCACATCGACCACACTGACGTTTGAAATATTAACCCCTTTAGTAATTAGCAGGTCCAGAGTGTGTCCTCTGCTGTGAGTGGGGCCACTCACATGCTGAGTAAGACCAAAGGTTTCAAGGACAGCATCAAGCTCTTTAGCGTTTCTGTCGCAAACATTATCCACGTGAACATTGAAATCACCTGTAATGACCAAACCGTCAAATTCTGTGCATACAACTGAAAGCATCTCAGTAAAATCATCAATAAAACCTTGGCAGTGCTGGGGAGGCTTGTACAGGACAATGTAGAGTATGGAGGGAGACTGTTTTAGCTCCATTTTAAAAGATAAATACTCAAATGATGAAAACACCCCAAAAGACAACCTCTGGGTAACTATTTTATCTCTAAAAACTGCACAGACACCTCCACCCTTTTTGTTGTCGCGTGTTTCAGATTCAAACTTGAAGCTCGGTGGAGTCGCTTATATTAGAACAACATTCCCCGTGTTTTTGTCAAGCCATGTTTCAGTTAAAAACATAAAATCAAGATTATAAGAAGATATAAAATCATTAATTAAAAGTGATTTGTTACATAATGATCTGACATTAAGCACAGCAAGTTTCAGATTGGTTTCAATGTGACTGGACGTTATCTTTTCACAGGGAATATGAATTAAATTTCTAAGATTGGACAGTCTAACTGTCCTTCTGTTCTCCAGTCTGTGTGACGTGACTACAGATATAACACAGGGCCCCGGTACAAAGTGAGACTTGACATGATATATCTATATACCGAAAATCCATATACCGAAATCACATCTTGGTAACATACTACTTTCTGGTCTTGTTAAAGCTGGGGTGCCTTGTTTTCATTTTACACAGTTAAACTGGAAGTGGGTATTTAAATGTGTCTAATTATTGCCTTGCTCTCAAAAACCCTTTGGCACATTGTTGATATCCATAAGCATTCAATTTCAGGCACAGACTCATCTTAAGAACAGCTTTTTGAGACAATGAAGGGAAACTCATGCTACCGCCCCAAACACAGCCAATGTGCTGCTTTAAGCTCTTATTTCTGGGTTGACAAAACATAAATACTTTATCATTAGATGATGACAGCACACAACGGTCTCATTTTTGTCACAAAGTGCTAGTTTTACAAGATACTCTGGGGCAAAAAAGGTTGTTACCACAGCTATAATAATGCATTTACAACAGTTTATTGCCACAATCTTGTTTGAATCTCTGATACAAAAAGGAGCAGTAGGAATGGCTGCTCCTCAGGTCTAACTGTGCCTCGCTGTGACCCTGCAGTGCACTCCCAGCACCATCCACTTAACCAAAATGGTTCCTCCTCTCTTCCTCCCGCTTTGACCATTTTCTGTCCACATCTGTGGTCTGTAAACAATGCACTGTTGTAATGAGAAATGGCACAAGGGGAGAGAGGCTGAAGCCAAGACAGAAACATTAAGAAAGCTGGCTCTGTCGTCCTCTGTTTTTTCCCCTACGCCACTGTGAACAAGTTGACTGCCAAAGGGAGAGAGTGGGCAAAAATTGCTTCTGTTCAATGCACTTCTACGCCTTTATTGCTTCCTGTAATTGCTTCTCGGAGAGGTAACCAGTCTTCTCTTATCCATTTTTTTCACTTGAAGACTTGTACCCTGTGAGCATGCAGCAACCAGCACCTGAGTCATGAATCCTATTTGAAAAACAAGCCTATGTTGAATGTATCAAACACGAGCAGAGGTTAAGAAAGGAGAGGGAGCAATGAGCAAACACACAGGTTCATTCACTACATGGAAGACTTAAGTCAGACTAAGCTATATTTGATTACTTTCTTTACTGAGAAACTGTTTTTGTTACACCAGAGAGGCCTCCTAAAACAACAATACTGATTATTCAAACTGACTGACAGAATTATTAAACCAAGATGAAGACTATTAATGCATTTAAAGAAGTAAGGATAAGTGTGTTTTGAAAAGGCTTATTAGGCTACAAAGAATGCACATTTACTGTCCAAGCAGACCAAAATTAAAGAGTTGATAACTGGTGCTTTATGCGTTCAGCTTCATTTTATCTACATGTGCAGTAAAGCGGTATATTAAACGTATTTCAAATGATCAAAATGTAGACCAATACCAGCTACTGTACACTCGGTTCCAAATGTATGATCTCCTATTCTGTGTGAGCTCAATGAGTGCAGTAAGAAGGTGAGAAGTTTAATCCCTGTTTGGAGCAGCGGTGCTAATGATGCATGAACCACTGCTGATGGATGAAACAGAAGTGGAGCCTAGAGTAAGCGCGTGCCACATATGTTTAATAGCTCATTTGAGAGGAAATAGGGCTAAGCCACTCTTTTCTCCAGGTGTTCTCTCAGAGGGCTTTCATACATGTAGGGATTAGAGATTACCGTCAGAACTGGATTATTTGTGCTTGGATGCTTGAGAGATTCCAAACTACACCGGTGCCCTTCGTAAGGTTAAAGACTTCAACTTGAGAACTGGTGTGGACATAGAAATAAGTACTTTTTTATTATTATTGTGCTGTCCGTCTCTTTGTATTTTGTGCAAATTAGCCTTTCTGGGCACACCTGCCTTCAGAAACCTGCATATTGGTCGGACAAAGGTTTTATGTCAGATTATCCATCCATTTCCGTCCGCTTTATCAGAGCTGGGTCGTGGAGGCAGCAGTCTGAGCAGGGAGGCCCATGTCAGATTATGTCTTTGATTATCCTTTCTCCCTGGTCTGGTTCTTGCTAAAATAAAATATTGACTAAAAATCAAAGTATGTGCCTTAGTAACTCATGTTGTAATCCCAGAAATTAAGTAAATTAAACTAAATGTCTTTATATCGATTAAATGCTAATTTTGCATACCCAATTACCAGTACATCCATTGTTGATGATCTTTTTATTGCATTTATTAACATTATTATTACTTAAACTCACAATTCCCAATAATATAAATATAACGTAATAATGGACTTGTAAAACATTTCTATTCCATATTGTAACTCAAGATGAAAAAAAAAAAAAAAGAATGGTGTCATTTTGGTTTGTGCCATTATTGTCACGCAAATAGTTAGTGTTAGTATTTTTCTTTACACATTCTTTTCACATTGCATTTAAGTTAAATTAATTTAATTACAAAGCACATTACATAGTTTAATTTAATATGAATTATAATTTGTATTTATATTTATATTTATTTGGGCACATTTTTTTCTAATTTATGTGCACACTTATTAGTCTGAATTATTATACCCGCACTTTCTTTTGAGTTGCCAGAAAGGAGCAGAGCCCACCTGGACCATGGTAGTGCTAATTTGGTTTGCTTAATTTTGTTTAAAGTTGTTTTGTTAATGACGCATTGTATTCTGTTACTATATTTTGCCTTATTATTACTTGGGTGAGTCTGTAGTTCTGGTTTACCTTTAGTGTACTCCCCCTGGTCTCCCCCATGGGTTAATTTTGGGTTAGTCCTTTTTGTATTTAAACTCCCCTCTTTTGTTTGAGGGTCAGTTGTTTTGCTGACCTCAGTTGGGCCCAAACTTTGTTCATATTATTTCAATCATTTTTGGTGCCTTTAAATTATCCTTATTTTTACACTTGTTGTCCCTACCGTTTTCCTTTGGTCCACTTCATTTTTCATCAAGTTTTTGTTGAACATTGTTTGTTGTGTTGTGTGCAAGATTACAATTTAAAAGGGACAGAGTTGGGACTGGAACCAGTAACAGATAGGTGTTTGGTGTATCAACTACCAACTCATTTTTAATGAGAGGAAGCTGGCTGGGGGGCCGAAACAGAGACAAACCTAAAATGCTAAACACTAAAATACATCTTCCTTACCCACAAAATCTATATATAGGTTAGTTGCCAGATGCCTGTCATTATTAAGAACTATTTGGTATATTTTAGAGTTTAGAAATGATAATAACTTATAAGGCACAAACTACTTTGAAACAACAGTTCTTGTTTTAGTAATAAACTCATGCTGATATTTATTAAGCAATGTCCATTAATTACTGAGGCAGTGATCTGCACAAGCGTGGGATTTTAAGCAGGTCCTCTCTCTTTTTCTGAGACAGAGGTTTAACACTGGCTCTTGCGGCACTCTGGATTCTTTGGATTTGTTGGATTGAACATTCAGCAGACTGCCACAGCCCACCACATGCCTTTTCAGTGAAGTTGTCAAAATGAGATGAGACAAACAGGAAATCCAACGAGCGCCAGTGAAATGCATCTGACGATTTTTCAAAATCAAACCAGTGTGTTTACTGTACGACTTTTACTACCTCCGTGCATGTAAACATTACATCATACCCAGGGGGGTCACAAAGTGTGTTACACCTCATCAGATCTGTTATTAGAGACCATGGACAACGACAGATTGATCTTGGAGGTTCAAAATATTATTATAAGCATAATTTATGACACCTCACATCTAAAGGAGGCTAACTTAAAAAAGGAAAGGGCCTGTGACGAGATAGGAGTAGTTCTTCTATGCGTTTGATCAGCCTGCCATTAATAATACAAATTAAAAACAATCTCGGAGGCAAACACAAATCGTCCTGAGGGCCACATTTGGCCTGAAGGCTGCAAGTTTGAGATGCCTGGTCTAAATACAGAATAAATAAATAAAAAACAATCATTTTCACTTGAAAGCTGTAGACAGTTTTGGAAGAGAGGCAAAAATACAAGAGCAAATATCAAATACAAATACAGCACACTTATTGTCAGAGTCTAAGATTATCGTGCACCCTTTGACTTGTGCCAATAATGTTGCTTCTCAGTGACATTTGGTTTATTATGCATGAATTAATAATATGGACCTTTAATTACAGCCTTTTTTCGCTTTCGGCTTCCCCTGTCACCCCCAGCTGATGCACTTGGCATTCATGTCTCTGTGTGAGCTGTGTTTGTTGTGTTCTGCAGTTTAGGTACGACAATAATCATTTCGCCCAGTAAGGTGCACCTCATATCTTCTACACTTTTCTACACACGTCCAGTCTTAATTTGAGCAATCTTCATATAGGTCACGATACTACGACTTTAACCATCCAAAACACTTAAATGTCATATACATAATCCTCCATTTGAATTTGGGAATGATGTTCCTTCCTTCAAATTGTTAGTGAGAAGGCAAAGACATTTTGCAAGTGTTGTTTTATCAAATTTAGATGTATTTGTCTCAGTGTTTTTGTAGCAGAGTGGATTTTGGGTAACAGTCAGCGTGGCACCAACCCCTGAGATCTATAGAGATCTTTTTTTTTTTTTTTTTCATTTCTGTGTCTTTCTGCTTCCATTCTGTGGGTCAGATGGGCTATGGCTGTGCTTATGCTCTGTCCCCCTCTGGGACAGTTTCATGGTGCACCAAACCACAATGTTCTAGAGCACATTGCTTCGACTGCAGGCAGTTCAAAGGAGTTTAAAGTGCAGACAGTACAGTTGAAAGTAACTCACACATGAGAATGTACTGTTGCGGAATTGCCCCGAAAAGATTGTTCATGTGAAGAAATAAGAAGCTCTAATAATTATTTTACCATGCTGTTATTATGATTTATAAACCTATATCCTTATATCTATTCTATTGGCACAGTTATATATCAAGCAGCGCTGCAATTTATTTTGATGTTCTTCCATTTGTCAAAATTGAAGCTCATGATACTCCAAGTGACCTTAGCATGTGTTTATACAGGTACTATTTTTCGATCCTTTCACCAATGACCCTAAAAAACAGAAGTGTTAACAACAGCAAATCACTGTAACATGTGCCGAGGAGGAGTCACCGATGTGTATAAAAGATGCTGCCTCTGATAGTTCGGGGCAGTCCTCAGCCACTTTTTTGACTGTTAATAAATGCTAGAAACTTACAAAGAGAGTTTTTCTACATTTATGCTACATTCCTCCCAGCTTGGTGTCTGGTACGGTTGCTGTTTGAGTTTCTCTGAGACTCGGCAGGTGCTCCCTCAGTTGAGACACTTAGGCGAGTAGAAATGTAGTATTATTTAAGCTCCTACAAGGGTACATCACGGACTCTGGCTGCAGACCTCTGTCACAAGGTTGTTGCTTAATTAGAAATGGTGTTTTCTAGTTAAGATAGGAGCACCTTATCGGCCGCTAAACCTGACAGGGTAGAAAACTTCTATAGTCGCTTTCACTTTCCATCCACTTTCAGATTTGATTATTTAAGAACTTTATTGCTTTATTAGAGCGAGTGGGATAACAGTCCAACATGGCTACTTCTCATTTCATCAACATCTAATACAGAAAAGAGCATTGCAAAGGTCCATCATGAGGCTGCGTGTGTGTGATTGGTGATCTGCTGCCTTCTGTGCAGTTTCTCACCACTTTGTGTATTGAAACCTTTAGTTTATTCTCCTTTTTGCAGAGAACACTGCATTTCATTTGTGAGGAGAAAGCTGAAGCGACAGACAAAATGTTTCCATGTTATGCTTATATAAAGCAGCATTTTTTGTATAATGTTTGTGTTAAGATTAGATGCCTGGTGGCTTTGGGGGCGTTTATCAGCAGTTGTCCAGGAGTAAAAATGGGTGTTTACTTGCTAAACTTCAGTTCCTATGGTAATGCTGGGCTACAGTTTCCATTATTTAAAGTTCCAACAGACCATTTGTACTGTCCTTTTCATTTTAGGTTACTCTCAGAGGTCAGTGACACTTTACAATGAGTCATAATTCTTCACTTAACGTGGAGCAAATGATAAAGTGGGTGGGGCCATTAAGAAAATTGACCAAAAAACATGAAGGCCATTGATCTTTTATCACTCAATGTGTGAAAAAATATGTCTTAGTCACTGTTTAAAACAAATAGCTTACTAATGATTACTTCATGAGGACATGGAATGCAACAAAGGAATTAAAAAAAAAAAAAAAAAGCTTTCTCCTTGTACCACACCACCACCCAAAGTGATATAGCCCATGGGACAAACTGCTTAGCTGCTGAGAATATATAAAAACAAATATAGCAGGTTTGTTATTGATTTTAACAGTGACATGATACAGTTTCACAAAATAATATGTTACATTTATTTGTAGTTTGAGATAGAATCAGTGCCAGCCATACATTTGCAATTGCATACACAGCAGTCACGTTTAGTTTGTGCAGCTGTGAGTGCAGGTAACAGACCTCTCCGCCATTATCCAAGGGCTGGAGTCTGGGTACAATATAATACTCTGTTTTACAAACATCAAAAGTCAATTTCTTTGGGAGCTAGAACTAAATAATATGACATTTAGAAATAGCTGACATACAAAGTGAAAATCAATTTCTTTAAAAACCCAACCATGCTGCTGTGATGCTCTGTCGAATTTGTGTTTGAAATGCTCCTTGGCACATCACCGTCTCAAATATTTATTGCAAAGCGCTATTACATACAGCGCAAGAGTTTTCTGCCAATCCCTAGACGCCCGGTGAGGCTGAGGCAGCACCTGTCACCAGATGAAATGTGTGTATGTTACTTTGATGGGTGGGGAGGGGTGGGTGGTTTGGGATAACCGTTCTAAAGAAGGCTATATGCTTAGAAACCCCCGTGTAAAGGATGCACTGGCTCAGCACATCCTCTCATGATGTCTAGTGTCAAGTTGGATACAGTCCTATTTCATTGACTAATAATGTGCACCTGAGCAGGCATTAGAGCTGTCAATCCACTGAAGGCATCAGGGACATTGTTTAAGGCACAGCCGTGGAACAAATGAAGATGTGTAACATTAGAATGGAGCTTGTCAGACAGGTTAAGCACTGCTAAGTATCACTGAAAATAGTAGACAGTGTAATCCCTCAATCGTCCTGGAGCGGTCCATAGTAGAACAAGTCGTCTGGACAGCCATCCAGAGTTAGCAAGTTTGTGGAAGTTTGTGTCTATTTTACTTAAAACCACATCTTGCAACAGTTAGGGAACAAATTCATAGAGATGGTAATTTGTTTTGTCAGTAAACTGTTACAGATGTGTTGAATTGCACCATATGTTCTAATATATCTTCATACAATTTTGCATGAATTATAGTTTTATTTTTTTAAACGGTTAACTTACTGAACTAACTGTGCTATAAAGCTTTCTTGCCAGAGATGACACTTTGGGGAGAATGAGTTGGCGATCCTCACTTGTTCTCTTCTTATGTCTACAGATACTTTAGAAAATAGTCAAGTGGTCCATGCTGTGATACATTTCTAAGAATATCAGAAGAAGAAGAAGAATTTTTATTTATAGAGCGCTTTTCCGCCTAATAGGCACCCAAAGATTCAAAACAAGCTTGTTGGTTACATAAAACCACTTCAACAAACAGCAGGCTGATTGTGTGTTTGTTTTGACCAGTTGCTCTTTTTGAAGAACAATGATTTAGTAATGGCTGAAACCCTTAAGGAATGCTTTTCACACACATGCCTCCAGCTTTTGTCACCAAGTGCAAATGGTGGCCCTATGCGTAGTGTGTGCAGTTGTTATGGGCAGGTGCTTATCTGCTGTCAGCCTGCTCTGCTCATGTGCACTAAAGAAAGTTGACAAATGGCTTCTGATGGAGGGGCTGAATGGCACACTGTATCCGCTACGACTCCCCAGAGCAACCAAGAGAACATAGAGTTAAGTATGCCATGTACATCAATACTACAGACGGTGGTCATGCTAGAATTGCTGCTTTCGAGCTGGCGTTTGAACCAGAACAGATATCCCATAGACATATTCTCTCTGTTCAGCGTTGCCCACGTCAAAGACAGAATAATATCGAGCTGCACAGAAAAACCCTTTCTTTTAGCCTCAGGGCATTATAATAGATGGACCGTTTTCGAGTATTTTCTTTCTTTCTACATAATGTATGGTGGTAAAATAGACTAGAAACTGGACCACTGAGTTTTGAGAAGCTATATTTCATTTTGCAGCAGGGGGGAACCCAAACAAACCATCTGTACTCTAAGGAAGGAGTTCTCCAGAACAGACTGAGGATACAACAAAATAAGAAATCTCATGTCGCACTGGAGCGCTGGGTTCTTTTTGTGTTTTGTTGGAAATAGCTTTGTCTGCTTTTACTCAGATATAAAAGAGACAAGCCATTCTGCTTTGACATGATTCTGTGGTCTGCTGCCTCGTCAGGAGCGTCCGTAATGCGGTGGAATAAGACAGAATTAAAAAGGTTATGAAATATGCTCCTGAGCAGTTTTTATTTTCTGACTGATTGGCTGATTATGTGAATCCTAGGGCTGAAGGGAGTATGTTGTATTGAACTTTTTTGTCAATTATACTAAAACTGAAAAAAGTAATTGTGTGAAAATCTACTGAAACAATATTTTAATTAGGCATATCAATATTGGAAACTGTGAAAGTTGCCCTTTAAAGAATATTCCTTCATTTCTCAGAGGCAGTTGTATAGTATGTCTGGTAAAAAACAGATTCCTTCGGGAGCACACCTATAGCGTCTTTATAAATAGCACTTGTCGTAACACGGACTTTCTGTTTTTCTGTCAGTATATTGTCCCATACCAAAATATACTGTCCTACACATGATGGTACAAATACAACTTTAGTTAAATTGGCGGAATAGTGCTAAGTCTAACGGTAAAGACAGGAAAGCTGCTCTTGATTTGTCATTTGAAACTGGCACATTGGATGATTCTGTCTCTCCATTTCCGGAGGCTGTTCCCAGGTGACTGTCAGTCAAACATCATGCACTTCTTGGTACCGTTACATGGGCCCATCCATCACAGGGACTCCCAGGCCTGATATAAAATGTACTGCTGCATATTCTCACCCTGACATGTCTTTCCTCAAACATGGCAGAGTGGCATAGAGAATATGTACAGTGTAAGTGTGGTTCTGCGGTTGGTTGGCCTATATGCATCAACCGAGATTCCCTGCATACTTTATGTTCCATTTGGTCCCTCCTGCTACCAAGGGGGGCACAAAACAAGTTGAAGCATAACCCAGACATTAATATAAAGTTGTTTGCTATATGCATTTGCTTCTTATTTTTATCTCGTTTCTATACACAAGTGGTTAAAAGTAATACAACAGATAACCATAGTTTACTTCTTGTCTGCCTGATGTATGTGATGTTTGTTTCCTTTATATTAACCTCTCTTGAGTCTTAAACAAAGACTGATTGAAGGAGATGTATTTCTATTTCTATCTTTTCTGTATTCGACACATTTGAACTTGATAAATACAACGTAGCAGCAGTAGTAGTAGTCGTAGTATTGTTATTACACGAGTCCAGTTGCAAAAATAGCTGTGTCGGTTTTGAGAAATAATGTCCTACTGCACAGAAATATTGGACTGAGATTAATAATCTCACTTAATAAGCACTTCAGACTGACTGACGTTGCCATCTCCCCTCGACTTTAAAACTATTTTGGGCCTCAAAACTCTTGCCATCAACGCAATGAATGGATATCTTTGGAGCTGGATATCTTCTGGTGGCATGAAAGAAGGCTATTGTAAAGAAATGGACTCAAACAAAACCAACAATCAAGAACTGGACTGAAACTATAATTGACATTCGAAAAATGGAAAAAAATATAAAAATTGACCTTTTTGACAGTCTTTGCACAAAATGGACATAGTTTTTGAATTATTTAATGTTTGGTACTATTTTTATTTAAATTGTTGATTTGTTTTTGCTCTCTGGTTGTGTACTGTGTGTTTTAAATTTGAAAGCTTTAAAATTATATTACATTTAGTTAATTTAAAATAGTAGCATTGATCTAAAACATCAAAATAATAGAAATGGGTCTTAAAAAACACAAAACTGATTTCCGTGTGCCCCAAACAGACCCAGACACCCCCCTGTTGTTGCATCACTAGTCTTTTCCTATTCATCTGCATCACACGTAAGATAAATCATTTTTCTCCTCTTTTGCGGTGATTTCAATCTAAAATTAGCAACGCTGTCATTTACTTAGCGTGGTGGCAGATATGAAAACAAACATGGATGACTCATGTCGGTCTGACTCAGCCCCAGTCAATGAAAAGCTCTCTGATATTCTCGTACAGCCTTCTCTAGTCCATTTCTGTGTTGTGTTTGTGCATCTGTGACATCCCTCCAGTCCTCTGCTCCTCTATTACTATAATAGAGACTGACACATACCGGGCTATGGGTTTCAAAACAGTCTGTGTCATCAGCTTCCTCCTACTTCTTCGACAAGAAAATATTTTGACATAATGCAATCATTATTAGACGTGGAAGAATGTGCTGGAGGTGTAGCGTTAATATATATGATGAATTACACATATTCTCTTGGTAGTATTATTAAATTTATCACCATCTAGATAAGTGCGCCTTTAAAGGAGACATATTGAGGAAAAAAAAAAAATCAACTTTAAGGAGCTTTTAATCTTGTTATAACAGTCAATCATGAACATTAGTTTACTGAAAGGTTCTGCATTTGAGGCTTGAGTGCTCTGAAAATTCCTCCATCTGCCTCCACTGCACTGTACTGCTGTTATGATTCAAATAAATCAGACTCCTTACCATGGGGTTCTAAAATACTGTAACATGTAGGCATACATGCAAATATACTGCGTGTTAGTGAAGAGACCTCAGGAATTCAACTCACCCATTTCTATTTTTGAGATATAAAATGGACAAAATATAAAATTTGTAGTTGAAGTTACTGTGTGTTACTTCAGTTAGGCACTGTTTTGAACCTTTTTTTCACCAAATTCAAACAAACTTAAAAAAAAAAAAAAAAAAAAAGAAACTTCCATCTGTTATCCACCACCACATGGAGTTGTTCATGTTGAGCTGTCCACAAAGGATCATGGGAGTCCAGGTGCTACAGCATTAAGTGGAGGACCATCAACATGCTCCTGAGCTTGAACCGAGCTCTGTTTCAACTTCTTGAGGGCCCCCTGCTGTTGTTGGCCCCTGCTCCTAACAGCACTGGAGAATGGGTCAAATGCGGAGGATACTTTTCTGTCTTACCTAATCACCTTACTTTCTTGGATGCCCTTGTAAGTTTGTTTTTCTTCTCATAAAAAAAGAAAAAAAAAAGTAGATTAAACGATGGCACTGATTGATGACTGGTCCCTTCTGAAGTTATTATTTTGGGACACCTTTATTGGCAGTTCTCCATTATCGACTGAGCCAAAGAAACTCTGTTGTGCTTCCACAGCATGCAGCCACAGCAACCTTAAATGCCTTTAGCTTATTAATAATGGCTAATACATTTACCTCAAATTACTCTTGAGATGGCAGGGAACAAAAGTGGGCTCTCCTGATGAGCAGTAAATTAAAACTTGAGGTTAATTAGTGTTTGTGTGACAGTGACAGTGATATGTAGCGCTGACAAAAAACAGTGCAATTAGTGCAGACAGGCCATCTTTTTACAATGTGCAGGGTAATTATGACAGATGTTTAGCAGCTTTCACTTATATGATGCATAATTTAATTGAAGGTAATGATTGTTAGAAGAGATAGAAACAAAAAAGTAAGTAACAAAACAGCAGAATGTCCTGTACATTAGGTCTTGGGCAAGTCAGAAGTGTGGTTTTACCTATAGTAAAATAGTAATGAAGCAACAGTCAGACAATTTCATTTTTTAAACCCAGCTCAGATAAATGTAGCATTAATAAAACTATATAAAAAAAAACTAAAAGTACTACTTTATAATGACTACACCTTAATTTGCCTTAACAAAGCACGGATAAAGACTTTCTTCACAATGAACATAGTTTATTAAGCATGATCCAGGATTAGTAATTACTTAATGAGGGTTAGGGTTAGGAATTAGGGTTAGAGTTTGAAATGTTATTGTTGCAATGCTAGTAGATAATTATTGGTACATGAATAGGCACAGAAAAAGCATGTAAAAACAGGTATTGTTTAAGTACCAGTGCCGAAAATAAAGGGAAAGCAGCCCAGCCCTACAAAACAAAGGTCCTCATTTGTAAAGAAAAGCGGGGTATAAGACACCAACAGACCGCACAACATTGTCAGTAAAACACACTTTTGACACCTTGTTGTTTGTAGTAAATGTCTGTTCTCGTAAAACCTTTAAAACTGCATTACATGGTAAATTGTGTGAGTTATGCCCTAAAACCATCACTTTCACACTTTCAACAGCTGTAGCACAATGTTAAGACCAATTCAATTACAGGCGAGCTTATCCTCCACAAACGGAGTGGAGCTCTTAGCCCTTGTCTAGAGGTGAAGTCTGTAGGGAATGAAGCTCATTTTGGTCCCCACCCTCCGGAGAAACATATACCAAAAATCTAGCCTTTACAGTCTTTCAGAAGAGCCAATTTAACTATATTTGATTTACAGCCTCTATTAACAGAATGTATGCATGGAAAATACAGGTGAGTTACATTTACTTCGCTCATAACTTTTGCCCTTTCTAAGTGTGCGACTCTCTGACTTACAGACAGAAGCATCAAAGATCAAATAACAAGCAATTCAATGCCATGATGAATGCTATCCACATAAGACTCTTAGAAACAGGGTATAGCTAAGTCTGAATGGATTTCTGAAAACCTTGCGCTCCGGCCATATTATTCACTTGAGACTGCACTCTTAACAGCACTCCAAGGATATGGAAGAAAATGAGAGAAAACAATCTGCAGCTCCTAAATTGGACTGTTACAGGACAAATTCTCAGATAACCTCAGCTGTAAGTCATGTCAAGTGTGCCTTAAAAAAATTTAAATTGAATGTGAAATTCTCATTCGTTATTGTATGAATAAAAATAAATAAATACAAATACATGAATAATTAAGAAAGTTGTGGGTAATTAGCTTGAATATGTTTATTAGTAACATAATATCTGCATCTTTATAATGAATTAATTCCTATGGGAACACTGAATGAGATTTAAAAACATGTTTTGTACATAGTCTTACATAAAATACATGATGCCAGTAGCCTGATTTTCTAAAGGCTGCAATTTGCAAAATGAGGGACCATTTTACATAGTGCTTAGAGTGATGAGCTAACCACAGCTCTTATGCGTCTGAATGGACCACTTTGGTTTAAAATGTTTGGGAATTATATACTTTTTCAAATATACCTGGGGATTCGTTTGACACTTTGCAATTTGAACTGCTTCTTTACAGAACTGATTTACAATGCTAAAGTACAACTTACCATTTTAAACATTGTGCTTAATGCTAATGGTCCCAACATTTACCAGTATTGGAACAGTAAGTCTCCAAAGATGTGCACCTAGAACAGGCATTAGTCTTCCAACTCTTAAGGGTTGCTGCCAAGCGTTACTTTGGAGCTGGTCATTAGTCAAGTGAATAGGTATAAATGTGCAACATAGCTTTTACAATGTTAAACCATTCCATTCATCTGGAGATATCTGTATATATATATATATATATATATATATATAGCAATGTGCATAAATTGAGCTTTGTTGAATAAGATAATTCATACTGCGCAAGGATGTAATCCCAATAAATTTAACCTGGGTCAGTTGCTACAACATGAAAATTATAAATTACAAAATGCTATGGTCTTGTAATTCTTAATATTTTTCCTCTGACTATAGACTTCTCAGCCCAGGAGCTGAGTGGGTAGCCCTCACGCCTCATAGCATAAAGGTTACAGTTTCAACTCCCAGGCCTTTCTGGGTGGAGTTTGCATGCTTATCCCCGTGTCTAGGTGGGTTTCCTCTGGGCTTTGGCTTCAGTTTTTGCAGTAGTCCTGCAAGCTGAGCCCAAGATCTGGGTCCCAGAATATTGTGTGGCAGCTGCTGTCTGCTCTGGTCGAGTTCCAGAGCAGCACTGAATGATGGGTCAAATGCAGAGGAAAATAAAATCCCTTGTGAGAGGGGTTAATAAAGTATATCTCAACGTTTGTGATATGGGTTTTTCAGGACCGATACCGACAATTAGTAAGTGAGGAGGCTGATAACCGATATTTAGACCGATACTCATTTGCAGCAAAAGTGTATACATTTGCATAAAAACGTTAATAATAATAACAATAATACAAACATTTAACTTCTAAATGCCTAAAGCATGTTTATTTAATCAAACAAACAGAAAATAAATAGCTCCAGAAGTGCATGGAGCATTTGGGAAGCCTAAAGTTGGTTTCATGATTAAATTTGATATTTTACCATGAGATGGCAGGGACCCTGTCATTCAAAACTATGGTGCTACATTATTCACTCGTCCGTCTCCTCCGTTGCCGCATATGCACTCCTCAGTGCATTTAATGGAGGTTAACTTCACGGAGGTTCTTGAATGAAATTAGTGAAGTAACATAACACAGTAAAGTGGGACAATAGTCAAACATCTACATTCACGTATCTGACAGAAGCACACACCGATACATGCCCGACACATGAACATGAACTGTCCTGTCCTTTATGTTTTTATGATCTAAAGGCGCTTTCTGCATGTTATACTGCACATTTATTGTGTCAGGACCACCGGCACTGAAAGGCTGAATTCTGGAGAGAGAAAAGTAAAACCGCTCTGAGCTCGGGCTGTGGGGACTGGGCGAGGAGTGCTGGTTTTAGTTCAGTCTCAGCCCAATACAGGAGAACAGCAGGACAAGATGAAAATCCGGGATGTTTATTACAAGTTTGGGAGAGTTTTCCGCGTTTATCTTCGTCATGTGTTTGCTGTCCGGAGCTTCTCCACATTGAGAAAACTTTCCTATCCGCTGTGCCTGTGTGAGGACAGCTTACTCTTCAGATTGCCTCTGCCTCTCGTGTGCTAACACTTGCTTAACCAATTCCAATTAGATGGCACCGTGGGCGGGACAATGCCAGAGACAGAAGTGGCAGGAGAGAGAGAGGCGCGGCTGCATCGGAGCCGAAATAAACCAGTTTTAAATTGATTTCTTGATATCGGGCCATCTGATTAAGAAAAGGGTGAATGACAATATACGCCAGAATTCCTAATATCGGCGCCGATAATCTGTTGACCTCTAGTCCATAGCAATGTCCTTAGCATCACAGCTGAACATACGAATTCTCATTTGTGTTTGTGGCTTTCTTTTATTCAAAGCTTTTTAAACTTTAAGTGGGTAATTTCTCACTGCCATAACCTTATGTTTCATGTCCGGAGCAGCTCTGTTCAAGTGTTAACAAATCAATGACCTCCAGCCGGTAATTACACATCCGATCCATAAACAAATTTTGTATGGTTGACGGAAGAGATGGAATATCGGCATGTGGCTGAGAGACCCCATTGATCACAGCTTGCAAACTTATGCTAAAGCTTCAATAAACAATCACAAAAAACATGGTTTGTATTGAAGAAAGTGACCTCTTTGCCTGATTAATGGTTTCATTATGTTTGGTGGTTTGGGTGTTACAGACCTGATTACCACTGTGCATCCTTCTCAGTGATGCTGGATTTATCCTTATCCTTTAATTAAAGATTGCACATGCATGCATTTGTTTATGCAGGAAGGTATTTTATTTTACTATGTTTTCATCTTTTGATCAATTGTTACTGAACATATGTTTACTCTTCATATATCAGATTATTTATCAGATTATATTATTATCTGATTGGCATCTTCAATGGTCTTTATCTATTAGACGATTTGTAAAGGTGGTTCACTTATTATTTTTTACCATTTGTACAAGTGAGTGATTAATATACAAGTCATTTTTTGCTTGTGTCCTTGTGCTTGACCTGTGAAAGAATATATGTGATTGGTGGTGCTCAGAATGGCAGAGCAGCCATGCAGTAGCTTGGCACCATCGAGTGTAAGAACTGAATATACTCTAGTGCTTTAGGAAGTTTGTGGATCTTGTACAGGGCAAAACAGTTTCATAGTAACATGGTATCAGTGAATTCTGTGATAAACTAAGTACCAATATGGTACATCCTTGAGTCCCAGCACGTCACCACCCCTGACTTCTGTGACAACGAGGATGGCTGCCAGAGCATCAGTTCTAACTTTGACAGAGATATCTCAGATGCTGCTGAGAGAAAGCGCTAAGGATACGCCAGCTCCGAGATTTACACGCCCCCACCGGCTCAGTGCACATCATTAAAGCATGGCCCGCTCAGCCCCGGCCCACACAGACGACGGACCACACAGCCTGATTTATCGGAGCTGTCTCCCTGAACGCCTTTTCCCGCCAACAGAGATGACGCGGAGGGCTGGGGAGATTTACGCATGTATGTTAGGAGAAATTAATTTTGGGAAGAGCGGATCCTTGGTCTGACAGAGGAGGTTTTCTGCTCTGGTTCTCCTCCGTGGTGTCTCCTCAGCATTGCACTGTGCTCCATTCCCACAGTACTGCATGTGATGGATGTTATGGAGCACGATGGCGCTAAAAATACCATCAGTCCTCCACTGTTCTGCTGCTTCTTTAACTCTTTAAACATGCATACATTTTGCATTTTAACTTTGCACAACTTGTATTTTTATGTAAATACTTTTATAGGGGAAAAAAACAACTTTTCAATGTGTTATGGTATGCTATTGGCTAAAATTAGGCTTAGAAAACAATCAAAATGCCAAATACCCTTTGCCAAAAAAACGTTTTCCGCATGTAGTCAATTGTACTCTGAAGATTCAGTGTTTGCAGATGCACAACTCCTTGAAACTTTTGGGTATTGCTAAGTGGCTCAGGAGATAGTTGTCCAATAACTGTTATTGTGTCCTTAGGCAAGACTCTACATTGTACAAACAAGAACAATTGTTTGCCATCAGTTTACTTAATTTATAAAACACTTTATTTTGTAATCACAATAATTTAAGATACTAAAATGGAAGTTGTTTTACATTCATCCATCTTCATCCACTTATCCGCGGTCAGGTTGCGGGGTCTGCAGTCTAAGCAAGGACGTCCAGACTTTACTCACCCCAGACACTTCCTCCAGCTCCGGCCTCCGGATGGGGGTTTCTGAGGCATGTCCTGGGTCTTCCCCGAGGCCGCCTCCAGGAGGGACATGCCCAGAACACCTCCCTAGGGAGTTGTCCAGGAGGCATCCTCTCAACTCTCAACTCAGCTCCTCTCCACCCGCGCTGTACATGGTGTTGGTGAAGCACTGCATCCTCCTCCTGAGCTGTTGGCCCTGCAGACAGAGGACTCCTCAAGACATTCCCAGCAGACCCTAACATACGCTTGGGCCTGCCAAGTCTGTCCGGCTTCCTCCTTCAGCTTTGGATCCAATTCACCACCAGGTGGTGATCGGTTGACAGCTCCGCCCCTCTCTTCATCCGATTGTCCAAGACACATGGCAGAAGGTCTGATGACACAACAAGTCGATCATCGACCTCTGGCCTAGGGTGTCCTGGTGCCACAATCCACTGGGGGGCATCCTTGTACTTGACCATGGTGTTATGGACAAATTGTAACTAGCACAGAAGTCCAATAACTGAACACCACTTAGGTTCAGATCAAGGGACCCCCTCTCCAGGGGTTACTCTGCACTGCTTTGTGCACATAGGCCGACACAACAGTGAGAGACCTGTCCCTGACCTGAAGGTGCAACCCTCTCATTCACTGGGATGAACCCCAACATGTGCTGGCTGAGCTGTGGGACTGCCCAAGCCCACACCAGCTTGGTGGAGCGAAAGAGGTGGAGTGGCCCTCTTTAGGAGATGGGTTCCTGAGCTGTGCGTGGAGGTGAGACCAACTATATCTAGCTGGTAACATTCAACCTTCCGGACAAGGTCAGGCTCCTTCCCTCCTAGCGAGGTGACATTCCATGTCCCTAGAGGCAGTTTCTGGGTCCGGAGATCCAGTCATCTAGGTCTCTGCCTTCAATTGCTGCCCAGATCTCTCTATACCGGCGCCTTACGGATCCTCCCACAGGTGGCGGGTTCACGGGAGGACGGCCCCACATCACTCGTTCAGGCTGTGCCTGGTTTCAGACACTGCGGCGGCTGCTCCAGTGACGACCCCCCCACCCCCACCTGTCTGGACGATCTATGCGCCACCCGCCTGGACAGCTGGATTAGCCACACCTCGTCTGCCTGGACGAACTCCTTCTACTTTAGATGAACTGTTCCTCATCTCCTGCTGGAGGATCTCTCTACACTGGTGGACTGCTCCTCGTCCGCCTGGAGGAACTCTTTAAAGCCACCTCCCTCTTGAGTGGTTCTGGCTCCACAGTCCAAGTGGATGCGTCAGTCCTAGTTAATCTGCAGCCTGTCCGTCCATGGGAGTAGGATCTCTCCTTCACTGTGGTTCTCCCCGAGGTTTCTACTTTTTCCCATGGGGTTTTGTAGTTTTTCCTCGCCGCAAAGGAGGGTCAAAGGACAGGGGCATTCTGGGACAGTTATCTGAACTGCTTTTACCTGTGGCCCATCGAGGCAACTGTTGTTGTGATTTTGGGCATTATAAAAATAAATTGATTTGATTTGATTTGATTTGGTCAGGTCCTGTGGGCCCAGCCACCAGGCGCTCACGGTCGAGCACCCACCCCAGGCCTGGCTCCAGGGCAGTACCCCAGTAACGCTAATCCGGGCGACGTAACTGGCTTTGTTGTTGTACTGTCCATAAACAGGCTGAACTTGGTCTGACCTGTCACCTGGAACCTGTTGGCCTTGAGTGACCCTATTAGGAACATGAAGCCGCCGACAACATAGCTCCCAGGATTATTCAGGTGCTCAAACTGAAGGTGGCGGTTCAAGGAGGGGAAGTTGTTTTACGTAGTAATTATTTCTAGCCTTGTCGTAATTTCTAAAATTGTATCAAGTTTGTTAGAGTCTTGACACTGTCCCATTTTATACATTAAGTAGTTTTTTCTTTCAATGTAACACCAGCACATTTAGACTGATTGTTACCGGCCCTTTGTGAAGCATTGTATTCTAACTTGGCTTTCGATCAGATTTTGAAAAGTAAACTAATGAATATAACTAATAAAAGGTATATTTTTATTGTATATTTCTTTTAGTTAATGCATCTTAATGACATGTTATGGGGTTTTCTATACAAAACTTTTTGGTACATTAAATGAATCAAGACACATTTATTTTCCATGCTCTTTTTTATTTATTTATATTATTTATTTATTTAATTTACACTTCCTGCTTGAAAATATAAATCCATGACTATATACTGATTTGCATTACACAGGGTAGGTACAATGCAATGAAAGACAAGAGTAGCTCAGAGTTTTCTTTAAGTTATGAATGAATGGGATTTCTCAGTGTAAAATATTAAATAATAGACCGCTAACAAGTTTGTCCTTGATACAGAGTGACTGAAAGCTTTTTTTCCTGGAACATACTGAGGCTGTTGTGTTTTATAGCATTTTCTAAAGACTATTTCTAACTTTTCATTACATTGTGTGTTTCCTGTAAATAGACAAATTTATACAAAGATTTGTGAGATGTGGTTTTGTTATTTGCAATTAGTGTCACCTATCATTGGAGACATTGGAAAAATGGAGTCCCCAGTGCATGCGTTTGCTAAACTGTTCAAAACATTATTGCTTTATTCTGCACATTTTTAGGCAAATAAAATACAACTATTTATACATTATTTGGGCGCTGAGGCCTGTTTATAACTACAAACGTTTTATGAATAAGAAATATGTCCACAGAATTTAAGCCATGAGACTTGTGCCATATACTGTGTCCCACGCCGTCACCTCCAGCCCTGCATCGCTCACATTCACTTTATCAGCTCAAAATTTCGATTGGGATCCTGCATTCTTGATGGTTAAATTGAAATTCATTGAAGCATTTACATGACATTTAGCGATGGTTGCATAATGTAGGAGTAATAAAACATGTGTCAAGCTGAAAAGGATTCGCCCGCTGCGTTATGCTATCTCATCACTTATCCAAGAAAGCAATTCTTCCAGCTGGATGCATGAGCTTTTGTTTCATCTTAAATGTTTATATAAGAAGTGTTTTCTGCACATGATATGTGGGCTGGGAGATATTCTTGGACATTTGGCGTCTCAAACAGATACTCAAGGCCCAATTTGTTGAACAAGAACTTTGCACCTTATTTTCTTCAATGGAGTTCTCTCTATTTCTGACCAAAGCAATATTGCCTTTTGTTTTTGGCTAACTGTACATCTTATTACATTTGTTCAGCTATTCAATCAAAAATACAAAGAAAATAAAGCCATTGCCCAGCTTGTTGTTAGAGTCCTCCACACAAGCTGATGTTTTATCTGTTGTTTGGTGTTGTCCTTTTTACGTCAGCGTTAAAAGTAAAGGTGAAATTGAGGATATAGACAACAATGCAAATGACTAAAAACTCATCCAGCAAAGTTCTGGGGTTGACTCCTCCCCTTGGGTATCATCTAGGTCTCCTTCCCCAGGGGCAATATTAATTCTATTGCATTTCAAGTCAAAACTGGCTTCCGGATGTGACATGCACTCTGGGACCATTTAAAACGGAAATATAATCACAACTGAACCTGGAATGCCATGTGCTGTAAATTCTTCTTCTTCGTCTTCTTAGTCTTTGTCTTCTTAGTCTTCTTAGTCTTAGTCTTCTTAGTCTTCGTCTTCTTAGTCTTCTTTGTCTTTGTCTTCTTTGTCTTCTTAATCTTTGTCTTCTTAGTCTTAGTCTTCTTAGTATTTTGTTTTATTTTTATTTATTTTATGGTGGAAGTGGATTTTTTAAGATGGAAATTGGTGTACAGTGATCCCTCGTTTATCGCGGGAGTTGCGTTCCAAAAATAACACGCGAAAAGTGAAATCCGTGAAGTAGTCACAGCTTTATTTTTTATTATTTTACAATGCAATACTGAACTATGGAATGAAACAAAAAAACAAAACCTGTTTTAAAGCCCAAAATTAGTTTAAAACAATCATTTTAATATAATAATACAAGGTTGTAAACATTGTCACTCGCGTATTTCACAGTCTGTGCCTCTTGGTCCTGACTCCGCTCCGCTGTAGCGTCTGTTTACTGTTAAACCATTCCTGTCTCGGTCCCCTGACCGTGGTCGGAGGACACAGGGGAGATTCTCTTCTCCAGGGCCGAAGGGTCGCTCGTCCTCCGGGGTTTAACTCCCTATTCTGAACCCCACGGTTGTCCAAAGTGTAGTGTGAGTGCAATGACGACCTCAGTTTGTTGCTCCAGAGTTTTGGCTTTATTTTACTGTAATGCACCCTCGCTAAGCCCCGGTCGCCGTCCTCACCCAGGTACCCACACTTTCACACCCGCTCACTTCGCGACTCACTCTCTGACGCGCGCATTGGCCGCGCGCACGCAGCCTCTCTCACTCACGCACCCCTATGTCACACACAGAGCTATCTGCCAATAGGAGCTAGACATACATCTCACGACACTACGTTGTCGGCGCAGAGCGTTTCTTCGACTTTGTGGGTTTTGTCACAGAGAAAAAATGCAAACGTAAAGTTGGCAGAATGTACAGAAACGAAAACTGTTGACAAGTGAAAAACCAATACAGTACAGCGTCAATATTTTATTTCTAGACAACAGTAAAGCCCCTGAGCCAATCAGGATTCAGAGCACAATGCACTGTAAAAATATCCGCACTGTAAAAATATCCGCACTGTAAAAATATCCGCACTGTAAAAAAAATCCGTGAAGCAGCAAAGCCGTGAAAGATGAAGCGCGATATAGTGAGGGATCACTGTAATACTAAACATGTGAAGGCCAAATTAACCTTTTCTTCAACAGGGGTTTTCAGTATAAATTGTGCTGTGGTTAATTTATATTCTAAGTTGCATGTAAAGACTAGACAGCCTTAACTATGATATCAGATTGGCAGATTGGCAACTTGAGATGGTAATCGAATGAAAAAAATCCATGGCGTGATCTCAGAGGGCAAAGAACGTCAATCGCTTCCCGTGCATGCAGGCGTCCATTACCACTAGTTTTCAGCCAGACCAACAAGAACGTTTTGGCCTTTGTATATGTGTTTGATTGGCTCACCTGAAGCTTATCGCATTTTAATGACAGTTGTTTTTGACTTTAAAAAAATATGGTCTCTTATGGAAGATAATGTGAGAAATAATTATCCTCTTGCATGTATTAGAAAATTATAATGATTTAAATGATGAAGCACACCTAAAGTCAATAGGCAAAATACAGAAAATGTTGAAATTCTGTTTTGAAACATAGCTATATATCCTAATAAAAAAGTTCAATATAGAGGGGCTTCCACTTGGAATAATAATCAGTTCCATTTCTGCGGTATACTCAGGTTCTGTAGTCACCTTTCAGAGTCTCTGTGAAATGCTCTTGTTTCTTTCTTGTTGCAGATCAGAGGAAGCAAATGGAAATGATGTGGACATTAAGTCAATACCAGGTGCCTGCTCTTTGATTGGTGAGTAATTTACTTAAAATGATCATCTTTAAATACTTTTCTGGTCTACCGCACACAAAATATTGAGCTGGAAAGCACTGAAAAGTTGAAATTCTTGTGTGAAGCTTTGTTACTATAGTGTATGCGCTGTGTGCAGACTCTGTGTGGTAAAATAATGATTCTGAGCTAGTGCAAGTTGCAAGTTTTTAAGTAGCTTTTGCTAGCGTTCATATATTTGAAAGTTGTCATTAAATTACCAAGAAACAGCAATAAATGGTATTGTATAAACAAATGCTCCCAATTAAAGGTGCAATGTATAACTATCTGCAACATGCTTCTCTCCTTTGTGATGTTACTGGATAGATGCATGTTAATGCAATGTTGCGGGACATTCCAGACAAAGCAACACAGTCTCCATGGAGTTGAGCAGAAAGCAGAAAAGTCATGCAGTGCACCTTTAAGGCAAGATACTACATGCCCCCTCATGGGGGCATAAAGATCAGCCCTTAAAGCAGCACCTACACACACCAAACAATCTTGGACTTAACACGATTTTGACAGAACATCATATCTAAGTCTAAGCCTGATTTATTAAACTTTTAAGTCTAAAAAATTAGGCAAAATATGAATTTTTAGGTCAATTTCCAGTCTGGGCTATAGTTTACTCTACAATACTCAACACTAAATAAGATATCCAAATTCTCTATGAACATTTTTATAACTAATATGTGTACAAAATGAACTAAGAAATTCAAACCTAGTTCTGTCCATTTTTCGGATTGAAATATCCCAAGTATGTGCAACCTTAGCAGTTTTTACACAATAAATGTCTTATTTCTATATAAAAAAATATTATATGATGAACAACTTTGTGTTACAATAATGTAATACAGGAGAAGCTTCAAATTTATATATTTAAATATGCATTTTTTCCTATTCACATGCAGTGCCATACCTTAAGAAATTATTTATTTTTACATACATACATTTTTATTTATTTATATAAATAATTTAATAAATAAAAGCATGTTGGTGGTATGCATGCGTGGTATTTCATATTGTCCACCTCAACAGATTTCAATAAAAACAACATTTAAATCTAAATTACAACAATCATCACAATACACTATTCTTATATATTTTATATTTTTCGCACAAGACTCATCATGGAGTTTTCTCCTTGTCACATTAGACTGTTAAATAATGCAGAAATATCGCTGGATTTAATCAGTTGACTCCATCTCAAAATCCACCTCATATTTGCTCAAATCTTTAAAACTTTATTAATATCAGTTTCTCATTCCAATGGGCTACCACACAAAATTAAGCCATAAGCCTCCTGTGTGAATAATATTAGACATTTGCATATTTTATTATTTGATCTGACATCTCCAGCATTGATTGACATTTATTTTGAGAACATTTGGTTGAATAATTCATCAGTGTAATTTTGCGTCCCCTTCAAACGGCCTTGAGAGGATTCTGGGAACGAGATATTTACACCTCATGAATTTTGTATTTGTCTATTGTGCTGCCTAACTTATGGAGACTGAAATGTCTGAGACTGGAATGGACTGAATGTACCGGAGGAGGAATCCAAGTGCAGCAACATACCTTTTATTAACTGAAGGCAATTTTCTGTAAGGGTTTGTGGAGGTTTTGTGAGTTTATTGTGTCATAATTTATAGAAAATTATTATAAAAAGGGGAAGAATGCATTGCTGCAATCTAAATGGTAGACAAACTGGAATGGAGTGGTGTTTAGTATCTCTATAATATTTTTAAACTATTTTTGTAGAAGTTGCAAGTGGAACTTTTTTTTTTTTACTAGTAATGGCTATAATTTTAGCGGTATTAGTGGGAAGCAACTGCTAAGAAGTACTTAAAGGACATGCATTTTGCAGAATTGACTTTCTTAAGATTTTAACGATGTTAAAATATTAATATTGTGCCAATACCTAAAATACCTCAAAAAATACCTAGAGCTGCAATTAGCTTCATTCATGCTAGTTTGATTAATTGTGTTTAGAAAATCATGACGTTTTGACTCCGATTTTTTTGTGCTCCGATCACCAAGGGCACCACTTTGGCCTTTACCCTCCAGGCCTTCTCCAGCTCTTTTCTGAGCCCTTGGTATTTCTCTAGTTCGCATGTTCCTTTCTCCTGATGTTGCTATCACTTGATATTGCCACATCAACCACAACAGACTTCCTTTGCTCTTTATCCACCACCACATGTCTGGTTGGTTATATATATTTACTTGAGGTACTTGAGAACATGTCACGGTAAAAAATTTCCTTTGTCATTTTATTTTGTCCTGTCTGTATGTTTTTGAGTACAAAAACTGCTTGATATTTGTCCTTTAACGTTTATTGCAGAGGCTGTAATAACAATAGCCTTATTGCTTTAACAGGCTCCATACCTCCAGCTCCAGGCTCTTTTTGCTGTAAATAAACCAGCTTTGGCTGTGCGTGATCTTTTTGTTCCTTTTGTTCCTAAAACATATTTGATCATGTATCATTCCTGAATACAGAAAAGGTCTGGCTATGCCTATTATTTATTTCAAACATGTAGAGAGAACAGTTCGTCACACATACAGTAATACAACTGTATATAGAATAAAGTGAATACATAACAAAAATAAATAAAATAAATTACACATGTTCAAAAGGGAGTAAAAAAAGTAAAACCTATCCTACTCCATTTTCCATTACAAGTAATAATAATGTAACAACGTAAGTAATTAGCTTAGGGATTCTTCATATATATTCTTCAAGATATAACACATTACAGCTCAACCGTTTGATTTGAAATGTATTTGCTTGCATTTTCTTTTGAATTGTATCATGCTTGTGTCATAGTTTTACTCCTTTAATTTTATGCACAGCTTTCTTTTTTGAAGTTGTTGTAGAATTAACAGAAGTAGCATGGGAGTTGTAACAAGAGACATGAGCTGAAGTCCACAGGAGAAGTTTATTTCCGGTATTGGGGGACATGAACCCTAAGACATTGCGATTTTGTGCATTCCTGTCTAGTCCAATCCAGTCTGGCAATGCTTCTGTTGTAGGGAGTCAGAGAAAGAGCTGGCAGTGTCTGACTATTTCCTCCCACAGATGTCTTTCAATTATAAAATTCAAGTTGTCCCTGAAGTTGCATCTATGGTTTTACTACAAGTGCAAAATCGATAATTGTTTCACAGAGATTTTTACATCCTTGTGTGTGTCCCCGGCCTTAGCCAATATAAAACAACTTGTAACCAGCGAGACCATGGTGATAGCAGGTGTTTGTGTCCTTATCACACCGGAGTCACCCCATCTCCACCAGCGCCTTTGAAACGTCTGATCCCACTCTGTGATAAAAAACATCTGAGGTGGGCACAAAGCCATGCGCATACTGAGCAGAAGGGAGCATGTACCTTGCAATTTACTTGTGGCTTACAGAAGATCGGGACAAGGTTTTCAACACTGTTTGCATATTCTACGGAGAAGACGACTTGTTGTCACAATTGAATCTCATCACGAGCAGATAGATGCTAAATGAATTATTTGCAGTGGTGTGATTGAATTATACATCGCAGTACATCTGTTTGACATGTTGCTAAAGGAGGCGGCTTGCTCATTCTTCTGTTCCCTGAATGGCATAGAGTTGTCACAGCGAAGTGTATCGCGTCAAATTGAATATTTATCAGGTTTAGTACATGTCCACAGAAAAAAATGTTGTTTTTATTATTATTTTTTTTTATGCTTTGCTTGGAACTCCACAATTATTTATTAAATCCCTAAGACAGACGTAAATCATGACGTTTTGACTTCCACCCTAAAGTAATTTTCAGTCTACGGAGCTGGTCTGAGAAACTCAACAGGCAGCATTAAGTCGAGTTTAAAGTCGTGTTGATTTTTAAACATTGTCCAGATGACTACTAAAGAAACTTTTTATAAGATGGATCACTCCTGGAGAAATTAAGGATTACACAAATGTATTTCTTCATGTGCCTTTAAGATTATATGTCCACTTTCAAGGATATTGGCATGCATTATTGTTATTTTAATTATACATTTTTGCTAGATAATTTAATGCATAGAAATGGATTCATAAACCAGAATATTCATTAGTATACAGTTGGAGGAAATGCCAGTGTAGCTATTCTTGGAGACAAAACTGAGTCCGGTATTGAGTGAGTTACTTGTTACTTCGGCAAATCAGCGCCAGCCCTAGTTTTTGCATACTGATCGAATGGAACCAAGGATTTGACATGCCTGCACTGTCAAAAAAATGTGGGCTTTTAGACATCTTTGACAAACACACTCATACTTTTCATCTAATTCAAAAAGGACGTGCCCAAGGACTGTATGCAATAGAAGTATGAGACCAAATCAGCATTTATAATTATTTTTTTCACTGAGCAAACCTAAATCAGCAAAGAATGTATCACTTTCAGGACTTGTTGCTGTTTTTCTCTGATTTAGAGTGATGATTTTAGTGTTCCATTGATGCGCTCACACACACATGCGTGCACACACACGCACACAGAAGCAGTTGCGTTTCCATTATTTTTTCAATATTCATCTTTTAAAACATTCCTGGCCTGTCTCGGCTTATGTAAGAGTAACACAGTGTACACGCAGCCTCATACTTCATGCAGAATATGCCCCAATGGAGCGCCCAGGTGTTTTCTGTGAGCGTGCACATAGCTATGAGCTTGTGCATGAGCCTGTGAGTGTGTGTGTGTTTGTGTGTGTTTGTGCGTACGTGTTTGTCTTCTGTAGCTGGCTCCTCTGCACTGAGCCACTCGGACAGAGCCCTTCAGCATTAATTACTGCGGCCATTAATCAGAGCACACAGATCACGCAGTAATCCCTCTATAATGCAGTTTTCTGGAGGGGGGCAGCCTTGTTAATTGGATTTGATTGGAGACCAGTATGATGGCACACACACAACATCTTAAGGTAATAATTAGAAGATGGATCAATTGGACCTTTGTGACATTGATGCTTCAGTCAGGGCACCAATGAACCTCAAGGAAGCACTATTACAACAGAAAGTATACGCGCCTTACCATATAGCAAACTGTGCCTTTTTTTTTTAAACATTTGCAGTAATTTTCCAAACAATCTTATGTTTTGATGAGCTTATTTTCTAACTGGAGGCAACTAGGGAGTTACAGAAGCAGCTGTGATAGCTGTACAATACACTGCATAAATGTAATATATTTATCGGTTGAATTAAATTGCTTTTGTGTATCTTTCACTAATTTCAAGACATTTCTGACTGGTTGCAAGATCAATAAGCCTGAAAAACAAGACAAAAAGCTCATGCTCACGCTGAAGGCAAATCATATGGCTTGAAATAACAATTACTGTACCTATCCACGTCCATGAAGTTTTTAGCTATTCAAAACTACAGAAATGTAGATAAATGTGTTGCACTAATGATACAAGTGGTTGAAAAAGTGATATCTATAACACAGTCAAACAGTTATGTTGCAGTCTATTTTGCTTTTCAGGTATGTAACAGTTTCTTTTACTGAGCTGAATTTAGGGCAGACGTGATGTGCATTCCACCCACAGTCACTAACCTACCGGTGTCTGCATTATTTGAGTCAGCCCAAATCTAAAAATACTCCTCCCTCCAGTGCCATTGCTCTTTTATAGCTGTACAGTTGTCTATTACACAGGTTTTGTATTAAAAGACACTGCACAGTTAGACCTATTGTACGGATTGGTTGTAGCCATATAATAAAGCTTGACAATAACTACCTTGACCCATTGTGCCTTCATTCTAGAATTGTGGAAATTCTGATGGCGAAGCATTTCTGTCCACTGCAGACAACAAACTAACACAAGATGGAATATTGTGTAAAATGTAGCACAATTACAATTTGATTTCCTCAAAGTGTTTTGTTTTAATTGGTCATGTTTTGTATCTGCTCAGTGACAACTTTTTGTGTACTAAAACTTAAAAAAACGTCAAAGCACTTAAGCAATATCACAAGATTAGATTCCGTAAAATTTAGAGTTCTGTTTTTAAATGTGAAGGGCATACCGAATATTTTGCTCACAAAGTCATAATTCACTTCATTTTGTGCAGACTTTTTAGCATGGTCACATTTTTGCACCTCAGCGTCCTAAATCCTTTCAGGTTTTACCAAATAAACACCCCGTCTGTGTCCTTGCTTCTCAAATGGTTCCTCCGCCTGCCAAAATAAATGAGAGGACTCTCTCTAGAAGCCACCATTTTTTATTTGCTTATTGCCAAAGCTTTTCGAGTCAGTTGCGCTTAGGGTTGATGCGTGGTGGAAAGATGAGCTAATACTTTCTTCACCTCACTGAGATTTGGCCGCAGGGAAAAGCAAAAACCCAGGAGTGTTTGAAAACCACCAGCCATCTGGAGCAGCTGAAAGCCTATAGCACAATGTGGTTAAAAAGGGTCAGAAGTTCAATACATTTAATCATTTTGATGTTATCCTGCAATTTTGATGTCTTTGGAAATAAGAGCCATATTAGGCAAAAATCTACTTTTGTAAGTTTTTTGTTTTTTTTGTTTTTGTAAGTATGGCCTCAGAAAAGTCACCTAACCTTACCTTTAAAAAAAAAAAAAAAAGAACTGAAATAAAGCATGAGAGAAAGTATGAGTAAAAATGATAGACGTCAGCATAGAAGTAGTGTATTCATCCGTAAAAACAGCAGGTGAATTACGAGGCCACATGTCATTCTGAAATGTAAATTATGTGTGTATTTTTTATTCAACTTACAATATATCAGGCCATGTTGCATTCTCAAGCCACTCAATAAGCTATTAAGCAATTTATGTAAATGTTTGTGCCTTGCAAAAAGTCACCTTTGCGTAGTTGTCTTATTTTTATTGTAAATCCTCGTGAGAGTTTGCAGCACAAGGTTATTTAAGAAAGTATGCTATCTAAGGTCTGCATGCACCTTTTTGACTTTGTATTCTGCGCCTTCTGGAGTTCCTCTGAGAATCGTCCTAAGGGAGTTATTTCTCAATTTAATGTAATGCAGTGGTCTCAGATTCTAATTATACGTATGCTTGTAATAAATAACAACTAAAAGCAGTGCAGTTTTGTTTCTTAAAGTAGTTCAATGCCCTGAAAAAATCAAGGATAATTGCCTGTGTTATTGGAATTCACTTATGTGATAAATCTGGGTGTGCAACTAATTTCCTACACTTTCCTTGAAAAAAGAACACGAAAAGAGATAAAAATTGAGTTTTTACTTTAGACCATAAATGGAGCATTGCACGCTATTCAACTTTTTTCCCCTTAGTTTTCTCCCTGTCAAGTCAGTTGATAAAAGTTACCCTCCACTTGCACACTCGCACACTTCCACATTGTTTTTCTTTAGGATTTAGTTGGTTTAAACATGTCCAATGATTGAACAATTCCAGTGAAAGATTTTACCTACTTTCATTATTCTAATGTTTTCACATTTGGTGTAATGGACCTCTTAAGAAGTCCATATCCTTTTTTGTTTGTTTTTGTTTTTTTTCTCTCTTCAGACTCACATTTAATGGTTAAATGATCACCATTTCCATTGCAGTCACTTTTGTAATAAATCTAATGGTTTAATTTCTGCCGAATGTTTATAAAAACATTTTTGCTTTGGACCACAACGAAGCGTTGTAAGCAAATGATGCCATTAGTTTTCCAGTGCGCTCAGTCTTCAGTGACATCAATCAATTTGTGTCTGTGTGCTGTTCGCCTGCTCTCATTACGCTGCAGATCCACCACGAGTTAACACGCTGTGCTCGCAGACACACAGCACTGAGCGGGCGACCAGAGATCTGCCTTCCTCCTCCCATCTTTCTCTGCTGCTCCTATTGATTAGTGTTGTATGTGTTTTCCCTCAGTCAGAAACAGTGTTTGCAGGAGTTACAGGAGGAAACAACCCCCAAACCCTCAAAGGGCATTTAACAACACATAGGAGTCATAACAGATTGTCCAAAAGGGAAATGTTGTGTTATAACACCATAATCACCGTAAGTTTACCCAAAGTTGTATTATAATTGATTCATGTCTTGAATTTGAGGCTTGAGGTTTACTGAGTATTATTATTATTATTATTATTATTATTTATTTAGCATTAAAAAATGTCATCTAGCCCAGTGATTCCCAACCATTTTCTCCCAGCGACCCATATTTTACCCATTTATGTGGTTAGTGACCCAATCATCCTTCTCCTACACAGGAAGCTACTGTCTGGTTAATAAATAATTATTAAGTTAAAATAATGGGAATGACTGATCTAGCCACTGTAAAAAAAGAAACACTTTAATGAAAATTCACCGCTTGCTACAGTGAAATACCCAAGCTGCAGTTTTGAACAGGAAGTCAATGAACCGGTTTCTTCATCTAGCCATTTTATATCAATGTTGTCTTTTACAATTAACAAAATGTAAAATGATGATCTATCTATTTGTTATAGGTAAATTTTAAACACAAAAATATAGGGCTGCAACAAGTTAATCGATTAATCGCAACTAATTGATTATAGAAATGGTTCTCAACTAATTAAATAATCGAATAATTGTTAACTTGTCTGTATTCTGACTTCAAAACAATCTATGTGCTGAAAGAAGAAGTTTTATTACTCACATGTCAATTGTGTTTTTTTCATTAAAATACCTGTTAATCGTTAAATATTCTCCACCAGGACGTCATCAAAAGGCTTCACTTCAGCTTCATTTGAGTAAAATTGAGTAAAAATGTCATATTCACAGGCCTTTCGCGTTCTTAACAACTAATCGATTAATCGAAAGAATAATTGCTAGACTAATCGATTACCAAAATAATTAATTTCATTACCCAACACATAACTAGATAGATCCAGGATATTCTTGTCTAGTTGTACACCTGTTTGTATGTTAATCAGTACATCTCCATAAACCACAGTTGGTGAAGTGTTATTTTCTTTGCAGAAATAATAGTTGCAGCCCTACTAAAATATAACTTTTGTCATTTTTAGATGTTCTAATTTCTCTAAAACAAAATCAAACAAACTTTCACTGGATAACCTTGCAGAAATGTAATTATAATTTAAGCAGCTGTGGTATTTTTATTATACTGATATATAACAATCAAGTAATACATTTGCATTCATATTTAAATATTAATACAAAAACTGAAATGCTAAAAGTTGTAATTCCTGTTATTATATTTATTTATAAAGCCATCTAACCCATAAGCCACCACAGTTGATCGAGGTTGAGTCAGTGATAACACTTAGACCTCCAGTCTTTGTTGGTGTGGTTTGTATCACACTGTGCCAAGTGTGCACTATTCCCTTTTCTTGTGCATTAACGGCCAGGAGAAAGGACATGACATCTTTTGGACAACTAAACCTTGGTAATTCCCAAAATATAGAATAGTGCGTGTATTAAAGGCACCTTCACATTTGTACAGCAGAAGGACTAGGACTGCTGCTGTTGTCTTCATTAAACGAAGCTAAAGCAGCAGCTGTATGTTTTAGTAGGATAGAGGTACAAGGTATTTGAAAGCTGAAATGAGTCATAATAAGAATGAAGATATGTCAAAGAAAGAGATTAAAAAGAAAGAAACAAACAAAAAACTCCAGTATGTGTTTAATGAAAAAACAACATTCTAGTTGAAAACTAAAAAGTTAGTGCTTTATAGTCAACCATTTCCGTAACCCTTTTCCTACACTTTATCATATCAAATGAACTATCAGATCTGTCCATCGTTCTGGATGCTGTCTAGTACCAACCGAATATTTGCAAGCAGCAAATCATAACCAGGTACGTCTGTGTATTACAAGTTATACAATTTTCAAAAAAAGTTTTTTCTCAGATGTTGTTTTTTGTTTTCATAGCAAAGTGATCTTATCATTCAACTTTGTTTTTTTCAGCAAACGACTCTGTGTGTGCGATGTTGTGACAGTTCAGAGGAGAAAGTTATCTATTGTGGGCTTAAGTCTTCATTAGTATTTATTGTCTCCTGCTACACAGGCGCAAACATCCAGAGAGCGGAGCACTTGCCACAGACGATTTATTGAACAAGTGCAGAATTGTGCGGTGAAGTTGGAAGGACACCGGCGCTCTCCTCTCAGAAGGTGAGAGGTGTCTGTCAAGGATAAGGACTTATATAGAAAACATTTTTCCATTAGATAAAGCTTTGACCCTTCTACTCCTCCCCCCCCCCCCCTCTCTCTCTCTCCCTCTCTCTAAAAGGCACCATTCTTATCTATCACCGTTCCTATCGAAATGAAATTTGGTATTTCAATGATTTGTTTTTATTTTCATTTGTTTTTGTTTTTTGTAGTCTATTTTTAAAGGACTAACCATACTGACAAACCTTCTGCCTTACCAGCTTTCTACCATTAGATCTACCTTTTTCTGTGGTTAAATTGCTCTAATTGTAATTCCATATATTGAATTTCCCTGCACATGTCTAAACCATCTCAATCTAGCTTCTTTGGCTTATTGACTCAGCACAGTTAATCCATATTAAACCTAGTCCCATGAACGTGAATAACAGAGTGGCAGCAAAGTCCACATCTCTCTGTTGCTGCAGCATTCGCAATATGCAAAAGCGCTGCAGCAACCCCAAGTATATAACTGAAGTGTCAGATTCTTTTAAGAAATGCTCTTTACCATAAAAGGACTTTGGTCCATGAGCAGTTTCTTTCCCCTTTCATGAGTTTATAAAAGGATGCGCACTCTGTGACCTGAAACCTCCTCTGCTTATGAAGAGAATGTTAACTCAGAGTAGACTCCATTTACCCAGATACACATCACTCTAAAGACAAGACACAGGGGACTGGAGGAGATCTGCAACTATGGGCTTTTTTAACTCATAATGATGATGGACACAACATAAGACAAAGAAAAGTGCGTATAATACAACTAAACTGAAATGAGGGGTGCACCGTGACAAAGCGGTTAGAGTTCTTGCCTCCCAATAAGGAGATTGAGCATTCATGTTCAGACCAACATCACACGATCTCTCTGGGTGGAGTCTGCATGTCCTCCCCGTGTTACCGTGGGTTCTCTCCGGGTCTAACTTCCTCCCGTGGTTCAAAGACATGCACGTGTAGGTTAATTGACAACGCTAAATCGCCCCTCGTGAATGAATGTGAGGGTGAATGCTTGTCTCTCCATGTCTATATCGTTGTGTTATCCCTGTGACAAGCTGAGAGAACAAGAATCGAGAACAAGCAGTAGAAGATGGGTGAATGAATGAAATTAAATAACGTATTTTCTTTTTTATTATGATGTGACTCAGAGGGTGTCTGTTCAAATATTTAATCATCAATCAGTTTCAGGCTCATAAAGTTTGCATGGTTGGAAACATGTTGATCTACCAGACTTGTAGAATTCAAGGTGAAACTATAGTACATTATAAAACATACTTCTTTAGACTCAAGTGTTTAAAATGTCTTGAAACAAATGTATTACATGCGCTGTATTCATTTTAGGACATGTAATACAATTCTGCACATTACATTTTGAAATTATTCGTCAACAACAACCAAGCAGCACAAGTCAAACATAATGGAGGCAATCCATTTGTGATAGTGACAAAATTTGCCTTGAACTCCTCTTAATGTTGACATACATCCCACATGGTAGCAGCAGCTCATCATTTTCAGCAAAATACTCAACAGCTCAAGGTGCTTTACATAATGAATGGGAACATTACGATACAACGTTAAGCCATTAAAATGCAAATGAGGATGCCATACATTAAAGGATTCGAGTAAAGTACTGCCAACCGGACAGCTTATTTCTCCTCTGATCTCGTTAGTGTACAAAGGATTACGTAACAAGCTGCACAAATGAGTGCCGATGTGCGTATGCTCTGCTAAATGAAAGCCACAACTGACTGATGAAGTCACCACTGCAGTATGACGACGTCAATGGCGTGAGACAACCTGGATGACCAAGACATAACAATACAAAAAGTACAATAGGGCCTTGGTTAGGTGTGTGTGTGTGTGTGTGTGTGTGTGTGTGTGTGTGTGTGTGTGTGTGTGTGTGTGTGTGTGTGTGTGTGTGTGTGTGTGTGTGTGTGTGTGTGTGTGTGTGTGTGTGTGTGTGTGTGTGTGTGTGTGTGTGTGTGTGTGTGTGTGTGTGTGTGTGTGTGTGTGTGTGTGTGTGTGTGTGTGTGTGTGTGTGTGTGTGTGTGTGTGTGTGTGTGTGTGTGTGTGTGTGTGTGTGTGTGTATCTACTGATTTAATAGAACACATTTATCAAAGTGGGGAAAAAATACAGTTTGACAATCAGCCTTGACATTTGTAACCCTTTTTAAACAAATAGAATTGAGATTATGTGTGCCCCTGATTGGTGTTTTACTTTGTGGTTGACCTGCTGACAAGTAATTCTGCCATAATTACTGTACAATTATACTGTAATTGAGGTGTAATTACACTTCAAATGCATTACTTACACAATTAGATTGTAGTGCTGTAATTATGTAATTACTCTGTATTTAGCACCAGTTAGTCTTTCTATTCCCTGCATGCTTATTTAAGGTTTTGCTTTTTAATAAAAAATAATCTTAACTCTATGTGGACAGTTGGTAAACCTGTAAGGCTGTAAAGGGGATATCACGTCCGCTAAACTGTGTTTCCACTGGCTTTGGTCCCTCAGACCGGTTAGCTTTGGAGCGTCTCAGGTCGCTTCTGTCAGTCTGCCTTTCTGTGCTGAGGTCCAATATGTAAGCAGCTGACGTCCCGAAAACATAACTAATATTTTCTTCATAAATAAAATCTACCTGAAATGTACTTTTTCATCAGTCGATCTCAGCGACTTCGTGCTAGCTTTGTTTTGCTAAATCTCTCAAAAAAATACAAAAAATACAGTTATCATCACTGGAAATACACAGTTTTTTCACAAGATCAAGTCAGCCTTTGAAGCATGATTGTTTTATCTTTATATTGACTTTTTGCCGTTCATTCTCACCTGAGTTTACGTTCCCTTTTGTTCTCTATTGTCCAGTCATCTTGCAATAAAGTGCTTCGCGGGTCTAAAGCGAGGTAACACCCTCTAAGAGCTAGTACCTCTCATGACCCCCTTCAGACCCCTCAAACAGGGTGCTAGTGTGCAGTTCACTTTTGTGCAGTGGAAACACCACAGACTCCGCTCCGTACCGCTTCTGTGGAAACGTCCCTATACTGGGGGAAATTGTCGACTACCTCAAATAAAAAAGGACATTTTAATTATACTAAATGTGTTGCACCCTGTATTGCTTTACTGCACTGGCTGTAATTTTGAGGCGCTCTGAACTTCTTCATCCATTTGATTCCATTTAGACAAGTTCTAAGTCCTGAGCACTCTCTGCATATATGAGCAGTGCACACAGGGCTAGTGATGTTAGCAATGTCAAGAGAGAAATTGCTTTCCTCGGACCCCTGCTGCACTTCAAGGGTCTGGCATGGCTCATGTGATGTCTGTTTTGTGAGGACTGCCTTCTGCTTGTTGATTTCATACTTTTTTTAACCTTATAGTGGCTTCATTTGTACAGATTCACCACATTCTGTTTCTACAATATATCCTTTACAATAGCATTACAATAGCCTTATTACATTTAAGGGTTTGCATTCTAGATTCTATACATCTAACTATGTGTTTTATTTCACTCTCTTCTCTTCAGTTGTTCATTCATTTTCTACCGCTTATTCCCGTTAGGGGTCGCGGGTGACTGGAGCCCATCCCAGTGACTTTGGGTCTTAGGCGGGGTACACCCTGGACAGTGGCCAACTCGTCGCAGGGCTAACACAGAGAGACAGAGACATTGACAGACAACCATTCACTCTCACATTCATTCACTACGGGCAATTTAGAGTTGTCAATTAACCTACAGAGTCATGTCTTTGGACGGTGGGAGGAAGCCGGAGAACCCGGAGAGAACCCACGGTAACACGGGGAGGACATGCAGACTCCACAACTCTTCAGTTGTAATACACCTAACTGTGAATGATTCTTCCGAACAATTGTGATCAGTAAAATAAATTGGATTTACTTACAGGGGAACAATTGGGCACACAGTGTCTTATTTGTAATTAATTGAATGCAAACAAATATGCCTTTTAAATAGATTAAAAACAGCATATGCATGTTCATTTTGTCACATTTCTGTTGGCTAGATCATCAGTAAATATTTAAATCCATGTGTGACTTATATTATATTAATCACACAATTCTATACTTTGTTTAGAAAATTTTACGCAAAGACCATATATCCTTCACATATGTCCTTCACATATATCCTTCTCAAATAAAATCGGGTCCTGAGTCTCACCAAAAAAAAAAAAAAAACATTTCCCCTCAGAGCTCAGACTTTTATTACTTACCCTTTTCCATTTTATGCATCATTGTTTAAAGGAACAATTATAAGATTTATTTTATAGCCCAATAGAATGTAATGGTGACCCTGGTGGCCTCAAACAACTGAATAATGCATGGCAGGTTTGAAGTGACAAAGACTGTTTATCAGGACCCGTAGGCTGCATGTGGCTCGCACTGCAGATCTCTTTAGTTGCCCTTTATAAAAGATCAGCGTTTCAAAAAGCTAGCGGAAGCTGTTTTGTTTTTTTCATGTAATTATCCTAATCCTCTTCGCCGGGCTGTATTCTTCAGACTTACTTCTGTTCTGTGACCACTTTTATTCCTGCTGGCTATGTTTGATCATCGCTGTAAAATATGCACAAACGTCTTTTTCTTCCAATGCAACAGAAAATTAGAGGTATTATACTATATTATCTATATGGTTTTACTGTATGCTAGATGGGTCCAGAAGTATAGATGCAACACAAATGCGTAGCCAGGTATTTATTTATTTATTTTTTTCGGTTTCTGTTTTAATCAATGTTAATTCGGGTGCAAAGGGCAATTGTTTCAAGCAAATACAGTTAAGCTCATAAAAAACAAAAACATTCAGTAAAAAAAAAATCTGCACAGTTAAGAAAATGTGACAAAATGAGGCCTGCGTTTAGTCCACCTGGGAGCAGGCAGCGCAGCAGAGGCCACGGTAAAAAGTCAGGAGCTTTTGGCCGAGAACCAAGGTACAACTCTGACATGTTAGTGCCTTATGAACCATCTTGGACTCTGAGAACCTCAGGGACTGGCCTCCTGCTGCTGCCCAGAGTCAGGACTAAACATGGGAAATCAGCGTATCAGTTTTATACAGCTAAAAACTGGAACTGTCTTCCTGAAGATGTGGGACAGGCCTCTGCTCTGACAATGAACAACAACAAACAATGAACTACAAAAGGCATCAGGGATATATGGCTGCAGCGCACCGTAATGTTTCTGCTAGAAGATGTATTTTCTTAATCTCCTCACAGTAAACATGTGCTATTATGTCCTCCCACCATGAGAGGGCTGAGAGGAAATGGTGATATTGATTAAGGAAATTGATTAAAACTTAAAGCATTTCACACAGTTCTTGGTGAGTGTGTGGGTAAGTTTGTTTATATCTTTTTAGTGTTGAGTGTTTGGGGCACCACCGATTTTCATAATCAATTTTTAAAATCATAATTATCAATACATAAGTGTACACTGATTGTTACTAATAATTAAAAGTTCAATCTTAAGGTTTGTAAGAACGTAATCGCGACAAAAATGTGACATTAACTTCTTTTCTGGAAATAAAATAACACTTTACCAACTGTTTTTTATGGAGATTTATTGATTAACACATAAAATGTTGGAATTAAAATGAACAATTAAAATGCATTAAAGCTAGTTTGTGTCTGTGTGCTTACAACCCAAGTGTTCCTCTAGCCATGTGTCTGATATCGTGACCTGGAGGTCAGATGCTGCAGAGCAGTGGATCTGGGGCTGAGAGGGACACTGTGCTGGTTTGGAAGATTTACCTCTGAAGATGCTTCCATTGAAAGAAAGGCAGAGGAAGAGTGGGATGCTTCTCTGTTGAGCATCTTGGTCAGGCAGCACATGGTCACAGAATAAAAAATGATGGTTGTTGTAAACTGAAGAATCGCAAAAAGGTTCTTTGCTTGAAAATGCAAGTGTGCAGTCAAGATCTTGAAGGAGAGAGAAGAGTTAGGTACATGGGTCTTGCCCTTCTGGGGTGTCTTTCCCATTGCTGATAGGCTTTCAGACTCTGTCTCCTCGGTTCTTAGGAGGGCTTGGATGGTACTCTTCTGTGCAACCGCTATGTGTGGGGCTTGGTCCCCTTTGGCTGATTCCTCGGCTGGGGCTTATTCTGAAACTTGGATGAGTTGGACTCAAACTCAAAACCTTCGGAAACTGGCTGGTGCGTTTTTAGCTTGTCAGTGTCTTTGGCAACGACTTTCAACCAAGCGTGTGCGTGTGTGTGTGTGGGCATCCTTTTCTGTCCTGGCAAAGTTTCCTGAGGTCAGCAATAGTTCGCCCTGTCATGTCTTACAGCCCTATACCTTTACACAACAGAGTAGTGGTGAGTGATACCACAACTTCTGGTATCGATATGATACCAAATACTTTGGGGGGGGAATTTGGTTAAATATCAATACTCATCTAACCTTATGGGTGAAGGCATTTCAACAAATAGTATGTATAAAAAAGGGTTTAAAATATGCTCTAAAAGACAAATGGAACACCTGACTCAAATGATTCTGTCCAGTCTGCTGCTTGTGTAGTGTGTTGGACACAAACTGACAGAAACTGGCCCTAACATGTATAAAATTTATTTCTAGCCCTAAAATGTATATATTTATTATAATTAATATTTCCATGTCAGTATCGATACCCACATTTTACTGAGTAGGTATTGATACATCAATACTTAATTACTGATACTCCCATCCTTACGACAGACCTATTGTCACGACCAGAGGACAAGATCACATGGACAGGGCTCAAGGAGTGGCAGCACTAATAATGGATCATACAATGGAAGAAAATAGTTTATTTAATGATGACAAGGAGCATGCACCCAGCACAATCAAGAATGAGAGCTAGAGGGAGTTCCCTCTAGGTGTATAGGTGCCCCCTGGCAGTGAATGCGGCAGGTGCACGCTACACATAGAAACAGTGATAAAGCAGTACTGATATCTTTCGATCTTTTGATATTTTCATATTGAACTGTCCTTCAAACTTGCCTGGTGATTCTCACTTCTGGTCGAGTTTCATGTTTGTTTGTTTTTTTTAGTTTACAGTTAGTTCCACAATTTGTATTATGTAATGTTTGTACTGTTTGTACCATTAAGAAGTGCATTTTAACTTACATTTTAGAGCAGGAACTTATGAAACTCTTATAACATAGAGTTGATTAAGCTGGTTATTGGACTGTTGGAAAACAAAACCTAACTGATTTCTTGCTGTGAAAAATACACATTTATTCAACCCAGTGTGCTTTCCACTCTGTAGTGCATCTCAAATAGATGAATGTGCTGTGACTGAACTTCCTCATTGTGCATTATTGATGAAAAGTAACCATGTGATTTTTAAAAGAAAATCATTTTTTTCCTCTCTAGTTGTTGCATAATTTTACAGATCAGTCTCATGGACTTCTAATAATACAGAACAAGTACCTCATCTATATCCCATCTATATACCATCTATCTTTTGCAAATTACATTATTATTATTACATTACAGTGTCTTTTACAAAAAAATCACTTTGACCACTTTGGATTTCAACACGACTAATATCATTTTGAAGTAATTGTACTCTTCTTCTTCTGGCTACTCGCCCATGCGCACATACAGACAATTGTCTATTACTTTGTGCACAGTTTCTTCACCCCTCCTTAAAACGCCACCTTAACGTGGGGGAGGGGTTTGAGTACCCGAATGATCCTGGCAGCTATGTTGTCCGGTGCAGAGTACCAGGCCTTCTTGGAGTCCCTGGGAGGGGTACTGGACAGTGCACCGCTGGGGGGACTTCAACGCCCACATGGGCAATGACAGTGACACCTGGAGAGGGGTAATCGGGAGGAATGCCCCCCCCCCCGAGCTGAATCCGAGTGGTGTTCAGTTATTGGACTTCTGTGCTATTCACGGCTTGTCCATAACGAACACCATGTTCAAGCACAAGGGTGTCCATCAGTGTACCTGGCACCAGGACACCCTAGGCCGGAGGTCGATGATCGACTTTGTTGTTGTGTCATCTGACCTTCGGCCGCGTGTCTTGGACACTCGGGTGAAGAGAGGGGTGGAGCAGTCAACCAATCACCACCTGGTGGTGAATTGGATCCGCTGGTGGGAGAGGAAGCCGGACAGACTTGGCAGACCCAAGGGTATCGTGAGGGTCTGCTGGGAACGTCTGACAGAGCCCTCTGTCAGCAGGGTCTTCAACTCACCCCTTCGGGAGAACTTCTCCCAGATCCCGGGGGAGGCTGGGGACATTGAGTTGGACCATGTTCTCCACCCCCATTGTTGATGCGGCGGCTCATAGCTCTGGTCACAAGGTCTCTGGTGCCTGTCATGGCGGCAATCCCCGAACCCGGTGGTGGACACCGGAAGTAAGGGATGCTGTCAGGCTGAAGAAAGAGTCCTATCAGGCCTGTTGGCTTGTGGGACTCCTGAAGCAGCTGACAGGTACCGGCAGGCCAAGCGTACCGAAGGGGGACCGGAGGGTGTGTTCCAACTACAGGGGGATCACACTTCTCAGCCTCCCCGATAAGGTCTATTCCAGGGTACTGGAGAGGAGATAGTTGAACCTCGGATTCAGGAGGAGCAGTGTGGTTTTTGTCCCGGTCGTGGAACACTGGACCAGCTCTATACTCTCCATCGGGTGCTCGAGGGTTCATGGGAGTTTGCCCAACCATTCCTTGTGGGGGGTGCTCCGGGACTATGGGGTCCGGGGTCATTTGCTAAGGGCTGTCCGGTCCCTGTACGACCGGAACTGGAGCTGTGTTCATATTTCCGGCAGTAAGTCAGACCTGTTCCCAGTGCATGTTGGACTCCGCCAGGGCTGCCCTTTGTCACTGGTTCTGTTCATAATTTTTATGGACAGAATTTCTAGGCTCAGTCAGGGCGTGGAGGGCGTCCAGTTTGGGAATCACAGGATCTCATCACTGCTGTTTGCAGATGATGTCGTCCTGATGGCTTCCTCAAACCAGGACCTACAGCATGCACTGGGACGGTTTGCAGCCGAGTGTGAAGCAGCTGGGATGAGGATCAGCTCCTCCAAATCCGAGGCCATGGTTCTCGACCAGAAAAAGGTGGCTTGCCCTCTCCGGGTGGGTGGAGAGTCCTTGTCTCAAGTGGAGGAGTTCAAGTATCTTGGGGTCTTGTTCACGAGTGAGGGAAGGAGCGTGAGATTGACAGGCGGATCGGTGCAGCGTCTGCAGTGATGCGGGCGCTGTCGGACCGTTGTGGTTAAGAAAGAAACTCGATTTACCAGTCAATCTACGTTCCTACCCTCACCTGGTCATGAGCTCTGGGTAATGACCGAAAGGACAAGATCTCGGATACAAGCGGTCGAAATGAGCTTCCCCCACCGACTGGGCGCTCCCTTAGAGATAGGGTGAGGAGCTCAGTCACACGGGAGGAGCTCAGAGTAGAGCGGCTGCTCCTCCGTGTCGAGAGGAGCCTGTTCCGGATGCCTCCTGGACGCCTCCCTCGGGAGGTGTTCTGGGCATGTCCCACCGGGAGGTGGCCCCGGGGTAGACCCAGGACACACTGGAGGGACTATGTCTCTCAGCTGGCCTGGGAACGCCTCGGGATCCTCCCGGAGGAGCTGGAGGAAGTGTCCATGGTGAGGGAAGTCTGGGAGTCCCTGATTAGACTGCTGCCTCCACGACCCAGCCCTGGATAAGCGGAAGAAGATGGATGGACAGTTTCTTCATCTTACCAACAGTTAAAGTTTGAATAGAGCTCATTGTGTGTAGGTAGAAAAGATATACAGTATACAAGTTACTGAAACACGTGCACGGCGGCAGAGCGGTTAGAGCTCCTGCCTCCCAATAAGGAGATCGTGGGTTCATCACACGATCTCTCTGGGTGGGGTCTGCATGTCCTCCCCGTGTTACCATGGGTTCTCTCCTGGTCCGGCTTCCTCCCACCGTCCAAAGACATGCATGTGTTCAGGTTAATTGGAAACTCTACATTGTCCATAGTGAATAAATGTGAGAGTGAATGGTTGTCAGTCCTTGTCCATGTCCCTGTGTTAACCCTGCGACGAGTTGGCCACTGTCCAGGCTCCAAAGTCACTGGGATCGCTGTGACCCCGGGAAAATGAATGAAGAAAGTTGTGGTATGAGTACTCACATGCATGCTTTTTTGGGCACATGCAGAGCTGTAGAAGAGCTTTTTTTTTTTTTTTTTTTTTTTTCAAATGGTGAAGTGAATCAGAGTGGACTGCAAATGCACAACCAGTCAACTCTCCCAAAGTGTCACATAGTAACACACAAGGCTCACAGCATATTCTTTGAAATAATAAATAACTTTGAAAATGTATCAATTTAAAAAGCTGCGTAATTCAGCTTTAATTGGTGTATTATTAATGGCATTATGGTCTGTAATGCATCCGCAATTTAAAAACAGATATCTGAGCAACAATAAACTGCCTGCCATGGCTTTGCTATCTCTCACCAAGGGAGTAATTATCCATGAAACTCTGCTGTCTGTTATTCTTGGACTAACTTCGCAGCCTTGTCATACATTGCCCAGGTGTCACCAACAAACTTGGACTTCATCCATGTTCTGTACTTTCATAACATCTATGCACAAGAGATGGCGTTCTGTTTGAGCAGATGTCCTTTAATATTTCTAACAATTTTTGTTTTCGCGGATCAAGGGAAGTATGCTATGTAGTTTTTAAAGGTTTTTTTTTTAATAATGCATCAGACAGGTCAGACAGGTTGCAATGGAAACCCCTGCTGTGGCACATGGATTGTTGCCATGGATAGCTACGAATGTAAACCATTAGAGACTGCAGTTGTGTAGCAGAGCTGGATGAATGGAAGCTAAGGCCCGACCAGCGAGACCCTATCTTGAGCTTGGCACATTTTATAGCAGTTTTGTCAAGCACTTCTGGAGAAATACCATCATTTAGTAAAATGCCCTCTTCCTCACATTCAAATGTACCAGATTGCATATTGTCACATTTTATTGCCTTCACGAATGCATTTGTACAAGACGCTGACACCTACCGATTACGGTATCCGATTTAGTTCAGCCCCCAAAATTGGGTTTGTTATATTTTATATTTTTTTGCATGGTGCAATATCTGTTCAAATTAAGCTTGTCATACTCCAAATAAGGTGACTGTCAAGCCCGGTAAACCAGCCGCAGCTTGACAAGGAAATAAATAAATATTCACTGAGCTCGTGGTCAGCAAAATCAGGCACGCTAACGCTCTTCCACTTACCTCTCCCATAGAAAAGGACTCATGTAGTCAGCAGTTGTGAGCTTAAATCTATCAATTCTTCTTGGCTCTAAAAATATGGTCGTGTGTGGGGTGGGAACAGATGTGGTTTGGTTTGGGTAGCAGCGAGGAGACGACCCATTGGTGCCCGACAGATGCAGCAGTATCACGGGGATAATTTTACCTCTTGAGGCAGGAGTATTGGCAGGGATTCAGGCCAGAAATATGGGAAGTAAACAACAGAGGTCGGTGCTTGACCAAAGATATCTGTAGAGGAAAAATAACTCATGCCTTTGTAAGAAAAAAAAAAAAAGCAGTCTCAACAACAAGCTGAAAAGTTGAAAAATATGCAGAATGTAACCTCCATGTTTGTTGTTTTATTTTCACATACACTATTGGTTCAAATAATAATATCTAGATTATGAAAATGTTTGTGAAATGTGGGATGATAAGAAAACAAAACGTCCTAACACCTATTTCACAAAAACTGTATTTCATTGGTCTTTATAAAGCTTTAGTTTCTTTGCCTTTCTCTTTGTATTTCCACCCTTTTACGTTTAGGTCTTTTTTTAATGCTTATTTTTCTCCAAATTAGTTAGCCTTTTTATTGTCCATAGCAAGTGCATACTGCAACTACTTTATGCAAAGTATTCCCCTTAGTTTGAAATATTTGGAATTTGGTTTTGAATTATGTTTTGAGAACGTCCCTGCAGTACAAAATTGAAGCTATAAGACTGGGGTTTAAGAAACATGTATTTGACCAGTGGGTTTTTCATCCTCCACAGAGAATCACTTCATATAAAAGTCATAAACTCAAAATGCATGAAGCACTGAAGCAGAGATGAGAGCAATCACATTTTACAATTCAGGTGGAAGCAGCAGCTCTTCACCTCTGACGAGTGTTGGGAACATAGGCAAACTAAAAGCATGGTTATTAATGAAACGACAATACATCATGAAAAGACAACAGATACTGTTGCCTTGGCTACACAAGTCATGGAAGAGACAATACAATAGTCATCCCTGTAGTGCTTATAATTTATTAAAAGAAAGACTGATAATGTTCCAATGATTTGTCAAAGGATTTTAAGTTTCAAATTCACAAGTAGAATGGATGTTGTTCATAATAGTTTGTGATATTTAAAATTATCCATTGTGGCTGAATGTATGCCATGGTCCATGCCCTGCATTGTGAGTTTGATTATGGCTCTGACAGTTTGTTGAAAACCCTTCCCTCACTCAAATTTCAAACTTCACTTGTCCATCTAATAAAGCCTATGGGCTTTTTTTGGTTAGTTTGTTCTGTTGACATATAGCTTTCACGTGGAAACTACAAACTTGTCCAATCTGCTCCTAAAGATGTTTTATTACTTACACTGCATTTTTCTCCCTATCACCACTTAAAGTAGCTCTCACACACACCAAGCTTTACAATCTTTTACTCAACAAGGTTTTGATGAAATGTACAGAAAGCTTTGTTGATATATAATTCTAAGTTAGGCAAAATTAGAATTTTTAAGCCAATTTTCAGTCAGATCTAGTTTACACAAAAAACTGAAAAATATATCCAAAATCCCCTCTGTATATTTTCATAACTAATATGTGTACAAAATGAACCAAGAAATTTAAACCTTGCGCCGTCCATTCTTCAGATTTATATGTCCCAAAATTGTGGAATTTTCACTGTTTTTGCACATAAATTGCCTTATTTCTGCATCTAGTAGTAGTAGTAGTATAGTAGTAGTAGTAGTAGTAGTTAAAATTATCCATCATGCAACTCTTGATGGCCAGTCTAATTTGTCTATACAAATTTTGCAAGTTATTGCTGGCCTGGGGCAAATATCCAAGAGTTGCTTGGAAAGGAATGCAATTTGCTAATTGCAATGATTCAGGACCTGTTCTCCTTCTACCCTATCGTGTATAAGACAAATTAATAAAACAATAATACAAATTTAAAGAGGCCAACACACTTACTTTGTGACTTAAATCTCATTTAAAGCCTCATCATGTAAGATTTCAGCCAAAAACTTGACTGATTAAGCACAATAACTTAATTGCTGGTGTTTTCATAGTACAATAATAATAATAATAACAATCTGCACCCTCGCTGTGAAGAGGCTTGTTTCGCCACAGATTTGAATTGTAACTTTTCTGGTGTAGGATCTGCCACCTGCTTGTCTCCAGGGAGATGTTCTTATTTTGCCTTGAACATTACACAGAATGGCAAAAAACTGATCCATCTCCACAGAGAATGCTCCAAAGTTGGTTTTAACTTTCTCTCTCTGTGGAGTAATGCAGGTGGCGTGCCCATACCAGGAATCTTGTGCTGTTTTAACTAAACAGAAATAATACTTTGTGTGTGCTTGACTTCAATGAAATCCAAAATGTCTTGTTGCCCGTTCTTTATCGCCCCTTCTATCCAAGCATGTTTTTGTAACTTTCCTCTCACCTCTGTGACAGCTGCTACAAAGCAAAAATCCATCTCCCTTTCACCTTCATAGTCGCTTCTTAGTCGGGGGTTTGAGCAAGAGCTTGTGTTGTGACCTCTCTTCTTTTTTCCCTATTTTCTCTTTTTTTTATTTTGCCCGATGGCACAAAAACATCTGACTCACTGACTTTTACCTGAGAGAAAGGAAAGGAAGCAGAAATTGCACGGTGCTTCTCGTGTGCGCTAAGCCTGGGATGACTCAGAATCGACTACAAGGGTTAGAGAAGGCCATTGTCCCGCTGGCAGGTCCTGGGGCAGCCGGTCACATTCCATCTCCCCAGAGGGCTGTGGGATTGTGAACAAGAAACAAACAGAGCCAAGCACATGAAGGGGCATGTATACTGCAGTGTTACGCTCACGCAGCTGGTTTCAACAAGTGTTTATAACAACAAAAAAGATAAATAAAATGCTATGTATGTCTGGCAAGCATGTCACTGTCACCATTTAGAGTTAAACCTGGTGTATCCTTGTATTTCTCTCTTTTTCTGCAACACATATTTAATTATGCAAAGGAAAAAATATATATATACATTTGCACGTAAACACATTACAGGTTTTGCACATATATAGCAAAGTTTATAGATTATGTGGTGTCTATTCAAACACATTTGAATGTTTCTATGAAAGGAGAATGGTGAAAAAAACAACAAAAGTACATATTTATTTTTTTGGTATCTGTCACTGTAAGACACATCAACTTTCTTCTTGCTGTGAGATATTAAATATATTTGAATCAGACAAGAACTGGAGCTGACAGCACTCGTATCATTTGCACATGAGAGTGGGCACATTGGGCTGCTGGAAAAGGCCATGACATTCCCCTGGTTACAAACAAACACAAAGAGTACAAAACAAAAAGAAATGTGTCACCTCGCAACAGCGCTTTAGCCAAGTCTTTGTTTTGTTTTCTTCAGACAGCAAACAGGGACTCAATATGCGATTCAATTTACATTAACATTCACTTAACAACTTGTGAAGCATTCACTGTTGCCAGAGCTGGCTTTTTGCACAGAGGCAAAGATGTAGAACCAAACACGTACAACAGCCTCCTTAACTACCAACCACACGCTAAATAGTCTTTCACACATTCATACATTTGTGTCACTGGAGGTTGGAGGTAATTGATACTGTATTCTGGTACGCTTTAAAGCCACAAATGGTGTTTTCTTTGCCTCTGCTCAATTTCTACCCTACTTATGTCGACCACAGCCAGTAGAATTGACATAATTCACTACAAAAGTGCAAAAAGCATGTGTCCCGCACCTATATTCAACATCCTCCAACCAAGACTGAGGGCCAAGAGCCGCCACTGTAAACACTGAATAATGCGCTTCATGTTAGAGTGTCTCGGTGTGCATTTGACTTGATTGTTCCATAAGTTTGTCGTTTAAATAATAGCCTTTATTTGTTGTCATTTTAAAAGCCTGTCAGGAGCAGTGGGCCACCACACTAGAGCTTTTAGCTAGACTTCTTCAGCAACTTCCTGAGCATTTACTTTATTTCTCCTGCATTTAACTTGATAAACTGGTTCCACCTCATTTCCTTGAGGTAAGATGCATTCACTGTTTTCATAATGCACTTCAATAATGCATCACATACTGTATTGCCACATAAATAATAGCAGTATGTTCTCAATTGTTATGTATGGCACTGTACTGTTATTGATTCACTTCCATGACAAAAGCCTGAAAGGTGAATAGAACATGTGAGTGATTAGGCTCTCTCAAACCCCATGCACTCACTACCAGGAGCCTGTCAGTTTGGCTTTGGAGCTCCATCCTTTTATTGCCGCCTGTTCGACCAGCAGACCAGACAGAAGGTCAGAGAGTCGAGCCGTGCCAAAACTCGGAGGATTTCGACCCCCCTTCTCTCATTTCTCCTCTTTCAGATATGCAGATCCCGGACACCCTAACGAGAATATGTTCCTCCCAAAGACCATCTGCTCTGTTTGCACACTGATTGAGAAAATACCATAGATTTCTCTGATAATACTGATGAAATGCAGACATGAGGTTGTTGCCCTCTGTTTCTAGATCTTAGTTTTGTAAAAAAAAAAATCACACATAAACTCACATAAAATTATTCTGACATTCAAATGTATCATTATCATTTTATGTCAAAGTATTAAATTAATGTCCTTCAAAAATGTAACTTGTATTGCATTTAGACTGATGTATAACCAATGTCAATCATAATGTATCATGTACACTTACGTATTGTGGTACTGTATGTCCTTCATTGCAGCTGCGTAATTGTTTGGGCTAAAAGTGTGGCGATATTGAGTTGGACATTAGCTGTTCCACACCAGTGTTATTCCAATCAAATCAGGCCTGTCTAAGAGCATGAGCGTCGCCCGGTCCGTAAATGAGAAATGACAGGCGTGTGGCTGCTGCTCTGGACCAATCAAAGACGAGCTTACAAATGTTTTACAGTTGGCTCGTTCAAGTTAAGACTTGTTTATAGTCCAGCAACAAGCTCCAAGTGCTGGTCTCCAGACACAGATCTGAATCATTCAAGGTTCAATTCAAAGTTAATCAGCATCAAGGTGTAGGAATCAAGACAATTTCCACTAATTCATTTACTAGGACAATAAACAGTCACATTAGACTTGAGTGCAGATATTGCTATTCCAAAACTTTAGCAGTTCCATGCTTTTCTTATGCACTTGTCTATCACCAATCAACCAATCACAGCCCTTTGAAGTCTGTAGCACTTCGATGTAAAATAACATTTTGATCGAGGTTCACACACACTTTCTGAATGACTGTCATCCGGATGATCAACAAGTGTTGAGGTGTTGACAAAAGGCATAGAAAAATGCCTGCAGTCAAGGCAGATGCTTCACAAGTTCAATTCTCACGTTAATTGTAAGTATTTGTGGAATCGAAATAATATACAAGTTTGTGCACCTCTCTGTGTAAACTCATTGCAATAGGATTGTAATGTCCCTAACGGGTAAACAAAGGCAGGGTTGTAGCAGGTTGTAACTCCTCTGTGAGAGCGGGGCTAATCCAACTAGCCTTCTTCCAAGGAAATGTACTTTTGGAAGAAAATGATTTAGGGGGAAAGGGGAAAAAAAACAAAAACTTTTCTACTACACAAACTGTAACATTTAAGGAGATCTCAAACATATTCAAATCCCATAGCGTGTTTGATTACTTCTGTTTAATGCTCTTAGTCTAACAGGGTGGAATTCAAAAGCACTGGTTGCAGTTGTTTTATTTGTATATTTAGGCATTTATTATTTGTGGGCTTGTATTTTGAAACAACTTTTATTGCATGTGTGTTTTGTGGTTTTACATCTTCCTTTTTTTCCTTTAATTGCATTACTCCCTGGTCAGCGGTTTTAACAAATGACACACTTGAGAGGTAATTGGCACATGGCACTTTAAAAGGGGGACATAGCATGAACCAGACAATGCAAAAGCATAACAGAGAAGAGACAGAGAGAAGCCTGTGGCTCACGAGGAGAAGAGCCGGATGGACTGAAAGAGAGGTCGAGGCAACAGCGGCCATGTGCCCAGCTTCTTTTAGTCTTTCATTATGGTTTTAATCCCACTTGGCCACTGCTTACATTAGCATACCTTTAATCCACCTACGTGTTCTATTTTAAGCAAGTTGAACTGAATACAGTTCTCAGAATCAGATAAATTGATGTTGAATAAAGAATAAAAGCCTTTACAGTTATCATGAGATTCCTGGAAATTCACTGGTGTGCTATAAGAAAGTGGAAAACAACTTGTAGAAACTGTTGATGTGCCTTCCAACTCCAAACTAACTTGAAGCTGAGAATTTGACAGAAGAGCTTCAGGCTTCGCCAAGTTTTCTAAAAACAAGCCAGGAGAAAAGTATCGACAGTTGACTTTCTAACTCACAAGGTACTGAATGTACCTATACTTTTAAAAAGGATTTTTACAGAAATACTGATTTGAATATGGCAGCTGAAGAGCATGTTGAAATACACTGGAGTTCAGCTGTGCACAAAAACTGTGAAATGCAATTTGCTTTCTGAGACATTTTGTATGATGCCACAAATAGAATAGATAGCATGTGTATTTATGATTCAAGCGTGCCTGTCTATTAAAGATGATTGTCTGTGGATGGCTTGCTTACTTGGGGGAAAAACATTATAAACATGCACCTTGTCCAGGATATACAAATATTGTTTTCACTATATCAAATGTTTCCACAAACTCTCTGTGAAAGTCAGATGGTGCCATTCCTCTGTTATAAATTCTGCAGTGATGTCCGTGTGAAATGTGGTTCTACTCTCTGCAGGGGTGTAAATGAAATCAACTTCACGGTACAGTATTTGGCTGCTTAATTATGAATGTCTCATAGACCTATTGGTACTTTATTATTGCTCCAATACCAATGGCATCATAAATACTGCTCATGAGAAGAATCACTGATATACATCTTATGTTATATGTTTCTCAGTTCATTTGTGAAAACAGAGAAAAGTCATCGAAGGCTTGCAGTCAAGTACACTAATGTTTTCAAAAGCCAACTGTATTTTACTGCTATCAAAATATTATTCCACCCCTCCTTGAAAAAGTCCAGTACAAATAATTTCAAATAATTATATAAGTAGGTGACAAAAATTTAAATACTTCTTGACAATTTTTCAAAACGGAGATATCTGTTTTTGTCATTGAACAGTTCTAATATAGTGCTTTCTTTGTTATAAGTTTTACAACAGCAAGGCATTGATCAGACTGAGGATTAGTCATGAGCAGCTGCTTAGAATCTTGTTGAAATACATTTGACGTTATTATCTCGATTGTAGAGTAATTGTATTCTAAATCTGATTTTGTACTTTGATGATCAATACTCAATACCATAATTACATAATGTCTGTCGTCTATCAGTCTCCAAATAGATACTTGATTTTTTTATTTTGATCTTTAAATCTTTCCGTACAGCAATCTGTTTTATGAATATCATCTAAAGTATCACTGCAACAGAGAAACCAGATTGACCTGATGTCGCAATGAGTCCCACAACACTTCCTTTTTGTAATTGCACTCTAAATGAACATCGCAGAGGAATGCTTTTCTTTTGTTTGAATGTTTGGCTGTTATTTTTCCCCGAAGCTTTTTCTATTGTTTGTTATTGTTGAAAATGACCAGCCACAGCAGCAGGTCTGTGGATGAGTCTCGCAGGCCTTGAGCTGAGATTTACTTGTGTCCCTGAGTTTGACTGTGTACTGGAATGACAATAGCTCCCATTGAACTGCTTTTCTCCGTGGATGCCTTTTGAGTATAAAGGACAACAACTTCTCTTTTGTCACTTGTTAATAATTGAAATGAGTGAAAGAAGGGAATAAACAGACAGAGCTAATGTTTCAAACTGCAAAAACATTCCTTACTCATGATTCAAAGTCAGGTATACAGCTTTTTAATTAGATATTTACAAGTTCATGAACAATTCTGAAGCTGAAGTGACTGTTAAATGCAAGAAAAATATGTCAAATAACCAAAAATGCAATCTTAAACAGCCTCCAGTAGAATTAGTAGTATCTAAAAAGTCAATCATACACATTCAGAACATGTGAATCACACATATTCAGAAGATGTGTGTTTACTGTAAGCTTTGAAATGCCGATGACTTGAACAAATAGCTGTTTGTATATTTAATCAGACACTGCATTGTGGAGAATTGGAATCTATACCAGCAGTGCTTGACTTTGCGCCTGGGGGACCACTTATGCTTAGACGTTGACAGGCATGGGTGTAAGTTCACATTTCACACCACTAGAATTTGAAAGAGCTCATTGAAGCAGATGGCAACACTTGATGGAATTGCAATTCTAGGAAAGAATGCACATGTTTATTTATTTTTTTTTTCCTCACACAACACATACAACCATGAACTAAAAAGTCACAAGTTTTTCTCCATTAAAATCAATACATAAATGCCCTACCAACTTATGATAGGCAGATTTTTACTGTGCACTATGTAACTATGAGTGTCCGCAACTTGCTTATATCCATGGAGATCACTTTTCTTGGAAAAAATGTAAAACAATTCTAGTGGTTTTATTGCTCAAAACATACCTTGACAAATGTTTCTTATGCGACCCTTGTTGCCCCGCCATTGATCTGATCTGAAAATTACCAGTTGATGCCAATTGCTTGTGTCCAAGGAGATAGGTATGTTTCATTTCATACTGTGGAAGACTCCAGGCAAAGCAGAGCCAAGCAGGTCGCGAACCATCTACCAGAAAAATTATGTAGTGCACCTTTAATTCAACTCAAGCAGGCACGGAAACTGATATAATTGTCCTACTACCTATCTGTATTCCAAAGACTATAAACCGTACAATACATTTTATTTTTAAGTTCAGGAGCCGGCACAGTTGTTGGTCAAGCTCCATAGTTTTAAACCATTATAATATTTGAACAAAAAACACATGGATTAATATTTAGTCATCACGGATCAGAACAACATTTACTGGTAACTCACCACCGACTTACTTCTTTATTGTCAACTCAAATTAAGCAAAAACGTTTGAACATCTGAATACATTGTCTTTCTCACCAGCATGTGGCGGGATAAAAAGACGGGAAGAATGTTAGGAAAATCTGGCAGGAAACTTGTATTCTTACGCCATAGTTTGAAATGGCTTTTTGTTGTCAGCATAAATCAAGGAGTGTCCTCAGTGAATGAGAATGTGGGTAATAATGAAGGAAAAGAATAATCCGAGCTGTGGCTAGAAACTTGCTTGTCACATTTGAATCATGGAGGTCATTTACTCAAAAGGCCAATATTGTGATGGGAGATGAAAGTGTTATGAATGCAAGGCCAGTTGGCTTCCTGTGTACGCTCTGGCAAAGGGAGATTTATTTCCATCCCTCCAAGCGTTCAGCAAAGTCATATTTGGTTTGGGTTTCTCTTGCTCCATCCACCTCGCTGTTTCAGACAATAACAGCCTCTGCAATATTACACCAACAACACTTCATCCTTTTTGGCTGTCTTCCTACAGATGAGCATTGACATGGTAAATGGGATGTTTCAAAAATGTTTTACAAATATGCCACTTTCCTGCAACAAGTGGCGCAAATGAATACTAATGTCCGTGTCGGAGCTTTTACCCAAGGCCATTATAAACCAAAATGAAACCTTTCCAAATAGGTAATAAACTTGGAAGAGTCGAAGGCCAAATCTAAATAAAAATGTCAGACAGTTGTGGAAATTTCCTGCTAAATGTGCAACTGTAAAAGCTTTACAAAAAATGTAATAAGTATGATTTGCCTCTGTGACATGTAAGTTTATGTGAAAAAGATACAAACAAACATCAGAGAAAAGTTGACAGTTCTGTTTTTGTTCAAGTGTGTTCTGAGTTGGTGAACAGGAATGTGTTCTCTGAATGTGATGTGGGTGATGATTCCTGCAGCTATATCCAAAAATAACATTGAAAGCAAAATATACATCATCTCTTTCTCAAGATGGTGACAAGGTGTGGGCGGCTCAAGCCACTTGGACCTGTCACTTTAAAACAGTCATGATATAAGCATTGTTTGAATACTGCTTGATCCAAATCTGCCAAATTGAAATCCCTAGTTGGTATGAAGTTGTTTCTCAATGTTTATTTTCAACACAATATTTGATTTGAGTGATAATATTATACACCAACAGCTTAAAGTTCACATATATTTCTTTGTCATTGACATTGGTTCACTGCAGGTCGTTCCTGTGTGCATGTTCTGCCTGCGTCGCCCCCTATTCTTGACAGGGTTCGCTAGCTGCATTGGCATATGGGTCTAACACACAGGATGTATTCCAATAGATTACTTTGAAAAGAAAAACAACAAAACAATACCCCCTTTTGTATAAATGACATCAAGTCCAAGTCCAGGACATCAGCAGATATGGTTCATTTAATACCCAAGAGTGACATATTTACACTTTACACATTTGAGCAGTTCCTAAAGTGAACTGTTGAAATGACAAGTCACCAAATGGCATCACATATGAGGCAGAATTTCCATATCAGAGCGTTTCCTGCACCCTCATCCCTCCCTCCTCTTCTACATATACAGTGTATAGAGGCACTGTGATCTTTTGAAGCCATTAGAGATGAAATAGTGTGGATTTGTATTCTGTACAGATCCCTCTGTCAAATAAACAGTTTCCCTCACATGGTTTAGAGACAAATATCACATTTGTCAATCTGGTGACAAGCTCTGGAAATTACCAGTAATGACAATTCTGCTAATGTCCTGCCAGAATGTCACATCGACGCAATATGGTGGTTCTGTGGCTAGAAATAAGTGAATGTTTACTGTGCAAAATGTGTAGTGTTTTAACGAAGATACAGTATTAATGTATGAGTCCTTAAAATGTTCAAAATGAATGGATGACACACCAGCTCCCACCAACTAAACATTGGATGTCAAAATGTGGTGAATTATATTATTTGAAATTCTCTATGCTTTTACGTCGTATTTAATGTAAATATGTAAATGTTCATACATTTGCGGGCTGTAATTTCCACTTTGTCACTGTTACTGTTATGGCAGGGTGACAAATTGATTGTTAATTGATTTCAATTTTTGTATTAATCGTATTTAGCTGTTCTTGACCTTGGTGTTTTGACGCTATCACATAACTACATAACTTAACTTTTTCAAATAATGCATGAAATCACAATTCGCAGATATGAACAAAAAACATTCTGAGGCGAACTAAAATGAAAGATCAACACCCCAGAGCATCCCAGCAACAGTTCTCATGGCCAAACAGAGAAAACCCTCAGAAGCCTGTATACTGTGTGTCTCCAAATCAATATTTGTAGGCTCAGAGGCCAGGGCTTACACATGTGGATCCATGTGGAATTGGATGACGAAAACAACTTCAACTGTTTCTTTACAATGCCTTAGTTATGTCTTATTGCACTTTTTATATCTCAAATTAATAGTTTTGGAGCTTTTTCTAGATTTTCTGATGATTTTAGATAATCTCACGTCCTCCTATTGTCCAAGCTCCACAAGAATATCAGTGTTGATGACCAGACCTGAGAGTAACAGTGGAATAGGAAAATAAGACACTTGGTAAGTCTTGGTACATGTCCTGCTTTAAGTGCTGATGCAAAATAGATCTGAAATTCTGGCGTCTACTGCAACATTTATTTTGTCTTATAAGATTTATGGATGTCACACTACAAGACATGAGGGATTTTACATAGTGAGGCAGCACATAGTCACACTGTGTGATGGTTCTCACGATCAAGTCGTACGACCAAAGTTTGTTTTGAGGAAATATCAAGCTCTGGGCTCCGTATGCTAAAGCCACCAGAGTTGTACCTGTTAGTGGAGACTAGCTTTGACATAGCAGTGTTTTGTCACATTTGCATATCCCCCAAACTCTCACATCAAGCTTATTATTTTCTTCTATAATGGCGGACAATAGTTCCACTCACTTCAAGGTATACCGAGATTCTGAAAGCAAAGTTCCTCGTATTTCCTGTAACTTAAAATATTATGGCAAAGGGCAAGGCTTAAATATAGTTGGCTCGACGGAAGCAGCTATGTGATGGTTTATTTTATTTATTTTTCAAAAAGTATATGGGTAAAAATGAATGCGTAAGAAACTTCCAGAACCTCGAAGTGGGCGGTCACAGTTGTGCTCCTTATCACAATAGCATGAAATTAATGGCACAAGATGCACATTGAAATGCAGTGTGTCATACCACACGAAGCGAGAGTCTTTTGTGCTTATAAATACACAGAGACCATTCATTAGTATTCTACCCCTCGTCTAGTCTGTTTGCTGTCTTTTAGCATTCTTTGTTTAGGTAAACCCAGGCTTCCCTTCCAATTGCATGTCAATACGCATATTTTCTCAGTCAATAGGAGGACAATGGTTGTTGGCGAAACATAGCAATGAGAGCACCAAGAACATCCATTCGCTGCTCATTTACTCTTCTGCTTTCTGTGTGTCTAATTATGTGGGCTGTGCAGGCTGCCATTTGGTACTATTGATTCGCTCTACCTGTTACACACTAGGCCCTATAGCCCTTCGGGAAGACGGGTACAGAGAGCTCGTTCTCAGTGTAGTGATTATTCGCTTAGCAACTGTGGTTCAGGATAGCTATTGCACAGGTAAGCCATTATCCACCATGATGTGTCCCTCTTGAGGTTTGGTGCATGGGTTGTCTTCAAGATGAGGAAAAGAAATAAAAAGGATATTGATTATTTGGTGAGGTGTAGTTTTAAAGGGTGCATGTGTCAAGCGTAGTGGGAGATGCAGGAGTGAAGACAAAGAAATGAAGAACTAATGTAGCACGTAATAGGCCATATGCTGACTATTACCTCAGGGGAGAGTCTATGTTTAGGTTGGGGACTTGCAGTGAAGGAGCAGGCAACAGTTTGCTGTACAGAGCGGTATTTCTAACTTTTCTCTACAACAAGGCAGTTTCACAAAGTTATAAGCGATGGCAAAAGTAGCAGAAGTCAGTAAAAATATTTCTATAAAAGTAAATTGATGGTATATCTATGGTAGGTTTGTTTTGGTGGTTTCGAGGCAAATATTTTTATTGTTATCATTTTTCCCAGTTATATTGTTTGGATACTCAGATCATAACTCCTGGGGACATTTCAGGAGGAGTGCCACATCAATGGATTGTCATGACTTATTGACATCATACGCATTTGATCAGTGTGTCAGGCAAGACAATAATAATTTTTGAGCCTTATTTTAGCAGAATATTTTAAAGTTTAGATAGACAGGACTAAAAAAACATGAATATATACAGTATCATTTGTTTCTAAGATCTACTGGTCTACAAATTGCACAAGCTTAAAGTTATGTCAATGACTTAGCTAGCCCATACTTTTACAAGCTATAGTTTAGCTTAGAAATTGATGGGATAGTGTTGTCTTTTGTCAAGACTTCTTTAAAGTAAACAAATTAACTAAACAACAAATCATCAACTCATTACATACTGTAGATATACATAGAATAGTAATTTCTCATAAACTAGGGGTGACTTTGTGAAGAAGAAAAAAAAAAAAAAACATTGCATGGCTTACGCAGTAAGCAACAGTTGATCCAGTTTGCAACATGACCTTAAAATGGAAGAGTTCACCATCTCCCCATTTGTCCAACCCTCCTTCTAGATCCCCACCGCTGCTGTTAGAGCTGCTCATGTGTATTTATATGACATATGTGTTTGAGAGTGCGATGGCCAGAGGGAAGGAGGGCTGTGCTCGTGGCAGGCGGTTGTGGTAGTGTGGCAGGTCCCTGGAGATGATGTGGCGTCAAGGACTGGTTATAGGGGAGTTGGAGGCATATTTGGATCTTCAGCTGCTTGGTACAATGCATTTTGAAAAACGCAATTAAATGTCAATCTTGTGTAAACCTCGCTGTCCATGTAATGAATCCTGGGCTGCACGGGTTGGCCCTTTCTGTGAGAAGTTTGCATGTTTCTTCCCAGTTTCTCCCTTACCATTAAGGTTTTTTTATAATCTGTAGTACTAAAATACATATTGAGTATAGGGTCATCAAAATCAAACATTTTTGCATCGTGGCAACCAACCAGGGACCAACCCTTTGTGCACAACCTGGTAACTCTGGGTTACTGAAATGTCGGCAGACACTTCCTGTCATTGGCTGGCCAAATATTCAAGGAAACATGGCCTCATGCTTCAGTTCATTGTGATGTAGCGTAAGAGATGGATGCTGCACAGCTGGGCATGCGCATGGAGGTACATTTCCATTGTGATTTATTCAACACTTTTTTTCTCTGTGGAGTCACCTGGCCATCAACAGGTGTAAGAGACAAAGAAATAGGTATGAGGCAATGTTGTGAGTGGACCTGAGTGACTTGTAGGGGAGCTTAAGGCATATGGAGAATAGGAAGAATCACAAACAATTAAAACTCAACACATCTTGTTTAATTTAGTTTTATATACTGTACAATCTGAACACATTTCACAACAGTGAACCCTAACTCTCAAAACACATAGCGATTACTTTCAACCTGGTGCCTCTATCCTCCACCCACTCTTGTTGTTGGGCATTTCCTGTCACAGACTTGCCTTTCACACAAGAATACATGCATAGACTGCCCTCCTGCTTCACCAATAGATATTTCTAAGTGCATTTTGACGTGGCATAAGAGATGGATGCTGCACAGCTGGGCTTACACCGGTTGATCACACCAGTGATTTAATTTACACTTTTCTCTGTGGAGTCACCCGGCCATGAATCTACTGTGACAGACAAAGACATAGATATCAACAAGGTTTGCTGTGACCACACACAGTCCAAAAAAAAAGAACACTTCATAGAAAATTAAATTTTGTAGATAATTTTAAGCAAATATTGTCAAAAACTATGAAATGTATTTTGTAATTGTCAAAAGGTATCATGGTAGCTATTGCTAGTGCACATTATCACTTTACTTACTTACCACTGACTTATATGCAACATTTTCTGTACAGTGAAACTAAGCATGTAAAGTGCACCATCTGCAGCCTAGGCCTAATAAACTCTAAGCCATGTGCTGTTTCTATTACTGTCTTTAACCGTGTAACTGGTGTCACAGCACAGTTAAGACACTGACTGGAGACATTTCATTTGTGGGCGACTCACTTGGCATTTGGCTTCATACCATTATCTTAAGGGCACAGTTTGGGTAGATCCTCTTCTGCATGTAAGCCAATAGTCGGTCTGGGAGGGATTATGGCAAAGGGCAAGGCTTAAATTGCTGCCAGTGAGTTTGGAGAAAAAGCTTATCAGAGGTGTGTGCGAGCCCTAGCACAATGCAATCCACTCGGGGTCAGTCTGTACTCCTCCGCTTCTACTTTATATACGGACCACACAATGAGATTTACTTGTTTGTCATGAAATGTTAAGCTGTGTTAATTAAGCAAAATTTAAGGCCTTTATTTCTTATCTGATTTTATTATGCCCACATTTTTCTCTGTCACTGTCTGACAAGGACCCACAAATCCCAAGCTTAACCAAATCACATCCCACACAAAAGTCCTGAAATATGATACGATATATTCAGATAAAATGATTGCAAGCTTAGCAGCAAAGTTTTCTTGAACTTTTGACTTTTTGGATTCCGATTGCACTTACTGTTTTTGTAAACATATTTTGGCACCGAACAGCAAAGCCCACTTTCTTCCAACTCCAAAAGAAAATACGGTTTAGGCTTTTATGTTCAAGTGACAGTGATTACATTAAAAAACACAAAACAAAATAAAACTTATTTTAAAAGCACTTCAAATAATGTAATATAAAATGCAAACATATTATATTAGTACAATTGGATTCTAACTTATATGGCGGCAGGAGGGTTGTGTGTAGTTTTTTCAAAATTCTAGCAAAATGTGAACGTTCAGAGCTAGTTATTACAAAGGATACATGAATGACACATCTACTCTTATGTACTGTTTAATTGTCAAGGGAAAACATTTTTAGTATGTATATTTGGCATCTTATATAATAATATAAAATATTATGCTGTTTGTGTAAAATGTTTCTAAATGTGATTGACAGTTGTAAGGACTACATGGCTATCTTTCATCAGCAGCTTAGTGTTTTATTTTGTGTGACATCACAATTTTCAAACCAATGAATATGAAAAAATGAAATGTGCTTCCAGATTGACTTATTATGGGCTGATTCCACCACCATGTATGTCTGCTCTACACCACAGACCACCTCAGACTGAGGTGCTCAGCATTTACTGGATTGATTTTGTCTCCTCACAGTTCCAGCGGCAGGACCTTGCTGCCCTGAGGAGCTTGGAAAGAGCATGAGCAGAGAACAGAGTCTGGATAATAAAAGTCTTCAATTAAGACCAAATACTATTTGTTCTAAATGTAACCATATGGCACTAATTCCAACCCAAATATATTCATGGTGCTGATTGACTGGAATACATTAATGGGAAACCAAGCACTTTGACAAATCCATTAAAGCGATCAGAAAGGTTAAAAAGTCGCCATTATTTAGTGAGAGAATAGAAAAGGTGCTGGAGATATTTCTTGACTATTCATTACGTTAAATGGTCAGCTTTTTTCACACGGTGTCACATCTGGCTCCATATTCCCTTCCTCACCTCACTAATGCCTAAAAAATAGTGTTCACATGCCCATTAGACATTAGCATAAGCCGCTCCTATGAATGTCATCATTTACCAGCCATTGATTCTTATTGTGCGTAGTTAAGCAGACTGTAAAATGACTTTTCTTCCAGCGCTGAAGGATGATTAAGGCAATCAGGAGTGGCGCTTGTGGTGTTTAACAATTTCCAGCCTTTCAAGGTGAGACGGTGCCGCAGCCAAATAAAGCACGCTGAATGAACTTTTTTTCCCTCTGGATGTTGCCTTGGACTTTTCGAGGACGTTTATGCTATCGCGCATTGAGCATCTGTTGTGTTCTTTCACTGAAAAGCTGTCGGTGTGTCTCCTATTGTCCTTAAGCTATTTTAGGACACGTCACATGCTGCTTATCTACAGAAATGATCAAAATGATGCACTAAGGTGGTTAACGTAAACACTTTTCTGCCAAACATATTCCATTCCATATCTTTAGACTTGGTCATTTTCCTGAACTCAAAATGTACCCACTACGTGATGTAAGCAGTTGATTTTCTAGGAGGTGCTCCTAAGGTGAAGGGCCTATTTGAAAATAACATACTTGTTCTGCTGCCTAACTCCATCACATTCAGAATACAGCATGTATTATAGATTTTATATTGTGTAAGTATCCAAAAGTTCCAGCCTTAAGTAAGGAATGCAATGTGGAGAGGTACATTGCACACTCTTAATTCACAGACACAGTCTAAAACACCACAACGTGCATCAGTTGCAAACACAATGGTCTCACAAATTGTAAAAGCAAATTTTTTGGTGAATCTTTAATCTGACAACCTGTTTGCTGTCTGTTTGCTGTTTGAGGAATTAGTTATTTATGGTCTCTCCATTCTAAAGTTCAAACAAGCTCATTTGTTTACCCCGTTGCTATGGTGATGTCCACAGCAGAGTGAGAGAACAGCAAAATGTTGCTAAACTCCCTGTGCATGTACAGAAATAACACACTCCAATTAGCAGAGGTGTAGATAAGGTATGAGGCTGGCTCACCTTCGTTGCAGTAAACATTCATTTCAATGTACAAGAGTTGGTCTATCACCCACTGTACGAGTGCAAATGCAGACTACAGGTGCTAAATTGTACCAAATACAGACACAAACACACGGAGAAGAATAAATTGGTCCTACAATTCAACTTTGTATAAATATCCAAGAATGCTCTATTCACCTGCTCTATTCAGTTTTGTCTTTTTTTGTTTTAATCTTTTTATACTTGTTTGGTGTAAATGTTTTTTTATGATTATGTGATGCAAATGTTGTAACTTGGCCCACGTCACCTTTGAAATTGCAATGGTTAATAAATGAATAAATAAAACAATCTGGAGATGCCGCCACGTGATTTGACTTCAGCGGGACGGGACAAACAATCGTCGACAATCAGACGACAGCGGACGTGACGACAGCACCATGAAAGAACGGTTTATGCGCGAAAGGAAGCAGAGAGCTGTGGCTGTCAGTCCAAAGTGAAGTGTAGCTGTAAAGCTTCCTCTCGCTGTGGTTTTAACGACACGTCCTGGTCTTTTAAAAGAGAGAAGCCCCGAACATTTTCTCTGTCGTGGACGCCATCTTGCTTGTTATCGCTCGTAATCGTAATCGGCACACGGGATGTGACGTTTTTCTCGATCATGCCCATACCCACTTTCTTTCAAAATTGAAAAATAGTGGGAATGGTTGGTCAGGCTTATTATTATTATTCGTAATAATTGTGTAGTGTTTGTTTAAACTACAATTTAAGAATATATTATATAAGAACTTCTATTTGCACTGCACATTTGCACATTTGCACTGTCTGCCAACTGTACATTTCTGTATATAGTCTTAGTCTATCTTAGTCTATTTTATTCTTAATTTTATGCATGCCTCTTTTATTATTTTATTATATATATTATTCATTGTTTTATGTTGCACCTTACGCCGAAGCAAGTTCCTATGTTTGTGAATTTTGATCACTGACAATGACAATAAACTGTTTCTGATTCTGATTCTGATCGTGGCACCTCAACACTAAAGATATAAAAAAATTCTTAAGAATTGGCCCTAAAACCTCTCAGCATAAGATTGGTAACCCAGACCGTACTAACAGCTCATAAGCCTCAGTACACCTCAGCAGTTCATGCTAACACATACAGTAACCACATTTGTATTCTATGCATGTCTCTCACCACTGATACTGTATTCCCGACAGGATGGCCCATTAATGCACAACTATTAAGGGCTTACCAAGTTTGCTTCAGAGCAAATCTTGACTGACAATCAGGGGATGAAGCTATAAGCATGACATAAACCTTGTAATCCTGTATCATAGCGGCTTCCCCACTATAACCTCCCTTTCGCCTTGTTTATCTTCTCCACGGCTCTGCTCAGGCACAACAGCTCTGCAGCTCACAATGGCGCAATGGTGAGACAGTGCGGCAGATTTGCAACACCTGGAGGGGACGGCCAATCTTCCTTGTCTCTTCTAATCCCCCGCGTGCATGTATTTTTGCTCAGACACACAGGGATCAAGAGGGGCCATCCATTCAGAGCCCGCCGACGTGCCATGGGGCAAGATAAACAGAGAGACACTAGAAATGGCCACAAAATCAATAGCAGACATTGCACTTAACCACATTTAACACCATATTTATGTTTCATGACCCAAATATACAACATTTAAGACACTGCTTGTTAAATTAGTGTTTACTTAAATGCCACTTATATTGCTTTTTGAAATCTCTCCTCACGCTACATTGCTCTGTCTAATAAATCCTATAATAGATAGTAACATCTCTATGGATATAAACAGGTTGTGGATTCTCCCCCAGAGAAATTACACAGTGCACCTTTAATTTACATTTGGTTTATGTTAGGTTTGGGGATAGGAGCACATTTGGTACCACTAGAGGATTTTTTATAATATAGGACCTGTAAATTTGGCCTTACCCTGAGCTAAAACAAAGTAACAAGAATCGGAAGGATCGAAATTGCGTTAGACAACTGTCAACAAAAATACATACCGTATATCAATGAATGAAATCAAAGAATGAAACCTGTGAATATAGTGCACAGGTCAAAGCTGTTTCTGTTGCAATTCCACGACTGCACTGAAATATCTGTTCTGTAAATTTCATCAGCTACAATCCAAGTTCTATCAAATCCAGTTAGTCTCATTTACAATTGAGTTTGAAGGACCTTAAAATCAAGCAGACTTTTTTCCCCTACAAATCTAATTCACTGTGTTTATGTTATCATAGATGCGGAGTTATGTTTTCAAATTGAGAATGTAATACAACTTCATGTATGGCATATTTCATGGTAGTTACCAAACAAGAAGAGAAAGATGTGGAAAAAGTTTAGTGTTTTATTTTCTTCAACTAGGTAAAAAAGTACTCCATCAGTTTTAAATTAAATCAAATTTATTCCAAACAGAATTACAACTTAACAAAAGAACGTGTCAGGAATACCCCCGTCTGCTTTGAGCTTGTTTACTCACTCTAAATGAGGCAGCATGGGGAGCTTTCACACTTGACATGGTGGTTGAGTCTGGTTTGATTAAAACAAACTCAAGAGCAGTTTACCATGCTTCATTTGAACTGGAGGAAAAAAATGTCACTGAGAGCGGACTAGGTTCCTGCAAGAACTAGATAGAAATTACAAGCAGATAAAAATGTGTTTAAAGGCACAGATTGTGTAAAATACGACGGAGTATAAGGGCCAACTGAAAAAAAAAAATGCGGACATTACGAGAATAAACTCGTAACATTTCGACATTAAACTTCGTAATTGTATGACTTTTTTCTGGCTTGACTTTATTCTCATACATTTACGAGATTAAAAGTCGTAATATTACGAGAATAAAGTCGTAATATTACGACTTTTAATCTCTTAATATTACGAGATTAAAGTCGTAATATTACGAGAATAAAGTCGTAATATTACGAGATTAAAAGTCGTAATATTACGACTTTTAATCTCGTAATATTACGAAAAGAAGCTATTTCTTCCAAATCTGTTTGGTTCTTCCGTGAAACAAACCCAAACGTCTGCATTGTCGCTTCAAAGTCCTTAAACTAATGATAATGTGGTGATGCTGTGCTAAAAGACACAGTATTTCTTCGTGTGTAAACCCTAGTTCAAAGTATAACCGCACAAAATGCTCCATATCTCCATAACACAGGTACTGGCTTCATACACATTTTCGACTGTATTCTCGTAATATTACGACTTTTAATCTCGTAATATTACAATTTTTAATCTCGTAATATTACGACTTTTTATCTCGTAATATTACGACTTTATTCTCGTAATATTACAATTTTTAATCTCGTAATATTACGACTTTATTCTCGTAATATTACGACTTTTTTCTCGTAATATTACGACTTTATTCTCGTAAATGTATGAGAATAAAGTCGAATCCAGAAAAAGTCATACAATTACGAGTTTAATGTCGAAATTTTACGAGTTTATTCTCGTAATGTCCGCATTTTTATTTTTTTCCCCCAAATGGCCCTTATACTCCGTCGTAGTAAAATCAACTTTTATCAGCTTTTAAAAGGGACATATTATGCAACATTAACTTTTTTAACCTTGTTACAATGATGTTGTACAATGACAATGATTAGTTTACTCAAAGTTGTATTTTGATTGTCCATGCAAGTTTGAATAATCCTGTGGTGTTCTGCATCTGAGGCTAAAGTGCTCTACAAATTCTTGTGTCACCTACCCCCTATCCCTGTGCACATCCCTATACTTAGTCGTGATTCATGTAAATAACAATCTGCAGCTTGTTACAGTGAAATGTCACCATGAAGATGTGGCTTTATCAAATTTGCAGTTTTGACCAGGAAGTATATGTACCTGTTTCCTGTACTTGTAGGCCATTTTAGATCAGTATTGTGGTTTAAAATTTAGAAAAATGCAAAATTAGGATCTACTTGTATTATAGTTCAATACTAAGTTAAAACAAACGAACAACTAATATTATGTCACCATAACAATGTCCCCTCATTATTTGCTAAGTTGTATTTTTGATTTATTCATGCAGGTTTGAATAATCCTGTATTGTCCTGCATTCGAGGCTTGAGCGCTCAGAAATTTCACTTTCACTTTTCACCTACCCCCTATCGCAGCCTACAGCCTGGTACTTAGTTTAGTCAAAAACAACTGACCCCAGGGGGATCACAGGGGTCACTATCAGCATTTTTTTTCTTTTTAAGAAAAGAAAAAAGAGAAAATCCACTACCTTTTACAGTGAAATGCCACTATGAAAGGTTCTGGTTCTGGTCATTAAAACGGCAGAGAAGGTAAAGTATGTGATGTTATAGCTTTGCCAGGCGACTATCCAAAGTCTGGCTTAAATTTGCTTTAGCTACTTGGCTCCATTCTGGGACAGTGTGTGGACAAAAAAAAAGTTTGTACTGGGTCGTGTTGGGTTTTAAGGTCCGATACTTGTGTGGATGATTAGATCTGGTCAGATGGTCAGGTGGAGTGAGTTTGGGACTGCTGTTTTGAACTAAAAATGACAACAAGAGATGACATATATTTACTATTACTATTTTCCACATTATAGTATGACATGGATATCTTATGCATTCCTACTGTGAGCGGAGGCGTTCTAAGATCTGACCAGCTGCGACAGGGTGGTCTCCATGAAGGAAGACTATATTTTAATAAGTTTAATGCTATAGGGGGATATTCTTGGCCTAAGCAATGACATATCCAACACAAGCAAGTGGCCTTTAAATGTCCAATGTAATGACAACTTGATGCTTTTACCTCCCTGCTATCATGTTAATTACTATTCTGTGTGGAGTATTTTCGTTCTTTATTCTTATTTCAGAAAGTCTTTGCTCTCAACCCATTTAAATTCACAAAATGCTCTAAAGCTCTCGTGGCACTGAAGGGACGAATGCAGGGGTTAAGCAGAACCCCCATGCACACACAAATGGACAGAATGAACATGTTAAATCTACTGAGAAACTGATCTATTGTTTTCCTATCGTACAAATCAGCAGTGCATAAAAACAATATATGTGCTGCTCCTTCAGAGGGCATTAAAGATGTTCATGGGAGGGAGTAAAAGCCTAATTAATGAGTGAAGAAATAAAGACTAATAAATTCATTTAATATCTGAACTGGAGCGGTGGCGCTGGATTGTGCACAATATTTCACTCGTGGCTTTTATTCGCTTACAGTAAATAGCAGAGGAGGATATTTCTACTTAATATAAAGCTCATTATAGTGAGGGATGTGCAGCGTCTGTTCACATCATTTACGGGCACATTTGGTGCTAAGCCTGCACCAGGGTTTATGTATTCAACAGTCATAAAAATCCTAAAACAAAACTAGTTAATCAAGTAGTAAAATACCCATAACTGCTGTTGTCTCACAAACTTATGGCATGTTGTTCTATCCTTAATTCACCTTTATGAATTTGAGTACTTTTACTGTTTCTGACTGAGGATTGGACAGAATACTTGTGAATTTGTGGTGCTAAATGACTACAAAAAGAAAACTATGTATACAAAAAAAAATAATAATAATTGAAAAAACTAAATTATATATTATGGACTGTTAAAGACAAGCTCAAACCTTTATCCAAAACTTTTAATTAACAATTACATAATTGTGGTTAAACCTAATCAAACACAAGGCATGCAGGTTTAGGGACAAACAGTGTTGGAAAGTACCAAAATACATGTACCGACTTTATGTATTCAGTATAATCATTTTGAGTAACTGTAAACTCTTTTATTTGCTGGTATTTATAATACATTTACTGTCAGTCAAATTCTTACATTGCACTATTTGATCAAGGTATTCATTAACTGGGGTTTAGATTATGCTCCTGTGAGTGTGAGTTTTTTCTTTCTATTTGGGATAAATAAATACAGGCAGTCACAGTATTTACGCTTTAATGTAATGCAACTCAATGTAAAAGTATTCAGAATACAGTACTCTGATTGTTGCAGATTTTGTTATACAGAACCCATTTTAATGCAGGTGCTTAGTATTCTGTAATGTAATACAAACTACAACTATGCTATCTTGACAGCATTGTACATGTTTGTGACAGCATGTGTTAAACTGCTCATTACCCTACGCAAGCAGAGACAACATGAAGTTAATTGATTTCATACGAGGAATTTATTTTTTGATGATTAGTCTGACTAGTGCTAAAAAACAAAACAAACATGAATAATAACTTTTAATAGACAGTGAGGCAACAACTTCTAAACGTAAAACTCCATCTCTACAGCATAAATGAATAAAAAATATAGTCAGAAACGTATCTGTTGAGGTGTATCCCGGTTGAGCTGGTGAAGGGAAAGCATTTGCTATGATTTCAGAAGGTTAGATTGAATGTTATTCTGTTGCCACCGTCCAGTTTTTTTGCCTTCTAAAATACCTTTTTGACTCAGCTGAAGATATTGTTTGTTTTGTTTTATTTTGTTGCGTTATTCTTATATCAACAGGCCAGTAATGATTGGAAAATTGCCAGCCTGAGATTTTAATTAAATCCTGTACCTTTTTAATCATTTAAAGACCTTGTGGACACTGAATAATTCAAAACATTACAACTTTCCAAATCATCATTCACTCTCATATTTACCCTTGTCTTTGCTCTTACATTGAATTTACACAGCACATTTCAAACGTCTACATCAGCTTTGCGTCACAAAATTTTGATACATGTATTCAGTCATGACCTACAAAAAGTTGCACACAGTTTTAAAAGGATGCATAATTTCTTCATACCCACACACTCAAACATCTGCGGTTCTGCATGAATGTGTAAAAATGTGTCCAGATGTCTGTCTGCAGAGATAGGAGCTGGTCTGTATTAGGTTTAACAATGTGCGGCTACGTAATGCTAAACAATGAAAAGATGGAAATGTAAAATACTTTTCACACACCACAGGATGTCTCTCTGCTCGGAGCTTTTAGCGTAATCATTAATCACACTTTTCTCCTGTCAAATCGCACAGAGCATGGACTTGGACCGCATTCAGGAGTAGATTGATTTATTGTACAGGTAACACACAAAGAATGTCTGTTATGCAGGCCTAGATTGTTCTCCAAAGGGAAAAAAATTAATAAATACATTCGAAAACAAGTTAGCCAGGAATTGTTGTCAATGTTTTGAATATGTTGTCGCTTGTATTTACGTGTTTCTGGTCAAAATTTTGAGAAAGAATCTTGGGCACTGGCTCATGGTTGGTTATTACTCTGAGCAGAAAGTCTTTTATTCTCTGCTGTGTCTTTTATTCATTTTTATTTTATTGATTGCATAGTTTTTAAACATTTGGTGTTGTTTTTATTGATTCATGTATCTATATATTTATTGATTTTACTGTTTATATGTATTTGTTTTATTTACTTTTCTATTATCTGTGCAGCACTTTGGAAACGTCATGTTTATAAAAATGTGCTATGTACATGACATGCTTGGATTGAATTGAAAAATTTCCCTTTTCAGGTTCGTCACAAAAAATGTTCTAATCCAGCTGCGTTCTTGACCAAGATTAAACGTTTTCAGATATTTTAAATGAAACAATGGCTATCTGGTGATTAATGAGGTAATATTGGGAGCAGAATTTAGTAATGAAGTAGCAATAATTGTTTTCTGTGAAAAAGTATGTTTGTAACTCTACTGAACTTCCTATACTTAACTATGTAAAAATACACACCAAAATGTGCATAATACCTATGTTTAGTAAACGATGCCTCTGCCAGATGATGCCCAATCATAAACAATATACTGATTATGTAATTATAATCATCTCTCGATTCATGCATGGCTGAAAGTGTGCCTTCCTCTCCCCACTCCTCTCTTTGATCTGACGCCAACTTCTTATAAGTGTGTCAGCCTGCAGTCCCCTTCTCCATTATCTTTAACAGCTGAGGAGCCTGTAAAGTGTTCTAAGGTGAATTATTTGAATTTTTACGAGGCGTGCCAAAAGTAGCCTAGAATCAGACGCAGATTTCATTCTTTCTGAGCCCTGTGGGCCAGAGGAAACCTTGGCTGAGACGTACTCACAGATTAGCGTGGATCAAAGAGGAGATTAAACAGGATGAACAAACACATTGATGCACCTAATTATCAGGTCCATGAAATTTGATTAATTGTTTTAGATACCACTGTCATCTGTAGCGCTGTTTGTAGTGTGACTTTGTCCTGTGTGTTAGTGTGGCATTAGATGTGTTGTAAGAAAAAGAACGTGTTTCAATAGGTCAGTTTGCATATTAAGCGGCGGTTGAAAAAAACAAATACTGCAGTGTGAATATTTTCAATTTTAAATCAAGTAGTTTGAATTATCTATAGATTAGTTCTCCATTGTTATTAAATGTACTTGTGTGCTATTCATTTACAAAATCTTTGTACTTTGCACTTTTGCATCAGAATGAATCTTAAAATCTGTAAGACGATACTACAATGGCATGACAGAGGTTTCTCTCTCTTGATGTTTTGTTCTAGACTAGTGACTTTGTGTTATAAACTGGGTTAAAGTGTGACATTATTTGTGGTGCAGGAGAAAGCAGGCCACATCAAGCACTCACCCCTCTCTATACAACCTGAGGTGACAGTGAGAGAACTGGAGCTGAATGAGAAATATCCGAGAGTGACACAGGACCACACCACCAGTCTCAGTCCATTGTTTATGTCCTACCTCTGCACCTTAAAGACTGTCCTGAATGCCGGGGGCTCGGCAGGAGAACACCAGCGGCATCAGCCATGTCTGCTCTAAACTCAACAACCTCATACATAATGAATGTCAGATCTCAAAATAAATAACACACATTATTAATATATTCAAAGCCTCCTTTTAAAAGGGGCAGCTGTAATGCAGCGGGTGCCCATTTCAATTCCGAGCGGATAATTTTAGCTGTGTTTGGGGGAAGCAGCAAAGGAAGTGGCACTGTTTGTTTAACTGGGATGAGGATGATCGCAGACATACAGGAAAAAGCAGCAGCTCAGTTCAATCTTCTGTGCGTCCTGCTCAATGGAACATCTGCACAGAGCTGTTGCCACTATAGAATTCATATGTTATTCCATAAGTATGTTCAATGGTGAAGAATTTCCAAATTGAAAATCTAAAGTACATATAACAGCTTTTTATGATTCTCTAATTCTTACTTTGTTTGGTGAATAGATTTATTATAATTCAGTTTAGGAGGGAGTTAGTGAAGAAAAGTTGATATCTTTGAAGCATACATCCGGCGGCAGGGAAGAAGGCCTTGAAAAAGAAATGGATGGCACAAACTGAACCAACGGTCATCGGCTGGACCAACATTATGAAGGACATTAAAAAAAAAACACATCAGAATTACGGAAACTTTACCTTTTTGACAAATTTGAAACAAATGGGACGTATACACTGGACAAAATGTGCCGTACCAAGACACGATTTCATTTAGTTTTTCTTGTTTCACTTGCTTTTGTGTGTTCTGTGCTTTATGTGTTTAAAATTGAAAAACAAACAAAGCTATTAGTTCTAACATGTTGGCATCACACAGAGACAGACAAAAACATCTGATTTTAACATTACCTTAACAAATGAATGCCTTTTATTTCAATTAGTCATACACTAACTTGTGTAGCTTAGGTGAGCAGTGGTCCATGTACCAGTTTGATTTATTTATTTATTCATTGACCTTTATTTAACCAGGAAAGTCCCACTGAGATGTGGTATCCTGGGCCCAGAAGCGAGGAGCCTAATGTACATATGTTTAGTGGTCGGGAAACCGGAGCACTCAGAGCAAACCTGCACAGACACGGTGAGAACATGCAAACTCTACGCAGAAAGGCCCAGAGCCACTCGAAGAATTGAGCCCGGGATCTTCTTGCTGAGAGGCGAGAGCGCACCACAATGGAAATACCTTTCATCATTTCCATTCAAGAAATCCAATTTTAAACCACAAAAATAACCAACGTAGAGAAAAACAAAAACGTAAAGAAAAAGTGCAAATGCCCCACATACTTCCATAATATGCTAGTCGTGCCTTTCCGTCCTGCCATGCGCTCTAAATAGAATACTCAACCGGATTATAACACAATCTGATTGCCGCCAAACATATGTATTATTCAGACCCTGACAGTGCTATATTATGTGAGGGAAATGAGCCGATGTGAGCACCTTAAGCCTTTCTGAGTGGCACTTTGCTGTCTCATCCTGTCAAAACACCATCTTCTCGCGCCCGCTAATAATAAAGATCATGAGAACCCAGAACGCTCCGTGCTTCCGCTGTGTCAGTAATTCCCATTGTTAACGTCAACCAATCTTTTTTATAAGGATCCCAAAACTTGTTATCCACAAAGTACCGGCATTTCCTTAAGTGCAATTTTTTTCCCTCCGTGTGCTCTTCAGTGCCACTACAAGGATAACTAGTCCCTTGAGTGCTCTATGTATTTGTGCCCTTTTGGGGGACAAGGTCAGACTGTTTACAATAGCATGTGGACCCTGGACTAATGCTTTCCAAGGACACTCTGATCTTTACTACGACATTTCAAAAGGATCGTGGAAGCCTGTTGTAAAAACGCAACATTAGCGGATGTCATGCCAGATAATGAACTTTACATTTATGACAAGCTGGAGGAAGACATCTAATTTTGACATTTTAAAGTTTTATTTCAGGGACATGGGGCGTCTGGTCTCCAAAGTGTCGTGAATACAGACAGCGGATACGGAGATTCTCCGTGCATCAAATAAGGAAAGGGGAGTGCTCGCTGGAGATCCATAGACGCCAAGCTTAAGGGGTAAAAGCTTTAAATCACAGCCATTAACAGAGGCAACATGACACACATCATTACAGTGATATTGCTGCATTATACGTGTTTGCTTTTTTGTGGGGAATTGCTTGTATGGAGGCTATTTGTAGAACTCAACAGGCTAGGAGTACACAAGTGCTTATATATGGTGCTCAGAAAGTACTGTGGCAACGGGATTTTAAAGGTGCAGTCATTTTTGGAATCCACAGCCTGCTGGAAATGTTATTGCTTTATAAATAAACTTTGTGTCCGTCTTGCATATTAAATATTGGTGTTTAGTCAAGTTTATTTGTACAGTACAATTTGCACACAAAGTATTTAATTTAAGGTGGTGTGTGAAACAGGCTTGAATTTGTAAAGGAACAATGCCCATGTGAACCCTGTATTTTATTGTGTATATATTTTCGTTTCATCACTACATCTACTATATAGATCCCGCATGCATTGCTTTTGAGAGAGCATTCACTTCCTGCAAGTGAAGTGACCTGCAGCGAAACCTGCGGGACGTACTTTACCCATGTCTAGGGCCGTAGAATGTATTTGGAAACCAGTGATATTTTGCTGTTTCTGTTTTCCTTTGTTTTGAGAGAGCATCCACTTCCTGTAAGTGAAGTGACCTGCAGCGAAACCAGCAGGACTTACTTTAGCCACGTCTAGGACAATATAATGTATTTCAATTTGACAAACGACACAAACAATACAACACAACACAATTACACATAATAATAAAAAATCATATTATTATTAGCCTTTAAACATGCTATTGAGTACTTTACATTTGTCATCTCATGTTTTTAAACAAAAAAAGTTTATTATGGACTAAATCAAATAAATTAATTTCTCTGCTCTGTGCAGTGACACTTACTGAATGCATCCAGCCAGCAGATGGCGCCTATTGCTTACACAAGTTAGTTATGTTTGCACTTTAAGATACACTTGTATGCTCAGGAAATCAATGGTATAGTTTTAAATCATGAAAGTTTTGAGACATCCGGGGTTAAAATACAGTTGTTGTTTTTTTTATCTCTCTTTATTTTTTCTCTGCTTTTTTTTCAATCATCATTATCATAATTATTATTACAATTTCTATAAGTAAGTTAATTTTGTTTTAATTATAAATCCTTTTCTGAACGTGTCTTTTGTTTCCAGTCTAGATTGTAGATTACACCAATAATTGATATAGTAATTATACGTACATACAATTAAAGCTACAGAGTTAATCTAGTGTTTGAAAACTTACCATTTCCATTTCAACCACATACCCTTGCAAAGTTAAATATATATAGATATATAAATATGAAGTGACAATCTATTTGTAGCTTTGAAAATAAATGGTTTCCCTAACCCTTGTGACCTAGAAAAAGCATGCTCATTTACTGAAAAACTATCCTTATTTACGTAAATATATAATAATATAAATATGGATAGTTTAATAGAAGGTTTATTTAATTTAATTGAATAAAAATATGACTATAGGCTGTGTTGTTACCATTTATCACAGTCCTGGACATATGAAAGATTAGTGACAACACTGGCTTTCGACTGCTCTGCAGTGACACTATACACTTTATATACACACTAACATTCAAACAGACCTCTGTATAGATCCCCCATGCCTTTCTATGGGGCTCTCTGGAGGGCTGTTCCTTTTGGTGTGTATTATATATACATTTGGGATGCTCCTGGGGATATATCCTCACCTGGGATGGGGTGTACATGTTTGGGGGGACACAAGAGGTGTTGAGGGCTATGTGTGTGATTTTTTGAAAATATGCATATTTGGGTGTATGATGGAGGTGTGTCTTTATTTGCAAAAGCTTAGCAACATATGAACAGCCCCCATTGCACACCATTTTATGCATGACACGCTCTTGTGCCCCCGGACCCAGCTCCAGGTGAGTATATGCCCCCAGAACCCTCCTAAATACAAATCGACACCAAACCCTCACTCCTCCAGAGACCCCCATAGAAAAGCATCGGCAAAACATGTTGCTCCTTGCAGAGGTTTGTTTAAAAGGTAAATGGAGTCATTTCAGAATAAAGTATCAAAATCATCTCTTCTTTTGAGGAAAAAACAGAACACAAATGATCAGGAAATCACAGAGTATTTAAAAAACATGTTGTTATAATGAATGAAATTGCGCCATAAGTAGGTGAAAAAACAAAAAAACACTTTTGCCAAAAAAACAAAACACATCATCAAAAGCAATATAATAAAAGGTAAAGACTAATTCTGTATTCATATTTTAATACCCTGATTCATTTATTCCTTCCATTTTCTTCCCAGCGCTTATTTGATTATATGACTAACATAAACATACATCACCATGACTATAAATGCACCATACTCCATAACCTTTCCATTCTCATTGAAAATAATACTTTTATCGACAATTGTTTCCCAAAAGAATGGCTTTTCTTTTATTACAAAATTTGAATTCAACCTTATAGTCTCTTTTTTTCTGGTTTATGAAATTAGAAGCACCACCATGAATGCGTACCTTTTTTTCACAAAACTAGTTATATTTCCTTTTAATTTGACAACATATGAAAAGTGGGAGGGCATCAGTTGTAATAATGGATTTAATTTCCTCTGATGAGCACGACTTAAGACCGACCCATTATTTTCCTTTTTGGTTTGTCTCGGATTGAAACCACACACTTTTTTGCTTTTAACTTGCACATATTATTTTTTCCCATCTTTGTTTGGAATGGGAATTGGTCAAATGTATACTAGTATGTGCTATTATTCTTGATTTCAGTGGAGAAACATGTATTTAATTTTCTATGTAAAATCTTTGCCAACAACAACTAATCAGATACCCCGGTGCTAAACTTGCTATTTTTGCTATACAATACTTTTGCAGGTAATGGTCTTTCTACACTGGAAAATATAAATAAATAAATACAAAGATTACTACTTCAAAAATCCAGAAATAACCAATACGATATAAAAGGACTTGTGTACTGAGCCGAGAAGCCAGAGGAGGCCCGCGTTATAGAACAGGGTTACATGATCAGAGCAGAGAGAAATGCAAGGTGAAAACGCACCCGAATGAGACCAGTTATTTAATGTTTCTGTTCACTGAGAGAAAATGTAAATAGGGTGGTGCTCTCTACCACCATAGTATATGCCAGACACACGTAGGAGCGGCCAAGTCGACAGTTATGAAGACTGATGAATGATGCAATGCCCCGGGCGGCCGAGGGAGATGAGTTGCAATGTTGACAGCTAGATGGACCAAAATGCCCTCGTCTGGCATCCAAATGTTGTCTTGTATCTTCATTTACCAGTCCGTGGGAGATGCATTTGAAGCGTGCATTCAACCTGCTTCTATGGAAATGTATCCTCCCCATCTCGGAGCACAATACACATGTGCATCTGCGAGCCACCGATAACACTGTCCAAAAACTTTTCAGCTGATGCACAATAAAGTGATAAATCAATCTCGACTGAGCTTAAAGGAACCGTCAAATGAAGAATACGCTGAATTTTAAACTATCCAAAAACGACTGACAATAAAAATACTCGCCCTGTTGCTGAAATATTTGAGATATTCAAACCGAAAGGCTGCAGAGTTAACCACGAGCGTACACTTGGCGAACAAAATACCTTTGCTTCGAATATACAGAATAAACGACTCCTTCGCAAAGAGAAATCTGTCGAGGAAAATGACTTGCAAATTGCAGTGTATTTTTGCTGTTGATACATAATTTGTTTTTAATAGTTATGAATGTATGTTCTGAAAATTGGCAAAGCCAGATGAGGTGAGAGGTGAAAAGTAAAATAAACTGTAACATTTAAATAATGTACATTAGTACTATTGTCAGTGGTGTATGTATACTAAATAAAGGCCTATTCATGTTATTTTTATATGCACAAACTTAATACTTAACTGATATTTTTAAATCTTGTTGTCTTGTTTCTGTTAGGCTGCCAAAAATTGAATACAAAGAAGTGAAGAGAAGAATTGAAACAATACATAGGCATAAAAAGCATAATATACATCTGGCCATAGACTAATTTTTGTTGCTTTGATTTAGATTTTTGTTTGATTGATTCCTTTTTGATGAATGATAGCTCATCTCATGTAATCTCTTAGTTTTATACCATGTGTTCAAGACTTGGCAAGATCTGCCTGACTGCTACCACTACAGCTAGACTCTTGTGCGGAGCTTTGCCTTTATTGACCTCCTTTTAGGGTGAGTGGCAACGTTCCTTTGGGTGCTGTTAGCATATTGTCATTGATTGGATGGGACTTGTATTGCCTCTGCGGAGAGATCTAGTAGTCTGTAGTGAGTTGTAATTCAGCACTTGGCCTTCTCGTGTGCTTTCATGGTGCTTTCACCTAACCCAAATAATACTGACAAATGTTATGGAAAGGTTAAACAATGCTACAGACTTAGTATTTTAGTAGCAGTTAATCAGCCGAAACATGTCATCAAGGTAAATACATCTCCTAATGTATTATCTTTAAGAAGAACATAAGTGTGGATATAACTAAAGAAGACATGCTGAACGTACCTGTTCCATGATTTTAATCTGGAAACAGATTTACTATCATTCAGCAAATGCAGCATGTAGACTACATTTATATCCCAGTAGTATATCTGGAGCCACAGGTTGTTTTGGCAGCACCTGCCCTTCCAGCCAATGCCATAACCTCACAACATAGTGTTTACTTTTCATCCCTATAAAACAACAGTGCACCTATCTCTCATATGGCGCCCCTGAGCATTTTAATCCTCACTTTGTCTCCATCTTCTATCCAAATGAAACGTGGTGTGTCATGGGACATTGCTCCTATGCGACAATCAGCCCGAGGCCACTATCACACTTATTATTTCTCCCTGCTCTGGTCCTGCACGAGCGCATCAGAGGAGGTCGGTAGGTGGCAGTGGTGTCCTACTCGCATGGGAGGAATCTCTCTCTAAATCTCACACGGATGCACAGACGCGCGCTCTTGGCAAAGATTTCCATTTGATTTTCTCGCTATTAATAAAACTGACCAGTGGATAAAAGGGAAAATCTGTACATTTCACATGATGCTGGGTCTTTGGATAGAAGTTGAAGACGGGTGGAAAGGCGAGTGCAGACTGCCTCTATCCCACTGCGGTGAGTGACGGACCGGTCTGACTCGAGGAGAGGTGCTTGTCAGTGGGAGGTAACCTACATGATGGTCCCTTCGAGCACTTATCAATTCCGTGTCCGTCCTCTCCTGCTGCCGGGGCTTTTGAGTGTCTATAGAAGCAGGGTATAGCGCGCAGAGGCTGCTCTGTAACGCGCACTGGAGGATGGTGTCCGTGCGTTGGACACAAGAAGAGGGTAATTTGACATCACATCTCAGTTGAAGCGGCTTTAACACGCACTGCGGACGACAAGGGGAAGGTAAACGGCGGCTCTTCGCGGTCTTTGTGGATCGAAAAAGAGCTTTACCTCCGCAACGGCACTGGATAACGCATGCATTTGGAGCGCACAGGCGATGAGACGTGAACTATACCATCTATACGAGGAATCGTGTAACAATTGAGTCATGCTTTGAGGCTTTTTTGGGGATATGCGTTGGATTTTTCAACTCATCTAACCTTTTTTCACATGGTTTGGATGAAAGAAGGAAATGATCCACAACTTTATTACCCTATTACCTCGTTTAGGATCAGATAGTGGATGTTTTACGCATAGACTTTTACAGGTAAAGGGAAAGCTATTTGCGGTGCGCACTGGGTTGTGACGTGAAATCTAATCACTGATGACATGGGGAAAAAAAGTTGCACATTACAAAGACCTGGTCGCTAACATAATGTGCTTCTCCCTATAACTTTGCCTGCGCTGGCTGTTTGCGGTTTTCTCTGCTCAAAACGGACGCTGCATTCTGACACCATCAAATTATTCCACTTGATACCCCTTTTGGCTCGAAGCTTCGTTGGTTTCGGAGAGTTTTTCACCCCATTCACTGTGTGGCACTTGTGGGTTCCTCCCGTGAAAAGCGGAATGCGTTGTGATCTTTGAGAGTTATTAGCCTGCCATCCAAACTGATGTGTGGATTAAAAACGGTGGGGGAAACATGATGCATTTGACAAAAAACTATTGCTGCGGATTCAGTCAAATTGCCTGAGAATTGCGGATGTCTTTTTTTCTTCTTTTTTTCTCAATGCCGCTTTTTGGGGGGAGGAGAAGGAGAGGCATCGTTCTCCGTCTAAAAAAAACGGATCCTGCTCACGTCCCTGTCTCCATGAACAAGTAAGTTAGTGTTTAAATGTCTTAGGGAGCCACTCTAACGCTTTTCCGAGGAATTCTTGTGAAATAACAGTTTTTCATTTGGTTTTATAACCGTCATCGAAATGAAGTATACATGTTGCTTTTGAGTTTTTCGCTGTCTGTCTCTTGGTCCTTCGCCGAATAATGCCAATTTACGCATGGGTTTAAAGAGAAGGAACAGACGCGCGCACTCGTGTGGTTCTGCTTGCCTTTGCTGCGCGCCCTTGAGAGCGCGGGCATCAAGCTTTCTACCAGAGATAGAGAGAGTATTGCTTTTTATCCTCTCCAAATATAGGCGTAAGTCTTTCATGTATGAGACCTTTTATAGCTATAACGTTTGAGTGCGCACACTTCCTTGCTCTCACATTCACAATCTTCGAATCATCCATCAGCACGTGTATGTGTGTGCCATAGTAATGTTTCAGTAATATTTGATGGAAAGCATGAAATATTTAAACGAATAATTTAGAATTCAAGGATGCCACTGCCATCCCAGGCGCCCACAGTGTTAGACTGTGGTTTGTGTGTGTGTGTTTTTATAAAGTCCTTAGTTCTCACAGAAGCCGCTTGTACTCTGGCTCTGTAGCCTTGAAGGGAGCTATCCGTCTAATGTGGTGCTGAAATGGAAATGTGCTCCTTTTGCACTGCTTTGCTCTGTCCTCAACGGTGAAAAGACCTTCCCCTGAAATGCAGTTTGTTTGTGTCGAAGCAACTATTGATGCAATGATGGCCAACAGGTTGAGGCATACAGCTTACTTTTGACAAAAGAATGTGTACTTGAATGATGACTAATCGTCATTTAGAACACATCTTAGAAAGGGGCGTTAGTTTGTAGGTTAGGTTGCAGGTAACGCAATTGGCCAGTAAGCTAATCATAAAAATACAAATGGACTTTTGTCATTTATTTAGACAATATATTCAGGTTTGTACTTAAAAGAGTAACTGTCTCTTGTGGCTTGATCCATTGCCTTACTGTGGGTCATTTTCTCGAAATTCAGCTAAATTAACTTTAATGAAAAACATCAACATACCATTTATCTGAAATACACTTTGTTATCTCTTAGTTATCTTTCTTTCACATAGTTTATAAAAGACGCATCGAGAACATTTGACTTAATGTGTATGTATATTACAAAAACACAAGGGAAAATGTGTGTGGTGTTTACAAATCTATTTTAGGTGCCCAGGGGAATGCATTTTAATCCCTTGCATATATGTGATGACAGGTTAACCTCCTCTAAAGAATCCACCACTTTTACTTGGTTGCAAAGGTTATTGCAAACTTGTCATCATTGCTTTTGATGTCAGTGCCAGGTGAACTTCTTAAAAACACACATCTGTCATGCTGCTGGTGTACCTCCATTGGCGGTGCAAACATAAATAGAACCTGCTGCCACTCTGACGGTAAAAATCTAAATAAATCACCTTTCCTACCAGTAATAGTGAAAATCCTGGCATCCTTCATTCCTGAGAGAAAAGCTGTGGGCATGATGGAGTCACATCACCTTGGGGAGACAAATTTGACTGCTGATTTTATGTTTGAGCCTCACAATGATAGATCCCCCTTACATATTCCCATGATTGCAGTTGTTTGTTGGCAAGCAGTGCAGATTGATTCATTGTAATAAGCCCAGGGACTGCTCCACCTCCTTGTTCCGACACAAACCCCTCCATATGGACAGTTGTATTTTGACAAGGGTGCCGACACTGCATCAAGTAAAGACTCAAAAAAATCAATCTGTGCATCAGTGTTTGTTTATTCCATTGACTGACAACAGTGTTCTGTTGTGCCCCTATTAGTTCCTCAGTGGATTTGAGAAAGTGCAATAAGACATAAGAGACTTCCTGCTGCTCATACAAAGCCCAAATCCCAACTTTTCAAACACCAGTCATCCGTCTTATGTCAATTTTTGCCTGCCATTGTTGTCGGACCTATCTACTGAAAATCAACCACGGCCACCATGACGGAAAATTAATGAAGTTGTCAGATGGAAAAGGGCAGTACTGCGATGGGGTGCCGGGGTCTTGTAAGGCGACAGACCGTATATCTCCACTCTCTCCTCTCTCCAAAAGCTTTTGTCATTCCCAACAGGCTCAGTTCAGATCAGGGACAGCACTTTGTGGTGTATAATAAAATGTTCATTTCTCAAATCGGATTTATCTTGGTGAAACCCCAGCTTAGGACACTATTAGCATTCATTTCTTTCGCCAGCATAGACTTGTATCAATAATAGAGCTAGCCTGTACTTTTTCATCTTCTCCAGGGTATTAGCTATCCCAAGGGGTTTCATTCAATGGAACGGAGAACAGTTATAGTGATCCTTTATCTGGTCCCCTGGCCTTTTGTGTTGGGAACTAGCAGTGCAATGCCGAAGGTCTAAAAAATGACTTAGTGAGAAAGAAAACACACAGAAAGAAAAAAAATTAAATATATATATATATATATATATATATATATGTGTGTGTGTGTGTGTGTGTGTGTGTGTGTGTGTGATATTTGAAAGGTTCTTTGATTTTAAACATTGAAATAGCAAACTAGAATGGCCACAGGGTTAGCCTGAGAAACCGCAGTATAGCTTAGGTACCAAACAGGCAATACATTCAGTATCACCGTAATCTATTTGTCTGTTTTCAGCTCACATGCATGACCAAATGAATGTCATTGTGTTTTGTTGTCTTGTTATAATTTAGGTGGATGGGATTCCTTTTAATTGCTATGTTAAATGTTTATAACTCATGCAATATAGAATATCTATAGTTTAGAAGGTCGAGATCAAGGGTCACTGTGCATAAAATAGCCCTTTGCCAGGTGTACGTGTAGGCATTCTATGTATTTGTTCAATCAACATCACTATTAAACTATTAAAGAATTACACATCACTAAAAACGCTGAAAACAGGTTGTAAAGAACGAACGTCTAATTGCTTGCTTTGTTTTGTGGAAAATGCAATCAAAGACAGAACAGGGTTCATGGTAAATGCCATACACGCCAATAATAGCAAAAATGTATTTAACGCTATTTAAAGGGCCTAACAGATAAAAGGTCAATAGTTTCTTCATGCAAATGCTACATTTAACAGTGTCTTTTCACAATTCTTAATGGCATGTATATATAAACATATATACATGGTCTCCCGGCCTTTGCATTGGGAACTAGCAGTGCACCACTGATATAGATCAAGACAAGTCTAAAATCATTCAGTAAATGTCCAGTTGTTTCCTATTTATTACTCCAACAACGTCCAATATGTCTTTCTTAGTTATAGCCACAATATGTTCTTCTTAACGACAATTAAATAGGAGATGTATTGACCGTGTTGACATGTTTCGGCTGCTTAACTGCGAGCCATCTTCAGAACTGTCACCGGCGTTACTGACGTGTTACTTATCAGCTGATGTTATGTCTACAGGTGTTGACGTCACACTATGCATAGTTCAGGTCAGACTTAAGCAGGACAAAACCCTCAAAAAACGCACATACTGAACAGTCAACGACATTACATCACTACTATGCTTAGTACAATAACACCATCTACAGACAGAAAGAGGGTCCACAATGGGAGATCCACTATCCGCAAAAATAAGCATTTTTTTCACGGAGGACTTGAAACAAAAAGCATTCAACACAGCACCCCTGCACTTCAGATTAACACTCTGGAAACGATACCTTGACGGCATCCTGCAAAAAATACAACGAGGACACATGCAAGAACTCACGGACCATCTCAACGCACAAGACACCACCGGTAACATTCAGTTCACACATGAAGAAGAAAAAGACGGAGCAATAGCATTTCTGGACATCAAAATTCACCACAACAAAATAACGGTATACAGGAAACCCACACACACTGACCAATACTTACTCTGGACATCCGAACACCCCACCGCACACAAACTTTCAGTCGTAAGAACACTATTCGAACGGGCCACTCTCATCACAGACACAAAAGACAGGGTGGAAGATGCAAAACACGTAGAACACACACTAAAACAATGTCAATAACCAAACTGGGCAATATATAAAGGCAAAAAACAAGTCAGAGATAAGGCAAAACAGAAAAAGAAAAAAAAATACCTCAACAGACCAGCAGAGGGTAGAACGACCACAAAAACATAGTCAGCCTACCGTACATTAGAGGCGTAACAGAACCCATCCAGAGAGCCATGAAAAAATACAACATCCACACAGTAGTCCAACCCCACCAAAAACGTCAGCATTTATTAGTACATCCCAAAGATAAAATACCTCAAGAACAAAAAAAGAAAAAGCAGAACATGAGAACCTAAAATCAGCCATATCCGACCACCGCAAAAGTGAAAACCCCGTTATGGACTTAGATGGGGCTCGAGTCATCGGATCAGAGACCAAAAAAAACAAACTTTGTATTAAGGAGGAGACTGAAATCAGAAAGCCAGGCACTGACAGCATCAACCTTGACGACAGAGCCTTCCTTTTGTCGCACACATGGGACACCCTTCTCCAGAGACCACTAGGCGGCAGGAGGCGTGGTCAGTCTGCCTACCTGCCAGGTCCATCAGGCTGACCACGCCTCAGGAAGTAACATCAGCTGATAAGTGACACGTCACCAACGCCGGTGACAGTTCTGAAGATGGCTCGCAGCTGAAACAGGTCAACAACGTAAATACATCTCCTCTTTAATTGTCTTTAAGAAGAACATTTTGTGGATGCTTCCCATTTATGTCAAAAGTTCAAATGACAATCTATTTTTTTCCAATAGGGTATCCACTCTTAATCGAGTCTTATTATATATTGGTTTCCATTGGTTTTTATTTGACGTTATTCGATCATACTTCAAAAAGTATAAGATTTCTTGCCATGAATGAATGCAGCAAACACACAGTTGTGATATACAGTGGCAGTTTGTTGTTGAACAGAAATGGTTTACACAACACATCCGTGACTAATGACCACGTAACATGTTCTTCACAGCGTCAATGCAGTCCCCTCTTGACAGTAACACACTGTTCCCTCACTACAACAGTTTGAATGATCGCCCAAAACCTCTGGATTGTATAATCTATTCCACTCTATCAACGAGACATGAGCAGCGAGCATCTTAAGAACAACACACACAGACGGACATGAGCGCTATCTGTGCGAGCCACTCTCATTAGTCATCCCGTGGAGCTTGTCTGTCTGAATCCCGTGTCCAGGGAAGGAACAGCTGAGCAGCCCGGATGACCCCAGTGCATTCCCCAAGTCAATGGATTAATCAATTGGCGTTGCAGCTTCAGCCCATCCATCTCAGGGAATATCTGGGGGACATCATAAAAGTGCCATTCTTTCACTCCAGAGGCCACGGAGCGTTCCTTATTCACCCAAATGCCTTTTCTCCATCTTGGGAAAGGGAACAGACATTAGGAGCAAGTGGTATGAGTTGATAAGAACCACAAGGAAAAGAAACGCATAGCAATAGGAAAATATCTGGGCAAAATGTAACCTATGGTGGCATTGTTTGCATGCACACCAAAATCTGAACATTGTTTGATTTCTAAACTTTTAAGATTACCTGTATAAAATGCAAACCTCAATATTTGAAGTGAATAATCTGAGGGAGCATGATCAGCAGCAAATAAAATGGTTTTGCTGTTTACCAGGGATGGGACAGGATCTCGTGCCGCAAGAACGAGATAAAGTTACTCCTGTACGTGTGTTAAATGATCTTGTGAGTTTTGCTTAGATTTGACAAAAAAGGGTTAAGTGCTCCTTAATTATACATTTAAGATGTTTTAGTAACAAAAAAGCAACAACCAGATGCTACAATGACAGTTAAATTTTTGTTAAATATTCTGAATTTCTGAATCACACCATTTATTTATTATAATATATGTCAAAATCCCATTTCATCCCATTGTTTTTGTTGGAACGTCACCACCACTATTTTTACTTGTCATTTTAATAATCTTACAACTCAAAATGTGATCATTATCAGATTTCATCATTGGCTTAAATGGTATCTTACCGCAATTTGTGTCAGGAATTTTATTATCTCTATTTCATAAAAGAAGCAAACTTTTAAATTACTTAATATTTTGTCTTGGTAATAATAATGACACATTCATCATCCATTCATACATACATTCATACATCCAGTCATTTCTTTGCTCAACTTTGTACACTTCTTATCTACTGCATTCTTTATTCTTATTCTTTATATTTCCCGTGACCTCAGCAGAATGTCAGATGCTGCTAAAACTGGCAGTCGCAGCACCCGGGGTGGAGGACTGACGTGATGGCACTATTAGTAACAGCTCACTTGAGAGACTGGCTCTGCACTTTCAAACAAATTCTTAGCTGTATGCAGACACTTGCTGGAGGAGGACGCAGAATTCTTACATATGCAGTGGAGAGTCATTCGCTGTACCTTGTGGCTATCATTGGGCCTGTGTGTGCGTAAAGTGATACTGGGCCCTGGAACCACATTAATTCCTGCTGCTAATTTAAAAGGTTAATGGGCTGGCATAGAGGGGCATGCTATCTCTCGCTGCCTGCCTGTATTTATCCAAAGTGTGCCCTCTGGAGGTGTGGATCTCAGAGCAAAAAGACAATATAGAAGAAAGGATTCAACTAAGAGGAATGGTGTTTTGTTGTAAGGTAAAAGCAGCTGAAATACTCTCAAGTAAAAGGGGAGAAAGGACACATTTGAACTGGAGAGATGACCTTTAGACTGTTTTTGAATGGTCGCTTAGCAACAAAGCCATGACTTGTGCATCTCTAGGCAGCATATAAGCCATTTGCTAAAATGTGTTGTGGAAACAAATCACTAGCAGCCGTCCTTTTTCAGTCTTGGGCCAGTTTGATGAATGTTCTATAAATTTCTTGCTGAGGAAAATTAAGCCAGGATTGTAATGAAGTCAGTACACTAATTTACAAAATGAACATAATTAATCCAGTTGTCTTATTTTATTCGTGCTGTTCAGAAATCCCAACTGAAAAAAGGAAAACATGTATACAGTACATATAGGATTATCAAAAATATCAAAATCCATGTACTAATCAACACTAAAACTTTAAATATCTACATAGAACACCAAAGAGCTATTATTATCATTGTTACATGTGTTGCGTAGAGAATACCAGACTGTAGTCATCTTAACATGTGTTGCGTGCACTGCTTTTACCTTTTAACTTGCGCAGTGCTTTGGAGATGAAAAGAAAATAGCCCGTAGCTGCAACAGATACTTGACCTCCTTGTGCTTCTCCTTGTTGATAACAAAGCATTCCTTTCATATTGGGTTTTGTCCATAACAAATTGGAAAGTCTTGCCTCGAGGGGGAAAGTTGCACAGATTAAGTCCAACCCATTTGCCAACAAGGTAAAGTACTTGACAGAAATATCCTTTTACTTTTTCCAAAATGTTATTTTCAAAGTTATTGTTATTTTTGTCTTTGTTTGTCTTTTTCACCAAGTGGATAGTCCGCCACCTAATTTTTTTCCGTAAAAATAATGTTGCTTTGTCTAAAGGTTTCAAGTGCAGCACTGAACTTGTTTACCTTCAAGTGGACAAACAGGTGCTGCTTCCAGGTCAAGTTACTGATCAGATTTGTGGAGAGGTGAGCGATATTGTGTGGCTTTTTCTAGGTTTTGTGCATAAAAAACACATTCAATTCAATACATGTAAATATATATGTTCAATGCCTGTACAACGTTCCAGGCAAATAACATCTCCATGAATCCAGTTTTATCAAACCATTGTGAATTAAAGAAGTGCATTTTACTCACAATTTTTAACCACATGCAATTATTACTTGTCCTTTTCCAGGTGAGAAAGTACAGCATTAAAAAAACTGAAAGATTGTACAGAGCTATGCTATATAAACAGTGTTTTTCTCTGTTTGTCTGACCCTGTCTCAAAACCTGTGGGGCTAACATTTGCATATTTGAAACAGCTTCAGCATATTCTACAGGAGGTCACGGCAAAACATCGGATGGAGAAAAAAAAATGAAGTCCTTCAAACCATGTCAAAAAACTGTAGGTTAGAGTTGTACAAAAGGTCCAAGTAAATTCTGAAATTAATGTAAATGTTTAATGTGTTAAAAAAAAAAGATTATGAGAGGTACAGGCATAAGAAAATCAGCAGTTCCAGTTCCATTCTTTTTGTGGAACTAATTTCTTCAAAGATGTCACACCGCAGTTATAAAAATGCTTTCTACTAAGATTTTTAGACTTTTTTTTTATTGAAGAAATGAAAGGACTGCCCCACAGAGCTGACATAATATACTTTTAAAGTATGAATACTAGCACCCAAGGGTGAATAATTGAGGCTTGCTCCATAGGTTACAAATATTCCTTATGTACTGAAAAAGGACATTTTCTATTGAAGATACATTTTCACCGATTATCACAGAAATACAAGTTGTTGTCTTAACAAGAAAAAAAAGGCAATGTAATAAGCAGTGATTGTCACACTAATACCACCTTAGTACCCACTTCCAGTTCCATATTTTAGCCACGTCCAGGACAATCATGAATATAACAATCATCATTTGATGTAGTTTCTTTTCATGTGATACCATTTGCTCAAGCACTTGCACGAAAGAAACGTCTCCCATGCAGGGTTTGGTGTGTGCTCCATAGAGCAAAATTTCTGGATTGGGACATTTCGGTCGAACTGCACAGTCTGTCTGTAGATCTGCTCTTTAACTCCTAAACCCCGTCAGATGGTGAGGCGGCTCTGTTTCTCAGTGGGAGCTTGGTCATCAGACAAGAGCCCCCTCCACAGCATGGGCACAGGAAGCAGACAGCAAGGCTAATAAAGAGCTACCCTCCAAAGGGATGGATACCAATTTATTTCTGTATATTGAGGCTTACTTAACTGGTTTAAGTGAGGCTTAATTGTTTGTATTAAATGTCATATATGGTGTGTATATTTTATGGTTACCCACACGGTTGATTCATACAATAAGGTTGAGTGGAGTAGTTCAAGTGTAAACTAAATATCGATAATGTGCAGACAAAATCAGGCATGGCTACTACTACTACTACTACTTCTACTACTACTACTACTACTACGACTACTACTACTACTACTAATAATAATAATAATATAGAGACAAAAGGAAAGATATCCAATATTTTGACCTTGTTTGTTATAAAAACATGGAATAGAAACAGAAAGATTTGCTGATATTAGTGTGTGAAATCTAACACAGGAACATTTTGCAGCACCTGGTACTTTTTACATGTTACATTATTTTACAATAGCTACAAGTTAGAAACCTGTGTTCTCCTCTTAGTTCCACTGGTCTACTCTACAGATGCTCACGAAATGTCCATGGCAAGAGTTGTCTTGTTGCACAGCGCATGTTTCAGCCCGTCCAATCCCCCTGTGAGACTCTGACCCTAATGTGTCACTCATCCTGGCACCTGCATGTAGGCTACATAGCCCCACTATGATCGTTTTGATCTGACAAGGATGGACTTACACTTGATTTAATCCAATGTGTCTCTGTGGAGTCTGGTGCAGTACCAGTCTCTTCCTTTGCTCGGGTTAGAGCATGTGACCGCCGCTGCCAGTCCCTCTCTTTGTTCCACCAGAAGAAAGACAAAAAAACATTTAGGAGGAATATTGCCCTTTGAATCCCAGAGGATCAAGGCACATTCATTCTTAACGATTTACACTGTAACACTGCAAACTTATTTGTCACTGGTAAAATATTGCAGAACTATTGTAATGAGGCGAGGTACTACATGTGACAGAACATCATCAGAATCCTTTTCAGTTCCTCAGTATGAGATGTATAATAATTGTCTTTTTGTAATTTTCTTGTGCTGTTTTCTTGTGCCTCAGCTTATGTTGCAAACCACTTGTGTGTAACACTCAAACGTAAGCTATTTAAAGGTCATACTTTACGTTAAAATACCTATTGGAAATGCCATAAGGAAGTAAGGTCACAATGAGGACAGGCTAAACTCAAAGTGCTAAATAAGTCAAATTAATAATCTTTGACGCAACAGCTGTTCAGAGTTTGCCCTCAATGACAAACATTCATCTGGACATGAGCCAACAGTGTGTTTTCTTTTTTTTTTCAAGGAGTAAAAACACAAAATTAAAATGATGGATTGAAGGCGTCTGCGGGGGAATTAGAGAGGTAGCCAATCATGCCTGATGGGAATGGGGAGGAGGTGTGGGAGTGGTTAACCTCCTGCAGCCTGTGCCAGACTCCTCAGTATTAGACTCCAGTACATCTGTCACAAACAAAGTTGTATCAGTGTTTGCTTTCAACTGTTTCACAACTAAATGGCTCCTGAAAAATCAAAATGTTCCTCCTTGAAAATTTTAAATTAAATTGTTCTGCTATTTTAAGTCTGTAAGTCAACCTGACTACCTACATTTTTGACCCAGTGAAGCACTCACTCCTAAGTCAGGCCCATGTCACGTCATGTCTATTTTTTTGTTTTGTTTTTTTTCTAATCATTGATGAGTCAACCATATTTCTACAAAATATGTCTTATTGCAAATGAAATGTAACAAAATCCTAGTTGGTTGAATAAAATTGGAGCTTTGATAAGAATATAAATTTTACTTTTATTTAGATTTAAGTTAAGATCAAGGCAAAAACATATTATCAATGCAGAAGTATGATATACATTTGCTTATTCTGAAAGGTGTGGTTAATGGAAAAGAGTAGGAATAATTTTAGGCACAGAGGGGTGCAGCAGACACAACACTCAAAAGCACAGCAGAAACCCAGGTTCATTCCGGCACTGACAGCCCTTCTTATTAATTGCATTTTACCACAGTGTATGAAACAGGAAATAACTTGGAACTTCTTATGCCACTTTAATAACACTGACATTGTGGGTTTGATGTTTTATCTAGTTGCTGTACCAGGACTGTAAAAGGTCTTATAAAGGAAGGCTGTAGGTGCAATGGTAAAAGTATGTTTCAATGCATGTGACCTTTGAGAAGTGATTTCATCAACATTTTAGTATTATATATTTGAATTATCTATGGTATGAATGTGACAAGGCTGCAGGGAATCAAAGACTAATTCTAAGAATCTTGGTACAACACTGTATAATCTCTTTACATAATAAAAATACATCCAGGAGCTGGCCTTGGTGCTGAAGTCGTGTAGCTAAAAGGAACAAAAGCAAATGTACTATTGAAGTAAACTGTAAATTAAAGCCATGTATTTGTTAATTTATAAACTATAGGAAGTACTTATTATTTCTATTAATATGTCATCTTTGTATTCTGACTGCCCTTAATCAGTACACATCCACCTAAAAAAACAAACAAAATAAATGTTGATTGAGATGACGGCTGAAAATCACATTGTAAACACTGTATTGTAAGTGGGTCACATGCATCAATTTATATGAAATGTCGAATGCCACTACTGCATGGTGCTATCTTTAGAAAAGTCCTTGATATGCCTCGTGTACTATCTGAGGTTCCGTGTTTTATGCTGGCCTGCCCCGGCGTCTTCCTCTGTGATACGGTGATTATGTATAGTAACGGGGATGGAATGTACACGCTTTATGTTGACTGCTAATTGGGCTCCTGTGTAACGACAGTGTCATATTAACGACCCACATCCAACTCATTGTAATATTCATGAAGTGCGAGCCCTTCCATTTTTTCCGCGGGAGGATGTGATGTTTTATAGGCTATGTTGTTGCCGCACCTCACTCTTGTGTGCCCCTTTAGTCTTCCTAAAAAGCTACCTTGTTTCTTGTTTTCAACCCATACCAGCAACAGTAATAAAAAGTCTTTATCTCTAATTGGCGTTGCTGGAAGGATCCTCCGCCAGGTTTTGTACTCCACATATAGACAACAAGGACTTCTTCTTCTTCTGTGCTTTGTGGACAGGTTAAAACAGTCCATGTGTGCTTCACAAAACAGGTGGGACCCCTACGGTAACTGGCGTACAGTGCTTCTTTCTCTTCCCTCCCCCCGCCGTCCTTCTTATTTGCATAACACTAATGGGAGCATAAAAGCGAATGTGGGATTCTTTCTGTACTCATTAGCTTCATCTCTAGGTGTTCTTTATTCTGTAAATGCTCCATCATGTCCTAGCCATCAGGCGCATTTTTTTCTTCCCGATTTAAGGCACAAAGGCTGCTGTTTTTTTCTTTTTCCCTGTGCCGTGCCTGGATTGTAATGTAGATTCACGTTAAAAGGGGTCATTTGAATGTGAGATGTCCCTTTGGGCAAAATGGCGTTTGAAATCAAAAGAGGCAGAATAGAATTATGTTCATTGCATTGTGGACAAGTCAGATCACTGAAAGATATGGTTGGCTAACTCATGAGGCAAGGTGTTTTGAAGGGCAAACGGGCGTTACATGTGGGTCATTGAAGGTAGAACTGCTGCCAAGTGATTTTCTTATCTTCATGAATTAAGCACAATTGCCCTGCTTTTGAACTCCATCCTGCAAGTTTTCCAGTTCATTTCAGTTTTGAAGAGGAAACCTTGATGTCAAATCTTTACATGAAGTTAAATTATGCAGACAACCATAGAGTATTATATAAACTGCTATATTATAATTGTGAACAAGAACTATTCAGATGATAGACGGTGAAGAAATTCTCTTACCTATGGAGTAATTGCTCTTCCTCAGTGACTTAAATCCTTGAGGGGAAGAAAAAAAATCCATTAGTGACCTTTTGTCTAGTGTTGGACTTTCTGTCACAACTATTATATCCCTTTACACACAAAGCAGATTTTTTTTTAAACAAAACACAGTCATACATTCAATTTACAACACATGGACCAATTTAAAAGTGTTGGGAAAATATTGAATTTGTCTATGGTATGAATATGTCTGTGCTGTGCTTTGTATAAAAGAATTGTGGTGCAGCACTATAGTCTCATTGTAGACGGAGCTGGCCTTGGTGCTGAAGTCTTGTATTGAAAAGGAGCAAAAAGCAAACATAACTTTCAAATTAACTGTAAATGTAGTAAGTCACACTGTGAAAGTCATTCATGTTTTACTAAACTAAAATCTATTAGTCTTTAATATGTTATTTGTTTTATCATATTTTATTTTTGACCCCATCCATTCTGATTGTAATGCATTTTGTGCTGTGATGAGCGATTCATTATAGCCAGTTAAAATGACAGCTATCAATCTCTAAATGAGCGATGTATCACATAAAATAAATTATAGAACAAATGGGATGTCTACTTGTGACTGTCAAAAATGCAAATAACCTGAAAAGATGTCTGGAAGGGGAGGGAGAGGTATAACCGGCTAGATCCGCTTATTCAACATGCTGGAGAAAAGGCGATTCTCTGACTTAGGGGAGATTCGGTGTTCTGTGAGCGGAAATGGGAGGACAAATCTTCATCCATTTTTGTTCTCATTTGTCTGAACATCAAAAGGATCAGCTGTGCCATGATTACGCTCGTCGTGCAAAGTGGACCGTAATCCAAATTAATTGATAGAGCCATGCTGGAACACGCTTAGCACAAATGGGTCACCAAACACAAGGTTTTATAGAAATGGAAGTGTGGGGTATTATCTGTCATTGAAAAGTGTAAGAGAAGATAACTCGAAGCCAGTGTACTCAAGCTTTGGAGTAGAGTAACTTGTTTCACCTTGATTAACATCTTAAAAGACTCTTGACGTGATGGAAAATGTATACATCACAATGAAGATATTATTAAAACATATCTGAAATAATCTTTAAAAAAATATATTTGCTGCAACCTAGTCTCCAGAAAAATACACACATCATTTAAGTTTTTGCCTTTACGTAGCTCTACTTTTTTGTTGTCAAAATACGTTCAATAAGTATGATTGTAGAAAACGTACACATTTTAGGTTTTGTAAAGTATAGTTAAAGTCTGCGTTGGGGTTAGGCTTTATTATTGATAAACTGTAACTAATGTACTAAATGTATGTTTTTGATTGACCTTCTTATGTAACATAATTCACAAAACATGAAATATGTCCATTTTCCATTGACGCGCTCATGCAGCATAGTTTCCAAAAACGTAACATATGTAAGTTTTCACAGATGTACTTATTGTACATATTTTGACAACAAAAACGTACAATAGCTACGTAAATAGAATTACAAAAACATAAATAATGTACATATATTCTGGAGACTGGGCTGATTTAAACATGGCAGTTTTAATGAGGCTGACTTTAAGAGCGTCTGATTAACACCCACATTTTATCATTTGAGGGTGGATTTTGTAAACACAAATCATTGTTGCTTTTCTCTGTCACACTGACTGTAATTCCAGCCAATGTGACAGACTGATCCCTTGAGTGCTATATACGCATAATAAGTGAAAAGTATCCATGTTTTTTGTGAACTTTATTTTTCATTCAACCAGACACGAGAGGAAATATGTGAATACCAATGTAGACCTAAAAGTCATTGAGATGGAGGTTGTAAAGCTGAAGAACTCAACTTTTTTTCATACATTTGTTCCGATCCCCCCAGAGTATGACACTTTAGGATGAGAGCTGATTGGCTGTTCTTTGGTGATCCACCCTGGTTCATTTCTTTGTCTGAAAAAGCTTTTGTATGCTATGCTAGTGGCCAAATAATGAATGCATATAGACTAATGATGTTCCAATGGGGCTGTGAGAGCCAGCAACAAGTTCGATTTAAACACTTCCTTCTTTCATGGTTTGACAATCATGTACCCATCTTTAAGTGAGGTAGAAGGCTCCATTGTTAGGCTACTCTGTTAATCTTTTGGCAGTGGCAAATTATAAAATGTCTTATCATATTCAAATGTATGCAAACAGTAAAGCTAGAATACAAATGTTACTTATACCGTTTTTGTTCAAATGCATTTTTACATTATTGCTACACGTCTCCTGGTTTCGAGTTTGTGCCGTCTTGCTGCCTTCACTCTCCAGCAGAAGCAAAAATAATATGGTATGAAATATGCAGTGCACCAAGACTTCAGAAAACTCTATCACGTCTCCTCCCATGCTATAGACCATCTTCTGTCATCCACTATTGCCCCAGAAATACCATTATCACTTCTACTTTATTGGCTAATGCTTGACCCATTTGGTTTAAAGACTAGTCTCACCTTGAGAGCGGGGAAGTGAGCCAAGAAAAGTGCCCTCCTGCACGCAGACTGTGGATTTCAAGTTGTTAGACCAGTCCATGTGCTCTGGCAACAAGTTAATGCCCACTTTACAGATGCCTCCGAACCCTCTGCCATGTGTGACATTGGACTTTAGCTATCTTAACTGTTTCTTTGCTTGTCATACAGCTTTGGCGGGATTATAACACCTCTTCCAATCCCTAATCAAGGCAGTGACCATATTTTTGCCTCTAACGTTTCTTGCCTGCTTATCTTGGGATTTTGAGCATATTATTTCTTGTTGAATAATCAAAAGGTGCAGATGGAGGAAACACACATGTAGAAATAAGAAAATCTTCGGGGAGTGTGCAGAATTCAAGGATTACTCTCTGACACACCGTAGGGAAGTGCCTCCCTCCTCGCTGCAGCTGAGGTCCAGTGTAATTTGCTGTGTTTTAAGCTTGACGCCCAAGGGTGTTGCAGGATTTAAAGACCTAACAAAATGTGCAAGACCACATACTTATCAGGGAAATGAAGGTGTCATAAGAGGGGCCATGTGACAAAAACAAACTACTGACCAGAAGATATGTCAAAAGAAATAGCTAAAGGGCTGTGAATGATTGTGGATTAGAGCTTGCACAACAATACTCTGTGGCTAGAAGTATATAACTTTAGCTACAGATAAATAATAGTGAAAGGCAGTCGACTTATAAGCATATTGTCTGTACATAGTGTGACAGGAACCAAAATAGGTAAGGTAAAATTCAGTTTAAGCATAGTAAGTAGATAAGCAACATCCAATTGCCGCTATTTTCATAGGAATACAAATAAACAAGTCACAAAGTTTCGCAGCGTTGGATTTGCAGATACTACATTTATATTCAACCTTTTCTGGAGTTTTAAGTTTGTTCTTGACTCTTGTGAACTACCTTGAACTATGCACAACTTTGAAGAAACACTACACTTTATACTCGACCAGATACTACTGGGTATTCTGTAGGGTGTGGAGGTTAAGCTAAAGGGGGAAAAAAACATCACGCGAAAATTAAAATGCAGCTAATTCATTCAATTTTATTCCTAGTTACTAAAGTTGCTACTTCCACAACTTTGGACTGCTGCAAAAGAAACTATTGGTCAAAAATAAATAATATAAAAATATAATTTAATCTGCAAGAAATTGGTTTTCAAAAATGGTTTATTATTTAATAGTGTACTGCAGACTGTTATCAAAATAAATTGCAAAGGCACTTTTCAGATTTCCTCTTTTGTCTTCCAACTTCTCGAGTTTATTTTCTTGGCCAGACTTTCTTTTGCAACTCCACTCTGTTAAACACTAAGCGCTGTCTCTTCATCATCTCTCATCTTCTCCCTCCTGCTTCCCTTTTGGCACTAATCTCTGTGCCCTCCATGCAAAGTAATTGGTCTTAGCGAACTGTTTATCCACATCCTTCACATTCTGGCAGCTTGTGTGTGATGCTGAATCCTGTATAACCTGTGCACTTTCAATCACACATCCCTTTTCCGGCACTAGCTGCAATACCCCGGTTGATTTTGGCTTTACTGTTCCCCGGATAATGATGAAAAAGCTAAAGACCGAGCTGGCTGCACGGGGCATCGCACAAACAAGGCAGGCGCAGGAGTTACTGAAGAAGTGAAGTCTTTTCTTTCTTTTTTTCCCTCCAGAATGCAGCAACATCAGCGCCTATTGTTAGCACATAGCAGGAGATTAGCGCTGATGTGCGAGTTAGCAGGCTTGGCTGGTGTTCTGTGTGGCATGCTAACCCAGCCCACCCCTGCTTCCACCCGCTGCCACCACCGTGTCACAATTAGCCAAAATAGCAGCAGACGTGATTACCGGCCCTGGTGGCAACGCAGTCAATCCATCTCCAATCACAGCGATATCCCCACTCCAGATCATTATCAGCATAATGAATACGGCGCTCGCTTTGACTTAGTAGATTATGTACTTTGCCGGAATCCGTAGATAAATTGTGCATCACTTTGAATTAAGAGGCTAACAAGCTCATAGTGGCAGTTCAGGGAAGGCGGAAGAGACATTTTATGGGGAGGCTAAACTTAGCTACACATACAGTAGTGGCTGATTATGAGATTAGAGCGCCTGGTGTGTGGTAGACATGGGTTCAGTTCAGTTCTTCCCTATTAATATCACACTTCTACTTGACGAAAGTTTATTTATTTCCATTGGTCTTTTGTATTTTTATCCTTCTAACCTCATTTATAACAAAAACATTTAAACTGGTGCATAGCAATACATGGCATTAAAGAAGTAGTATAGAGCTGTTTCATCTTTGAAGAATTTACATTTTATAGTGTATTCATTATTAAGTACGTTTTGTCAGCACCTTATCTTAAGTCATGTTTTTAGTTGTCCTATTACTAGCGTTGGTTGTATGAGTCTGTTTGTGTGACAATCAGAGAGCTTGTCCATGTTCCTCAGTTGCCTTTGGGAGCTTTCTGCTCTGGTCTTAAGGAGCAGCTCATGCAGTGGGTGCACTGTGACCCATCTCTGTGACTAACTGCACAGCAGCCTGCACTCTCCTGCTCTGCAGTGATGGAAGCTTTGGCAATGTGAGCTTTTCTCTGGAGGTGATTTTTAGGGCTCTCTTTTGGTACCCTCTGCAGCTGAGCCTGGTTTTTATTGTAGCCCACAGGAGCACACGGCCATTCTAGACCTGGGCTCAGAAGTGTAGTGTTCTCACTTTTAATTAAACAATATAACAATTTGAACAGACAAGCAAACAAATTCCTATAGCTTTAACATTATTATTTACAATAAACCCTAACTAACACAAAACAAACATGTAGCATCATTCAAATGCAATATTTACCTGTTCTCAACATGACCCTAACTGGCTCCCTCACACATGTAAATCTTCTCTGCTGTAGACTGATTGCACATCTCTAATTAGCAAGCAGCTCGCTAAATGGCGGCAGACACGGCTTGATGTTCCGACAGTAAAGTGTAGACTCCCTGCAGGGTATAATAATGTCCTTTATGCCCTCTTCTCTCCTCCTCCTCATATCCCATCTATTTTGCCCACTCTTTCTATATTAAGGCTTCTAGGTTAATCATTCCTAGAGGATGGTGGCAGTGCAGTGCCATAAGTGACACAAAACAGCAAGATGGCTTTTTGTAACAATACATGTTATGTTATGTTTAAGATTAAGTGTATTTGTTTGGCCTTTCATGATCCAGTTCCTGTTATAACATTAGCATATACATATAAATACATGTTTACATATACATTATCATCAGCATTTCTATTGTACAGTATTTTGTTGGTGGATACAAAAAAGGCTCTTGCTGTGAAAATAGTAAACTCATCAATAGAGAGGACAAATCAACCATATTTGCCGAATTGAAATTTTCAAGTCATGTTTTTACTAATTTCACACAAAGACTAAACCAAATACAATAACAATTCAAATGTTGCTTTAAAGCTACTCTGTGTACATTTTCTGGTGGATGGTTCGTCATCTGCTTGTCTGCAATTTCTTGTAATTGCTTGGGCCCACAGTATGGTCCAACATCCAATCAAAACAAACATCTTCACAGAGAAAAGGTTTCAGACCCACCACCTAAGTGCCCCTTTAAATTCACAGTTCGTGGACTGGAGGAGACAAATGTGTCCAATTCCCAAGTCTCTAGCGCACATATTCTTTAAATACCCCATGCAGTCTTTTAATGGTGGGTTGCATTTTTATTATTTTGGGACACCCATGCTTCCAATAAGACCTCAAATTAGCTAGATTAGATACATCATATGGATTAATTAACTTCCCTAACCTTCTTTCATTCTCACTTGACCTTATTCCTTTCTTCACCATATGCACACATCCTTTGAATGAGCACTAAAGGCGTTCTAATCTTCATCTATTTCCAAAGCATTTCTTAACCTTTCCTGACATGTTTGCACCCTGTTTTGCTCTGTTGTGCTTCATCCCGGCGGGGAGGCGAGTGCTCCACTTCATTTGTTTGCATATAGGCGATGTGTCCAGATCTGATGGATGGCTTTGGCTCCTCGCAGTCCCACAGTCACTCCGGGTTTACAATAGAATGTGCTTTGAGGCTCTCTCCGAGGACCGCATCCTCAAATAGAGAGAGATAAATAAAACGCCCCCACACACTCATATGCTACATACAACCCACTGACATGTAATTCCCTTATTCACGTGCAACACTTGCAAAGGACTGATTACATGTCTACCCACGGATAATGGCCATATGTTGCATTATACAGCCGAGTGTGCATATTTGGACTTCAATTAACAATTAAGAAATGAAAATACAGCGTGAAAAGAGAAGAGGAATTTTAATTTCTGATCAGTGCAATCAGGGCTGTATTTTGGTATGAGCCATTGTTATTTATAAAAGATTCATGTGTGGGTTGATGAAAAGGACATTTACACATTGAAGCACTTTATTTCACCATTGCACATGACCAGTGTGCAATGTTGAAATAAAGTGATGGAGTTCTGACTGTTACTGATTGCACGTGCGTTCCCTCAAATACCCACACAGGACTGTTAGCTTTATTATTCATTTGTGCTTTGCACATTTGTAAAGCAGTCTCATTCCAAGCATCGTTTGTGGCAATACATTTGTGCAAAGTCCAATTTGCCACGGAATCCTTTACAAAATACAAATACAAATCCTTCACTCAACTAAAGCTGGTTCCATAAAAAAGAAACAAGCAAAAAACACTTAAACTTAATTTCTAAAATTGGTGCAGGAGAGAAATACACAAGGACTCTTCTGTGAATATAAGACACTTCTGTTTAGTTTTAGAAAAGTCTGTCATTCTTCACAGTGAAAACTATAAAAAGACAACTGTTCTCATTACTTTCTGGACAAAGTTAAATACATTGAACAATCCAAGTGACAAATAAAGATTCATGTTTTGACCGTATACCAACAATAAAAGTGTGCTTGTGTCACATTGGTATATCATCCGGCCTTTTACATTCTTAGCCTTGACTTGCAATGGAATGTAGAAGCAGAACAGAAACATTTACACTACAACACAATAAGGTTTGACCCTTTGTGTACCGCCATTATTTCCTTCCACAAGATAGTTCACCCACCTATAGTCTGCACGATGTGAGCGGAATTGATTGTTGAAGAAATAATCCATTTGGTCTTTATTGGTTATAAAGTGCCATATTTGTAAACAGGCAGGCGGTGTACTGTGTGACTTTTCAGATGAGGAGGTCTGTCAACTGCTTGGAAATGTATTGCTTTGCCTGAAATTTCTCACCTGACCAGCCAAGACTACATGCACTGACAATAATTACAGACATTTTTGTCTGGAACTGGAATTTATATTAACAAAGCATGAACAAAGACTAATTCACAATGAACATATATGATTCAGGCTTAGTAACTGCTTAACGCTAACTCTAATTCCTAACCCTAAACTTGCCGGTCTGGTGCAATCATAAATTAGAGTAGTTATCATTAAGTGATAACAAAAAATGAACAAATAACACAGAGACACAGAGTGGATTTCTGCAGTATCAACAAACGGATCTTCAAACTCTTTGAAAATAAAAAAAAAGTTGTATATATTGTTCTGAATGACAGAAGGCTAATTAGGGAAGAAACTTCTGAGAAACATGTGCTAAACTACATTTCCATGGAGATAAGCATGTACTTAGTGTGCCTTTAACATACCAGGTGTTTGTGAAGGAACCTGACCACAAACAAGAGTAAGAAGATAATTTTATACACAAGAGTTTTGAAACATTAAATCTACAGATTGGACAAACTTAACCGAAAAAAGCCCACAGTTTGACATGAGAAAGTAATATAAAATAGACATTTCTCACGTGTGAACAGTGAACTTGCAGCATTTTAAACTGAAAACCACTGCAAAATCAGAATGTAGTATCAGTGGCAAAGTGAAATAAATAGCCATTTCAGGTCTCTCCATTAAGCATTTAGTGTCAAGTGGCGCCGGCGCTGCATCAGTGTGCTTGCAAACAGTGATGTGATGAGACTGCTAACATGGAGGCCACACACCGCCGCTCAAATCAAATGTCTGCCAGCTGAGCGTGCCCCTCACTCAGCCTTTTGTGCTTCCTCTGGCCACAAGCGCTGCTGTCATTTACTCCCCGCTAATTTGTCAGGAATGAAGATGTGCTGGCTAATCATTAGTTAAGAATTCCTAACTAAAGAAGTGCATTTCAAAGTGGCTGAAGGTCAAGGCGGTCTGACATGGCAGGTCCAAGTGAAGTTTTTTGCTTGTGTTAGCATTGCCTCCAGCCATATCTGTCCTTGAAGACACACTTACAAAAGGGGGCGATGGCGTTTTGTAGTGACTCAGTTAAAGGAAAAGAAGGTATGATTAAAAGTGCCTGTTAAAATAGTTCTTATATCTGGAATGGATTGTGTTAGAATTTAATCATTATGATACATTCATGTGGAAAGTAAGGCAAAAGTTAAATTGGTAATTGGATTTCGATTTTTTTAATTTACTTTGAAAGTGTTTGTCTATTTCCAATTCTGTTTACAATTGAATTATGTGAGTTGTATGATCTTAGCTGCACAACAGGCTCAGTGTGTGTATTTCTCTTAAAAGTACTACAAAAAATACAAACCTAGATCAGTTAAACTGTATTATCAGGGTATTGATCTTAATTGCACATGTTTTGACTAGTTAAGATAAGTTAAGACTGTTTATTTGATGGGACTAGATTATTTCATGTGTTTCAAACCTTTTCTTGTTTCTTACTTCAAGACAACTTGTCTGCCACTGGGTTAAGATGATTTTTTTACTAAGGCAAGGCAAGTTTATTTGTAGAGCATGATTCGTACACAAGGCAATTAAAAGTGCTTTACATAACAGAATCAAAAGACATGCAAAATCATTAAAAATATTTTAAAAGAGAAGATCAGTGCAGATAAATCAAATTGTGTGTCTTGAACAGGTCCTTTAACCTTACACCCTGCTTTTTCCCTGATTGTTAAACATTCAGAATGCCTTTTTATTTCAGTTATTTGTTATATTTGCATTGTCTTTTTGGACAGAATTCTTTTTTTTTTTTTTTATGCATCATTTATTCTGTTTCTCAGCACCATCACACTGCTGTCACTCATCCTTACATTAAATCCACGCCATCATTTTTATTCATAACAATTAATTTTTTTCCTAAAAATCCTTTGCAGGATGATCTTTTCTCAACTGGGATCCTATTTTGATTTTCAGATATCACTAAATTAATTTAAAAATAAAATTAAGCGTGATTTAAATAGACTATTTTCAGAGTTTTAGGAAATCCTTAGGAGTTTTCTGCCCAGAAAAACCTTTCAACAGATTCATATGTTGGTCTATTTATGGCAATACTGCCTTAGTCCATCCTGACTTTCTACAAATAAATGACTTCCCATTGCCAAATTTATTTTGTTATTTTAAGCTAAATTATCACATGATCAGCCAGAAATACCTTGAAAAGATGAATTTTCTGCATCACATAAGCAATTAATTGCGTCAAAACTTAACAGCATAAATTCAAGTCTTTTTTTTTTGCTGTGCACTATGTCGCTTTTTTCATGGCACCTGCTCGTGTTGTTATTTGCCTGGAATGTTCCTGGAAGGTTCCAGTACAGCATTAATATTTTCTTCAAGGAGACAAACAGGTTACTTGTCAGATCTGTGAATTTGGAATATTGCTGTGCACCTTTAACTATAGTTCTCTGGGACGTCTGCATGTTTACCTTTTTAGAAACAGCTGTGTTTGAGTACTAGATGCCCCTTAGGTTGTGTTCAACACGTATGGCATGATTCAAGCTGCAACAAGACACATCACCGATGAAAAAAGAAAAGCTCCTGTCTCTTGTACTGCAGCATTATCCAGAAAAGAACAACATGTGTGCTTTGCTGTTAACCACTTGTCTCAAGAGCAAACCTGCTGTATCTTTGCAATGTCTGTTTTGATCGATTTTGTTTTTCAAGGCCAAATTAAATGCACCAGCCCTGGAGACATTTGTGCATCTGTAAAACCGCAGAGGCTAAGGATGCCTCTGCAGGGTGAACGGCAGGCATGTGGCTGGGGAAATGTACTTCCTCGCTTCATTTCATCTTGCTCTCCCCTTCCTTTTCTCTTCAAAAAATTGAGCCATGAACCTGCATAGTGTTTCTTGGTCAGGGAGCACCAGTAGTGCTGTGGTACAGCGACTGCTCACTTGTTCTATTATTAAATCTTCCCTGGTTATGTAAACTGTCGAGAGATGACACCAACGGATAATGATTCACCAGCGTTCAATTGTGTAACAGGCTTAGGCTGACGAGGAAATCAGAGGTGGGATGTGTCAAGAGCCAAATTTAAAATCAAGCATAAAGCCCTCATTCATGCATTGCTAAATGGGACAATTTTGGCTTTGGTGGAAAGATCATCTTCAAAACTTTTTTTCACAGTACAATATATCGCAAAAGTATCGATGTCTCAGTATTGGCTGATGCAATAACGATATCGCAACAAACAATATATATCGCAGTAACACCAAAGTCTTCCATCTGATAGAAATGTTCTGATTTTAAAATGAAAACATTGAAAAGGGAAAATCTTGAATAAAATCTAGCTTTTTATTTTATTTTATTTTTTTATTTTATATAAAAGACATTATTGCATTAAAAATAGAATTTGTAGAATAATTGTGACTAGTCGACTTAAACAATAAGTGCAGTCATATTTTGATTATGTTATTGTTCTCTGGACTAAACAGACTCTAAAACACAAACCGTGACGTTATTAAAGAAAAATAGCAAAAATTAATAGATCATTTCTGATTTTCCTCAATCATGCACTTTATTCATATATATTATCTAGCTAGACACCTTCATTCTCAATATTTCAACATTTATTTGGTTAAAAATGTCAATATACTCAATCTACAATAGCAATAATCGCTAACTAGTTGACGACTAAAATAATCATTTGTTTCAGTCTTAGTCAAAAAGTGTATTTAATTATAGTAAATATATCGATATGGCAGATCTTAATAGCCATATCGCAATAGTTCTACAGTCCTACAGTACATGTATTATCTGTATATTAAAACCAAATGCACCCCGTATAAAAATAAATAAATAAATAAAGCATACTTAGCTTGTGATGGTCTGACAGCGCCTTCTGTTTCCCAATGTCTAAATATATAACTTTCATACTTACCCTGCTTTGCCTCATAGTATTACAAGACAAGGTCACTTATTCATGCCCGTCTCATACAGCGTGTATGTGAACATCATTGATTGACACAACTAACTTTCCATAAGTTGTGGAGCATGCTGAGCTAAATTGTGGTTGCAGTACTGTTTCCTACCACTAATGCAATGTGGCGTATTACTTATGCCCACCTCTAGTTCTGTGTCACGTGTTATTGTGCCAAGACTTTATTCAAGCCATGAAGCCAGGCATGCTGGGAGCTAGTGGACATTGTATATATTGTATGTATATATCTATGTGTGGTGTTTAAACTATGAGACACAGATATAATTGATTTTAAATGCCAAACTGAACTTAAAATACTTCAATCTCCAACTTTATTCTTATCAGTCTTTACAGATGAAGGTTCAGAAATCTAAATCTGAAAGCTCTTTTTCCCAATCACCATTTGAGAGATCAATTACTCCTTCTTTTAACAGCCTTTCAGAGAAATTAAACGCGCTGTAATCCTACTTCCATTTCTGGGGGATTGGAGAGTGACATTGATTTGCTTTTACTTCATAAATCTCCTCAATGTAGCATGGAAAGATGGATGATCCTTTAATTTTGCTAAATTAAAGCAGAAGGCGATGTTCCAAACCATCAAACATGTTAGATCTCGTCTACTTTATGTGTTGTTTTATGTGGCACATTTTGTTGACAAATTTAGCTGATAGAAGTTTATTTGAGAATGATCACCTTGCCAAAACTCATCTGTAGTAATCTGATCATACACTGAGGTGGCCCTAAAGCGGAATAGTATTAATATGACATTTTAAATCTTACAGTGTCAGTTCTAACACTCAAATCAATTAGTTTCAATGTAGTGAGCAACTTCTGAAGAGGAGTTTGGTTGTCTTTTGTCAATCAAACAACTCTTTGGTCCTGTTATAGACCTGAGAGCGATTAGATGCTACGTAAAGACATATATTTCTGTTTCTATCACTCTATATTTGTTTAATACGTGTGCTTTTGTTGCATTTCCTCCCAGACTTTTTTGGAAACCTACCTCCGTAAAAATGGCCGAGCAGTTCTTCTGAGGTCACGCAGTGCAGTGCCTCGTGACCTGGCAGTGCCCCCGTGGTGCCGCACTGAGGGGCCGATCCCAGCTGTTGTGTTCCTCTCCCGTTCGTGCGTCCTCCACATTTCAGGCACACACCCCTTCCATCCCATCCCTCCAATCCACACGGGGCGAGCACAGTTAGTTATCATGTTTAATTTGTTCCCCACAGCGTCTCCAGTGTTCTCCGCCAAATTATCAAAGCAGTTTGATCTAGCTCGAACACTGTGTTTGCACGCAAAACATCGGAAAAAAAGAGGAACAGAGAAATGAAAATAGGAAACAAAGCATTACAAAGGCTTTATGCATGTGTGACAAGCCGCGCTGTTCCGAAGTATTACAATGTTATCTGATTTCAATAAGATGTGCCTTGTGTTTTGTATAATTTCAGATAACTGTTAAAATAAAAAGCACATTTTTCTGAAGCACCTCACAACAATAGTACAGACTGTTTTTCTATTTTATTAAAACTGAAACAATTAATCATTCATAACAACAAGGCTGTTTAGCTAGCTGCATTTTATAGTTGGCACTCCTGCATCTAAGTATGGAACCTGTGGGTTTGACCCTTCGACAAGACCATGAATTATGTATTGTTACTTCAGCTGAATAATAATTATCTGTATGTATGTCTTTGTCTGAGTTCTCTTTAATGTAATGTTAAAAAAAATGTTGCCATGTGGGCAGTTGTTGCTGTTGTACAGACCACATACTGTGTAAAGAAAAAAGTATAAATGTAAAAAATGTTTTGTTAGGTTTTAAACGTGTTATTTATTGAGAAAAAATACTTCTTTTTAACATAGTAGATAGCAACAATATTACATACTGGATGGTCCTGTGCCTTGGTACATTGCTATTGTATATTTGGAATGTGTTTGACGGCGCCAAAAAATGCAGCACAAATATGCAATATTTTAAAAAATGAGATTTTGTTTTGTATTGTCAAAAACAGAAACCTATTATTGTTCTCTCTTTTTGGAAAACCAGTATAATGTACTGTGGTGTCTCGAGTCCCCTAAGCTTTGTCACACTCATGTAAAAGTGATTGTTTAGTTTGTATAGGCCAAACCTGTTTACACAGTTTGTGTCAGCTGTATGAATTATGTTTTATGTTTTAAGGCGAGACACTGAAAAAAAAAAAAAAAAAAAAGTATGTGTAAAATTGAGACATCCACATCTGAAAACTGGCCAGAGCCAGGTTTGAAATTCTTGATTAATTTTGTGGACATAGTAGATACAAGGAATTGTACAGGGGATTAATAATCTCTTATTTATTTTTTGAGTAAACAAGTTATAACTAAAAATTGGCATAAAAATTTGGGAGAGACACATATTCTGCTACAGTGACTTTTTGAGCTTTTAACCATGTTCTGTCATCAAAAACATACCTGGAGTAGCATTCAGCTTCATTCACGCCATTTTGTGGAATGTTGATTAGAAAATCCTCTCTGACCATCAAAAACACTCCCTGCTGAACTCCCTCGATCCGTGACGTTTTTTATGATCGTGCACGTCACTTATCGGAGAATCTGCTGCGGTTTTAAGTCCTTAAATCGTCGCTACACCTGTTTTGAGCATTTCTGTCTTCTAAACACATTCACTTCTACGACTGGACTGATCATCGCCTGTCACACAGTCTCTTAAAGTGATAACATAACTAAATTGTGTGTATCGCTAGGCACCATCTACTGGCTGCATACGCTCAGTAAGTGTCAGGGTGGACAGCAGAGAAACTATTTTATTTAGTGTGTAATAAACTTTTTTTTCTTTTTTCAAAACATAAGATGCACTTTAGGGTTACTCAAGGGCTTTGAACTGAATATAAACAAATCCATGAGTCTTGTTAAGTCCAAGATTGCAAAGTTTGGTGTGTGTATATGCTACTTTAAGGGCTGATATTTACGTCTTTATGTGAGAAAAATGCATTTTGCAAAAAATGTCCCAGAGAAATCTATGGATGCAGGGTGATCCGGATGATCCTGGTGAAAGCTTGTATGTTGATAGAGCAAACTGACAAAAAATGGAAAATCCCTTCAGTGTCTCACCTTAATATAGAAAATACTTCAAGTACCTCCTACCCCTGGTTAGGGCACACTGTAATGTCCCAAACAAATCTCTTGGTTTGGGAAGGGTTTAATTTTTGTTTTGTTTCTTTTTTTTTTTTTTTTTTTTCCATCAGAACGATCCCTTGTAGTCAAGTATACAATATCCTTTAGGGTCCAGAGAGATTGAAGGAATGTGGAGCACAGCATATTTCTTACATTTCAGAACAAGGCCCTGCTGTAGTGTCATAGCATCTTTCATTCTGATCCTTTTTTAAAGCTATTGTTAAAATCCAGTTCCTTTGTCCAGTTTTGTGAAATATAGTGCTTTTCCCACAACCATTAACCTTTCAACACCGGATGAACGATGAAGTACATGCAAAGCAATGACCTGTGCCGAGTTTTAGCCTTGATAATTAAAGTCCATTGCCTTTCCATGCCGCTTTTATTTATAACTTAATTTAATTCAGCACAAGAGAAGAAGACAAAAAAAATCAAGTGCACTTTTGAGTCTAATTGCAGGTTTTAGTCTTGCATCCTCAGCATTCTGTCGGACGCTGGAGTTAACTAGGTGGCAGCTGAAGTGCAGAGAAGATGGAGGAGAAAGGGGGGGAGGAGGAGGGGTGCGAGAGGAAGATGAAGAGAAGGAAAATAAGGTTATCGCGTGGGGGTGCAAATTTGATTTCTTCTACAGTCATTGTTAGCTGGTGGCTTTGAGGCGACGTGAAAGCAGAGTCCATTTTCTGTGAGGGAGATTAGCACAGCACTGGGTTTGTTTCTATTTGAGGAATAATAAAGAGTGTGTCTCCATACAAAATCTACTCCTGCAGCCGCTCCTATAGGGTCACTGATTTCTTCTTTGTAAAGACTGTAATCCTATTTTGCCCATTTGGAAAGTAAATGCAAACAGAAATGTCGTGGAGGCAAAAGAAAGGGGGAGCTGGATTTGGTGCAGTCTTGCCTGAGCACTCCAGGTGATATGCCCACAGAGGGGCTTTGGTGCAGAGAAGCACTTTACCGGAGCAACAATGTCATCTTAATTATGTGCTTGGGTAAAACCTGCACAGACACAGGGCCAGAGTCCCTCCCCAGGTGCCACCGAGGGGAAGGGATAGCCTCACATGTGTCTGAAACCACACACTTTCTTGCATACTTTCTGTACAACTCTTATTTTTAGCATCATGACTTTTTGCAGCAATGGGGAACCTCCCAAATGACCCGAATGTAAGGATGCATTTGACACCTTTGTTCATTAAGAGAAATTGGGACCAGAAAGGCAGCCTTTCATGCACTCCCATGACAACAACCCAACACCAGGAAGGGGCCACGGAGAAGGAGCTTTACAAAGCTTCTGGAGCCCCACTTCTCAGCCTCCTAATAACTCACTCTGTTCCTGGTGGAGTAAAGGTGTCAGCCAAGACATTCTCGTAGCCGCCTCATTCCAAAGGAGAAATAGAATGATGAAAGGAAACACCAGAGGGGATGGGGGAGGACAAGTGGCTCTTTTAATGATGCTGGAGTGTGATGGGAATGCTGTTAATGAGGAGGGCTGGGATAAGAAGCTATGCTACCCACGTAGAGATAGACAAGTCTGGGAGGAGCCTGCAGAACAAGTGGGCTCAGCTCGGCTCTGGCACAGCTGAAGACCACTATGCTGTGGGATGAATAGGGTTGGACTGTGAGGCAGGAGAATATAGCATTATAGCAATGAGCTGTGAGATTCATTCTTCCTTCTCTCAGAGAGGCTGTGCCACCTCTCTGGTGGAGATCAGAAAGGTGCGAGATGGGAAGTGAACAGGGAAAGAGAGGGGGAGAGGGAGACGGAGACAGTAGCCCCAGGAGGCACCATCTCCAGTCAGTAATTCCACTGGGGCTCTCCCCAGCGCTCCTCAGTTCCATCTCCAGATGAAAAATAAATAACCTCTTCAGACGGCCGGCCTTTCCTCTAAGGGAGAAGGAGAGCTTTCCCAAGAGCGGGCTTCACTTTCCATATAGTTATCTACTGTCTCCTCTCTTTAACTCTCTCTTTTTTCACACACTGTCACTGGAACACACTTCTCACCATGAACAAAGCTGCTCAACACATGCGTTTACACCAGCCAGTTTCATTTTGAGTAACTTCTTTTTACAAATGAAACTCCAAAATTATTGACTTTAGTCTTCTCCTGACTGATGTATTTGAGCAATTAAATTATACTTTCTTCTTTGCATGTTGGCTGAACCTGTCTTCTTACCAGAAACTTGTAATATATATGTATATATTGTAATATATATATATATATTTAAATATTCAGATCACTAGCAGAAGCTTTATACTGCTTACAAGCTAAATTAAAACTCACTGTCTTCCTTCTTGCCACTTCAACACACTTCCTTGTGATGACTCAGATTCTAAAGCACTAGTCACATCACTCGCCTCTGGCTTCCCTCGCTGCTTTCTCCTCGCGGCTTTTCATCATTCTCATCACTGGTGTCAAGGTGCATAGTACAACATTGTCATTGTGCTCAGAGTAGGTCACTTGTCTTCAGGTCTGCAATTAGGTACTTTTCATTTTGCTGTGTCTGACTCCACCAGAGCGAGGCAGAGCGACACCACCAGCTGCCCAAGCTAAAGGCTAGTTTGTGGAGTGTTGTAGAAAGCACACAGGCTGATGGTCTAGTCAGCGGAGACTCATGGGTGATTGTGCATGACGAGCTGGTGCTTCTGCCTGCGCTCTCATGCAAAAAGCAGGAACATGATGTCTTGCCTGTACAGCTCTGTTTGGTTTGTTAGATGCACACTAGACATATTTTGGCTTACCCTGTCCACTCTGATATGTCTTCGATGTGCGTCAGCTGAAATGCATTTGAAGATAATCTTGCTAAGGCATAATTTGCAACCTTTGGGGCAGAATGTGAAGGCGTGTTTGGTGCACAGGTAATTATGACACCTGGTGGCATAATGACATTCTTATTTATGATAATATGTTGAAGGTTAAAGTAGACTTTATAACTGGAATCCCTCTTCAGGGAAATTCATTTCTTCGCCCATCCTTCCACCAGTGTCAGGGGGTAACCTGACCTACAGTGGTCGGGGATCTCCAGATCTGGAGCTCATCAAGACCATATTAGCTGGAGAATTGTTGAGCTGTGTTGTGTTCTTCTTAAAATAATTATTCAATTTAGTCTTGAAGTGTTTTATTTGACCACTCCCTTTTGTGTAAAGCATGAAGGGTATTTATTCATTCATTATTTTTCACCGGATGCCCTTCCTGTTGTAACCAGCGACATCGCCATGACTGGAGTGTGAATGTGTGTGAAAAGACACAAAATTACTCTCAGGTTTGAGGGCAACAGATTTACGGCTGATCCTTTGACTTACTTGTAATACAGATAGACCAGTTAGAATTAACCACTAAACAGTAATTTTAATATATATATATATATATATATATATATATATATATATATATACAAAAAATACAAAATTATTATTTTTTATTATTTGACCAGCAAGGTCCATGTTTTGCGCAGTATCTGAAGCTGATGCAGATGATGTATTTTAAATGCAACAGGTTTCATGGATGTTTTCTCAATTTATTTTGTGGTGGCAATTATGTGCTGGTTAATTAAAAAAAAGAAAATTAAAAATCAAAATGGCAATCCAATAGCATTTTACATTGTACTTCTCTCCCTTTGTATTGCTTAATGGAAATCCATCCTGAGTACACAAACTTAATATAAAGGATTGGGGTATCAGTAAAAGGCAGTGCATCAAAGTAATATGTGTTATGATTCATGCCTTTGTGTCTTCGCGTTTGGCTATTGTAATAGTTTGTTTTCATGTCTGGTTCAGAACTTTGCAGCGAGGACCTTGACACACACAAATAGACGGGCTCACATTTCCCCTATTCTTAAAGCTCTTCATTGGCTCCGTGCTCCTTATTTGATACGCTTTAAAATGTTGGTACTGACTTTCAGAGCCCCACATGGTCAGGCCCCTTCTGTTATCAGCAATTTGATCCAACCCTACACTCCCTCTCGCACACTGAGGTCTGTGGATCAGAAACTGCTGATGGTTCCTCGTACTCGTTTTCGGACCAAAGAAGACCAATTCTTGTAGGCTGTTGCTCTCAGACTTTAGAACAATCTTCGGCTCTCCCTATATGCTCATTAGACTCCATTGATTCTTTCAAAAGCAAACTCAAAACTTTCTTTTTTCCTTTAAGCAGACGTAAGCAGACCTTTTTTGTTTAAGCAGACTTAAGGACTGATTATACTGCCATGTTCTATGTATTCCTTAATATAAGGGTGTTTTATTGTTCTGTATTTAATGTTATGTTGTGAAGCACTTTGTGACTTCATTGATGGTGAAAGGTGGTAGCAATAAATAATCCTTTCAATAACTGTGAATTCTTCCGTTTCTTAAATCAGTTCGAATTGTCTGTTAAAAACCCTTCTGCTAGAACAACTTTATTCATCTTTAAATGCACAAAATATGCATCATGTCCCATAAAATTCAATTCTCAAAGACCCCATTTTGCATCATATATTGCCCACCTTTACTTTAAAGGATCCACATTTTAATCTACCCTTTTTATTCTTACCTTTTCTTTGCAACCCTGTCAACACTTCCTTGCTAACTCACTTATCAAACCTAGCTGCTGATACCTGTAATGAACGCTCTGCTTAGCCCTGATATCACACTGTAAATCCGCTTAGCATCCTCTGCCTCCAGCCCGGGGACTGGAGCATCCTCCCTGCAGCATGCTTCGTTTATCGCACAGTCCATAGCTACAGCACTGGCGACAAGTATTCTGGCTGATTATGCACATTGCAGAGAAACATGTGGATTTAAGTAGGCCCGGGTGAAAAATAGATTTAGCATGAGGGAAGAGACATACGTGCATTGCAAAGCTTGTTTACCCACCGTGACTATGCAAAGAAAAAAATCAAGTGCATCAGAACTCATGAATAATGTATATAATAGTTAGCTATAATGCACATACGTAAATGAGCACAAAACAAACTTTGTCTGGAGCTGCAGGACATGAAATGATCATTTCTATATGTAGAGAATGAACAGCAGCAACGAAATGTAGCATTTGTCCTTAGGGTAGAGTCAAGAAATAGGCCCATTAAAATGAAATGAGTGTATTCCCCTGGCATTGTGAACGGCACCTCAAACCACAATATTTTAGTTGAATATTATGCAATTTTACTTGACAATATAATGATCAAATATAGTTTGTAAGAAAGGACACCCAGAGCTCCACAAACAGCTCACACTCGCTACACTCACACTAATAGATTTAACATATCTATCTAACTGCTACAACACTTTTAGATGTGTGTGTGGGAGAAAGACAACTATATGGGAAAAGTATCAATGATTATGTGGAGCAAGGTATATGCTACAGAAATGTATAGAATATTACACAATAATTGATGTACAAAATAAAATATGTCTTATTTTCAATATTCTACTTTGTCTCCGTATTATGATTCCTGTGTTCTGTGATGTCCCCTGTGCTGTTTGTTAATGGATTTGGATAAGAGTGTACTATGTGCAGACTATACAGGTGTGAAGAATGGTTTGCAATCTGATTTCAAACAGTGGAGTAGTAGCAGCAGTGTGTTTTACAGAAAAAGGTGTGATATTGTTTTGATATGAGAGTTAAGGCCTGAAACTTGAATTAAGGTTGTGCCATTACAAGTTTTGGAATTCGTGACCCGTTGGTAGCGTGCTCGTTCTCTGAATACTGTTGTTGTGTCTCTGCCTGCCTCTCCCCAGTGTCTGCGTACACCGGTGTATGAATGTGTGTGTGACTAGGTGAGTGGTTCATTGATGTAAAGAGCTTTAAAAGTAGAAAAGCGCCTTGTAAATATGAACATTTACCATTTAGTGTCAAAGTGATTGAGGAAAAAATAAATGGTTTTGTGTTTTAAAGTGCTTATTTTATGAATGGGCAAGTTATGCTCTTGCTGGCACGGGCACTCAGCAAATCAGTACAGTTATTTTGATTTGAAATAATTAGAATTTTGGCACACTGCAAAAATTACATTACATTTAGGTCATATAATGATTGTGATATATTACATTATAAGAGAAAATCCAAAAGCTTTCAGTGGCTTTGATAATCAAATTAATCAAACAAATACATTGTTAGAATTATAACTATTGTGGGTATTATATTTCTGTCCATTGCTTTATTCTTGAATTTGTTTTGCTTGATTAGGATTTTGATAGACAAGCGAAAACTGATCACAAACAGTTCTATTGAAAAAATATTTTTAAAAACCAGATGTTTTATCAGCCAGGTACATTCATGATGCTTCTATCCAAAATGTCCATGGATCTGTCGGCCTTTGTTACGGTTGCATTAACCATTAGCATAAAAGGTACTAAAAACTGAATCTATTCTAGCCCATAAAACCTGGAATTAAACTTCTGTGGCAATTTAATAACTGTGCATGCATCCATTAAATTGTGGCAAACTGTAGCAACAAACCTAAAAACATATTAATCTAGCGTGTACACTAAATAGTCTACTCTCTCTGCAAGACTAATGAGTCGCAATGCTGGCAATGCTGGCTTTCCAGGCTTCTTAGATTAGTATAGTCAGTTTGATTTGTATTCTCCAATAACACAGCCACCATCTAACAAAACACTTCCTTCAGAAACAATTGAGACTAGACAAAAAAGAATTGCATCTTGTTGTTATTGCAGGTTACTCATTTACTCATTTTGCATATTTGCGTTTGTTATGCAAGTCACGTTCTCTCGGTGACTCATCAAACTGTCCTTCTCACAACAGATGAAAATGTGTAGTTATTAAAGCTGGTCTCCTCATTCAATTACCTTACTTGTGTAGTTCATCTTAATCTTATAATTGTAACTTATCAGTGAAGAAGCGCTCACCAGTTTTAGCCTTCGACTGTGCCTACATTAAGTAATTATGCTCTTTTCTATTGAGAACTGTGAGGCTTTTGTCAATAATTTTCATTCCATTTTGGCATCAGGCTTGTAGCATGACTTTTGCACTCCTGCGTTTTCGCTCAAAGCCTTTTCATATGAGGCGTTTGAAGGGGAAAATTTCACAGGTAATTTGGATTCTTTGCACTGTCTTTCATCCATTTGTCCTCAAAGAACCTTTGCACCTGAGTTGTTGTTTTTTTAAATCCCATCTGGAAATGATTGCATTCCGTTTGGAGGTTATATACAATATTCATGCATACCTCATATTTGCAGAGTCAAGGACGCTTATGTTTTGTTAGCGAAGGCCAGAGAAGTATTAAACCTTTTGGGTTGCATGGTTTGTAACGGGAACAAGAGGTAGAAAAATGAATTGAATGTTTGTAAAAATGTGATAGATTACCTTTCAATACCACGTAACGATAAATATATTGAACAACCTGCATTAATAACGTATTTCTGGATTCTATGGGGAAAGATGCGGGAATATTTAGTATTTTCTGAGACATCGTAACATACAAACAGTAAGTGATATCATTAGAAAATGTATGTGTTAAGAAAAAATAAAACAGGCAATGCTGGACTACAACCTGGAATCACTGAAGAACTGCTGTAAATGAATGAGCAGAACAACCTGGCACTGTCTGTTGTATTATCTTGGGAACATGCTGAGAGTGTTGCTTTCAAACACCTGACCTGTCGCCCACTGGAACAAGGAAACAGTCACTGTTGTTTGTACTAAAAATATATTACAAAGATCATTTTTCTGTCATTTTCTGGTCTTCTCAAAGTTGATGTGCAGTTGTCTGTTCAAATATTCAGAAAACATTTTATCAGCACCCGAAAGCACTTCGAGAGTCTACAATGGGGAGGAGCCAAGCAACAGCGCTATATCGTGCTGACTTTCATCATCAAAAACACGAGATTCCATTATCCACAGTTCCCTTTTCATGTGTCCATACATTTTCAATCAAATCTGACAATAACCGCCACAGTTTTTAGCTCCACATCCCTCTCATTGAGCCAGCAACATCTGCTGACATTGTGTATTGAGAGGTGTCCATAAGTACACTAATGCATAACACAGGGCCTCCTCTTCAAACATCAGCGTGCTCTTAGTGTCATGATGGTTATTTATTTGTGAGAAGGGGATTGGAAGCAACATACAACACAAAATAGTAACAATAATACTAATATCTTCTACATGTCGATAACTGTCAAAAAAAAAAGGAAAATGGTTGTGCCTGGTGTGAAAAGAGACCATTACATGACTTAATGCATTTTGTTTGAAATGGGAGTCAATATGAGGCCACCTTTGTTCATTTCGCCTTAACTTTCCCATTAGCCTCACTGTGCACCTTTGATAAGAACACCCATTGATTTCCACAACCTATGATCCTCTAATGTCGTATGTGTGGCACTGTACCTCTTTGATCTTTCATTATAAGCCCTGTTCGGTTAGCCGTCACATGTCCGCTCTCGATCCACATGTTGACGGCCAAACGCAATTAACTTCAGCGTCGCAAACAAGTGACAAGCGACATGCATTACACCAGTCAGCTATGGCTTGCCGCGCATCCATTTCACAGTCACACGAGTTTGAAGGGACAATCTCGTGTCGACATTAATTAGAACAAAAAGACAACCTGGGCAGAGCCACGAGCCACGCGAAGACAGTTCCTCCCAGATTCTCCGCTCGTCTCCGGTGAAACTAGATTTGAGCGTAAAGCCACATCTGTCAGCCATGCCTCGGAGCAGATCCCTCCCCTCCCCTGCTGCAAATCTCCTCGGACGCTAAATGCTAATTCAGTCAGCCACTTAATCAGACATATTAATTCCATATCTCCCGTGATTGCACTAATTTGGCTCTGCACTGCGGTCCGTGATGGCGCATTCTTTGTTGGAGCATGATTGTGTGAGACCTATTGAAACTGTGTTGTTTGCCTTTTGTTTTTTTTAAGATGGCTTGCATTCAAAGAGCATAACAGGGCAGAAAACATATTGTATTAGGTATTAGCAATAGCCCCCAAATATCTCATATTATCATTAGCTGGTGTAGTATCCTAAAGTTCTGTTTTTTGTAATTGTAATGAAGATAAATGTTGAGAGCCAATAGTATAACTTGTTACGTTGTACCAGATCAGAGGAATGGTTCTCGGGCTGCTTTTTCTTGGCAGATTTTGACGAACATAAAAATAACACTCTCTGAAGTCTCTTGAATTTGCTCACATGAAAACATAAAAATAAGGGAAATGCTGTGTCGCCACATGCTGTTTGCATCATTGTTCTCTTTCTACTTTTATCCCTGGACTATAGACATATTTAGAGACTTTCCCAAAGCAGCTCAAACTGCGCTGTTAAAGTCAGTATGCATATTGCCGCCTGCTAATTATGTAAAGCAAAACCCAGCTTGGTGGAATGACACACATTTGTCCATATTTCAAACTAGTCTAGTTATCTTTGACTGTAATTGGAATAGCATTATACAGTGACAACAAAGACATTTTTGCATGCAAAGAGATAAAGCCAAAGTACCACAAAAGCCTGTAAAGCTTGTTGGAAAAGGGCTCATACTATGACTGGGATATGAATAAATTAAAATCATATAAAAGTCCTGATTTAGCCGCATTATAATTTAATTCAGTTACAGATCATGTAATTGAGGAAATCACAAAATTGCACCCTTTGTTCCACATAATTGTATTTCATTTTAATGCATACTTTTAATTTACTTAATTTGTTTTATCTTCTCTCGCAGTCGCAATACGGAATATGCAGAATCGCATCTCACGTCACATCAGAGGAAGTGATGATTTTATGGGTCTTGATAAACAGCTAAATCTCCCTTGCCTTTCACAAGTCAAATCCTACTTTAGAATTCTACCCATCCGTCCATTCTTCTTTAACTTCTCTGCCTTGTGCTGTGGCCGCGGCAGAACGCTCCACCAAGCACACATGGATTTACCATTAGATAATGACAAATGGCAGGCGAGGCTGAGCTGATTTCAGCACTTACAGCTCCTTGGGGAAGCTTACCGCCGGACCGGGTTGCAAACCACACGGACCACCCCTCCTCCTCACACACACAAAGATCTTAATTGAACGAGTAGCCGAGGCAGCCAATTGATTCAGCCTTACATGCATTTCTGGTCATTTCCAGTGAATGATGTAGTGCGACCTTCGGGTCACATACGCTGCAATGAGGAGCAGAAGGCAGCGGCATTAGTCTTGATTTGTTGAGCTTCCCTCGGACTTTATCTTTCAGAGTTCATGGGAAATAAAAAGGAAGGAGGAAAAATGGCTGAGTGGATCTTTGATTTCATGAAGACTCCCAGTAATACAACTCTAACTGATGTTACACATGATAAATGATGCCTGGGAGCCATCTATAAAAGGTAGTCTGTGGCACATGGTTGAACACTTTATCTTGGGGGAGGAACAAAAGAGAGAAAATAAAATTATACGTTTGAATGTATACAGTGATGCATTCACAGTAAAGAGTCGGTCGTTTTTGATGTGAAATTTCATTGAAAATAACATCATAATATGTATGCTTAAATCAGTGGTTAACGTGGCTTTGGTTGTACTTATTCTAGGCTCCATTGGTGTTAAATCCTGGTTTGATTTTATTGTTTTTTCTGCCTTGATAAAAATTGACATATAAAACCAACTACAGCTACATTATCCTTGTTGAGATTTCAGTGTTGTGTTAGTTTGCAGTTTTAATCTCTACATGTAATATATTATTAAGTTGTTTTAGACCTTAAAGCTTAGATGTTGGATATATATTTACAGAAATCCCATTAGTTTAGTAAACCACTGCTTTACCACAGAACAAGACTGATTTGTAACTCTTGCTTATGCATAAAAAACAAATGTCTTGACCAAACTGCAATGCAAAACCGAAATGCAAACATCATTCGCGTTTCTGAAAATTGAGGTAACGTTTCAATGCAATTTATTCTACAATTCAAAGATAAAGACGTCAACAACGTAAATCCAGCTATAGCTTAACCCAAACAGTCATGAGGTCAACATGCAAGGAATAGCAGCTATTTAATTAGCGTTTTTCTGTATCCACACAAATCCCCACACATCTCCCTTGTGTCCAGTAAAAACAAAGAATTCCAACTGTAGCTATCTTCTGAAACTGCTATCCAGCATGCATGGTTGTGGCGTGGGCTTCAATACTTTTGACCCGATCAAAAATAACTTGCATCATTAGACCAAAATTTTTTTACATGTTTGAAAATGAAATGCGGGAGTGCTTTGTCAAAGTGGGAAGAATGCCAGGGGGTGTTCAGTGGTGGGATGTGTTATTGATGTTGTTGATTATAACAGCGATGATAATGATTAGAGCTGCAAAGCCTTGTATCCATTATTACCATCCTCTACTGTGTGGGCATCATCTGTCAAGCTTAGCCCAAGACAACTTTATCAACTTCGTTCTGCCAGGGTTTGTTGTAGTTATTGTGCGGAAAATCTATCTTAAGAAGGAATCTGCGGAGCTTGTCAGTGGGTGAGTGTAAACGAGAATTAGTCACATTATTTTTTGATATTTGAGTGTGTATATTATAATGTGGAAATGAGTAGCCACATATTCTAAATGGATTTGACCAAATGTACAACAGTGCCCAAAGCAATGTTGTGTGTGATTCAAAAGAGGCAATAGACCAGACCAACTGAAACCAATATTTGACTGTTCTTTTTTAAAACAAGCGGTACAAAGTGGATTAGAGGCAAGACAGGAAAGATTGATTGGAATCTTGTTTTTATTGATTTGGGTTGTCTTGGAAAGCAACATGTACTATGCTGGTAACTTAAAGTTTTTTAGCAGAGATAGACCAAACGCATACTGTGTTAACTCAACAGGTGCTACTCTCAAACTTCTCATTGACACCAACTGTACATCCTTTTCAGCTTGATGTTGATAAATGAGCGCCACTACTTACGCCAGAGTAATGCCTTTATCAACTCAAATGTTTAAAGTTTTTCCTTGCCAAGAAGAAGGGTCTAAGGAAAGGGGACACTCTGGGATAGTTATCCATTTGCTTATATCCTTTGAGTGTTGGTTAATCTGCTTCTCTATAACTGAGCAAAGACTGTTTCATTGTTTGATTTTATAACTTTCTGCTGGTAAAATCTACAATTTTGGAAAGCCCTGTGAGGCAACTGCTGTTGTGATTTGCGGCTTTATGAAAATAAATTGAAATTGAATTGAATCTAGAAATGCATTATCGTGAATTGTCCTGGGGGCCTTTCTGTGTCATGTTTGTATGTTTCTCACCGTATCTAGGTAGCGTGGGTTTTTTCCTGGTATTTCGGCTTCCCTATCAAATCCTTCGCTATGGTAAATAAAAAATCTGGAGACGGGTCCTGAGCAAATGCAATGTGGCGTGAAGGATGGGTCAAATGTAGATAAGGAATTTCCCTAATGAGATAAGTATAGGTCTGCCTTAAACTTGCTTGAACCTTCTGCAATTAAAGGACACATATTCTGCTACTGTGACATTTTTGAGCTTTTAACCATGTTTTAACAATGTTCTGTCATCAAAAACATACCTGAAGTTGCATTTAGCTGGATTCACTCTGTTTTGAGGAATGTTCATGACAAAATCCTACCCCCTTCCTGCTTAACTTCCTAGTTCTGGGACGTATTTTCAGGCTTTATACGTCACTTATCTGAGAATATTCTGTTGTTTTAAGTCCTTAAATCATCGCCAGACTGAGCATTTCTGCCGTCTAAACACATTCACTGCTCCTGCTGACCCGCACTATAATGTCTAGTGACAGCTAACTTCTCTAGATTGTATGTAACGCTTGGTGCCATCTACTGGCTGGATGTACTCTGTAAGTGTCTTTCCAAACAGGCTGATAAAACCTATAATTTACTGTAATCAATGATAAACATTTTTTGGTAACACTTTATAATAACTACACTTATTCCTGTGTTAATAAAGCATGAACAAAGACTTAATTCACTGGGAAAAAATAATTTATTAAGAATAATTCAGGTTTAGTAACTCCTTAATTAAGGTTAAGGTTTGGGAGGGGTTAGGGATTAGGGTTAGAGTATTGGTTAAGAATTTACTAAGCCTGAATCATTCTTAATAAACTATTTGTTCACGATGAATTAAGCCTTTGGTCATATTTTATTAGGGCAGGGATAAGTGTAGTTATTAAAAAGTGTTTATTTTTTGCTTCAGTACATGAGATTGCAAATTTAAGGTACTTAAGAGCATGTTTAAAGGCTAATAACAAGATGAAAAATGTAGACTATTTTCCCTTTAAGATACATCTAGATTTCAGACAAATATAATATGTGCTCTCCTTCTTACCTGTTTTCAGTCCTCTTCTGACATTTATGACTGTCCTTTGCACGTTTTGTGACCAATTTGAAAAACAAAGCAAATTCACACTTAACACCTTCCAATCAATATTTAGTAACTATTTCTCAAAAAAAATAAAAAAAATATGTGCTTCACTGCGCTGTAAATCCATTTGTTTTCCAGTATAATACTCTGAAGAGTGCCATTACATTGTGGCCCATGCCTCCAAAGTGCCCCTGATTTGATTCTGTTCTGCTTTATATCACTCTGCCTTTGTTTGGACGCGTAATGGCTAACGATGCGTCTGCCGCGTTCTATTGGCATTCCGCTCGCAGTCATCTGGAGGTAATTCAACAGTAATGTGAAAACAGTGCTTGGCCTAAATGAGATGGAGACGGGCAAAGCTTTGAGCCTTATCTTAAAAAAGAAAAAAAAAAACTGGGGGTCATGACAGGCCCACTGTGTTCCGGATCAAACAACACGCACTTATTTGCACTCCACACTTCCCTAATGGATGGCAAGCATGACTGTAAAGCTTTTTTTTTTTTCTGTTTGCTTTTGTAAGCCATCATTTATTCAGCAGGGTCTGTCCTTTTGTGCCCACACATGTTTTGTATGTGCATGCCAGATTTTATGTATTCCACTGTCCCCTCGATTTAATCCCACGGGAGTGCGCTGCTCTTGACTTTATAACACTCCTCTTGTTAGACAGAGATTCTCTAAGGCTCCAAAAACATCAGCATCAGCAATAAGTGGTGGGCCTGGGGAAGGTGGTCGAAAGGCAACACTAACAAGATGATTCAATGATTATTTAGAAACAGTAAAGAGAATTTTCGATTAGAGGCTTTCGGTCCTAAGGGTTTAAAATAAGTGCGTTTTGGGCAGCTGAGTAGTATCATAACATTTTTCAAAACAGTGCATCATTCATAGGCGGTATGCAGACATTAAAACAGTGATTGTGTACCAGGGTAGATTTGTATTCTGTTTATTTATTTTTTTCATAGCTAACCCTCTTTTTGTTTGTTTTCCAGGGCAAGGAGGATGCTACGATGAGATTGACCGAAAACCCTTAGTGCTCGGATTGAATTGGCAGGTAAAAAAGCGCAAGACAGATGCCCCTCTGTGATCATTCCACTCTCGAGGTGTATGCAATATGGTGAAAATTGGCCGGTGAAAAGAACAAAGAGACATAAAATGGAGAAACATCTTGCAATTGTTTGTCAATTCAAAGATTCATGAGATCAATTCATCTCAGCAAAATGTTTGACTGCAAATATAAAGCAGCATCTTTTCGATTCAAAAATGCTGAATTATTCTCTGTATTTGGAGCAGTCTGGGAAAACAGATAGGAGTGATAATTCAGGGACTAAACTGTTTTATGGCCGTGTTGGTATGGATACAAGACATCTAGTGTTCTGCCAGGTTGATCAGCAAACTACAGTCATTCACTTGCAAACTACTTATTTTACTTGTCTAGATTTTCATTTTACTCAAAATGTACCATACCAGTCCATGGTTGTCTCTGCACATTATAGATGCTAATATCAATCTCCAGAATTAGTGTACATTTACTAGATTTCTTAAAATCTAAAAAGATTTGTATGAACTTTTCACTCTTTTTTTCAAATACAGGCCCACTATATACACGCTAAATCAAAAAACCCTGTGGCTCTGCCATTTGTAGCTGTGTAAGTGCAGCAGCAAATTGTAACAAAGAGCAGATTCACACCTGAAAGTCTGCACCAAGAGATAGAACTTTTAAAGTGTTCTTTTTTTTTTTTTTGTCTAGTCTGTGGTTTTATACCACTGCCTCTGAAGACCACAATCTTTAGGACAGTGGTATCAAACCACAGACTTGTCATGTTGTCCTGACAAAGGGAACATGCTTTGTGAAATGCAGCAATGTTTTTTATTTCTTTGTTTTAATGAAGTATCATAAAAGCTTTGAAGTCATTTTACGCAGGAGTTACGTAACATTTCATTAGTCTATAGCTGACATGTTGTGAGTATTCTCTCTTTCCAAAACATATGAGCAAATATATGTCATCATTTGACTATCAACCTCTACTTTTAAGTGCACAAGTGCTGCCATGCGACACACATAAGTTAAAAGTAGTTTTCACACTTGGGAAAAGCAAAAGTGCTTGGAATTTGATAAAAAATGTATGAATGGGCACAGCAGAGTAGTCCGTTTTCAACCTGTGTCTGACTAGGCAAATTGGATCCGTTTTATATCAGCGAAACACTCCTGTCGCTGCAGAGACAGGTAAAGCCTCTGTGCACTGCTCAGACAACTTTTTTTCTGTCACCCAAAAAGTGAAGTAAACAGGACTAAATTTAGTGTGCACTAGGGGCCCTCCACAGAGCATAGTAACCCGGGATTTAAACCAGACTACAGCAGCACGTAACGTTGGCAAAGCTGCATAATTATGCACATTTATTTACAAGCGCCAATCTACACCAGAGACGTAAAAGCTGCTCCTGCAACGCAAGTCAGTGTCTAATTTTGGTGCGCGCTTTGGGTGCCTGTTAGGTGGAAAAGCGCTCTATAAATAAAAATTCTTCTTCTTCTTCTTCTTCTAATTTACACGTCATTTAGCCACCAAACGTTAATATTATATATAATTATATATTAGTAATTGTTGGTCGAATGTAAACTTTACAAAAGTTGATCAGAGTGTTCATGCTTTACAAAGAGCAATAACAAGCCGTGGCTGCTGTGCTTGTATTAATTAGGCTGCTTACCTTCTAAGTTTCAGTTATTTCAAGCCGTGTCTTCTTCATTCTTAAGTTGCCCTTATAAAATTGATATTTAACGTTTGTAAAGTATGTTAGATTGCTCCAGTTTGACAATACACTCCTCCTAGTCCTCATGCATAATTTGTAGAGGCCCTGGATGTGATGCACATTCTTTATGTGACTCTCATGGATTTAGATAATGTATTTTGATGTTTATTTTGACACTATGCACCTCTTGCCTGTGTTTCCCTCACAAAAAAGCTTGACCCCTAACCCTTGTATGACAGTTTAATATTAAAAGTGATTCCTGTGCTGTAACTGCTTTGGGGGTAAGATGATATTGGTTCTGACACCAATGTGCATTTGGTACATGGGACATTTTGGTCAGTCGGCTGCATAAAGCTACACAGTTGTTGCGGCTGTGTAGATTATTTCTCCGTTTTAGTCGGTAGGGGCTCTAGAAAGGAGAATATAGACGCTGATTGCAGATGCATTTCGTTATGCTTAGACCAAATAAGGTGGAGGAGCAGGCTGAATGTTGGCATGACCCTCGAGTGAGAGCTTTGTGCAGCTCTCTTCACTGTAATTCATAACAACTTAAGGTTCTATCTCTTTATTTCTCCTCACATTCAGGCTTTGTCTTCCTAGCTTTCAATCGTCTGTGCATGGTCCAAATTGTCTTAACTTTTGCATACACACGACACAGAACCAGACCTTTATTCCAGACCTAACAGCTGGTCAGTTGGTCTGTTGGAGCGTTCACATCGAAACTTTGGACCAAACCAAATAGGAAAATCCAAAAGTCCGGACCAAACATTGCAAGTGCATTCACACCCTATGCTTTCAGAAGAAAACCAAGCGCAGATATTGCTGTTTTTGTTACTCATTAGAAACAACATCCGCCTTGTTTGACCTTCTTTAAGTCATGGAGGAAATGCAAATGAGAATGTTGGATGTACAGTCTTGCCTGCCTAAGTATTTAAATGCATGTGAAAAATTACACGAGTCTTGACCTTTTTATGCAAGAATAAGTGACAGAATATTGCACACTGGTTGTTTTGGCCTCAATTAGTTTGTTGCCTGTCGTACAAAATGGTCAAATCTTATACACTGCCTGCCCCCCCCCCAAAAAAAAAATTACAACCTGGATTCAACTAGTAAATAGGTACAATGGATAATTGCTGCATGAGTGATTGTCTGTCAGCTGCAACATGGTACTTAAAACCAACTGATGCAGTGAGTGTCATCTTATTTCTGTAACAACCATGTTGATCTGAACCCCTTTGATAATCATTGAAATGTGCTGGAGAAGGCTTAGAGCAGTGGTCACACTTTCCCATCATCAAAATCAAGATCTTGGTGAAAAATTGTATGTAATGCTGAAATTATTTATGTGTTTATTTATTTACATTGCAGAAGCCAGTTGAAAAAATGTTACAGCAAATGTATTTAAAGCTAAAAGCAGCCCAACCAAATATTGGAGTGTGTGACCTTTATTTATAGTGGTGACTTTTTTTATTTGGAAGGCAGTATAACTTTTTCAGGGCAGTCATCGGGAGGAGAAAGAACATACTTCACTTTTAATGTTTGTATTACTATAAATATTTTTACATTATACATAAAATGGTTTGAATTATATAGGACAAATTATCCCAGGCGGTTGGAACAGGCCAGTCTAAATAAATAGGGAAGGTTGTGCCAGATATGGCATCCAGCAAAAAAATCTTTGCCAAATCAAATATGCAAATCATTTTTGCACTATGAAGTAGATAATTTGCTGTTAAACAAGCCAAAAAGAACGAAAACAAGTGATAACTCAACATTTGACCAGTAGAATTTGCAAGTTCATTATTGTTGAAAATCAAACTGAATGAAATAACTGTGTTGCATCTCTTACTACTCAAAGGTTCCTGGAAAAAAACTGCTTTGAAGTGGGAGGTCCCACTGTACAACTGACCAGATCCTTATGTGCTAAAGGCATTTTAACAAGGCTTTTGTGTAGAATTAAACACAACAAATAGCTTGTCATAATCCATTTTCCTTTGTAAAAGTAAATCACTCAAATAATCCAAGAATTAGTTGGTGGACTTCTTTATTTAGCAATAGTACAGAGCAGTCCAACACTGTCTAATACCACAAAAGAGAAAACCATTAGTGTAAGCATGTTCTTCTGTCTTCCCTGTATGTCCGGATTAGACTCCCGTCTCTCTGAGGAGACGGATTAAGTTGGTAAAGCTCAAAGAATGAATGGCTATACACTGCACTGCATTTTTTCTCTCTGTAGGAGTTCCCAGCCAGCTTCCAACATAATGTTTCCTGAATTAAGTCACATCATTAGATTCAGTAGCAAGGCCAGAATAGAGAGAGGGAGTAAAGAGGGGCAAGTTTAATGTTATTCCATTCTAGCTGCTTTAAAGAGTTTCCAAAAATGAAAATAGAGGAGTGAAGAAAAAATGTCCAGGGGGAAATGTAGACACAGGTTTCCGGCACCTGTGCTGAGGTTGTGATTTTTGCTCTGGACAGGTGCAGCAAAATAAGGTCAGCTTCAAAACATCCCATGCTGACCTGGAAGCTTCAATTGAATTCAAAGCTATGCTCAGTCTATGCTATGGTGTGAATTCAAATGATCTATTTTAGCTGGATATGGATATTTTAGCAGCAGGATGTCGATGAGTGTCTGTTTTTTGTAGCTTCCATCACATATCGCACTACAACACTTGTTTGACATGATTTTCTGTCGCTTCAAATTAGTTAAACTGTACAGATTTTACTGTAAAAAGACGAAAGGAAAAAAAGAAGAATGAAAACTGGAACAGGAAAACTGAACTCAGGACCTTCTAGCCGGGGGGTGCAAGTGTTAGCCACTAAAAGCCTCCTCCCAGCAACTGTTCAGCAAGTCTTGTGCCAGAATTTTAGTAGTACAAGTTGTAATAATGTTGCTATAAACAGATTTCAGGTTACATTTTTTGCACACATTTAGAAAAAAAAAAAAAAAAAAAATCTGCTTTTGGGCTCTTAAACACATCGTAACTTTTGTCATTTAACTCACTTCAGCAATAATAGTATTTGCAGTCTATTATTGCATATTTTGTATTTAGATATAGCCATTTTTTATGTTCTTCTTCTTTCTCTTACAGTGCATATGTCATTATATTATATTGTTAGCGCTTTCCTATTACACATTCATTTACTTGTTGTTCAATCAATACCTAATGCCTTTAAAATACCCATGAATTGCAGTCATAATTTAGTTTAATGATACATATAAAGAGTCACTTAGCACATGTGTTTGCGATACGGTGGCAGGAATAATCACTTTCAAAAATAGGGTCAGTACGGGAGAACAATATTGCTCTATGGTGGCATTGGGTCTGGTTAAAAACGCCTCTCATTGTGGCCTTATTTTACGATCATAAAGAGCAATTGTTGGCTGTAATGACTCCCTGTGGATGTCTTTCTATGCCATTACCCCTAACAATAACAGCTACCTGCCGTTATAGTGCTATTTTCTCCACATCACACAAAGAAAACAACATTTCTCGAGATGGTGGAAGCCAAAGATAGATTTGTGTCTGTGCACCATGACCTAAAGAAGAATCTTTTTTCGTTTTAAATCCTAAAAAGAGCCGCTGCTTTTCAAGACTTGCATCTGATCAGTTCGTAGAAACCGCATACCATGTGACAGTGCAGATGCATTATGAAGAAGTTTGTGAAGTGTAAAAATAAGTAAAGTTATGGCCCGTAGCGGTGTTCTACAACATCTTGGCACCTCCACTGATGTCGCAAAATCGGCCCAGACGTTTACCTGTCGAGAACTGGCGCGCCGTTTTTCTCTTTCTTTCCTGAAACGGTCGAAAAACTTGCCGGATGCGTGCACACAGAATTCTGCCTCTGGTGCAAACATTGGTAGTACTACTCATGCATGTAAGCGGCACACGGGGGGCCCCGCTTGTTCTGTGACAGTCTGTGGCAGTGTGAGGGAGTTGTGAGTTGAAACCACCGTTCCTCTAGGCTGACGGTGCAGTTTGTCCGAGTGGGCCATATGCTCTCATCATTCGTGACTCATTTGGCAATATGCGCCGGATCTGAGAGGAGCATGAACTACCTAACCCACGACTGAGCAGCAATGTGAGACGTTACTATTCAGCCAGTGCATCTGCAGTTTAGACGGTTTTGTGATTTGAATATACACCTCACTGAGCAATGACGTGTTGTGCATTAAGATCGTCTTTTGTTTAAGTGTTAAGTTATTTGACAGATGACATAAAGCGAGACACAAAACCCATTTTTTTAAGTTTTTGTTTTTTGGTCAGTTTGTTCTCTCAATATATCGACTTTCAAGTGGAAACAACAAACTTGTCCAATCTGCTCTTAAATAGGTTTTATTATTTCATTTAATCCACTTCACCCATATATTTCTAACTTCAAAGGCATTTTTCTCCCGTCGGGACATAAGGATCACCACTTAAAGTACCCCCTACACACCAAACTGTCTTGGACTGATTATTATTATTGAAGTTTTAAGTCAATTAAGACAGTTTTCAGTTGAATCTAGTTTACTCAAAAACGAAATAAGAAATCCAGAATCCCTTCTGTAAAGTTTTTTTGTAACTAATCTGTGTAAAAATGTAAACCTGGTTCTGTCAGTTTTTCAGGTTTATATGTCCCAAATATGTGTAAATTTGGCCGTTTTTACACATAAAATGACACATTTCCACATCAAAACACGACAGGAACATTTTATAACACCTGCCACTTTAACAATAATATTATAAAGCTGCTATCTATTTGCCAATTTGCACTACTGTCTGTCCAACTGTACATTTCTGTATATAGTCCAAGTCAATTCTATTCTATTTTATTTTATTCTTAATCTTATGCATGCCTCTTTTATATATTTTATTATATATATTATATTTGTTATATTATTCATTGTTTTATGTTGCACCTTACACAAAGCAAGTTCCTATGTTTGTGAATTTCGGTCACTGACAATGGCAATAAACCCATTCTGATTCTGATGATGAAAAACTTGAAATGTAATATCATTTTTTCTTACATTTGTGTGAGTAAACTACAGAGAGTTATCAAGTTTCAAATTGATATCTTTAAAGATCTATTTCCAATTCCCCTGTAGTGTCTCACCTTAATGCTTCTTGTACACTCTCCCATCAGTGTAGATGTGTGTTTTTATTATTCAGTGCAGTACATTTTTACACAGGCAATAACGTGAGGTTCTTATCTGATGTTTACTGCTTGAGCATTTTCCATGTCATATAGATAAAAAACAAATATATTTCATTACTGTTTCATTTTGTCAATTTCTGCAGATTCTTGGTCTGTTAAGGTTTTCCAACAAGGAAATGTGTCACTTACAACCTATCGGAACCCTTATCTGCACTTATCAGTAGAAGAAAGAACCTACCATGCATGATGGAATGAATGAATACTGGAAACCAGTTTGTAGAGAAAACAGAATTTGAGCTATACAGAAAAGATCTTCTTTCTGTAAACTCACACTTTGCCACCGTTTTGCCATTGTCTTGTTGAATCGGTTCTAGTCGTTAATGTAAACAAATGTAAACATTCAATCAAATCAGCACGAACTGCTCAAATATCAGAACAGTTCTGATCTGTAAAGTCAGCTGTGGTGCTGACACTGATGGTACAACAAATGACATGCAGATAATGGTCAGAGCTGGATATGAACTCATGACCCTGCAACCTGCACCACACGGCAGGCATGTGTGCTATCCACAAGCAGTATTATACAACAACAAATTGCATTTTACAAAAGATCAGCTGCATTTTAAAAGACAAGTGTGTCTTTGTCGCAGTCAGTTATGTAAAAAATACAAATAAATAATTGAAACATGGCAAGAGTCTGAAACTTTCCCTGTGTATCGTAAAAGTGCTGTAGTAAATATGTATTACCTTCTTATGTAAAGTCATGTAAAAGCTGTTCAAAAGTCTTGATATCTGCACTGACTGCCCAGTCACACGTCAGTTGGCAAAAACCAACACCTTTCACCTAACATGTGTGAACCATTTTGGGGTTTGTAAAAAGGCAAAGTACAAAGAGTAAACACTTGTTGCGTCCTGTAGAAACAATGTTGCTGACCAGCTGCATCTGAATTCTACTATTGATATATGACTTACGTTGGCATGAACCGATATTTCCCTCTTTCAATTAAAAAAAGTTTAAAAATCTGTCCTTCAATAAAGCAATGCTAAGAAAAATATTGTATTTTGAATAGAATTTGGGTTGAAACAACTGTTCTCCTCAGCTGACACTGCAGTCTGCCATATTATGCCCTCATCATTTCTAACTCTGCTACGCTGAATTACACTGAGCATTTACGATCAATGCATCACAGAGGAATCAGCCAGTGACTGTTTGGCTTCTTGAAAACTTGCGTTGGCTTTGAAAACACATCTGAAAGTGATGATTGCCAGCACTCTTTAAAAAGCTAAATGGCCTCCATTTGATTTGACTGGATGAATAGTTGCTTTTGTGATCGGCCTTCTTCAAAGCTCTTTTCATGTGATTGTTTCTCTTAATTTATTCAGCCTTTATATCCTACTCAGTCATCCAGAAGATTAGCTTACTTTGTGTCAATTACATCCAAATGATATTGTTGAATGAATTTATTTTTTATCACCTTATCTTATTATTTTGTTTTACTTTTTTTTTTATTGGTTTTACTTTCAAACATAACTTTCTTTACACAACACTTCAATGTTGGTTTTCTTCTCTTTTTTATTCAGCAGTCAGTAATTTTGACAATAATTAAACTTAGTAGGCTTTGTATTCTTATTACTATTTACCACTGTTAACTGTTCAATACGTTCTAGTTGTGGCTAGTTTTTTTCTTAAAATATGTTTCCTGTATTGATTACCACTAAGTGTAATGTTGGGTGGAGCCATGGGCTACTGAGATTCTACTATTAGCCACCAGAATCTTTCTTCCACCTGAAATGATTCTGACTCTGAAATATACTGGTTATAGTACAGAACATCCGCCCAATGTGTGTCTGTTTTAAATCCAAAATATTAGAAAATGTTGAAATCAGATACCCATACCCTTATCTAATTTCTAATTTAAACCAAACCACCAGAGGTCCCCAAACTCTCATATAAGTCGTGATCTATTTGGCATTCCCCATCAGCCCTGTCTTACTGTCAGTGTCAGTCTTTTCAGGCTAACCTTCAGTGGAGCTCATGGCAGATCAACAGTAATGCATCAATCGGAGGTCTCTACAGTGTCCTTGGAAACAGGCAAGAAACAGAAGTTCAAATTAGTAGTGTAGACAGTGGGTCACTTTTCACACTTGTAAACTCCTGATGCACTGACAGTTAATGATATTCTGTTGTATCTTGTTTTTCTCCTAAAGAGATAAGATGTCATACAAGACCTTTCAAGACAGAAATTGTCACAAGGGTCATGGCTATGACATGAATAAATGTATGCATGTTTTAAGCCCTTTTTCTCAAATTCATTCTGCTGTAGTATGTTTGGGAAATGGTGTAAATGTGTTTGGGGTCTGAGTCACTGAACAGTTTTGGTTGGAAACTACAGACAGTCAAATGTCAGTCAGCTCCATTAAAGGTTTTTAAGTTACCTTCATCAATAATAAGAATAATTCCTGAACTTCTCCTACCTGCTTTTGGGAATTTTGTGATTCATATTTGATCATGATACAATGTTCCACAGTATGGCCTATGCATACTGTGGAACATTCCACGTAGAGCAGCCTCTCCATGGAGACAAGCAGATGACAGACCTCAACAAGAAGCTGGATTTAATGTGTGCAATATCTGCTACTATTCCTGTTAGTTTTCACATTAATCACAAACATCTATAGATTTTAACATCAGGTAGTATTTCAGGTGGATTTATTTATCTACTCACCAGTCTAATTGCACCAGTCAAAAGCTCAATATGACTGTGAATGAACTCAATGCCAGGATTAATTTGTACAGTATACCGGTGTTAGAGAGTTAAATTTAAATGTGTTTTCTCATTTACAACCCTCACATTAGTCTGTCAGGCTTATGGGCTGTGGTGCAGTAGAGCTGTGGTACATCACCTCGGCCTGACCTCGGTAGGCCGGGGTCAGGCCAAGTGACGGATGCTCACCATGACCTCCGGCAACACATGGGCGATGGGAGTATTACGGACGCACCCCCTCCATCCTACATCTGAGAACGATAGTTAGCAGCTATTTTCTACTCCTGTGCTTCTCTGTAAGGCTGAAGATTAATTGTATCAATACCTCTCTTCCCCAGTCACACGGCCTCAGCACCAACTCTCAAACATGCCCTATTAAGCTGTCTTCTGTAAGAAATACGTATCAACTGCATGTTCTTTCTATCTTTCACGTAAAGGTGGATGTCATTGGTAAATCTGCAGCTTAGGGCAAAGGTTGAACTGATTCAACTGCATTTGCTTACCAGTAACACGGTGTAAAAAGAAAAACAAAACAAAACACACAATCTAGTCTTAAGATTATTGAGAGAAACTGCATTATTTTACATTGCACAGACAAATTGCTTATAATGTATGCATGGTATCTTTAATAAATCCATTCTTATTTACAAAGGATAGGTGTGTGCCTGCTGAAGTTTAGCAGCAGTATGTCTGCAAATATGCTTTATTTGTTCATTTGAACTGGGGCAATTATCCCCGTTTAAATAAAAAATACAATAAATGAGCTGAAGGGAGCGACGCAGAACACAGGAGGACTCAGGGACGCTGACAGTCAGGCGGATGCACATGAAGGGACTGACAGGAGAGAGGAAGCATGTAGCAGCAGCCAAAGTCTAAAAAGTTTAAAGCAGTATTTTACGTGCTGTCTTCATGGAATAAATATTGTAAACCTAAAAGTATGTGTTTGGGGCACATAAAGGACACAAGGAAAAGGGGCAGGTGCTGGCACCAGCTGGCTCTATATGTGCATGTCCCTGCAGTGCACTATGTGTGACTAGTGTTGTAGAAATAATTCAAGCAGCTCGAGAGTTCACTTTAAACAACTCACGTCAACAATACTTGATGTAAGTTTTTATTCTGTCTATACTGTAAATCTTGTTTTTACAAAAAATGACAATAAATAATTTTCTTATTCAGATTTTCTCTGTGTTGTAAAGAAAGGCAGGAGACTGGCTGTAGGAGAAGTTTATTTATCAGTACGGGACCCAGAGACAAGAACACTCAACACATTGTAGTAGTGTTCTCCATTCAAGACTCACCACGCTTTCAGAGGGACTATTATAACCTCAAATGATGTAGGCCATTTTACGGCAAAGGAATGTCAACAATAACAGAGCAGGAGGCGTCATTAGTACTTTCTCTAAAGAAGTAGATTTATAAAAGGAAAAGTTAAGTTATTGTGGCATAAAGAAAATATAAATTTGATTGAAATTACTTACATATTTATTTGCTTTTAAATGATGATATTGTTTTTGTTATTTCTTCTCATCATATTGTGACTTTAATGATCATAATTCTGTTTAGCGAAAAACTATGTCATGCCCTTGAAAATGTATTGTGTTGTTTAGTTGTTATTAGTACTTTACCTGCAGTCATTCTATCCATATGATTTGTGCTCCCAGGGTTGTGCCAAATATTGAACTTTTCCCAACTTTAAATTTCTTTCTTTTTATTTTGTTTGCACTGGGTTGAACTGAAATCTCTCAAAACCTAACAGTGTAAAAATACTGGTGTAACTTTTCAACACCATATTCTGTAGTATAGTAAGATGTTATCTTTTAAATGGGAAAAATTGAGCACTACAATTTTAAAATCTTTTTCTCATGGCTCCCGGCTTCTGGCTGCACGACACCGCCTCTCAGAATCTGTCCGACCTGCTGCAGTACTAAACTCCTGCACGTGCCCGACCAATCTTTACAGAAGAGGAAAACGAGGGGCGCAGATCTTTTACTGGTGCTGCATGGCCCAAAACTCTGGAATGCGCTTGCTGTGCACCAGTCACTTTATGATTGTTAATCTTCTTTCAAAATGCACCTTTTCTCTTTGACATTTAATATAGTTTGAGATCTTGACACTCTTTTGTAAATGTGTGATTAGTGTTCTGTTATGGTTTTATATCGTCTTGTGCTCATTTCTGTCTTTTTTTTCAAGTGTTCTAGATTGAGTTGCATTAATAGATTGCGTGGACATTCTTCATAGTAAATTACGTTGTATGGTGGTGTATCAGTCTGTGAATGGTGTGTGAATGGGTGAATGGTTCCTTGAAGTGCTTTGGTTGCCTTCAAGGTAGAAAAGTGCTTTATAAAGCAACAAATAAATAAAAGGATAAAATACAGTGTAATCCCTCATTCTTGTGGGAGTGGTTATATGTAAATACATACCCTCAGTTAGTGGCACTGTTGGTAAGGTTTAAAGCATGCAGCCCACATACTAATCATATAGTCAAGATAAGATGAGATTGAGTTTAAAAAGGTTCTATAAGGGGAAAAAACAAAAACAACAAAACATTTTGATAAAATATAATCTCTTAATTGGCTAACCATCTTATAAACCTTCCCGCAAACTTGTTTTCTGTATACCTTTCATTTGTGTTTCATTTTCTATTGTGGTACACAACAGGGCTCTAAGATCAGCTCCTACATGGGTACATTTGTGCTCTTTATACTCCTGTCTGAAGCCCATTAGTGTTTTTGTCTATCTGCACTATGCTCTCTCCTGACACATCTCCACAATGCATTAAAGCACAACAAAGCCCCTATAAACCTCTCCTCTTTTATCCTGCCTCCACATAGTGACATCGACCTCACACTGAGCTGTGAGCTGATTAAACTAAATAACAGGAAACATATTGTGTTGTGTTGATCACACAAACAATAAAATGATGGGCCTTTCCCCGCTCTGTAAACACAGAAGATTCAAGCAGTGAGAAAACTAGTATGTACAAAATCAAAGTCATTTTTATTATCAATAAATCGTTTTTTTTTGTTGTTGTTTTTTATTCCATTGATGCCAATTAGCCATAACATTATCATCACTTACAGGTTAGCTTTGACGTTCGCTAATTTAATGCCAGTAGCAGTGAATTTAATTAAATTTACTGAGGACACTTTGAAGGTTCCTTTGATCACCAAAGGGAGGTTTTTGATTGACTTGAAAACCAAAACACAAAGTATATCAATATTAAAACTTTTTTATCATGCAAAATATTTCTTTCTTTCTATTTTTTTTTTTTTTAGGATCAAGATTTGTTTAATTCATATGAGGACACTTGTATGGGTTTATGAAATATTTGCAGTCTCTAAAGGCATGAATCAGATATCAGTGTAGCATTTTTTCAGGAAATAGGAGAATATTTTGTGGCTGTGCTCAAGGCACATGGAAAGTGTAATTGTTGATTGTTAGGGAAAGGGAGGTTAAAGGACACATTCTGCTACAGTGACTTCTTTTTTGCTTTTAACCATGTTCTAACAATGTTCTGTCATCAAAAACATATCTGGAGTTGCATTTAGCTTCATTCACGCTATTTTGAGGAATGTTGGTTTGAAAATCCTTTCCTCTCCCATGGAAAAAAAAAAACAGTTCCTGCTCAACTCCCTTGATCGCAGTTTTTTTTTCTCTCGATTTTCACGTCACTTATCCCATAATCTACTGTTTTAAGTCCTTAAATCATCATCAATCAATCATGTGTATAGCGCTGGGCGCCATCTACTGGCTGCATTAATTCAGTAAGTGTCAGGCCAGACAGCAGAGAAACTTGTGCATTTAGTGCATAATAAACTTTTTTGTTTGTTTCAAAACATGAGATGGCAAATTAAAGGTACTCAAGAGTATGTTAAAAGGCCAATGACAATAGGAAAAATGCATAATATTTTTCCTTTAAGACTGAGATACTTGAAGGGCACCAATAGCTCAGTTGAGTGCTTGTCTGAAGGTTTTGTGGTTTGAAACCTGCTCCCAGCAGAAAAGATACACAGGCCCACAGGTTGGCAGTTCAATCAGCAGCTCCCTCAGGTGAACATTGCCGTTGTGTCTATGAGCAAGACACTGAACCTGCATGCCCTCATTCTCTGCGTGCACTGGTAAAATCCTTGATGTAAAGCGCTGTGAGTGCACTGAACATTGAAAAGCGTTAAATTTCAATGACTGTATTGTCTCTGCATGGAAAATTAGTCCTTTGTATTTTGCCCAGCTTTCAATGCCAATGATGGGGTCCAATTATCAAAAAAATGTAAAAAATTAAAAGAAATACAGCTTATAATGCCTACAATATGTACACTGATTATAGTAGAAAAGTGCCAGAATCCACAATATATTTGCATTTTACATTATGCTTGAGGACAAACTCTATGACCCAGATATGCAGCTTCTCAGTGAGTCAACTTTATTTATAAGGATTCTATCACGGCAAATATTTGAACAGATGGTTTGACAAAAATGGGGCTTGCAAATGCTCTGCTTCATTTGTGAATATCGTTTCCTAATTAATATGCATACAGAGTTTTGCTGGTTAAAATCAGTGTTTGTTAGATGCATCAAATTCATCTGGGCATCTTGTTAGGGATGAGGCAGACAGGCTGTGAGTGAAAGGATGTCAGGCTTTGGGCAGAGGGAGCAGCTGTCAGTTTGTCTCACTTGGCGATTGCACCAATTCAAAGTACTTGGCACGTCTGTTTCACTTGGCTGCATCGAACAAAAGACGCTGGGAAAGAGCAGCAGTGAGACCATCAACAATGCTGCTCGGGCCTGCAACATCCTCCCAAAACATGTGGCCTTATATGAGAGCATTCATCTTTAAAACAACACTTGTTTTATTGGTGTTTAGATGTAAAATGCAAGGAAGTGGATTTGGGATGAGGTTGGGATTGACTGGATCCTGAAGTTGCATGAATTGAAGTTTGTAAAGTGTGTTTCTGGGAGTCAAAAAAACAACAAAATGAGTGAGGTAAGACTGCAGCAAAAATCATGTGCGTCATACAGTCACCAAACTCCAGATCAATAACGTTTTGAAATCAAGAGAAACATTTTTATGTTATAAACTTTTTGAAGAAGTTTTGCATGCTTATATTTCTTTCTTCGCTTGGGCTACTGTAACTCACTTTATTCTGGCATCTCGCAAGACGCACTTTACCAACTAGTCCAGAACGCCTTCTCTCTAGTCACGAGAATTTAGCAAGTGGATAACTGTCCCAGAGCGCCCCCTGTCCTTGACCTTCTTTTTCGTCAAGGAAAAACTACAAAAAACCCTGCGGGAAAAAGTAGAAACCTCGGGGAGAACCACAGTGAAGGAGAGATCCTACTCCCATGGACGGACAGGCTGCAGATGGTCCAGGACTGACACATCCATTTGGAGCTAGAACCACTCAGGAGGAAGAAAGGTGGCTCATCTAGTGTGGAGAGAGTTCCTCCGGGCAGATGAGGAACAGTTCATCTAGTGTGGAGAGAGTTCCTCCGGGCAGATGAGGAACAGTTCATCTAGTGTGGAGAGAGTTCCAACAAGCAGAGGAGGAACAAATGATCAGTAAAGAGAGTTCCTCCTGGCAGCTGAGGAGCATCCGTTGCTAATACACACACACCCTACTGCTAAACCTACTAATACGTACACTACCTTTTTATGTAAAGCACCCCTATACTGTAACTACTGCTATAAACTAGTAACTATCCAAGTACTGTCCAAGTACCACTGTAACTATCACCAACTACCACTGAAAGTATCACCTACGTGCCACCTTAAATACATACTAGGTAACAGGCCGTATTTTAGCATGTACTACTGTATATTTTGTAAGAATAACCCCCTCAAAAGAAATCCTTTGGTTATATAGCACATCCGAAGTAAAAAAAACAACAACTAGATTTTCTCTACTTAACATTGTTTATTACCTTCTTTAAATGAATTCATTATGGGCCATTTTGCATTTAGTTGGCAGCATATAATGAGAAAATTGCATCTAAAAGACTAAAAATGCCAAGCGTAGAAATGCGTTTAATTACAAATTTAGGTGCAAAGTTGCTGAGTCACACAAAGTTTCAAGTTAATATGTTTGCGTACTGTTGCTAACAAGGCTGCTGCCATAGAAAGAAAGGACTAGCTGTAAATAAATGACTGTATGCCTATTTACTATTCATATGCAAACAATGGGGATGTTGTAAGAGCCCTCGGGACAAAGCTTTAGTCATGCACTGCAGGTATGCGCATATATATATAAGAGATCTATTTTGTGTTATATATTTAGTAAATTGCACAAGCTGTGAGAGAGTTATGATTGGGTCCAAAAATACCTTCCCAATGGATATAGGCACATTGAATACAAACTACAAAAACAAACTGTGTACTCTGTGTGTGTGCTGTGAATGAGCGTGAATAACATCTCCAACTATGTGCAAAGTAAACAAAATTAGATGTCACAACAACACCAGCACCAGTATATCATTTGAAGTAAATATATTAGGGCTATGTTTTATCAATTATATACTTGCATTTTTTACTCAGAGGTTCAGTTAATTCCATATGTTTAACCGCAGACTTACAGCTTTGTACAGTACATTACCCCTAACACTAATACATACAATAACACTAACCCTAACCCAGTTTTTGCCGTATTTTTCTAGAATCATAGCTTAGGGGATCACAGTCAAAGATTTGTGAATTGATATCATGATAGTAATACTTGCCCAGTGGATTTTAATGTAATGTAATGTTTAATTTTAATGATTTTAATGATGCGCATAGTCTATAATGTAAACGCACATCAGTGCAGTATAGCTTTTTTTCTGATAACACAGAATTATTGTTGCATCTGCTTGTTTTGGCAGATGGACCTGGAACACTGAGAAAACCATTTATCTTGTTGATGGCATTTCTTGTCCATTGTCTTAACATTCATACAGTGGTTTATATTTGGAGCTGCAGAGAGATTGTGCTGGCATTATCCAGAAGTGACCTGATTTGATTTAGATCTCATTAATCTCTCCCTCTCCAGCTATCAGTCCATCTTCATTTCTGCGTCGCTGCCTGTTCCAACCCGTCTCTCCAAACTCAGACGTCCATGCCGACCTTTCTCCATCACGCGTTGCTCCGTCTGCCCATCTCCCGTCTCTTCTGTCCTGCGTGCCTCGTGAAAATCCCAGCACTGGCCATCATCTTCACAGAAAGTTCATCATTAGCAGCCACTCAAGCATTAACTTCGAGTAAGGAGTGCCCACAGAGTCCCATCTCACTCTCCTCACCTGCCAGATGAAGTCATGAATATAGCCGGTAACAAGGCTTGACATGAAATGCTTGCTGACCACAGAATGGGGGCAGAAAAAACCTCGCGTCGTGCCAAGAGCTTCTGGTGACGTCACCGAAACTATTTTTGGGGGCTGGACTCGGAGCCCCACAAGAATTTGCTGTAGCCTTGCTAAATAATTAATTTGGCCTTGCTGCTAGGTTGATAATGCGGAAAATACGAGAAGTATAAGGAGTAATGGAAAATGCAGTTCTGTGCTATGTTAGAAAGAGTTAGAAAGCAAATTACAAATTACAAAATGGGTTAGTGCAGTTAGTTATTTTAACAATGCTATGTTGTTAAGATGAAAGCTTCAAGTGTAGACAATGTTTGAGAGGTAGTCATCTGGTCACAGTTTAAAAGATGTTTCAACTTCCATCTGAAAGTCATCCGAAAGACAGAGACTTTTAAAAACTGCGTCCAGATGACCTCTCAAACCTTTGTCTACGACGAATCACTCCTAGATGAATGAAGCATTACACGGATTTGATTAAAACTTCAACTATCCTAGCTTTGTAAAGATAAATTATATTACAAAAAATATTTCTACATTCATTTCAGAACAACACAGTGGTGAAATCCAGAATCCAAGGAGACACAAGGAGATTTTCGTTTTTGCTAATTGTGATAATACTATCTGTTTGGTTTGCATACCACTGCAATTTGACTTTGACTTTGATTTCACTGATGCCTTTCATGCTTCTAGTTTTGTTTTTGTTTTTCGAGTTTTGTCAAAAATAGTATGCCAGATTAAATGTCAAACAAAAGAAAAACTTGCTAAAATATCAAAGTAGTGTTGTAGGCTGATTTATAATGACTCTGTAACAATTAATTTGTATTTAACTGAATAAAAATGTATAGGATAGGCAACTAACATACACAACTCACCGTAATTATAAGTGAAATTATAATCACAATCATCTCAATTTGTTTTAAATGATGCTTTAAATTATGTAATAACCTCATAGTACTGTGTGGTAGCGCGAGTCTGGGACGCAACCTGGGTCATGCTAAAACTTTACATTTCAATTTTCTGTCTTCCAATCCAAAGCTGGATATTTCAGCAGCTATAATTCCACTTTGATATAGTATGCACATGTTCTTGTTAAAAATACATTATCCTGGAGTGGTTTAACATACATGCGGACTTGTACATTGTGAATATTACATGTCTCAGCCCAGTCCATTTAAAACCGGGAGGAGAGGCAGTTGACCCTTTGCTCAGGGAGTCAAGGACTGACACGTGATACATCATGAATAATGTCTACGGGGGGGGTGACTCTGAGAATTAGTTTCGGAGATTTTGTTTCTATCGCTGCCAAAGTTTGTTCCCATTATCTTCAAGTGCTTTAATGGCACATTCTCCCGAGGCTTATGGGAAACAAAGTGAAGAATGGCCAAGTTGATGTACTGTTACTAAGTCCTGATGTCAAGAGGATTGTGGCACTCAAGTTCATTTGGAGACAGGCTGTGCTATTGGGGCAACTGTAGCTTTTAGGAATGGCCTATTTAAAACTGCCAATATAAGCTTATAAAACAAACAGTGCCAGTTATCAGTATATTTAGCGCAAAGATTCCAATACTTCAATAACTCTTTCAAGTGTAAATCCATGTAATTTTGTCCTATATTAATGGATCGTTAAAGGTAGTAATGTATATAAGCAGTATATAAGGGCAAAGCAAGTTTTTTTGTAGAGCACAATTCAAAGTGCTTTACATAACAGGAAAAATTACATTACAATCGCTAAACACATAAAGACATACAGAATCATTTAAAAAACACTTTAAAAGAGAAGAGTGCAGATAAATCTTTCAGTCGTATGTACATCTAAACATATTTATATGTTTACATGTTATATGCACATATTTATATATAGTATATTAATATTGCAAATGACCATAAATATTCTCAACACGTGAGATCATGTTGGTTTTTAATTTCTTGATCATTTAACCATGTTCTAACATTGGTTTGGCATCAAAAACTTGGAGTTGCATTTAGCTTCATTCATTCATCATTAGCTTTATTCATTCGGTTTGATGAATCCTGGGTGGAAAATCCTCTTTTCCACACATCAAGGTTTTCTTGATGTGTGATGTGTGAAATCATCGCCAGACTTTGCAGGCGTCCACTCACTGTCATTAAAACTGCTCGGCTACATTAGCCTGTTTCCCTTCCTCCGATATTTCTTTATCTCAAGTATGTAATATCCTCTGCTGCCAATAGATAGAGCCCTTTGCTCAGTAGCTTGTGTGGGTAAAGCCAGAAACATTGTGTGTGTTTTTTATTTAAACCTTTTGTTGTTATAAAACAGGAGATGCCAAATAAAGCTACTCAAGGGCATGTTTAAAGGGTGATCACAACACAAATAATGCACAATATTTATTTATAATATTTGATCCGAACACTGCATTTGTATACACTACACTTTTCCGTACTATTGCAGGATTAACTGACAACACGTTATGTTAACATCACATTGTTGTCATGTTAGCAATTTTAAGTAACTTGAAACAATGAAACATGTCTGCACTTTGGTTTTCTAATGAATGTACCTTAGCAAGTTATTGTCTCCTTTCGTGATTCCCAAATTAAATTACCTATCTCTCTTTGTAGTCTGCTCTCCCTCTAATCTGGGTCACGCATTAATTATTTTTGGACAAGATACAGGCAGCAGTTTAACAACGAACATCTTATGCATCCTTCTCTTAATTTCATTTCCTTATCTTTTTATTCCATCCCATTCTTTTAGTTCATTATGCAAATCTACTTAAGCCGACTTCTTTGTCTCTGAAAAAGTAGTGTTTTTTTTTTTCTCTCTCTCTACAGAGAACCATAGTTTTTGTGCATCTGTGGATTGGCTTTTTCTTGCTGATTTATTGTTTATACCTTGGCCATCGAGGGTTTTATCTGTTAAGAGCAAACAGTTTAAAAGATACAGTGTGTCCTTACTGAGGAGAAGTAATTCATAAATGTAAAATGGGCTGTTGGGCTTTTAATGTGTTTTATTTTTTTTTTAATTTAGAAACACACAGACGTCACAATAATAAGTATAAGCTACCGATGGAGGTAATAGTAGAACATGCTGTATCCTCATTATTATGTGCCAGCCTGCACTACACTATTCTGTCCTCGTATTTCAATTCAAAACAAATTAAAGGTGTCATACTGGGTGGGAACGATTAGTGTCATGTGTGATGTCAGTCATATTCCCTGGTTTTGAATGGAAAGACAATGTTTCTCCTCCCTCAGGCTGCCAGCGTTCAGAATTAAAATTTTCTAATTGAAGAATTAATGGAATCAGTAATCAAGCAATTAATCCGTAGTTACAGTAATAGTGTGCACATTCTGAAGAGCGTTTGTGGCAGATTAGTGTGAGCGCTGAATGGAAAGTCCAAAGGAGTACACTTTTACTCTGTGCTTATTTTACAACAGAAAGTACTTAGGGTAAAAATGTGCTGTATATTCATTACAAAGGTGTAATAGAAGTATATCTTTGTTTGTATATTAAAAAAAAAAAAAAGATATGTAACTATTCGATTTATAAAATGTTTATTGATATGCAGTAGACTATCAAGAAGTTTGCATATTTGAGTCAAGTTTAATCAAGAAATTACATGGAAATTTTTTTAAAATTCCAGCACCAAGGACAGCGCATGTGCCACTCTTCTCTGCTTTCTGTTCACCGCTTATGCATTAGAAACATTATACATATTCTTCAAAGAGGAAGCATAAAAAGATTTGTAATTAAGAGTGCAAAGTTATCCAAAAATAGGCAGGGATGGGCATCTGGCATAATAACCTGTAACCTCACTGTATTGGAGATAGATCAGAAAAATAACAAATATCACAGCAGCAATATTGTGGGGGCTTTGTTGTTATAGCACTAAGGACAGCTCCAACCTTTGTCAGTTTTCTGCAGTTAGTTCTCCATCGCCACACATAGAAGGAAAAAAAGTAGCAAAGCAATAAAGTAACAATGAAATACAATTAATATAATGCATATATATATTTTCTTTCTTTTTTTCTTTCTTTCGTTTGTGGCACAGCAAACAAGAGATTTCTCTGAGGGCTCCGACTATAGTTTTAGAAGCCGGTGCCACTCTAAGTTCACTGTACTTTCTTTCATGTTCACATTGATTTGCTCACTCTGCTCCATTTTCCCTCCCACATCCACAAACATTCAGGTCAGGTAGATTAGAGATTCTATAAATGTTTCTCCCGGCTCCGAGTGAGTGCTGGGATTCACCGAAGACCAAGCCCTGTCTTTTACACAGACAAAATGGCTGCCTTTCAAGCTAGTGTACGGTACTGGATTGACGTGAGGAAAGTCAGGTTGAATGTATTAAACAAGTTAAAAACTACATGTTCAAATGAGGGATTTTATTTTAAGTAATTATTTGATGGTTTCCACAGTAACCGTAGTGACTTCTGACTTGTACATGAGCTTTTTTGTGGATGAATTGTGTGCTGTAAAATAGCAGATAACAATTTTTTTTTTATTTTCGTGTGATTTTTGAGTGTGTGTTTTTTGCCACCCTTAATTTTGGATAGAACTCGAGAAGCTGTTATAAGTAGAGATGAATAGTACACCAATTGTTCTTTGTTCTGGCCTTTTATCTGAATACCTAAGTAACATTCATCATTCCTTTTTTATTGGTTGGAGGAGGGAGGCGAAATGTGTAAATTAAAACTTTTAATTTAAGCCCAGAAATGTTCACAATCTATAGCCTTTGAATTTGAACTTAACACCTGTCCACACAATACGTAACACAGTAAGTAAAAAAATAAAAAAAACAGATCCATAATATTTTGATTAGATTCGATTAAATGCCTTGTATAAAAGGACTTGTATTTTCTCACCCATCATTCAGCAAATCAATCAAACTTGTCTGCGGACACACGCACACACACACACACACACACACACTGACACACACACACACGTTCTAAGATACATGAGGCTGAGAACAGATACACCAGTTGAAGAAGCACCATTAGACAAGCCGTCTGCACCAGGAGCAGATAGTTGTCCGCAGCCACGGGACACAGACTCAGGACCCCGAGGAGAGATGAGGCACACACCAAACCTCCACCAGGGGCCCATGAACCAGGGCCCAGCAGCTATAGCCAACCACCATTCCGGGTACAGAGGGCCCCTCATTAAATCAACAGTTTAATTGCAACTATACATGTGTTTAAACACTTTATTGCAAGTTGAAAACATTCCAAGCAGAATTAATCACTTAAAGCCTACCAATCATTGTGGAGAGGAGTCATAACATCATCTTTCCTGTGTGCAATAAATCTTAATCAAAGTTGACGTTGTTTTTATTCCAACAGTTTCCTGGGGCACCATACGTGTTCCAGAACCCACTTCCATTTAGACTTGTTCTACATTCTCCTCACATACATGCCTTTGAGGAACTGGAGTTGTAATCAGGCATTTCTAGATCTCTCGACTCGATTGAAGGAGTGGTGGGTGGCGAGGTGGCTTATTATTTATGTCCCCCCCAGTCTCTAATATAAATCACACTGTGCGGCAGCCAAAGCAGCTTTCTTTTTTCTTTCCTTCTTCTTGCTCCTACAGAGATATAGCAGAGAAGTTGCCGGTTTTATTGTGATCTTGTTTTATGCCACTGAGATGGGAGAGTGCAAGGAGGACAGTGTAGCCCGAAAACAAGAATTGATGTTAGGCACCGCATCAAGGTTGTGGTTTGTATGCGTGGGTGCCAGTGTGCGATTATTAGTAGCTAGCACATGGAGTACGGAAAACTAAAGCAGCTGTTTCTCTACAGCGGAAGGTCTTAGAGATAATGGTTTAGTGTTTGCCCACAGGTGTGAAAAACAACAAAACAAAACAACTAACTTCACTTAAAGAGAAAAATAATGGCTTTATTTTTATTGAACTTGACAAGCCTTTTCCTTGTGGAAAAAAAAAAAAAAAAAGTTAATTGAAGTATATCATTTGGCATTACATGTTGGGTACACTGTTGCATCATATTCCCTAAGTCTCAGAAGGTTTTATGCATGTATGCTTTACTGTAAACACTATTGCTGTAAAACAACTGTTCCATATTATGAATTAATGAAATACTAAATATTTTAGAACATGTTTTACAAGCATATTAAAAATTCTGCAATGAAAAGTAGTGAAAAGTAGAACTACTTTGCTAATTTTGCCTTTCTTTTTCTTTTTCTCTCTTGCAGCGTGCCCACATCCTCTTTCCAAAGAGTGGAAGACCCGTCAACGAATTATGAATGTTAAACAAGATGACCTCCTCTCAGCAGCAGCAGACGATGCGAGGTCCTAGGTGGAACCGGGCCTTGACCGACCCTTTGTTCGTGCTGCTCTTGGCTCTCCAGCTGCTGGTGGTGGCAGGGCTGGTGCGCGCTCAGACGTGCCCCTCTGTCTGCTCTTGTAGCAATCAGTTCAGCAAAGTCATCTGCACTCGTCGGGGCCTGCGGGAAGTACCTGATGGCATTTCCACCAACACACGCTACCTGAATCTGCAAGAAAATCTCATTCAGGTCATAAAGGTGGACAGCTTCAAGCACCTCAGACATCTAGAGATCCTACAGCTAAGCAAAAATCACATACGGAAAATTGAGCTGGGGGCTTTCAATGGACTGGCCAATCTCAATACCCTGGAGCTCTTTGATAACCGCCTCACCACAATCCCAAACGGGGCGTTCGAGTATCTGTCCAAGCTAAAGGAGCTTTGGCTGAGGAATAACCCCATCGAGAGCATTCCCTCCTATGCTTTCAACCGCGTGCCCTCACTACGACGCCTGGACCTCGGGGAGCTCAAACGACTCTCCTACATATCAGAGGGGGCCTTTGAAGGGCTAAGCAATCTGAGATACCTAAATCTGGGAATGTGCAATTTAAAGGAAATTCCCAACCTTATTCCTCTTGTAAAGCTGGATGAACTGGAGATGTCTGGGAACCAGCTGTCTATCGTCCGGCCTGGCTCTTTTAAAGGGCTCATACACTTGCAGAAACTTTGGATGATGCATGCCCAGATCCAGACCATTGAGCGTAACTCTTTTGATGATCTACAGTCCTTGGTGGAGCTAAATCTGGCCCACAATAATCTTACACTTTTGCCTCACGACCTTTTCACCCCTTTGCATCGCTTGGAAAGAGTTCACTTACACCACAACCCTTGGAATTGTAACTGTGACATTTTGTGGCTTAGCTGGTGGCTAAAGGAGATGGTACCGGCTAACACAAGCTGCTGTGCAAGGTGCAGTTCACCTACACACCACAAGGGACGCTACATTGGCGAGCTGGACCAGAACTACTTTCACTGTTATGCTCCTGTTATTGTGGAGCCTCCTGCGGACCTGAACGTGACCGAAGGCAGTGCTGCAGAGCTGAAATGCAGAGCCAGTTCATTGACCTCTGTCAGTTGGATTACACCGAATGGTTCAATCATGACACACGGAGCATACAAAGTCAGAATATCAGTACTAAATGACGGGACACTGAATTTTACCAATGTTACCATGCAGGACACTGGAACATATACTTGTATGGTGAGCAATTCGGCTGGCAACACAACGGCATCTGCAACCCTTAATGTTTCTTCGACGGAGAACAGTAGCTTCAGCTATTTCACTACAGTGACAGTAGAGACCATCGAATCACCGCACCAGGAAGGGGTCACTACAACTGTGCATCAGAGAGTCGGCCCTACTGCGTCTGCTGGCATGTGGGAAACTGTGTCCCCAACTTCTACCACCACCACTACAGTTCGGACGCCCATGTCAACACGGGCTACTGAGAGAACCTTCACTATCCCTGTAACGGATATTGACGGTACCCTGAATGGACTGGATGAGGTCATGAAGACGACCAAGATCATCATTGGTTGTTTTGTGGCTATTACGCTAATGGCAGCTGTCATGCTAATTATCTTCTACAAAATGAGGAAGCAACACCACCACCAGAATCACCATGCTCCGACGCGCACCATTGAGATAATAAACGTGGATGAGGACTGCGTAACAGGAGGTCCCGGTATGGAGGGTCACCTGACTTTGCCGCCTCTGGAACATGAGCATCTAAACCATTATAACACGTACAAGACTGCTTACAACCACGCTACCATCAATTCCATACACAGTTCTGCGCACGAACCTTTGCTAATCCGAGCCAGTTCAAAAGACAATGTTCAAGAGACCCAGATCTGAAACTCTTTTCTTTTCTTTTTTCTCTGAAGACTTTATCACTAATGACTGATGGGAATTACACCAAGAAAATGCAAAAAGATATTACTCAGTTGGACTTTGAAGAAGAGACTCCATTTTTGGAAAGCAGTAGATGGTGATGTTTATTCAATGACTTTGGGAACTAGGGTATGTCTACTGTTTCAAAGTGTCTTTACAAAAACAGAAGTTATTTATTTAAGGAAAAACTATTGTGATTAAATCAAGAAAAAACTGTATTCTGCAATTATTTTTTCAGCACTTATTTTATGTGTTTTCATTTCATTCTCGCTCATTCTGATGGGATTGGTTTGCTAATATGCGTTCAAACTCTTCAAGACATCTGTTGAAGAAAAAAAAAAGAATCCTTGAGCGTCTTTTTTTTAATAAGCCACAGACTTCAGATCAGACAAGATAGTAACCTAATTTCCCCCATGTATCAAAGGAGTAGAGCACATTAGTGGTTTTCTCCAGCTGTGGGTTAAGTGACGAAATCTTTTGTGACCATCTGTACAACTGAGATGAATGAAACATTCATTATTTTTACAGTGAGTGACAAGACTGTTGAGTCATGGAATTTGTTCATCATTTAGTGTTTAATTCTAGTTGCCGTTAGCAAATCGGTTGTCATCAATAGCCCTTGAATGTAATATTATGTCCTTTGTTATTTCATTTGTACAATCAAAGTTGGCAAGTTATATAGTGTTTTAGTTTGATTACATTATATTGATTAACCACAAGATACAGTTACATCTGTCTTTGTTTTGCAAATGTATATAAAACATATCTGATGTTCACTTGGATTGCTTTATGTTAGGAAGGATGTTTTTTGTGCATTCTTAGGCAACACTGTATAACTTTTCTCTTATGACTTCAGGTTTTCATTTTCAGTGTTGTGAAAATGCAACTAGTTTATCATAACTTTATGGCAACAGGTTCCAGCATTCAAGATAACAATCTGTGACATCTTATTCTGTGATGTCAATTAAACATTTCTGTGAAGTTTCGGATGATTTGTTTTAGATGAAAAGTTACACAGTGTTGCTTTATAGCCCTATCTTCAAAGGAATAAAATAAAGTTTATAAAGTAATGGAATAAAGTTTATAATCAACAGAAGAAACTGAGGTATAATGGGAGTAGGCAAGAAATGCAAATATATATATTTTATCTAAAGAATATTTCAAACACATTGAAGCCAGTGGAATTCCACCGGCTCTGATATGTCCGACGTAAGGCCAACTGCTAATGGATTCACCTTTACCTCCCGTTACTTTGTACTATTGCATCTGAAGGTAATTGCTTTGAAACCACCTTTTTCACGCTGGGCAGCCCGTTGCCTCATATCTCGTAGAGCAAACTCATGAGCTGAAGAAAGACCTTAAACCTTTTATACAGTTGTCTGAGCCGCCTGTCATCTCTGTGCCACTTTTCCACTCGGCCAAACGCCTGGCAGCCTCAACATTCACGCTGCCTGCCCTGCCAACCACAGCATTTGGCCTGGAGCTCTCTACAGCTTATGGCCGCAGAAGGCTTTTTTTTTTTAGGGGTGAGCGAGTAGGAATCGGGCACAGACCAGATGTTTGGGTTGCACCTGCCTTCTCCCCGACTCTCTTAGCAACAACATCATTTCCATTTTAATTGATGTGCCCATAGGCTTTGAATGGACACGGCTCTGCAGGCGACCCATATTCTGCAAAGTGTTTTGAATCCCCCGCTGTGCACAAATGGTGCCAAGGCCCCGTAAATACACAGGTTAGGCTGCATTTTTCACAATGTGGGTATATTTTTAGAATTAAAGGAGCAGAGCAGTATGTGTTCATTCTGATGCTGTCTCTCTAAGCATTGGGCATTGTTTGGAGAAGTTGAGAGGAGCAAAAAAGAGAGAGGAGAAAACAAGGAGAAAAAAAGAAATGTGTTGCAAATGAGACTAATAATTAAAATAAAAATACAGTGCACTTTCAATGCAACACATATTTTCACATTGACATCATCGACAATTCCAGGCTTAAAAACTAATGGAATTAAGACTGCTGACTGCTGTGAATATTAATGGAGGTAATTGTATCTACAAAAACATACATTATACAATCTGACTTTAAGTAAGCTTGTGCATCTCAATACACACACACACGCACGCACGCACGCATGCACACACACACACACACACACACACACACACACACACACATTTTCCCTCTTGTTACAGCTTTCGGTTGAAAGAAGCAGCACAAATCAAAAGTTAACATGATATTTAAATGAACAACTACCAGACCTAGACTTCTGAATATATGTTT